>OY821756.1:19687293-20295531 GCA_963682095.1 Potentilla sterilis | reverse complement strand
GGCGGACAATAAGCGGATCGCAAGAGTTTAGCCGACGAAATCAAATATTTCGTCGGCTAAACTTTTGGTCAAACAACGAAGTCAAACCTCTAAACGCTTTAAATTAAAACGGAAATTGGCCTGTGTAAATGACATTTTTTTGCCTGACCTTCAACAGATAATAGTTTCAAATCGATGAGACGCAACTATTCGTATAAAAATTTTCCTCAAAATATTTACCGACCGTGAGGCTACCCATAGGAAAACAGAAGTAAAAACAGTTAACCGCAACATTCGGCACACAGATTTTGTCGGAATCTTGTCATTTTTCAACCGTAGACGTATTTCATTATTTCGGTCATATCTTATTTCACGACACATTTGTATTTGAAGAGTGTACGTATAGTAACTATTTGAAATTATACATTCACTTAAACACTTAGTAAACAAGTTAAGGAACATTAGTGCATATGTTCCGATTTTGAATCTAAAAGTTTGGAAAATCTATTCCAACCGTCAGATATCACCGTTAAGATTAAATACATGTATGAAAAAAAATCCAACTACATCTGACAAAGTTAAAGGCTCGATCGGGACGGTCAACCGGGAGTTTAAACGCTTAGAAATGGAAATTGGCCTGTATAAATGACGTTTTTTGGCCTAACCTTCAACAGATAATAATTTCAAATCGATGAGACGCAACTAATCGTATAAAAATTTTCATCAAAGTATTTACCGACCATGAGGCTACCCATAGGAAAACGGAAGTAAAAAACAGTTAACCGCAACATTCGGCACACAGATTTTGTCGGAATCTTGTCATTTTTCAACCGTAGACGTATTTCATTATTTCGGTCATATCTTATTTCACGACACATTTGCATTTGAAGGATGAAGCAATGGGTTGTCGATAGTGATAGAAAATGGAAGATGGTCTTTTTTTGTTTTTGTTTTTTTATCATAGCCGACGAAATCAAACCTAGTACTCGTCGGCTATTCTTTTGTCGTTTTGTGTTTAAAATAAAATATGTATTTTTCAATATAGTTTTGGCCGACGAAATCACGCATTTTTTCGTTTTTTTTGAAATGAGCAGCTGCTGTCCAGATCTGAAAATATAAAGACTTATAGCCGACGAAAATTTCAATTTCATCGGCCAAACTTTCAAAAGTTTTCGTCGGCTATACTTTAAGAGAACAGGCGACGAAAATTTTAACTCGTCGGTCATTCTAGAGGTATAGCCGACGAAAAATATTTTTTAGGGACGAAAGAAAAAATCGTCGGCCATTCTTGTGGAATAGCCGACGATTTTTTATGTTTAGCGACGAAAGAAAAAATCGTCGGCCATTCTTGGGAATAGCCAACGAAAATAGTATGTCGTCGGCTGTTTTTTTTTTTTTTTTGTGTAGCAATATATTAAGTTCAGTTGTTGTGTGCTAGATATGTGTTGGTTGCAGGAGCCATTGAAGGTATTATCAGTCTTCTCAACATAAATAATGTGCACACACTACGTTTTTGCTTAGAAAATTTATATTGGATTGTATATTGGTCGGAATATATTAAGAGGTACAACATTGATGCTATCCCGCTTAAAAATACAGAGCTGCTTCATAAGCATAATGATGTGAGCGAGTATAATCGGTGGGTTTGGGAGTATATGGATAAAGCTGAAGGCATGATGGAGGTGGCAAAGCTTATGGCTCACCCAAACTGATCTATCACCATGCGGGCTATTTAACTCAGTGAATTCATGAGCAAATTCCACCCCGTACTGCTTAATGAGAATGACTCTTCTTCTTACCTAGACATATCAGTAATCCAACTCATATATGTTAACCATATCAGTATTTTTTTTGACATGATAACCTATCATCACTTAGTTTTTTAGATATTCTCTTGTTACCTAGACATGTTTAGGTGGATCTTACTTTCCCTTTATATGGGTAGTCTCGCCCAAGTTTGGGCAGGAATGAAAATATTAACACTTTAGTTAAAAAAAAAAAAAGTATGAACTACTGTACGAATATTATCATTTTCTTTTGGAAATATGAATGTTACCATTTAATTGGATCTAAATGGCATTTTGAGTTTTATGTTCTTAACTTATTTTCTGTTATATCGATCATGTTTTTCATAACTTACCATCTTAACTTACCATTTATTTTCTATTCATAACTTACCATTCATTTTGTAGTCAACAACTTACCAACATGATTAGGGCAGGGGATCTGAAATTGATTTAGTTATGGATACATAATTCTCTCCCTGAGCTAATTGAATAAATCAAGCTCTAATTAAGCTATTTTGTAGTCAATAACTTACCAAAATAGTTAGAGCAGGGGTTCTTTGTACTGTTCAGTCTCTTTGAATCTATGATTTATCATTTTACTTAAGATTATTGGTTTTATACTATTCTCAATCTCTTTATTTGGAGATTATTTAATCATTCGTGTGCTTATAATTCTAGAATATAAATGTTTATTATAGGATGAGTTCCACAACAACTTCTCGAAGAAGATCTCAAAACAAGCATTACTGGACATAGGAGGAAGATGAAAAGTGATAGGAGCATTATATGCGACGTTCTTAATGTGTTTTTACCCTCATTTATGCAATGCTTAATCCTTATTGTTGTAATATAGAGTCATTGAGTCTAGTTAGGAGTCTTTGGTAGAGTTGATATGTGAAATGAGCTAAAATGTCTAAAATGCAGAAATTATGAAGAGTTTGATTCGGACTAGGAATCCTAATCGAGTTAGGAGTCTAAAAATGTTAAGAGTTTGATTCAAAGTAGGACTCCCTATGAAATTAGGAATCTTAGTCGGACAAGGAGTCTACAAATATCGACGTTTCTGAAAACGTCAACAGTTCTAAGAGTTTCAATCAAAGTAGAACTCCTTGTTGGCCCAGGAATCCTAGTGTGATCAGAACTTGTTCGTGTATTAATTATGTTGTAATTTTATCTTGTCTTTTTAATATATATTTCTTTCTTTGATTTCAGGAATTAAAGATGCACCATAAATTGAGGAAAATAAGGACAAAATAATTCAGAAACAAAAAGAGAAGATAAGAGAGTTGCACGGATAAGAAGAGAGGATGAATTAAATCAAGGATAAATGAAAGAGATATTGTAAGGATATTCAGTAATATTCTAAGGAAAATTCAGCAACAATCTCAAGAAAGAAGAAAGAGATAATTCAGAAAAAGAAATAAAAATCGTAGCAAATCCTGATTAAATTCGGCAAAATTTTTGTGCACGTCATCCAACTTCCACGGACTCTCCACGAGAGCTCACTTTGAACCAGATGACGATAATATATGGATGGAAAACTACATGAGTCTAGTTTCCAACTCAATAAAAATCGCATCAATAGCTATTTTGTAGAAAGAGATATTCCGTTTTTATTACACAATGGTCATTCTGCCGAGAAGAATTCAATTCGGATTTGAAGACTTTAAAGCTGTCGAACCTCTTCCTCCTTTGTTCTCCTATATATAGCTCAACCTTAGACATAAAATATCATCTCTTATCTCACAAAAAGCTTGCCGAAACTCTGCCAAAATACTTCCATAAAATCCCATACAAAAATTGTTGAAGCCGAACCACCTTCCACCTTCAAATCGCACCATTCTTCCACTGCCGAATTCATCTTTGTTGAAGTCTTGCAAGGTTCTTTCAAAGTGTGATTCGAACAACTCGTGGCTTTTACTATTTTCTGTATGAATTACGATTTAGTATTGTATGGATTATTAGAATGTAATTTTCGGTTTCGTTTGTTATACTATGATTTTCGAATTCTTTTGGTTTTCTTATTATGATTTACAAACATGTTCATGTATGATTTCGTGATTTATTGGTAAAGGGCAGTAGGTTTCACATGTGTTCTTGGTTACTTTCAATTAATTTTCATGAATTCAAGCTCAACAAATTGTGTGCTTGAGGGCTGACTTTATGGGAGTTCCTTAGATACCGATTTCATATACCAGAATAATCTAGATTACATCATACGCTGAGTTGTTGTGGTTTATATTGTTTAATTAGGGTTACCATAATTTTGAGAATTTACATGTTAAAACAATGTGAGGTGACGCCATATGTATAACTTTGTCTTATAGTTTGGGTTCAAGGTTTTGAGCTTTTATTTTCATGGATTTTCACATCTTCTAACGGTTCAAGCAATCATTATATCATTATTTATGGATTATGTATCTGTCTTTAGGAATATCATATGTAGATGTCAAAAGGAATGAGAGATATTATGATTAGGGATATTTTGCTTGAATATATGAAAGTATATCTGCTGGTAATAATGAACACTTTTGAATCAATTGTTGAATGTATCTGATACTTTGAGCATTTGTTAAACAGTGCATAAAATTATTAAAGGTATTTTCGTTATTGAATAAATTATGATTCTCATTCCTATATCTCTACTATTAGAAAGTCAAGCGCTTAAAAGTTTCACCAAATTGTGTTTTACCTAATTTACCATTTATATTACAAAAAATAACATAAAAAAATTAGCATATAAGAAAGGACCTAATCCAGAAAAAAAAACATTGACACACAACACACAACACACAACACACGTGGGTCAAACAAATATAATGCTAATAATAGTAAACACATAATTAAAAATCAACCCCCTTAATGATTCTACAAATAATTGGTAATGACTCCTCATATCTCCGGTTCCTCATCTCTCACATTCCTGTTCTCTCCAATTCTTTCTCAATCTCATTAGTTGGAAAGCTACAACTCAAACTCTGTAGTCTCTGGTTGGAAAGCTGAAACCCAACATGTAATGCCCATTTCCCAACATCGAGTCGGGTCGGTTCATATGTTTATCACCCAATAATAGTCTCGGCATAGCGTAAGCGTAGTGTCAGGGCCGTGGGGCTTTTCACCTCTGCTACTTCCTCCTCGCTCTCTCTCTGAGCTTCTCATCAATATTTTCAGAGAAAAAAAAAATGAATAGCGCAATGAAAACGGGTCTCCTGAACTCGAAAAAACTGAACTACTCCATTTATGAGAGGAGTGCCCTGTTTCATTCAACCCCTGTATTGGATCGTAGAAGACGCAACAGCTACTGGGAATCATCTGTAAGCCTCTCTCTGTTTTCATTTATGTTTTTATATTTCTGGGTCATTTTCCGTTTTGTTAAAGTTTGATCCTTTTTGGCCAATTGGGTATGCCACAATCGTATGGTTTGAGTGAGAATCTAGAAATATTTTGCATTGTGTTGGCTACTGTTCTTGTTTGGCTATGAAAATCATGGGGGATTGGAATAGTTACGATTTTGTCTAATTACGAATGAATTGGTGCGACTTTTCATCCCAAGTTCATTGATTTTCTGCATTTTCTCTCGAATGGGTTCAAGTTTTTATGGTAAAAGTTCTAGCTTTTTAAAACAAAGTAGAGTTCACCACATTTCTGGCTTATTATCTTCTACATTCAGTAATGTAGACCTTCCACTTTGAATGGGTTGAAAATGAAGTAAATAATGAAATTGAGTAAACATTCAGAGTTATACATCAGTGTTATACATCTATCTATTGTAATGTAAATTTTCTGGAATATGATTTTCTAGAGACCTTGAATTCTTCTTATTTTTCTGTCTTTTCCCTGTAGTGCTACATTGTGTGGAGTGTTATGAAATTGTGATGCTCTGTTGAAGGGACTCTATACGTTTCTTCAGTGTTGTCAAATTCAAATTTCAAATCCTCAGTGTCACTGGGAAGTGTTATATAATGTTTCTATCAGCTTTCTTATTCAATGGTAAACCGGCGGACTGCAATGACAAACAATCAGTCCAGTCATTACTTTTAATTTATAATTGGGAACTGTGATGTGGTCTGTTCATTCTAAAGCAAGGCCAGGATCTCGTATTCAACTTTCTTTTCACCTCATCCAAATGCCGAAATTGAACCCCTTGATCCAATGGTACTCGAGTCTCCAGGGTCCCTTCCAGTTACTATCCTAGGTAGCTTTTATCAAAAAGAACTTTGATACTTGTTGATTTGATAATTCTGGCCAGGTAGTTGATATAGAGATATCCCTAATCAAGACATTTATTACATTAAATTTGCAGCATCCTAATCCTTTTAGTTATGAAACCAAAATCTTCTGTCATCATTCATCTTCTCTAGTAAAGTTAGTTTCCTCTTCTTTTATCTCCATCTTGTATTGTTTGTAACCAGACTAATATCTTGCTAGAGTTTTGTTCAGGATTTTGTTTGCTGCTAGTAATATGATATGTATTTCTATACATGGTTTGAGAACTTCTTACATTACGTAGTGAATCCAGAGATATTAGCATTTTTGTCCAGGACATGTGAAGTTACTATTGATCCTAACTGCTTAGATTATAATAGGTGACCGGCTTCATGAACATTATGCAACCAACATAACATCACACACTATGACTTTCCCCCTCGCTCTTAAATCACATAATTGCTGACAGCTCAACCAAGCTGGTCCTAAAAGTCCCTAGCTTCTGTTTACCCGCTCTATGTTATAATGTTGGTTGTCCTCAGTCACTGCTTGGACATTTCATAGGCTGTTAGTAACAGTAGGTTTCATAAAAATAATTGTGTTAATCTTTCATACATTTCTGATTATCAGGGCATTACAATACCTAATACTATCTTTCTGATAGTGATTGAAAATTATGTCAGTTACTTATGACTGCTTGCTTCCAGAGAAACCACAACTATTCAAAAAGGTCCAGAAGAATAGATGGAAAACAAACATTATTGCGCAATGTCAATGCTTATGCAGACTTCCTATTTCAGGTTCCCCATCCTTGTTAAAAACTTTTCTCATATTGTAATCAGCAGAATACCTGTTATCGCATTCGTTGTTAAGCTTTTAGATTGAGGACAGGGTCAAATCTTGTTCCAGAACTTTTCAATTTTCAATTGTGCTAGATATATTTGAAGTTTCGGCTTTTTTCTTCTTAATTTGTCTATTCTTGAACATGATTCTACTTTATTGTTTGGCTTCTTTTCATTGCTTTTGGTTATCCTAATGGATTTTTCAGTTTATTAGAAACTGTGGTCGTTTCTTACTTATGCCTTGATGATTAATTAGTTACTGTTTGCAAACTTCTCATCTTTCTGTTTTTTGATCGTCTTCTGTATATCTTTTGAATGCTGCAGAAATGGCAGAATCCCTATGATTTGAATGAGCCATCTTCAAGTAGAGGCACTTCATGGTTCGAAAAGCAATACTCAGCCAAGGGCCCCAAAAAGAAATGGGGAGGCAGTCAAGGGGCCTCCAGCTGGGATAGAAGTAAGTACTCATGCAGTAAAAGACATATAGCTAAGACTTCTATGATAACTCAGGTCTTCTCAGTGGTTCTATTAACATCATTCACCAAATCTTATATGAACACTGCATTATGAAAAAATGTTTTCATGTGGGCTTAAGTGCCCTTTTGGTCAACCAAGACCACTGGATGTACTTTTGTTGGGATTTTTTTTTCCTAATGGACCATCTCTTATATATTTTGGGTTCTCACTAGGTAATTTACATTATTGCATATAATTGATGAATTAACCTCTTGATTACTTTTGCATCATCCTTGAAGTTGTATATATTCTAAGTGCATTTGGAATACTATGTCAGGAGGTTTCGACTTTTGTGAAGATTATGTAGATGTAGAGACCATTTTCCAGTCCAGGTTTGGTGGGAGTGGATTCTTTTACTGGTCATTCGTCAATGAAGATGATTCACAGCGGAGGAGCTCTTCAAATTACTCTAATCACTCTGGGAAATCTTGGAGCTGGAGACATCGTAATGAAGAACAATACGAATCTGATTCTGACAATTCAGAGTCCGATGAGAGGTTGGCCCTTGGACTGAGTGCTGTAGGCCCTCTGAAACTTGAAGATGTCAAAAATGCGTGAGTTATTACCACGTGTTCACTTGTCCACTCTCATATGTTGGTGTTCCTCATCATCTAATCCTTCCCACTTTCACCATTTTAGATATCGAACCTGTGCACTGAAATGGCATCCAGATCGTCACCAGGGCTGTTCCAAGGTATCGGCACACTCTAACCATTCATTAAGGATATGAATTGAATCTTGGCAGATGCGAGGGCCATTAACCCATGCAGGCTTGGTGACTGCCCGACATTGATGTATGTGGCAGTCACTTATGGCGCGCCAACAGCTCTGCCATGTTTAGTTAGTTATTTTATTTTTTTGAATGACCATATGTTCTGTTAGTTAAATATGTGTTTTATGTGAACTATTATGAGTAGTAAAGTTAGAATAATGGCCTTGTTATTTTAGAACTTACAAGTTGTCTTACTTTACCAGTTGTAAGCGAAAATGTCTGGTTATTGTTTGTTACCTGACTCAAGTCATTTGCAATTTACTTGTGGTACTGCAGGCTGCAGCAGAGGAAAAATTCAAGCATTGCAGCGCAGCTTATCAATCTTTATGTGATAAATTAGCTATGAACTGAGGATTCTCCAATTCTGCTTGTTTGGTTAAACTGCAGATGTAACATATGGTCATATTTCAAAGAGGATGTTGTAGTTCTTTTAGGTTTGATCCTCAGAGTCCTGGATGACCTTGAGAATGTTTGGTAGAATTACCTTTAGGGTCTCCATAGGGCGACATTACTGAAATTCATAGTGGAAATGTTTAATGAAAGAGCCAGAGAAGAGGGATGCTTGTATGGTTGGGAAAGGGGCAGCAGGCTCAATAATCCTCCAATGGTGGTGGTTGCAGGCAATTTTTGACTGCTGGAAGTAGCAAGGTATACTGTTTTATTTTCTTCTTTTTTGGTTACAGATACTGTTTTATTTTCTAGTAACATTATTGTAATTTTCTTTACATTTGTCAAGGCAATAAAGATTTACTTTTGAGAATTTAACATTTAGATGAGATAATATACTTACCTCTCTCTGGTACTGTATCTCGCATGAGAAAAAGAACAGATATAAAGATAATTTGAATGGAAGACGTACAATTGCACAAGATATGTTTTCCTATTCCTTCCATCATGAGTTGTAATATATTAAGAGTATAATCAGGAATACATACATATATGCTCACCTCATGGGACGTACTAGTTTGTATTCCTTTTCTGAATGTACCCTTATCTTTTCCTAATACAAGTAATAAGGCAGCACATCTTATTGCTAAGGAGGCTTTTGTGTTGCCATAAACGACTCACTGGTGGTTGTTCGGAGTGGCTTTCCCCAATCCTAGTTGCTGCTGTTAATAGTCATGTCTTTGTTAGTCAGGAGCATGGTACTCTCTCTCTATGTTGGAGAGGTTTAATGACGCCACATTTTGCTCTTCTTTGTAGTCCTTTTGATAATGCTTAAGGAATGATTTTTTATTTTATTGTTTTTTAAGAGAATTTCAGGTTTTATATTAAATAATCTATTTTCTATATAACAGTGCTCTTATTATTTGATTTATCAAGAAATAATTTTGATCTTGCGATAAAAAAAAAAAATACAAAACAATCATATACTCCCAATGGTACGATTTTCTTATTAAATATAAGGTGAATAATTCTGGAGCAAATAGACCGAGTAAACGCGGGACACAACACACTCGGAGGTGGACAAAACAAAAGCGATAGCATCTAAACAAAACTCGACTCTGTTTCTGAATCCCTTTCTTTCTCTCTGTACAAATCTGTCTTCGATTTCTGTTTCTCCAGCATATCTCGGTATCAAAATCCCAGATAGCAAATCATATAATGCTCAAAACCATACAGATCTTGGGCTGTTCATCTGCCTTGGTTAAGCCCCAAACTACTGTAACCACTTGTTGTAGGCTCTCCTTCATTTCTTCCATCTCCACCAAACCATCATCGAGACCAACCCATTTTTTATTTCCGGCACACTCGGCTCGCCCGACGCGTTTCCGAGCTTTCAGTATGTCCTCGGCTCATTCCGGGTCAAACCCTGCTGCCCCTTCTTCTTCATCGACTGTGGTTCAGTCAGTTGTAAGTGCCTTTTCTTGTTTGTTCAATTTCAGTGGTAATGGGTTTGAATGTTTGATTGGCTATAGTGGATTATTGTTGTTGTCTTGAGTAATGGGGAACTGGGTTTGTGCTATCTAATGAGGTTGAATGAGTTTGTTTTGTTTTATTTGTAATTGGGAGCTTTTGATTGAGAACTCTTCATTGCAGATTTGAGGTGTGGGATACATTTCAAATTAAATAAATGAGCAGTGAATTTTTATTTTCTTTTCTGGTTTTCTTAATCAAATCTTCATCTACATGCTTTCCATAAAGAGTAATTGTTCTGGCCATTGAACACCATTATGCAACTTTATATAGAAATCTAGCGGTCACTTGTTATACTTATAGCACTCTAGAAACACAATTTACCTAACATACTCTTAGGCTGTAATACACATTAAGCGTTTGAATTTTGTTTAATGTTTCATGTGTTACTATTCTTTACAAGTTTGGTTTCTATTACTGTGAAGGGAAATGCTCGTAAGATCAAATTCTGCCAGTGGTGTGGTGGTGCAACAAAGCATGAGGTACCTGATGGAGAGGAGAAAATAAGAGCTATTTGCACAGCTTGTGAGAGGATTGCTTATGAAAATCCAAAAATGGTATGCTGTTCAAACTACAGTTTAATTTGCTGAAGAAATGTAATTCAGTTGTGCAAGTGCCAACCAGGAATAATTTATTATTTCTTTGTTGCTTGGAATCTTCGGTGGGTGTGCACCTAAATGCAGTATCAATGCCAGAGACTGTTTATTGGGATCTACATTAGTGCGAGTATCAGTGAAAGAATCTCATAGATGACATTCAGAGACTATTGTTTTGCTTTTGTCTCCATGTACCTACTTGGTAGTTAAACTATTAGGGTTAAGGTAGATGGTAGGATATCGTGTTGTAATTTTGTGGTAACTTCAATCTATGTCCAGTTCCATGTGTGATTTCTTGTCGCTTGAGATTTATATAACATCATATGCATTCAAACTTGATTTATTTAGTATATTCTTTTTTGTTATCACTACATATTCTTTGGAATGTTAAAACTACAAGCTTTTGTTGATTCTGATATGGTGGAAAATTGAGTTTAACTACATTCCTTCACTTAACTGATAAACTTTAGAATTTTTCCGTTCAAAAGATAATCTAGTTTTCCACTCAGCATTGCTTCTTGGGTTCTTAAACTGTAACTGATATTGAATGGATGTTGGCCTTCCCTTGCATGTTATTGTCGTAAGTCTTGTTAAATTGTTATCAATCTTGTGGTCTGCTTCCTTTTCCGTGTCTCATAAATGTTAAAATCTAGAAGAAACTAATTAGAATTTAAACAGAGGGAATTTTTTTTATATGCACAATTGCACAGTGATGTTCAAAATCTTATGCCAATTTATGTTTTGGGCAATATTAAGAGTTGTCCTATGCACATTTGAGTAGTTTGTAATGTAACATCAATTTTGATAATATCTGCTGAACTGATGTTTATAGGTTGTGGGATGTCTGATTGAGCATGATAACATGGTTCTACTTTGCAAGAGGAACATTCAACCATCATATGGTCTTTGGTATGTCTGTTAACAAATAAATTAATTATTTTGGAAGGAAAAACTGATTTGGGCATTTTTGTTATAGAATTTGTATCTAAGCAATGTGGGGTGTTAGCAAATTTTTGTTATGATAAATGTACCATCTTGTAGTTGAGGTTTGTCATCATAGCAATTGTTGGGTATTGTCATTTAGGACTCTTCCAGCAGGTTACCTAGAAATTGGGGAATCAGCTGCAGAAGGAGCAATCAGGGAAACCTGGGAAGAAGCCTGCGCGGAAGTTGAAGTTGTATCACCTTTTGCTCAATTGGACATCCCTCTAATTGGTCAGGTAAGTGGGAACTTCTCTTTATTACATTACATATAATTTATTTCTTCTCTTTCAAGATGTTGTACAATTAGTAAAGATGCTTTTGTGTTTCTTTGGGCAGACTTACGTAATTTTCTTAGCAAGGCTGAAGAAAGGCCAGTTTTCACCAGGTCCAGAATCATCAGAATGCCGACTGTTTGCACTTGATGATATACCATTTGATTCTCTGTCATTCTCATCAATGGTAGTTACTTTAAAATTGGTATGGATATCCTCTTTCAAATGCTGTGACCTACAACATCTTTTCAATTACTAGACATTAATTTCTGTCACAGTTTCCCATCTCTTATGGGCTTATGGCTGCAGTATATTGAAGATGTGAAGGCCGGGAAACTTAAGTTCCACTATGGAACCATTAATAAAAGGTATGTTCAGTTATATAACTTTCCAGATAAAAAAGAGTAAATGCTTGCAGTTTCTGTTGTTCTACAGATAAATGTTGCCAAGATGAAGGAAACATTTCTAGAATTGCACTATACATTGTTATGTAGTTCAAATTGATTGATTTAAATCTGCGAATGCTGAAAGCAAGTGCTATTGTATGCTTCAATTTTGATGTTTATTTTCAGGCCTGGTACAAGTCCGTCTGACATTAATGCCTATACTTTGGATTATCATCTGCAGTCCTGACAAGATGGTAAGTTTGTACTCATTTATGTTTTTGTATACCCTTCCCCATCCCCCACCCTACTAGCAGTATGTTGGTGTAAGTAGTTTGTAACACCATTTGATGCTTGGAAGTATGTAATAATGGGTTAGTGTGCTCCTTTGAATCCAACCTATGGTTATGGATGGGGCCGTGTAGTGTTGTAGCCTACATAAGTTTCCTTCTGTGTTTGTAAAGTCAAATACCTCAATTTCATCTCTTGTACTTTTCTATGATAAACCCCCATCTTTGATTTTAATGTCCTTGTTTGCAGTTTTCCAAACCCAGCTGGTCTGATAATTGGACTTGAAACTTTAAGCACATTGGTGAAGTGGTGTGTGTGGTGGGGGGGGGGGGGGGTGGGGGTTGGGTTGTAATCTTCGATGAGAAATGGGATTCAGTATCTCCAACTCCAGAATCTGTTGTATAGGTCCAATTCCTCTGCAGAGTGCCAGTGAATCAGCCAGAAAGTTGATGTGCATAATTTCAACACCTGAACAGGATGGTTCTTCGTATCGTCCAGTTACCTGTCAAATTCCCGCTGCTCATGTAGAGAACCAAATTGTAATAACATGAACAACAATTCGAAGATGAATGGACTTCTTCTCCATCAGCTTTTAGTTATTTGTTTGTACAGAACATTAGGGGGTCGGGATTCCTCATCTTAATTTTCCCATTCAAGCTGATCTTAATTTTTTGTTGTTGTGCCAAACAGCTCTCTTAACAGTTTTTCTAAAATTTATGCAGTTTGCTGCAGCTAAAAGTAAATATTTTGCTTGTACAGAAAAAAACAAATCCGCCTAGTCATAGTAGCCGTCTGCCCTAGCAGCGCCTAGTGCTTTTTAGAACCTTGATATTTCTTTAATCCCCATGTCTGATGCTTCAACTCTGTCAAATTCCCTATTTCTTTAAATCTAAAAAATCTCTACATTTCTTCCTTATTTTTATTTAGAGAAGGCTGTTAGATTTACATAACCTTGTTACTCTTTCCTCACATTCCCCCTATTTGAGAGATGGTTATAGCTATAGGGAATCTGTTAAGAGCAAACAAGAATTATAATTTCTTGAAATAGAACAAAATTTCGAACAAGAGAAAGCTGCCGGAGTTGGCTCTTACATATCCCCCATATATCATTGTCATAAACTCAAGTCCTTAACTCTTTAACTTCATGTGGTATTAATTATATGAGTAAATTTATATAGTTTTTACTTCACACGTTAATTTAAACTCAAGTCTTTAACTTTTTAACTCTATGTGGTATTAATTATCTGAGTAAATTTATATAATTTTTATTTCACACATTAATTTCAAAACAAAAATTCGTTATGAATAGCTAAATTAGTTAAATATCAAGATGCAATAATCTCATACTACTTTACTGATGATGAAGGAAGTCGGTCCACTTCTAGTTTACTTGACGTGTCTTAAACTAACAGAAAAACAACCCTGGTAACTTTCTGAGGTAACATATACCAAACACAGACAGATTTGTTGGAACAAGCATCTGCTTGTACTGCTCAAGACACTTTACTTGACTTTATGTCTTTGAGTCTTGTCCTTCCTCCCCTAACTTTCCAAATTTATATGAATCTCAGACTCCAAACCTAGGCAAAACTCCAACTCTTCGATCGACACACTCCTCAATGGAAAAGAGCAACTCCTTCAAAGCAGGCCCTCAAAGTCCATGGAGCTCCGACTTCAAACTCGGCGCTACCGATCGGCGACTCGCCTTTTCCCGCCAAACCTCCATCAATCTCAACGACTCGTCGTCCATTACGACGCCGTTTCTCTCCCGCAGCGTCTCCAGCATCGACGTCCCTCCCGCCGATGAAAACGACAAGCTCTTCGCCGAGCCAACAGTCTCCGCCGAGAAACTTACCTTTCTGACCATATTCGAATCCGTCTTTCGGATCCTCAGGTCTGGAAATCGCTACATGAAGCGGTTGTTTCTCTTGATCTCGCTCAACGTGGCGTACTCGACGGCCGAGCTCTGTATCGGACTCTTCACCGGACGTGTAGGTTCGTAGAGATTGTGATTGAATCGTTGCATAACTTGTATTATGTGATAAAGTTGTACATGGTTTGATTTTGCTGTGTTGGTGTGTGTTTCAGGTTTGGTGTCGGATGCATTTCACTTGACTTTCGGGTGTGGATTGCTGACCTTTTCGCTGTTCGCTATGGCAGCGTCTCGAAAGAAGCCTGATGGAATTTACACTTATGGGTGAGGATTTGTTGTGTGTCTATATTACTGGAAATGGTGGATTGTTTTTGTGGATAGGTATGAGGGTTGTTTTGGGTTTGAGAATAATGTTGTGGGTTGCGTTTTGGTTTTGATTGTTTGAATCAGGTACAAGAGGCTTGAAGTTCTGTCGGCTTTTACCAATGCTGTAAGTATTTCACATTCCTTTTCTCTTGTGTCCCACTTATTATTCTGGAAACATTGTTTTTGCATGGTAAGCTGTGTAGTTTTTCTAGTTTAGGTAATGACACCTTTGTTATTAGTATTTGGATAATTGATTAAATTAGTTTTACTCCTGTCTGGGATGGCTATTTAGTGTTGTACGCACTCCTTTTCTAGGCATTTTCTCAGTTATTAAGGTTGTTGACTATAATCTCTTAACTACCAATAGTTTCTAAAATATCTTTACTTGCAACGCAGTTGCCATTTATTTAACTTGATTTAGATGTTTTCCTGGTCATATATTTTATGGAAGCTTTTTTTTTCTATCCGCATTTGTTTTCACCTTTTGAGCTCTTTAAGATCTTATCTTGGCTGTATTGGAAGAGATTCACATTCTCTTTTGGTTATAAGTAATGAATAACTTTACTTCCATCCATCCTCGGCTAATATGTGGACTTTGTTTTGATTCTGCTGCACATGTAGACAGCTGTTTCTTTTGTTTATGTCGTTCTCCTTGGCTGTTGAAGCACTTCACGCATTCATACAGGATGAATCTGAACACAAGTAAGCTGGTCATCCGAACCATAATGATCTGATATTTTACTGCATCTTGATGTACTTGTTCCACTGAAAAAATTATGTGTGTTCCAATTTTGTGCCAATTGGACTAAATTCTTCATGAAGCTGTTGTATTTTTCCATAGATACTTAATATTTCTCGTGTCACCATTTCGGTTGCTGTTCCAGTTTATTTTGAACTTTGCATTTCATTGGACTCCAGATGCCTGTTCTTAGTATCCATCGTATCATCTGAGATCTGTCCTAAAGTGATTATTTGTCTAGCTGAAAATTCCAACTTACAATTGCGATCTGTTAGCAGGTTTAAATTTAATTATATGCCTGTATGGTCTTAGTCTTTTGGGACACAACATAAAGCCGTTTTGTCTTTTTTGCAAAAGCCTTTCTAGATTCAAGTGTTTGATATGTATCCGTAACTGAAACTGTGGCGTGTGACATTGACTAGGAACTTGTGCAGATGCTTTTATGTGCTTGGTCATTTTGTAGGCTAATCTATCTATTCATCATCTTCACTGTATACGTAACATCAGTTGATGAAATTTCATGCTAGAATTCCTTTGCTTCCGTATTGATTCTAGGATTCTTTCTGATGGATTTATTATCTGTTACTTTTCTGCTTATAGGCATTACTTGATTGTTTCGGCGGTGACAAATCTACTGGTGAATCTTATTGGTGTTTGGTTCTTCAGAAATTATGCTCGTATCAATCTTGGTAAGTTTCCAGCTTAGTTTATGTATTTTCTGTGACCCACTTGTGACTTGAATTTTCATGGATTTCGTCGTAATGGGCTAAGTATATCCTCAGTGCTTATACATCTAGGTTAAACCTTGGAACAAATGCCTTGATAATTACCTGACATTGGTTGAAAACTTTTGGCTTAGCGTTGCGAAAGTAAACGAATAAGAACTTTGGTTGTGTATCCCTTAATATATCTCAGCCTTGTTGATACATGCTATCATCCAGAGATTGACATTGATACCATCAGTTTTTCTTTATGATACATGCGTGTATCCTGATTTAATGATTGGTATATATGATAGCTCAGTTATCCCTAATGGAGGGTATGTTATCAGTATGTGTTGAATATCAATAATTCTGTGCACTAAGGAGGTTACGAACATCTGAAGAAGAGATGTTTAGTGGATTAGCGGTATCGAAATAGAAAGACCGAGATGTTGATTTTCTCCTCACTGGGGCATTTTGTGTAAAGTTCAAGGGGAAAGTGTGGATTATGTCTTTATGCACTGTGAGGTGGTTACTTTCTTGTGGAAGAAGTTTTTATGGTTTTTCAGGGAGGCAAGAGTGGACTGGACAACTCCATTAGAGAGGAGTGACTTGCTAAAAGAAAATCCTTCAGCTTTTGGTAAAGGGAAAAAGGCCAGAATCCTTTGGGGCTTGTGGGTTAGCTGGCTGTAGTGTGGGTGGTATGGATGGAAAGAAATAAAAGATTGTTTGAATCCTATGGTGGGGTGGAGAAGGAAGATCTGTTGGAGAGTGTTAAGTTCTGGGCATCGTTATGGGCTTCTACTCTTAAGGATTTTAGGGGGTATAATCTTTCTTCCATCATTCTTAATTGGCAAGCAGTTGTAGTTTAAGCCCCAAAAGCGTAAGCTTTGAGTTAGCATCAACAGTTGGGCTGCTAAGCGTCTGTCCTTTGCTGTCTCTTCAGTTTTCTAAAGCGGACTCCTTGTCTGTTTTTTTTTTTTTTTTTGTATTGTTTTGATTGAACCTTGTCCGCCTTCTAGTACATGTTTTTGTTTGTTTTAATAAATAGCTGTTTTTTTTTTCAAAAAAAAGAAAAGACAAGAATAATACTGAAAAAATAGATGTTTTTTTTTCCTGTTGTACACTTTCTTATTTATCATACATATGTCTTGCAGTTTACAGGAATGCCGAAGACATGAACAACCACTCAGTTTGTCTGCACGTTCTCGCAGATTCCATTCGCAGGTAGAATATGCTCTATTCTTGCGTTCATCTTCCTTGTATTTCCATTGTAATTGCATGTGTTTTCCCCACATGCTCTCTATAGTTCTCTCTCTTATGTAAAGTTCCATCTGAATCTGGTGTATGGAATATGTTTCCCAGTGCAGGGTTGATACTGGCATCCTGGTTTCTGTCTCTTGGGTAAATACTGCTTTCTTTCAACCTATCTCTCTGTGGTTCCTTTGTTGATTATTCTTCCTCACCTGATCTGTTTCTAAATAAGCAGGGTTCAGAATGCAGAAGTTTTGTGTTTTGGACTAGTTGCAGTTGCAGTCTTTATGCTTGTAATGCCACTTTTTAAAGCAACGGGAGGTATTCTGCTCCAAATGGCACCCCCAAATGTTCCAACTTCAGCAATGAGCAAATGCTGGCGACAGGTTGTGTATAAATTATATTAGACGTTATATTAGTAAATGGATTTTCCAATTTTTAGCACTACTTATTCTATATTCTTCTTAGATTGCTGCCCGTGAAGATGTTTCTGAAGTTTCTCGAGCTCGATTTTGGGAGGTGGTTCCTGGTCATGTAGTTGGCTCACTCTCATTACAGGTAAAGACATTCATCTATCTTCAGTGCATGTAGATGTTTGCAATTTGGCTAAACAGTCTACTATGTACAATTGTTTACATTTTCTGGTAACAATTTTCCATCTTTAGGGGCTGATGATGCTAATTCAAACAGGTCAAGAAAGGGATAGATGATCGCCCAGTTCTTCAATTGGTGCATGGTTTGTACCACGATTTGGGAATACAGGATTTGACCGTGCAAGCTGACCATGTCTGAGATTTTTTGTCTCTGGCGTATGCCTTTGATTTGTTGGTAAAAATGATATTGAATTGGAATCAGAATTGTGGATACTTTTTTTTTTTGGGTAAAGTCTCAGATATAGATTGTTCTCACGTTGTTTTAGATCATGGCATCACCGGTAGAACGTAACTAGATTATATCCTGTAATAGGGAAATTTGGTCGGATACATGTCATTGTCGGATTATTATGGCAAAAGAAAAGTATAATTATAGGCTATTTTATTTGAAACGCAACTAATTTCTTCCACAGATAGAATTTAGAAATCATACAGTTATCTAATAATGGAAAAACATACTTCCATATCGTGTACACTTGTGTTGAAGGGTGAATTAAAAAGTGCTTCACAGTGGCATATTTCCACTTGCTCTGATAACATTTTTCAGTTTCCAGTCTTCAGCCAGACTCCGTTTTCATTGCATGGGAAGAAAGTAGCCTTAGGGCATCTAAATTTCTCCACATAATTCGATTCTGGAAATGCTGCCTGGAGTTCATTCCAATCCAACTTCAGTTCATTCAAGAACTTCATACGCAATGTCTCAACTGTCCACTTTTCACTCTCCTGAACTTGACCTAGACTTTGGAGTTGTCCCCCTCTAATGTAGAGTTTCTTCAGCTTCTTGAGCTTTCCAGGCGCCAACCAACTGGGTGCTTTCATCTGAGGGTAGCTTTGCAAGTCCAATTTCTCGAGAACTCTGAAGTGTTCTGGATGTCTGGTAGCTGTTGTAGCCCCTCGCTTCAAGGTTAGTGACCTTGCCGGAATTCTCCACACGTGATTTTGAACAGCATTAGCTTGATTTTCTTTTCTGTTACCTCTGGCATCCGTTGTGCTTGCTGTTTTCGGTTGTGCTCCGACACTGTGTTGCTTCTATGCTTGTCCTGGCTGTTAGCAAGGAAGTTTACTCCACCCCATGCTATTGTTAGCTTTTGAAGTTCACCGAATCCTTATAAAACAGTGAGCTCTTCTTCCCTGGGAAAATCCTCCCTGCTTGTGTTGATTGTCAATTTTTTCAACTGCAATCCTGACAAACCATGCAGAGTACATGAAGTGTTGTGCTTGTGATTACCAATTATGAACCCCTTAAGAACTTTGAGTTCTGAGAGCAATGCTATCCCCTTTGGCATACGATCCAGCAAGTAACACTCGGACATGTCCAAGTGTGTGAGCTTCTTAAGCGAGCTTATTTTCTCTGGGAGCACCTCCAGATTGTGACATGCTCCAAGATCCAAGATCTCAAACAAGCAAGCTTGCTTAGTGAATCAGGAAGCTCCATGATCCCCGATATTCCTCGGAGGCTAAGAAACCTCAAACGTGTCATAAACATCAACCCTTTCAGAAAATCAATGTCAACTACTTCAATGTGATGCTTAGCCCTGCTGTGCCACCTTCCAAGATAAAGAACCTTCACATTCTTCAACCTGGACCATTCCACTTTGGGAAAATTCGGATAAGACTCATTCACATTGAATATAGTCTGCAGCTTTTCCAAATTTACATCAGGTTTATTTACCAATTCCAGACGAGAACCAGTCACCAAACACGCCCGATAAGACCTCAAAAATTCAGTAGTTGGTCTCCCTTTGTCATCAAAATCGAAGAATCCGACATCTTTGGCCATCCGAATCACTGCAGAACGAATTAGAGGGTGCATTTCAAAACTATGCACGTCTGATCTCCTCTTCTTCTTGACCGGTTCAATGCAGCCCTTAGTTGTTAACTCTTCAAGTATCCCCTCAGCAATTTGCTCCACCGTCTTTTCGCCATCAACTAGAGGGTAGAGGAGCTCTTTGTTGGAAAAATGGTGAAAATCACCATTTATTTTAACCAATTTAATTTGAAGAATTTAAGTGGATGCACTTAATATTCGTTAATGATAAAATATGAATTTGTATTATCTGATATGAGGGTTACAGTTTCATGTAATCATCTGGTTAAATTGGTTATGGTGTGAATAAGAAATTGTCACCCAAAACGTGCTCACTACTTGAATTCTGGAATGTGTAACAATAGAACCCCTTTGAATTTTGTAACAGCTGATTCAATGAAACTAAATACTGTAACGACATATTTAATGAGATTGAATTCTGTAACTGCCGAATTCATTGTGTAACTGTTGTAACGTATGAAATGGAATTTATTGAGGAAATAGTTATGACATATGAATTAAAATTCATTTCTGAATTCATTATGTAACGTCTATAACTTATGATATGAAATTCATTTCTGAATTCATGGCAATTAAAGTAGTAGCCTCGTTACCCCTATATAAAGAGCGACCTATTCCTTTGTTCAAAAAGACGAAGAAGCATTCAGCTATTCTCCTCTGAAAATCATTCTCCCAAAGCTTTCTCTCTCGTGTTGTTTCTTCTGGTGATAGATAGAAGGTACAAGTGGTTCGTAGGCTTTCTTGTTGCAGTGCAACTTCAAGAATTCATTAGTCGTATCCTGGGAGACGAGCGCCAATAGACCTGTTGCACCGGTAGATGCGGTGTAATTGTCTTAAGGAAAGTGTGTGACACACACGACTCGACTCTTCCTATTCTGATTTGAAACACCGTTGGTATTGGTTGATTATTTCATCATACTTATTTCTGAAATTTTATTTCTAATTTCAAGTTAATATATATTTCAATTTTATATATGCAATATCACACCCATTATATTTTACAATCTTAAGACAATTAATGATATTGCTTATATAATTTGAATACTCATTATCTTCGAGTTTCAATATTTTTACACTTTGTGTGTGTGTGTTTCAGTTTGAGAAATAAACGGATATGAGTTTCTTTAAAAACTTATTGTTGCCTAAACGGAATTGGTTGCCTATACGGATATCGCTGCCTTACGAAATTCGTAGCCTACGTATACATTGAATTGAGAAATGAGTGGTTATATTAATTAACACTTATGGGTGTGTTTTCAGAATTGCAAAATTGCTGAAACAACCAAAGAGTCAACCACGGTGTTGAGTATGCATGTGACTGCTAACACTACCAGAAAAGGGGTCATAGCCGACGATATGAAAAAAAACGGCCGACGAAAGAGTACTTCGTCGGCTATAAGGGGTTATAGCCGACGAATTACTCTTTCGTCGGCCACATCGTCGGCTATAATATTATAGCCGACGAGTCGTCGGCTATTACTTGACGTCATAGCCGACGAAATTTTTTTTGTTATAGCCGACGAGGAGGGTCTTCGTCGGCTATAACCGTTATATCAAATCTATTCTGCACCAGCGAGCTCACTTCGTCGAAATTTTTCGAAAAAATTTCGAAAACGCTCTGAAATCGTCCAAAACCTCGGCCATAAGCTTGAAAGGTACGTATATTGCTGTGTGTGTTGATTTAGTTGGTTATATGCAGATGTGTGTTAATTTAGAGTTTAATTAGAATAAATGTGTGATTAATTTGATATATATATATATATATATGTGTTGAGATGAGATTATTAATGGGTTGATATGTTGGTTAGATAGAATTGAAGTTTTGTTGAAGATTAGTGATTGATTGTTGATTTAGAGGTGATTTTAGATGAATTTGATGAAAAAATGTATATATATATTAATTAATGTAATTGTAATTAAAAATATATTGTTGGTATATATAAAAAATATATTGTGTTTAATTAATTAGGGAGATTGATGATGTTTTAATTAATTTAGGGATGTATATATATATATATATATATATATATATATATATATGTGTGTGTGTGTGTGTGTGTAATGATGAATTTTTTAATTAATTAGTACGTACGTACGTACGTACGTAGTACGTGCATATATATATACATATCTATATATAATTATATTTATTTATTGAATTTACAGGATGGACAAGAGTTGGATTACCCTTGGAAGATGGGATCAGGCGTATCATGATGGAGTTATGAGTTTCCTGGAATTTGTGATGGCTAACTGTGGAGACACTACACTTCATTATTGCCCGTGTAAAAACTGCAAGTGTGCCAGCCCACGACAACGTTTTTCCATAGAGAAAGTGGAGCAACACCTGGCTAGATATGGATTTTGGGTCCTATACACTAATTGGATTTATCACGGTGAACCAGAGTTTGCGGGTCCTCATGATCATGGACAATTTGCCGAGAGAGGGAGTTCGTCCAATGATCCAACAACGAACTGGATCAACGATATGTTTCCTCGTGAGAGCGGTGTCTTTGATGAAGCACCAGATGTGCAACTCCCTCCTCCGGAGATGGAGTGTTTCCCTGATATTGAGCCACTCGAGCCATTACCCCGATCACCGGTCAACACAAGTGGTATGGAAAAGTACAACAACCTGATCGCATTGCAACAGACTCCGTTGTACCCCGGATGCAGTAAGACTGTCCTTGAATCTGTCATGGGAGTGATGAAGATCAAAACGGAGAACAAAGACACTGTCAAATCGGTTGATGATTGGCTGAAGATATGGGGTGGGGCGATGCCCCCCGGACATCGGCTTCCTACCAGTCATCATAAGGTGCGACATATCCTTAAAGATCTCGGCCTTTCCTACATCAAGATTCATGCATGCAGATACGATTGCGTTCTGTTTTACGGGGAAGGACTTGCAGATCTTGAATACTGCCCAGTATGCAATACAGAGCGGTATAAGTTCACTCCTAAAGGGAACAAGAAAGCTGTGAAGATACTTCGGTACTTCCCGCTGATTGATAGGCTTGAGCGGTTGTTCATGTGTGCTTTCACGGCCGAAGCTATGAGATGGTGGGCTGAGAGGAATGTGCCTGACGATGACACCCGTAGACATCCCGCCGACGGAGAGGCTTGGAAGAAGAATGTGTTGGAGTTTCCTGAATTTGCATCAGAGGTTCGAAATGTTTGGCTAGGGCTATCATCCGACGGTTTCAACCCTTTTGGCAAGAAAGAGCTTCAGTACAGTGTGTGGCCAGTTATTTTGATTCCGTACAACCTTCCACCGTGGATGTGCATGAAGAAGGAATATAACATGCTCACATTGTTGATTCCAGGCCCAGGTTATCCGGGAAAGTGTCTCGATGTGTATTTGAGACCCGTAATTGAGGAGCTTCAGTACTTGAGTCTGAAAGGCCACCTGGTCTACGACCGGTTCAAAAATGAGATGTTCCGGATGCGTGCCATGCTTGTTGGCACGATCAGTGACTTTCCTGGGAGGGGTATGTTGTCGGGCAGCATCACCAGGGGTTACAGGGCTTGTTCAGAGTGCATGACTGTTGATTGCTCTAGTCCTCATTGCAGCAAGATTGTCCAGATGCGTCACCGTTGTTGGCTTCCGCATGACCATCCATTTAGGGACGATGCACAGGCTTTTGATGGGACTGAAGAAAGGGGCTGGGCACCGGAGCGATGGACAGGGGAGGAAATATTGGCAGTGTTGAATGAGTATGACTTTGGTCCGCTTAGCAATCATTCCGATGTGTTGCGCACGATTCCAGAGAGGCCCGATCGGTATAGGTTCTGGTCACACAAGAGCATCTTCTGGGAACTTCCTTATTGGTCCAGGTTGGCTATCAGACACTACCTGGATGTCATGCATATAGAGAAGAACGTGTGTGAAGCCGTGGTTGGCACAGTTTTGAATTGGGAGAAGAAAAAAAAAGACACCCCCAAGGCACGCGTTGATCTGAGAAATATGGGACTGCGGGACCATTTGTGGTTGAGAGAGGGCAGGAGCAAAATGCCCCAAGCTCCTTACACCGTCACCAGGGACCAGAAACATGAAATCTTAGGATGGATGAGTAATGTCAGGTAACTTTTTATTAGGCATGTATTCCAGAAGCATGAGACTGCATGAAATCTAATTGTTGTTAATGGCTATGCATGTATCCTTATGGCTATGCGGGTAACATAAGCAAGTGTGTTAACTACCGAGACAACAAGATGTACAGATTGAAGAGTCACGACTGCCATGTACTGCTTCAACGCCTCTTCCCTATTTTCATTCGAGCGTACTTGGAGGATGAAGTGGTTGAGCCGGTGGTGGCGTTGTCAAGATTCTTCCAGAAGGTATGCGCTAGAGAAGTTAGAAAATCAGACCTCATGAGAATGCATGAGGAAATCGTTTTTATCTTGTGCAAGTTCGAGAGGATATTTCCCCCAAACTTCTTTGACATCATGCCTCACCTGATGATCCATCTTCCCCAACAATTGTGGCTTACCGGTCCCGTACACTACACTTGGATGTATCCCATCGAAAGGTACATGTTATTCATAAATTTGATTTATACATGTTTTTAAATAAAATTTGCATGCTCTTAACATGCACTTGTTAACCTTGCAGACAACTTGGAGAGTACAAGAAATATGTGCACAATAAATCTGCGCCTGAGGGGTGTATTGCTGAAGCTTACATTGCGCATGAGTGTGTAACGTACGCCAAGTTGTACTTGGGAGCGATGGAGGACCCCCCACAACATCCAAGTCGAGATGACCCCGAGTTCAACCTATCTATCGTTGCCAACGATGTTGTACCATACGGAAGCTTCAAGAAGAAGGGTGTGGACAAGTTGCCTGACCATGAGGTAGGGATTGCCCACTGGTGGGTTCTAATAAACTGTCCGGAGGTACAATATTGGAAACGAACCCATCTTAACTGCAAGGAAGTTGGCGGTGATCTCCAGTACCACAACACGACGTTTGCAGACTATTTTCCACAATGGGTAAGTGTATAAATATATATATTAGATGGCTTTCTTTTACAGTTCCCTATTCTTTAATCATAAACACACCAAGTGATTTGAGTTATATTTTTCAGCTGATGCACGTGGCTGCGAAAGGTGGTCATAGAAATTACTCAGAGGAATTGAGGCTGTTGTCGATGAAGCCGATATCTTCCACAGTCCGCCCAATGTGTGATGTCAACGGCGTTAAGTATAATGTGAAGCTAGAGACGGGGAATGCAAAACACAGAATTGTGGGGTGATGGTCGATGGTGCAGAGGGGGGCGAGGATTATTATGGTGTCCTACAGTCAGTTGTTAAACTCATTTATGGGAACCGCATGAAAGTCCACTTGTTCAAGTGTCGATGGTTTGATACTAGGCCGCACCGCATAAGGACCGATCAGTACGGCATACTTTCGGTGAATACCGCCACTAGTGTGTATGAAGATGACCCCTTTGTTTTCGCCACAGCGGCCAAAAAGGTCTTTTATCTTGATGATCCATTGAACAAAGGCACGTGGAAGGTAGTTAACCATGTGTCTCAGCGAGACATATACAGTGCTACCACACTTGGTGTGAGCACAGAGTGTCAAGAAGCGACCGCATACCAAGAGCCGGACGCCGTCGACATTTCGGAATCCTCCACCATCCGCGATAATAATGTGACGCCGGGCAGAGTGGTTCGACTTCCTAGGGGTCAGGTGCCCATGTATGATGTTAATCCGAATCGTCTATCTCAGGCAGACGATGACTCAGACGACGAGTACGAGCACCGGTTGCCAGATATTAACTACTATACTACGTCTGACTCAAGTGATGAGGATGATTCTGATTATCATCCTTAGTATACTATTTATGTATGTATTTGTGTACGATGGTGCATGCATGTATGAATACATTTTTGTCCTTAATTACCGTTTTCGGAGTTTATAGGAAATTGTATTGAATTGTTTGTGTGATGTTCAGGAATTTATCAGGTGAAATAGGCAATTTTCAGGCCCTAAATGGCAAATTTTCAGAAAGATAAGCATTATAGCCGACGAAATGGACCATACTTCGTCGGCTATAATGCCGATTCTGGGTAATTTAATATGCAAGTCGTCGGCTAACGACAAAACGTTGAAGGTCGTCGGCTAAAGTATAGCCGACGACTTGCAATTCGTCGGCTAAAGTATAGCCGACGACTTGCATTTCGTCGGCTAAAGTATATTGACCGAAACCATTGCTTCATCCTTCAAATGCAAATGTGTCGTGAAATAAGATATGACCAAAATATTGAAATACGTCTACGGTTGAAAAATGAGAAGATTCCGACAAAATCTGTGTGCCGAATGTTGCGGTTAGCTGTTTTTTACTTCCGTTTTCCTATGGGTAGCTTGACGGTCGGTAAATATTTTGAGGAAAATTTTTATACGATTAGTTGCGTCGCATCGATTTGAAACTATTCTCTGTTGAAGGTCAGACCAAAAAACGTCATTTAGACGGGCCAATTGCCGTTTTAAAGCGTTTAGAGGTTTGACTTTGCAGTTTGACCGTCCCGATCGAGCCTTTAACGTTGTCAGATGTAGTTGGATTTTTTTTCATACATGTATTTAATCTTACCGGTGATATCTGACGGTTGGAATAGATTTTCCAAACTTTTAGATTCAAAATCGTAACATATGCACTAATGTTCCTTAACTTGTTTACTAAGTGTTTAAGTGAATGTATAGTTTCAAATAGTTACTATACGTAGACCCTTCAAATGCAAATGTGTCGTGAAATAAGATATGACCGAAATATTGAAATACGTCTACGGTTGAAAAATGAGAAGATTCCGACAAAATCTGTGTGCTGAATGTTGCGGTTAGCTGTTTTTTACTTCTGTTTTCCTATGGGTAGCCTGACGGTCGGTAAATATTTTGAGGAAAATTTTTATACGATTAGTTGCGTCGCATCGATTTGAAACTATTCTCTGTTGAAGGTCAGGCAAAAAAACGTCATTTAGACGGGCCAATTTCCGTTTTAAAGCGTTTAGCGGTTTGACTTTGCAATTTGACGAAGGAATAGCCGACGAAATATTTAACTTCGTCGGCTAAACTCTTGCGATCCGCGCCGTTTCATTGTCCGCCGTTGGATGGGGGAGATCGGACGGCTGCTGAGCGCGTGTAGTATAGCCGACGATATTAAAGGTATAGCCGACGACATTCATACTATAGGCGACGAAATGGCTAAATTCGTCGGCTATAACCGGCCCGCCCACCGCACAGCCCAAGGCCTGGCCCGTACCTCGGCTCGCAAAGCCCAACTTCGGCCCGGCCCGGATTTAGGGTCAGAGTATAGCCGACGAATTAAAATGGACATCGTCGGCTATAGTCCTTCGATTTAAAGCGCAGCAGACCGTTTTCCCTCATTTTCGGCTGAATCCCCTCAAAACCCTAATCCCCGCCCGACCCTCCCCGACGCCGACCGACCACCACCGACCCTCCCGACCCTCCCCGTCCCTACGAGACCCCTACCCGACCCCTTCCCGACCCCTCCCCGTCCTTCCCGACCGCTGCCGATTCCAAAACAGGTGCGAACGCAGCCGCCGTCGCCGCCGTTGCCGCCGCCCCGCACCACCACCGGACTTCGTCCCCGTCGCACCACCATGTCAGGTAGTCCCCTGCCCCTCTTGCAATTTTTGATTTATGATTTTTGTGGAATTTTTGTGATTTATGATTTTTGTGGAATTTTTGTGGAATTTTTTATTTATGATTTTTGTGGAATTTTTGTGGAATTAGGCATCAATTTATGATTTTTGTGGAATTTTTGTGGAATTTTAGGAGGATATATATATATATTTATATATATATATATATTTCGGAATATATATATATATAATTAGGTATAAATATATTTAGGTATATATATAATTAGGTATATATATATTTAATGAAGTTTTTTATTTTTTTGTGGAATTTTTGTGGAATTTTAGGAGGATATATATATATATTTATATATATATATATTTCGGAATATATATATATATAATTAGGTATAAATATATTTAGGTATATAAATAATTAGGTATATATATATTTAACGATGTTTTTTATTTTTTTGTGTTATATATACTGAATTTTTAAGAGGATATATATATATATTTATATATATATATATATATATTTAAGAATATATATATATAATTAGGTATAAATATATTTAGGTATATATATAATTAGGTATATATGTATTTAATGAAGTTTTTTATTTTTTTGTGGAATTGTTGTGAAATTTATGGATTTTATATACTAATTGTGCAGAAAACCGCCGCACTGTAGACCGCTGGATTGCCAGACCGAGCGAGAGCGACCCCGAAGCTCAGGCAGGACACAGCCGTGGGGGGGGGGGGGGGGGACCTAGCGGTCGTCGGGGCCTACGCCGGCCAATGAACAGGCGCGAGGAGACGTTGATGGGATTTACCCTGAGCGATACACGTGGGGGCTCATCGTATGAGTCGATGGGAGCGGGCCCAATCTCGAGCGTCAGAGGAGGACGCACAGCCGCACCCTCCAGACCCCACTGCACTTCAGCACTGTTCCAGGATCGGCAGCCGACCCCACCGCGCGACGATCAGGACCCTCCAGAGATGCTCCCTGTCCCCCCACAGCGACAGGGCCCACCGACAGGGGGATCAGGCCCCTCAGGGTCCACGCCCCGTATGTCTCCGCCATCGGGGATGTACATGGTCCAGTTCCTCCCTGCCATCCCCGAGTATGACGCTAGGAGGAGGCAGATTTGGAGGCATGACCGGCCGCACGAGATTCCCTGGGAGGAGGCCTACGTCCACAGGAATTTCGACTCAGAGGACTGCCGCGGCCTGTGGTGTGTTCGTGAGAAGGACAAACAGTACAACGCCGCATGTAATTAGTTAGTTTAATTAATTATTTAGATTGTTTAATTAATTATTTAACTACGTCGAAGCTGAGTTCATAATTAGTTAGTAAATTAAATTAGTTAGGTCGTTAGTTAGTTATTAAATTAAATTAGTTAGTTAGTAAATTAAATGTGTTAGTTAGTTGGTAATTTAAATTAGTTAGTAAATTAAAGAATTTAGCTAGTTCATCTAGTTACTAAATTAAATTAATTAGTAAATTAATTTAATTTAGCTAGTTAGTTATTAAATTAAATTATTTAGCAAATTATTTAGTTAGTTAATTACTAAATTAAATTAGTTAGTTAGTAAATTATGTACGTAGTTGGTTAGTCAATTAGTTAGTTAGTACAGAATTTTTATTAGGCATGTATTCATTTTAATTATGAAACAGGCGTCCCCGTAAATAAACCCGCGGGGACGAGAAGGATCAGAGGGCCAGCGAACATGTCGACCCTGGAGAGGGAACTCGTCGGTGGGATCAGGGAGATCCTGCCCAGTCCCGGTGAGGATGGACGCCCGATCGAGAGGAGAGAAACCACGACCAAGTATATCAACGCGACGGGCATGATCGTGCGGGACAGGGTCCCAATGTTGTGGCCCGACTGGGGCTCTGTGCCGGATGACATCAAGGCGCGAGTGTACAATGCACTGTCGGTGAGTTAAATCGTATTTTTATTATAGAAAATAAACATTTATGAATTGAGTCCTTATAACTATATAAAAATATTTTCTAATTAATTTATAATATTGCAGCAATGGTTTAGAGTCCATCCTACCTTGGACTGGTGGAGAGACGAGCAGCTGAAGAACAGGTTATGTGTTTCGCGTTATTTTACTATCATTCGAGTTAGATTGAAGACGATTAAAGATGTACGAATATATCTAACCGTTGTGTTCTGTTAATATAGGTACTCGGAGTGGAAGAACGAGCTGTCGACGCACCACAGGACGTACCATGTGGAGAAGGGCTTGGGGCGAGGTGCAACCCCCCACGAGTTCCGGTACAGGGAGTATGAGTGGTTATGGCTGGTAGCCTACTTCGGGAGCGACAGGGTCTCGGTAAGAAAATTTAGCCTAGTCTATAACTTTTTAATGTTATTTAGTAATTAAATTATGTAGTTACTAAATTAAATTAATTAGTTAGTTAGTTAGTTATTAAATTAAGTTAGTTAGTTAGTTAGTTACATAGTTAGTTAGTTCGTTACTAAATTAAATTAAATTAAATTAAATTAAATTAGGTAGTTAGTAAGTTAGTTAGTTACTAAATTAAATTAGTTAGTTAGTTAGTTACTAATTAAACTAAATTAGTTAGTAACTAAATTAGTTAATAATTTTTTTTTGGTTAGTTCCTAATATTTTAAGTTACTTACTAATTTATATTTGCGTTTATATGTTCGTTCTTATAATAAAGAAAATCTCGAAGACGAACAGCGACAACCGCAAGAGGAACGAGCACCCCCACCACGGCGGCGCTCGGTCCTGGAGGCAGTGGGCAGAGATTGCAAGGAGGGACCGACCGCCGAGCCCGTTGTCGTGGATTCATGCGCAGATGTATCCGGACCGTCCCAACCAAGTGGTAAGTATTCGCCAATCTTCAATAAAAGTGTTTCATTAAATTAATTTATATATATATATTTTTTATTAATTTGTTTATTATATTTTCTTGTCAATTAGGCGAGAATAGATGCGGAGACCGACGCGATCACCTTGAGGATCGCGCGAGAGACGCTGGGGGAAGGGGCGTCCGACGAGGCGATCGTGCAGTTTGCCTCCACGATCGACACCCTTGAGCCGCGCTTGGCCTCTCAGATCATGCACGCGGCGGTAGGGACTGGCAACAACTACTTCTACCAGAGAGGCCTAGGCGCGGCGGGAGATGGGGTTCTGAAGTACACGCCGGCCAATCCCAGCACGCAGCGTGCGGCTTCGACGAGGAGGGACTTGCAGACAGAGCTGCAGAGGACGCAGGCGGATTTGGCGAGGGCGGTGGAGGCGCTCCAGCAGCAGGCTTCGGTGCAGCTGGCCAGCAACGCGGCCGCGGCGGAGATGTACCGATGGATGCGGCAATCTTGGGAGGCCCAGCGAGCTGGAGAGGAGCCCCCGCCTCCGCCACAGATGCACGATTTTGTCGTCCCCACTCCTCCCCCGCATCGGAGTACGCCAGGCGATCAGGGTAGCCATAGCCACCGGAACTCGAACGATCCCGTCGACGACGCCATCCATTTAGGGGGTGATGAGTAGTTAGTGTACGTAGATGGCTAGTTAGGGGGTTTGTACAGTAGGATATTACGGATGGATTGATGTGGATATTTGTTGGCTATTTGGATGTACATTTGTGGATTTTCTGCAGGCAAACCGAAGACGAACTGGAATTGGGCCCGAACAAAATTGATAATTTTTTTTTTAAATATTTAGGGGTTATAGCCGACGAAATGGACCATATTTCATCGGCTATAACCTCCCGGCTTCCGGCAAAAATAAACCGTTTCCGTGCCGGCGAAGGTTATAGCCGATGATAGCGTCGTCGGCTATTATGAGAACATTACCGACGATAGAGTCGTCGGCTATTATGAGAACATTGCCGACGATATAGTGGTCGGCTATACTTCGGGGTTTAGGGGTTAGGGGAGAGTTATAGCCGACGACTCTATCGTCGGCAATGTTCTCATAATAGCCGACGGCGCTTTGTTCGTCGGCTATACTTCGTGGTTTATAAGTCGACGACTTAGCCTCAGTGTCGTCGGCTATACTATAGCCGACGGGGCATTCCCGACGAGGGAATAGCCGACGATACTTCGTCGGCTATGACTATAGCCGACGATTTAATGGAAACGGCCGACGAGATGGCGTCGTCGGCTATGACACCTTTTCTGGTAGTGTAATGGATCTATCTCAGTTTCACAAAGAGAAAAATCTGAGAAGTTGAATGAGCTTCCACTACCAGAAAAATGAGTTTTGCCGACGAAAAAAAAAAAAAAACGGCCGACGAAATGATTTTTCGTCGCGAAAAAAAAAAAATCGTCGGCCATTCCCATAGAATGGCCGACGATTTTTATTTCGTCGCTAAAAAGTAAAAATCGTCGGCTATTCTACAAGAATGGCCGACGATTTTAATTTTCGTCGGCTATACTCCAATAATGGCCGACGAATTAATATTTTCGTCGGCTATACAACTTTTGGAGTATGGCCGACGAATTTTACAATTTCGTCGGCTATAAGTCTTTATATTTTCAGATCTGGACAGCAGCTGCTCATTTGAAAAAAACGGGAGAAAGAGTGAAAAATCGGTGGATATTGTTGAAATCCGTCCTCTCTTACATTGTGAAGCTATATATAGGTACGTACATGTGTATATATGTTGATTTTGGGTTTTAGTTGCATGAGTTGATTTTGAGTTTTAATATATGTTTTGATGTTATTTTAATCCTAAAGAGTAATCGGTTTTGATGTTATTTTAATTAGTGTTAAAAAAATAATGATGATGTTAGTGACACTTCGGCTAGCATAAGTCCTCTTTCTCGTGCTTCGATAAAAGGAAAACAGAATATCTGACGGTTTCTGGAGCTTTTATCAAAACAGAATGATGATCAGAAGGTCATCCAGGCTACTAAATTGGTCATACCGAAAGATTCTTTTTTCTCAGTTATCTTGCAACCATTCAACTTCATTAACTGCTATCTGGTGAGGATTAGGTAGTTAATGAAGTCGAATGGTTACAAGATAACTGCGAAAAAAGGATCTTTCGGTTTGAACATTTTAGTAGCCTGGATCACCTTCTGATCATCATTCTGTTTTGATAAAAACTCCAGAGAGCTTGGCATTCTGTTTTCCTTTCATCGAAGCACGAGAAAGAGGACTTATGCTAGCCGAAGTGTCACTAACATCATCATTATTTTTTTATTTTTTTCATAGAATAGCCGACGAACAATGCATCATTTCGTCGGCTATAATAATAATGGCCGACGAAAATTAATTATTTCGTCGGCCATAAGTTTTTTTTGAAAATAAATATTACATTTATGGCCGACGAAAAATGAATTATTTCTTCGGTAAAAATTAAAAATCGTCGGCCAAAAAAAAAATTTCGTCGGCCATACACATAGAATGGCCGACGATTCATTATTTCGTCGGTAAAAATTAAAAATCGTCGGTAAAAAAACTTTTTCGTCGGCTATAATCCTATAATGGCCGATGATTTAAAGTTTTCGTCGGCTATATAACTTTTGGAAGAATGGCCGACGAAGTTGGCAATTTCGTCGGCTATAAGTCTTTATATTTTAAGATCTGGCCAGAAGCTGCTCATTTAAAAAAAAAAACGGGAGAAAGAGTGAAAAATCTGTGGGTATTATTGAAATCCGTCCTCTCTTACATTGTGGAACTATATATAGGTATGTATATATATATGTGTATATATATATGTTGATTTTGAGTTTTAGTGATTTTGATATAGTAAGTGATTTTTTGTTTTGTTGTTGTTTTAGTGTTAGAATGTATGTATATATGTTGATTTTGAGTTGTAGTTGAGTTGATTTTCAGTTAAAGTATAATTATGTGTTTTAATTTAATAATGTTATTTTAATTAGTGTTAAAATATATATAAATATGTTAATTAATGGTTGTTGATAGTGTAATGAACTTAAATAATGGTTGTTAATTAATGGTATATATATATATGAGTTGATGTTGATAATAATATATATTGTAATATATATGTGTTAATTAATTTATTATTAATTAAAGTTATACATATATATTATTATCAGGCTATATATGGATCGAGATAAGAGTTGGATTTCGCTTCCAAGGCATGACCGACGATACACTACAGGAGTTGTGGATTTTATGCAGTTCGTCGAGGAAAATGCAAAAGGACCGTACCATTATTGCCCGTGCAAGAAATGTAAGTGTCGCAGTGATATGTGTCGATTTCCGATTAGGACAGTATGGGAGCACCTAAAGAGTAATGGGTTTTGGCCGAAGTACACACGTTGGATATATCACGGTGAGCCATCATTAGATGGATCGCATGATCATGGGCAGTATTTTGAGGCGGGCAGTAGTAGTACATCCAACGATCCAACAATGGCATTCGTCAACGACGTGTTTCCTTTTGAAAGCGGTGTACGTGGGGAACAATATATGCAGGACCCGGTGCAGCCGTTCCCACAAGTTGTCAACACTGCTGCCTTTGACAAGTACAACAAACTGATTGCATTGCAACAGACCCCTGTGTCTTCAAGTTCTGAGAAGACAGTTCTTCAAAGTGTGATGGAGGTAATGAGGATTAAAGTCGAGACAAAAGGGAGCATCAGGCAAGTGGATGAATATCTACAGTACACTTCTTCGTTGTTGGAGGAGGGTCATCGTAATCCTACCAATCACCGTCAGGTCCGAAGTATCCTCAAAGATCTAGGGCTTTCCTACATTAAGATCCATGCATGCGCATTTGACTGCGTTCTCTTCTGGGGTGAAGATGCAGAAGGGAATGACCTTGCTAGCCTTGACGCATGTCCGATATGTCAGTCTGACCGATATAAGTTGACGGGAGCAGGCAATAGGAAACCTGTGAAAGTACTTCGGTATTTTCCGTTGAGAGACAGGCAATGGTTCGGCAGCCCGGCGACTCCTCCTCCTCCTCCTTGGTTCGATCCGCCGCCCCTCCTCCTCCTCCTCCTCCCTGTTCCGGCCGCCCCTGCTCCTCCCTGTTCCGGCCGCCTCCCCCTCCTCCTCCTCCTCCCCGATTCGGTACCCGGCCTCCCTTTTTTTTTTTTTTTTTTGTTATTTAATTGTTAATAAATTAAATTATGGTTAATAAATTATATATAATTGTTAATTTAGATATAATTGTTAATTTAGGTATAATTTATGTATTTATATGTTAATTTGTGTATAATTTATGTATTTATGTTAATTTAGGTATAATTTATGTATTTATATTAATTTAGATATAATTTATGTATTTATGTTAATTTAGTTATAATTTATGTATTTATGTTAATTTAGGTAGAATTTATGTATTTATGTTAATTTAGGTATAATTTATGTATTTATGTTAATTTAGTTATAATTTAGGTTTTTATGTTAATGTATGTAATTGTTAGGTTTTTATGTTAATTTAGGTAATTTTTGTAAAATTTATTTTAATTGTATAATTTAGGTGTAATTGTATAATTTATATGTATAAATTGGTTATTATATAAATCGGTAAATATTAAAATATGTTAGTATTATTGGGTATTATATTAATTAGAATTTGTTATTTAATATAATATAATTTAATATTAATTAATGTATTAATGCGTCTGGCTTTAGATGGCCGATGCATTTAGGCAGTTGTTCGGAGGTCGTCGTTCTAGATCTAGAGGTTCTGGAAATGCCGCCGGTTCCCCAGACTCCGAGAGGACGGCTAGCCAGCCTGAGAGGACCACCAGCCAGCCGCGGAGGAGTGTGGATGCAGCCCAGCCGCGGCGGAGTGTGAGTGCTCGGCACCAGACCCTTCTCCAGGCGGGGCGGCCGTCGAGCACTTCACTTCCGCATGTCGGTCCCTCTGTGGCGCCGAGGTTTAGTCGGCAGCTGTTTCACGAGGAGATAGCTGCCGACGTTCCTCAGGTTCGTATGCCTGAGGTTCATCGGGAGCCGATGCCGAGTCCGACTCAGTCTGCTGGTGACTCGACTGAGGGGCCTACTCTCCCAAACCAGCTCTTCCTCCCCTACAACATTCCTGCGATACCCGAGGTCGACTATCAGGGTCGGCCCCAGTGGCCTGATATGCCTCAGTTCGTGAGTGCTGCGGAGGCATACCAGCAGCAGCCATGGGAGAGCCCTGACCTCCTGATTTCGGCGAGGAGAAAAGGAAAGTCGACGGCAACCGAATCATCGGGTTCAGGTAACATTCGATTTTATTAATTAAATATTTTATTAAAATTAACGCACTAATATTTAATTTTATTAACCAATCGCCGTTTATGTGATAGAGACAGGCGCTAGCAGTTCAACCCAGAGGAATACCAGAGGTGTCATCAGTTTTGAGACGCTCAGGAGAACGGTTGAACGGAGCGGGAGGATCTAGATTGACGAAGCTCCTAATCAGGAGGTTGGGGCGAAAAAGAAACGCGACTACTCGGGTTGCGTGGGTGCACTCATTAGGGACAGAGTCCCTATGTTGTGGGCTCGGTGGGCTGATGTGCCCGAAGAAATCAAGATGGAGTTGAACAACGCCGCGTCGGTGAGTAAATAAAAAAATTTAATTTAGTTATCGTAATATTTAAAAATTTTCGGTATTTTTATAATTATAAAACTAATAAAATATTATCTTTCAGACATACTTTGTGGTTGCGGAACACAAGCGGGGTTGGGCGGACTCCCAACAGAGCTCGAGGTACGTTGGGAATGTCTTATTTGATAATTAGAAATATTTTATGATATTAATCATATTTCTAATGCACTTTTGTTTTTTTCGTAGGTTCAAAGAGTGGAAGAACGAGCTCCGTTCCCACTATAACGAGTACGGCAACCGTGGTCGTATGGGTACTCCCAGAGAGTTCATGTTCAGGGAGTACGAGTGGCGTTGGTTGAAGACCGTAGTCTTCGACAACCCGGCTATGATGGTAAATACTAAACTTCACTATAAATGTTTATTTTATTAAAATTTTAATTATTAGTTTAAAAATTTTATAATTATTTCAGTTATATTTTTTGATGCATTTTTCTAATATTTTATTATTTGTTTGAAGGAACAGTCTCGGATAAACTAGGAGAACCGCCGCCGTAACACAATCCTCCATCACGGCGGTTCAAGGCCGTTTGCACAATATCAGGAGGAGGCGCTCAGAGATCATCCTGATTGCAACCCCTACGTGGAGACGTTCAAGATCGCTTATCCACAAGCGACAGAAGATCTCGTAAGTCGTTCATTATGATTTTAAAATTTAAATTATTAATTTTACTTAACTATCCATTTGTTAGAATGTTAATTTTTTTTCCCCGTCCAATTAGGAGCGGGTGACCCAGGCCGAACAAGAGGTGTTCCAGTAAATAGTTCGGGAGACACAACCGGACATCTCAGAGGCAGATATGGAAGAAGCCGTGCGCCGGGTCGACCGCACCAATATCCAAACGGCGGCGAGGATGTTCAACGCAGCCTTCCCACAGTAGTCCAACGAGTACTACTGCCAGGGTTTGGGAGGTTCTGGACAAGGGCTCCTGAAGACCACTAAGGGAGGTCAAAAGAAGGGAGGCGGGGAGACCCAACATATGAGGGGGGAAGTGCAGCGATTGGCCGCAGAATTGGCGACCTCGTCCCAGACAGTAGAGGAGCTGCGCCGCAGACAACAGCAGTACCAGCAGTATCAGTTGGATATGGTCCGTTGGAATGCTGAGTGCGCCAGAATTCGGCAATACAACTACGACGGCCAGCAACAGTGGGTTTATGAGATGTTCGCGGCACAACAAGAAGGCCGTCCACCCCCGCTCCCGTTTCAGCAGTTAGTGGAGCCTCCAATGCCTGAACCTCTCGAGTTCGGTCAGCAGGATGATGCGCCTGATGCTGTAGATGACATCCTAGACTTTAGTAGTTTAGGGGATAATTAGGGTTATATTTTATGTATATTGGAACGAATTTAATAAAAATGGTATTTAGACGTGTTTCTTGTTGGTGCAAATGCATGAATTGTTTTTGTGATTTGCAGCTTGCTTGGAATGGTAATTTAGAAAATAATTTAATTTTTTTTTCCCAAATGCAAGAATAGCCGACGATTTTTGCATTATTTCGTCGGCTATAACAAGTATAGCCGACGAATTTTACCAATTTTCGTCGGCTATAACTTGTATAGCCGACGAAAATTGCCTTATTTCGTCGGCTATAACTAATTAATACCTTTTAAAATAGTAATATATTTCGAGGAAATAGCCGACGAAGTTTTATTAAATCGTCGGCTATAGTTAAAACACAATAGCCGACGAAATTTTATTAAATCGTCGGCTATAGTTAAAACACCATAGCCGACGAAATTTTATTAAATCGTCGGCTATAGTTAAAACACAATAGCCGACGAAATTTTATGAAATCGTCAGCTATAGTTAAAACACCATAGCCGACGAACTTTTATTAAATCGTCGGCTATAGTTAAAACACCATAGCCGACGAAATTTTATTAAATCGTCGGCCGTACTTAATGGATTTCGTCGGCCATACTCAAAAATACCCGACGAAATTCGTCGGCTATTTCACCCACGTTTGCCCGACGAATTTTTTGACTCGTCGGCCATACTTAACTATAGCCGACGAAATTTTTTTTTTCGTCGGCCATTGGTATTACCGACGGCGTATTACCGACGACTTATGGCCGACGAAATTTTCGTCGGCAGAGGGTATAGCCGACGAAAAAATGGAATGGCCGACGAAAAAATTTTCGTCGGCTATTCGGCCGTATCTGGTAGTGTTCACTTGAAAAATGAAGATGTCATTAAGATGGTGAAGGGAGGTGTTGAAGCACCACGTGAGCTAGAAATCTCATCAAGTCCCTTGATTGTCAAGAAGTACTTGATTATGAGTATTGATGGAAAACCTAAAACCTCTGTTTAGGTGATTGTTAATATCTATCCGATCAGGAAAAGAGAGACAAAATTCTCAACAACACTAGTGAATGATTTCTTGGAGGCCGATGTAGAACTAAACGTCCAAGAGAACACTGAAGACTTCACCTTTGAGGAGGTAGAAGTAGCAGCAGCACACAAAGCTGTGACATATTGGGCAGAGGTGTTGTGGGGTCGTCCATTTGAGCTACACACCTTGATATGGGAAAGTCCCAATGATGAGTCAAGATTTGCACCATTTGTTAACTATAGTACAAGATAAGTCAACTACAGAAAAATGTTGACGCGCGTTATATGAATGCAAATGGGAGTCGTGTTCAGGACGACATGATGAAATGAATTTACAGCCTGACATACGCCATGAAGTTACTGTCGATGATGATGAGGATGTGTTTGAAAATTCAGGTCCAGGAGTCAGACTAAACTCTATGATGGAAAGTACTGTAAGTTGTGAGTGACCTGCACTTGATAAGAATATGTCCAATGAACATGGCATGGATGAAGTCAATGTTTATGACTGTGGAATAAAATACTTGGAGCTGTGGTATGACCAAGCCAAGTTTATAAAATGAACTGTAGAAAGGAACTAAATTTAAAATAAAGAATTGTATGTTCATGAGATCTATATGAGTATAAACTCAGTGATGACATATTTATTTTGTCTAAAATAAAATATGGCCATGAGTGGTGGATTATATAATTCTTGTAATGACATTTGTCAAAGAATGAATAAAGTTTTATTTTCACCAATATGGTTGAGTCATCCAAATGTATGGCATGGTAGACCAAAATATATGTTAATGCTTTATGAAGAATAATTAACATTTACAAGTGTGAAACTTGTTTGAAAGCAAGTGGATATGTCATATCGCTGAAAATAATGATAAGATGATCGATCCACTTTAGATGTGTTAAATTTCATATATGACATGAAAAATATGGATATTGGTTATGTGAGCAAGCCAAAGAGATATACAAGTAATACTAGAATTATGTTGTCATAGAAGGATACAGTGATGAAAACTGGATATGTATACATGATAGACTTAAAAGTGTACCAGTGATTATGTGTTCACACTAGAAGGTGGAACAATGTTATGGGAATCCTCCAAATGGACCATAACTAGATCCACAATGAAGTCTGAGTTTGTGGTACCAGACAAATGTGGGGAAGAAGCACAATGGTTACACCAATATGGAAAATATTCCAAAATTGACAAGACATGTGCCTGTAATTTTACATACATTGCGACAGTCAATCTACAATTGGCAGGGCACATAGTAAGATGTACAATAGTAAGTCTAGACACATCCTCCGAGGACATGATACTAATTGACTACTCTCTATTGGAATTATCATGATTGACTATGTGAAGTCAAAAGATAATATTGCGGATCCGCTAACCAAAGGGTTAATTAGAGAGTTAGTTGATAAATCATAGAGGGGAATGGGACGAAAGCCCATGAATAAAAAAATCTTTACAGTGGATACCTAACCTAGCTGACTGGAGATCTCAAGATCTAGGTTCAAAGGGACAACTAAATTATAGAGATCATATCGGATCACTGTGGGGAGTTATCCCATGTCCATTCCTATGATGAAAAACAGTGATGCCCGTAAAGAATGAGGTTAAGCTAAAGCTTTTAATGATTCTTATGTGTCGAAAAATTCGAGCGGAGTAATGCGGGTTACTCTTAATTAAGAGATCACCTATGTAAGAGAGAAGTGGGGCTGCTTCTAAGAGAATTGTTGGGGCACAATTCTTATCAAACTCTTACAGAACCAGGCGCGTGTCCAGGGCCAAAATGGACACAATAGTGAGAACTTTAATGTACCAGGAAGATTCCTGTGTGAAGTATGTCATCATTTACACAAATGACGAATAGTTCAAAGACATCACGTCTACTGTTTAGTTAGTAAAGTAAGCATACGCTCACAAGGGAAGGTTCAAAGGGTCAAACCTACCTATCCTAAGCAGGTTTCAACCGTTGAAATCTATCACCATGCCTATCGAGTCTTTGGTCGTCAATTTCATTCATGTGGGGAATTGTTGGAAAAATGATGAAAATCACCATTTATTTTAACCAATTTAATTTGAAGAATTTAAGTGGATGCACTTAATATTCGTTAATGATAAAATATGAATTTGTATTATCTGATATGAGGGTTACAGTTTCATGTAATCATCTGGTTAAATTGGTTATGGTGTGAATAAGAAATTGTCACCCAAAACGTGCTCACTACTTGAATTCTGGAATGTGTAACAATAGAACCCCTTTGAATTTTGTAACAGCAGATTCAATGAAACTAAATACTGTAACGACAGATTTAATGCGATTGAATTCTGTAACTGCCGAATTCATTGTGTAAATGTTGTAACGTATAAAATGGAATTTATTGAGGAAATAGTTATGACATATGAATTAGAATTCATTTCTGAATTCATTATGTAACGTCTATAACTTATGATATGAAATTCATTTCTGAATTCATGACAATTAAAGTAGTAGCCTCATTACCCCTATATAAAGAGCGACCTATTCCTTTGTTTAAAAAGACGAAGAAACATTCAGCTATTCTCCTCTGAAAATCATTCTCCGGCCCAAAGCTTTCTCTCTCGTGTCGTTTCTTCTGGTGATAGATAGAAGGTACAAGTGGTTCGTAGGCTTTCTTGTTGTAGTGCAACTTCAAGAATTCATTAGTCGTTGTATCCTGGGAGACGAGCGCCAATAGACCTGTTGCACCGGTAGAGGCGGCATAATTGTCTTAAGAAAAGTGTGTGACACACTCGACTCGACTCTTCCTATTCTGATTTGAAACACCGTTGGTATTAGTTGATTATTTCATCATACTTATTTTTGAAATTTTATTTCTAATTTCAAATTAATATATATTTTAATTTTATATATGCAATATCACACCCATTATATTTTACACTCTTCTCCCACCCACCAATGTAGCAGACGCTTCTTCTTTAGAACCTCATTAGCCGGAAACACAGCGAAAGACATTAAGCACAGCTTTGCAGTAACACCAAGGCTGTTGTAAACATCCTGAAAGTCTTTAAAAGACTGGCTTTTATATAACACCCCAATTGTGTGTAAGCCAAGCAATTGATTGAGACGGTTGGCTTGACCCAAATGAATGCTGGAAAGTAAAGAAGGATTGGACCTATCCAGCAATAGTTTGTGCGGAGATGGGAGTAGGAGCTTCAGTTTGATGATAACCTCACTAAGCACTCCAAGCTTTGGATTAAATAGCTTTTCAAGCGGCTCGTGGTAGCGGGTCTGCGTTCCTTGGGGCTCTACAAGCTGGTCCAATCTGTGCTCTGGTAGCTGGAGAACCTTGAAAAGATCACTAGTGCTTCTTTCAAAGGTGCCAAGTCCTGTGAAAACTTGCTTGATGAAAATGAGGTCTATGCGAAGCTTTTCGATTTCATTGCAAATTTTCCCTGCCTCATTGTTGTCGGCGTGTGCCTCGGAAAGGTAATGCTTGGCGTCGGAGAGGTGGTCGATGAGTTTGGGAATGAGTTCTTCTCTGACATACTCAATGGTCAAGATCTTGTCCGAGTTTGTATTGGATTTGACGCTAGACAAAGACGCCTCCATAGCTAGCTTCAAGAAAAGAAGTAAACTTTTAAGTTGGGGGCAAGATTATACTAACATGAGTCATAATGCATCTGTTCATGAAACAAAAAAAAAAAGCCAACACCAATCATTCATCCAAGGATGAGAGAACTATATATTTGTTGATGGACATGTATAACCAAATTGGTTCTTTCTAAATACCTATTTTCTGTCGATTGTGTTTACCACATTCTATGATTTATACATATACTCAATTAGTTTTGCGTGAGATGGTTGGAAAGATTAAGTGAGAGAACTCACCCAACTGTTTTTAATTCCAGAATGGAAAAACCTGCTACATGCACTTCACGCTCAACTCAGTCTGTCAGTCATAAGCTTCCTTAAAATGCTTTATATCGTTTGGGTCAGAATTCAGAAAGCTCTTACAGAAATAATGAGGTTTTGTGGGACAAGAACTTCAAGAACTTCTCCTCTTCCCAGCCACCCCTTAACAAACCTAGCATATATTATCAGTAGAAATGATGGCAACTTCTCAGTAGTGGGAACAAAATTTCGTAACATAACTCTGAAAGTGGACATTTTTTCAGGAAGAAACTTCATTATGGATGAATTGTGAAAGTTTTGGAGCATCAAATAATCAAATTGTACCAACACCAAGCCCTATTAATATTAGCACAAGAAAAGAATTCCAATATATTTACTGAGGAATTTGTAGTGAAGTCCCATAAAGAGACGAACGTGGCTTTGGTCAGCTAGAGCTGACATTATCCAATAAAACACTACTACAAAAACACCTTCAGATGACGCATTTCAGATGACGCAAAAAAATTAACCGTCATCTGATTGATTTTGAAATAATCAGACGTCGGTTCTAGTTTGTCCGTCATCTGAATCGCTTTTAGACATCACATTTTCTCAGTTTATGAGGAAAACATCCAAAATTTAGTATTGGCAATGGTAGACATCTCAAAAACTCATCTTTCAAAAATTATACTTAATTCAGATGACGGTTGACTGTCATCTGAGGGTTTAGGGTTTCTACCAAGTTATAAGCGGGAAAATTCCCTCCCAAACTCAGCCTAGGTATGCCATCAAAAATTGAAAGGTTGAAACATCAGACGACGGTTGCACGTCATCTAATGTTTGGGTGCGAAATTTGTTAAAATTTTGCTTGAAGGCACAGGTTTTGGGATTTTTCCTAGTAGGCTCACTAGAATAATGCACTCAATCAGATGTCGGTTCGACTGTCGTCTGTATTTAGGGCTGAAATTTTAACAAATGGCGGCATTTTTACCTCCGAAAACCAACCAATTTTGGGAAACCTATAGCTAGCGCGCCACACCAAGTTATAAGCGGGAAAATTCCCTCCCAAACTCAGCCTAGGTATGCCATCAAAAATTGAAAGGTTGAAACATCAGACGACGGTTGCACGTCATCTAATGTTTGGGTGCGAAATTTGTTAAAATTTTGCTTGAAGGCACAGGTTTTGGGATTTTTCCTAGTAGGCTCACTAGAATAATGCACTCAATCAGATGTCGGTTCGACTGTCGTCTGTTTTAGGGCTGAAATTTTAACAAATGGTGGCATTTTTACCTCCGAAAACCAACCAATTTTGGGAAACCTATAGCTAGCGCGCCACACCAAGTTATAAGCGGGAAAATTCCCTCCCAAACTCAGCCTAGGTATGCCATCAAAAATTGAAAGGTTGAAACATCAGACGACGGTTGCACGTCATCTAATGTTTGGGTGCGAAATTTGTTAAAATTTTGCTTGAAGGCACGGGTTAGTCAAACCTCTAAATGCTTTAAAACGGAAATTGGCCCGTCTAAATGACGTTTTTTTGCCTGATCTCCAACAGAGAATAGTTTCAGATCGATGAGACACAACTAATCGTATAAAAATTTTCCTCAAAATATTTACCGACCGTCAGGCTACCCATAGGAAAACGGAAGTAAAAAACAGTTAACCGCAACATTCGGCACACAGATTTTGTCGGAATCTTCTCATTTTTCAACCGTAGACGTATTTCAATATTTCGGTCATATCTTATTTCACGACACATTTGCATTTGAAGAGTCTACGTATAGTAACTATTTGAAACTTTACATTCACTTAAACACTTAGTAAACAAGTTAAGGAACATTAGTGCATATGTTCCGATTTTGAATCTAAAAGTTTGGAAAATCTATTCCAACCGTCAGATATCACCGTTAAGATTAAATACGTGTATGAAAAAAAATCCAACTACATCTGACAACGTTAAAGGCTCGATCGGGACGGTCAACCGGGTGAGTCAAACCTCTAAACGCTTTAAAACGAAAATTGGCCCTTCTAAATGACGTTTTTGGGCCTGATCTTCAACAGAGAATAGTTTCAGATCGATGAGACGCAACTAATCGTATAAAAATTTTTCTCAAAATATTTACCGACCGTCAGGCTACCCATAGGAAAACGGAAGTAAAAAACAGTTAACCGCAGCATTCGGCACACAGATTTTGTCGGAATCTTCTCATTTTTCAACCGTAGACGTATTTCAATATTTCGGTCATATCTTATTTCACGACACATTTGCATTTGAAGAGTCTACGTATAGTAACTATTTGAAACTATACATTCACTTAAACACTTAGTAAACAAGTTAAGGAACATTAGTGCATATGTTCCGATTTTGAATCTAAAAGTTTGGAAAATCTATTCCAACCGTCAGATATCACCGTTAAGATTAAATACGTGTATGAAAAAAAATCCAACTACATCTGACAACGTTAAAGGCTCGATCGGGACGGTCAACCGGGTGAGTCAAACCTCTAAACGCTTTAAAACGGAAATTGGCCCGTCTAAATGACGTTTTTTTGCCTGATCTCCAACAGAGAATAGTTTCAGATCGATGAGACGCAACTAATCGTATAAAAATTTTTCTCAAAATATTTATCGACCGTCAGGCTACCCATAGGAAAACGGAAGTAAAAAAACAGTTAACCGCAACATTCGGCACACAGATTTTGTCGGAATCTTCTCATTTTTCAACCGTAGACGTATTTCAATATTTCGGTCATATCTTATTTCACGACACATTTGCATTTGATGAGTCTACGTATAGTAACTATTTGAAACTATACATTCACTTAAACACTTAGTAAACAAGTTAAGGAACATTAGTGCATATGTTCCGATTTTGAATCTAAAAGTTTGGAAAATCTATTCCAACCGTCAGATATCACCGTTAAGATTAAATACGTGTATGAAAAAAAATCCAAACTTCATGTTGTATGAAAAAAAAAGAAATGTCATGCCAAACTTCTCAAATCTAAAGTTGGAGGCAACTTTCCCTCTATGAGCTAAAATGAAAAATTTATGACACCATTTTATATATTTTCTGTTGTGTCTTTAACTTAGAAAATATTTAAGACAAAACAAAGACACCCAAACAACTCACAAAGACTTCTCTTCCTCGCTCATAACCACCACAAATCTCTCAATTCTCACTTCTACCTATTCTCCTCTCTCCGCAAATCCTCCCTGAACAAAAAAAAAAAAAAAAAAATCTCGCTCAAGCTCAGTCCTCCCCTCAGCTCTCAACCTCTCCCTATCTCTCTGAAACTCTCTCCCTCCTCTCACCTGCTCCTCTCTCTCGTGAACCATCTCTCCTAAATTCCCCAAATTCGAAACCCTAATTTCTCAGGGCTGACGTCCTCAATCCATGGCCGCTCAGAAAGAGCGACTATCCATGGCTTGCGTTTCGACTTTTGATACTCCCATGGCTTCGTCCTCAGTCCATGATGCGCCGTCGACGACCTCGGTGACTTTGATTTGAACCCTCAGTGACTTTGATTTGAACCCATATTGAGAAACAGTGGGTTTTGATGGTTTTTGATTAATTGAGGGAGGACAAGGTCTTCCTTACTGTGCTTCTCCCCAGTGTCTTCATCTTCCCAGATTTCTACTTCACCTCCTCCTCCCTCCAACCCGTCATCTTCAACCATGAGTGATATCTGGGGCTTCGACTTCCTCGCCGTTGTATCCCTCACCGTCAACATAGCTGCCGTTGCAGAACCTCATGCACTCAGAGCAATGTGTAGGTTAGCCATTTCTCTCTATCTTCAAATTCATTATTCTCTGTTTCAGGTTTACCCATTTTCAATTCAATTTCTGTTCTTGATCATTGCTGTTTGAATTTGTCACAGCCAGAATGAAGGTATACGAGTGATGCAGAAGTTGAAGGTCGATCTGTTGGCCCAGCTGAAGGATCTCAAGGTGGAGCACGCCCTCCTCCGCGTCGCCAAGGTTAGTTACTTTTTGTTCATAGCTTGTTCTTACTTTCTGAACTTTTGGTGTGCCTGATTGTATTATTTCCTGAACTTCGATTTCTTTTTCTCTGATGTCAGATTGGGTTTGGAACATACAGTAGTGTGTACAAAGCTGAAGATATGTTGATGGAGAAAATTTTTGCTCTAAAGAAAATTAGATTTGACAATTTGGAACCCGAGAATGTGAAGTTTATTCTAATTTTACAGATATTAGATCATTCTAATGTTGTGAAGTTGGAGTGTCTGGTTACTTCAAGGATGCCATGTAGTTTCTACCTGGTGTTTGAATATATGGCTGGACTTGCTGCAATGCCAGATATTAATTTATAGGATCTCAGGTTAGCCATTATTTCCCTGAACTTTTATATCTAGTTAACAACTTTGAATATATGTTTGGTTGTTTGCTCCTGTTATATTTTCTCAAATTGATGCACTTTACAGTTCAGGTCTATCCCACACTAGTAAGCACACCAGTAAGCATGTTGTGATTCATATTTTACTATCGGAGTGCCGCCATCTCCTCCTCTTTCCCCTCAGGCCGGCCTCAACCTCCGTGGCGTCGTTCAAGCAAGCTGAGGTCTCTATCTTTCTCTCTCTTTCTTTCTCTATTTAGTCTTTTAGAAGTTCAATTTGGGAATTGAGATTAGAAATTAGGAATTTGAAGAGGCGACTCTAAAATTTTGACGTTTGTGCAGATAAGACCTTCATTCAGACTTGTATTATCTTTGTTTTGGGTTAATGTTATACAAGACTATGTGTTTTTTGTTTTGGGTTAGTTCCATGAAATATGTTGTTGTTGGGGTATGTGGAAATAGTCTTATGCTTTCTGGAACAATTGGCGAGGTTTTGAAGATCATTGGACATGGATTTGGTTAGTGTGAGAAGATTGATGGGGCTTTTGGTAGAGGTGTCTATCTTGCTCTTGATGATTCTCCTTTGGAATGGTGAGTTTTTTATCTGAATTTTTCATATATTTCCCTTAATGTGTCCACTTTTAGCCTGGAACATATAGCCAGGATATGTTCTCAACTTCTGAAACACTGCAGCTTGTATAATATTATACAAGCTAATTTTTGAAATAACACCTTAAGGCTAGGAAAATCCTATTCATTTTTGGTATAATGTAGGGAGCTACTAAACAAGTCAAATTCTAGACTCGATTTGGGAAATATTTAGCTGCTGCTTTAGGAAATAGTGTCAATATTTTTGAGACTGCCAGTATAGACTTGTATTCAAAGGTAACTTGAGATCATATCCTGCAATTTGTGTTAGTAGTTTTTGCATCTTGTGATTAAACTGGATGGTTATTCATTTTGCTGGATGACTGCTATTCTTTTGACATGCCTTTTATAGTAGTGACTGGCTCTAGACAAAGAGTTGAAGAAGCTTGAGATAGTAAGCTTTAAAGTTGTAAGAAATTGTTGAATATTTTATATGAAAGTTCTATAAGAATTTTTTCATATCTAATGAAAATGGTGATCAATGGTTTAAGTGACTAAACGATGGCTTCAATCCTGTGATCAGAGAACATGCATTAGATTATTTGCAGCATAAGTTTGATGACTTGACTTTGCGTTTTTGTACATAGCGTAATGCACTAACAAGCATCTTTTTTTACATAGCATAATGTACTATATATATATATATATATATATATCAAGCATATATCTTTGAGTTTCAGTTTTGATATATATATGTGTAATGATATCAGTGGGAAAAAAGAGATCGACGTGCAAACGAGTACACTCGAGAAGATATTGACCAAGTAAGGGATGAGATTGCAAGCTATCAATTGAAGAACCATGTGAAGCTTTGAATGAGTAACAAGCAGGTTAAATGTTTTGGTATATAGGATGCTCAGAATTCTAGTGGTACCTATAGTATATGGCCAATCCTATTACAGTTATGTGGACTTGAATTGGTCATTTTTTTGCTACTGGCAGCTACAATTGTGATGGAAGAAGTTGATATTGGTTTTGCTGCCAATGCATGTGTTTTTAGAAGTGATTGTATTACTCATGGTTTAAAACAGATCTAGGTAGAGACATATAAATATGGCAGGTTTATTGAGTACTATCCTACAGTTTTGGTTTATTTGCATGAATTCAGGTTTTATATGTGGAGATGAACCAGTACTGTGGATTTGGTCAGTACTGTTCATTTGGTAACATATCAAATGAACACAAATGACAGACTCAGTCATAAAATAACTGACGTTAGAAACACATTCATATGACACAAACGAGTGACATCTGAACCAAAATCGTATGACACAAACAATATTATGCAAGACTGACGTCTAAGAGAGCTCAGATGACATACTATATGATAGTGTAAATGACATCTGTTCAAAATTCAGATGACATTCGCCTTGACAATATGACCGACGTTACATTGCACTTTACATGACGGTTTGAGTGTCATCAGGTTACATGCCATCAGACACAAGATGCGCACACCATGAATGCCAACCGTCATCCTTAGAAGATGTAAATGACAGTCATTAAAAATGAAAGATGACGTCTGAGAAGATATCACACGACGCTTGGTTTGATATATTAACTGACATAAAAAGTAGCATTAGATGACAGTCGACTGTCATCTCAATATATGCCATTCATCACTAAAAATGCGCACGTAAGTTGGCATCAGTTGGCACCATGAATGCCAACCGTCATCTGAATACAAAACTGTCATCCTTATGATCGGTAGATGACAGTTTTTTTTGGGTTTTAACCGTCATCTGAATGCGTTTTAATAGATGACATTGCGATAGATGTCAGTTTGGGAGCATATGAGATGACGGTTAAAAACCGTCATCTGAATCGATTTCTGTACTAGTGAAAAGACGACACGTGGCTTCTTCAGGGGCATAAAAGACATTTACAAGGGCATAAATGACATTTACAGGGGCTGAGTGAGTATTTATAAAGGCATAAAGGACATTTTAAAGGCCACGTGTAGTCTTTTTATTGGCTAATGTCAGCCAAGTTTTTTTCCTATGGTATTTAAGACACCAGATTAATAATGAACAAACCAACATTAAAGCACAAAATAACAATGAAGAAGAAGGTTTAAGGGAAAACCTGAAATGCGGTGGAGTTTAAACTAAGATTCCTTGAACTGATGTGGGAAAGACTAATGAGAGTGTTCTTGTTAAATGTTGATCGAGTTTATAGTCAGCACTCTTCAGCCATGCTAGGGGATTTAAAATATATGAATGGGGTCTCTGAAAAATATGTATGGATTTCAGGCAGCTTTGATCGATTACACAATCGAACTATTCAAATCTTCAACCATTTGATTTTTTGGTTGCCTAGCTACCTTTTTATAGTAGCATCAACAATGTTCTCTCTCTCTCTCTCTCTCTCAAAAAGGAAAAACAAAAAGTACAAGTAATGCATCTAATAAATTAGAACATCCTGTGCAATGTCACTCTCAAGTCTCTACTAAAGCCAACTATTACAAATCTTGCTTTTGAGTGACTTATCACTTTGTTTGGCTAATTCTTTACTTCTCTCAGAACCAAAGAATCAGCTAGAGAAGGGTCCTTACTGTCTCACTCCCTAAACTAGCTTCAACGCGCGCTAAGTAACCAAGCATATACTTTACAATGCATATACACATGCATATATAAAGGATGTCTTGGGTTTTAGCATTCCGTTATTTCATCATTACTTCTCTTCAACGGCAAAGAATCCAACAAAAGTTTTGGTTGGTTAGATTCCTTACATAAGTATTGCATTCTTGATGCTTACTTACAACTGGTGCAGTGGTTTGATAAAATTAATACTTTGATGCTTGATAAAGAAAAAAAACAGGTACTTAATTTACAGGCCCTGCATGGAGGAATTAAAACTGAAATCAAATGTTGCCTGCAGCTTATACCGTTTCGAGTCAAATTTACTGAATTCACAGAAAGAGATAATCAGAGAAGGAGATGAACATATTGGAACATGTTGAAATTCTACCATTCTATGTGGGAAATGGTATGCCTATATATTTTCATGGCTGTGGTATTGATACTCTACCAAGTACCAACTGTTCGTTTCAGCTGTATGAAAGTGACATGCGAATTCCATCAGTGTATTTGATCCATGTGTCAAACTAGGCTAGTTTAACTAGCTACCGCATACTATAAGTACGGAAAATATCCTCTTGAGTTCACCAAGTACAGCGGTGTTGGAATCCATGTTAGAATTCACGATACTTCAAGTTTCGCTCTGGCGAGTGAAGTATATCACACTGTTCGTAGTGGCGAATGGTGTTTGAAGAAGAGTAGATGAACTGAACTTATGCAGCCTTTTCTTTGATCTAAAATTCTTAAGGATTACAAAGTAAACACTTCCCTTTTATAGGGATACAAAGTAACCTATAAAATATCTTAAGCTAGATAAGCTAGAGATCAACTCGACAAATTATACTTTAATACTACAAATATCTTAAGTAGATCTCAGTGGAGTGAATAGTAGAATATCTGCTGGAAAGCATATTAGCTTTTCCCACGCAGACTCCTAAATCACTCAGGAAAACATTAACTTTAACACTCCCCCTTAATGCTTTGCCTTAACATTCCAAGCAGGCCTCTGAGGTATTCAAACCTCTCTCTTAGCAGAGCCTTAGTGAAGATATCAACAACTTGGTCATCTGTATTGCAGTATACTAAATCGATCTCATTCTCTTCTACAGCATCCCTGATGTAATGAAACTTCAAGGCGATGTGCTTGGCCCTACTGTGATAGACATGGTTTTTGCTCATTGCTATTGCAGATTTGTTATCATTGAGAATGGTAGTTGCTGATCCATTTTTCTCACCAAAATCTTCTATGACTCGTCTTAGCCAAATTTCTTGTGAAGTGCCGATTGAAGCTGCAACATATTCAGCTTCAGCTGTGGACAATGCCACTGATTTATGCTTCTTTGAAGCCTAGGAGAACACTCCTATTCCAAGTGTGAAAGTGTATCCAGATGTGCTTTTCAAGTCATCTACACTGCCTCCCCAGTCACTGTCACAGAACCCAAAGAGTTTTGGTTCTACATTCCTCTCATACAAAATTCTAAAGTCGATTGTTCCTTGGATGTATCTCAGGATTCTCTTTACTGCTCTATAGTGTATCTTGGTAGGATTGTGCATAAATCTGGATATCAAACTTGCTGCATACATAATATCTGGTCTTGTTGCAGTCAAGTATAGCAAGCTTCCCACTAGGCTTCTATATAAACTCTCATCAGCAGAACCACTTCCATCTTCTTTGGAGAATTTCTCACTGACCACTAGAGGAATTGCAACTGGATTGTAACCTAGTATTTTGAACTTCTCCAGTATAGTCTTTGCATATTTCTTCTGAGTAATGAAGATTCCCTCCACTGCTTGAATTATTTCAATTCCCAGAAAATAATGCATGATTCCCAAATCACTCATGTCATATTTCAACATCATATCAGACTTGAAATTTGAAATCATCTTTTCACAGCTTTCAGTAAATACCAAATCATCAACATATAAGGAGACAATAAGAATACTTGATTTACCTTCAGTCTTCGTGTAAAGAGCAGGTTCATTTTCACTTATTTGAAAGCCCCTTTCCGTGAAATAGGAATCGATCTCACCATACCAAGCTCTTGGGGCTTGTTTCAGGCCATAGAGAGCTTTCTTCAGCTTGTAAACTTTCTGCTCTTTGCCTTTGATGATGAAACCTTGTGGTTATTCCACATATACTTCTTCTTTCAACACTCCATTTAGAAATGTTGACTTGACATCAAGTTGGTGTAGATACCAGCCCTTTTGTGAAGCAATGGAAATCAAATCTCTAATAGTCTCATGTCTTGCTACAGGAGCAAAGGTCTCATTAAAGTCCACTCCAGGTATCTGAGAGTAACCCTTCGCCACCAATCTTGCCTTGTTTCTTTGCACAGAACCATCTGAATTCAGCTTGGTTTTGTATATCCACTTCAAACCAATGACATCCTTGTTTTCTGGTTTGTCAACTAGCTCCCATGTGTTGTTCTTCACAATCACATTAATCTCCTCTTGTATTGCAGACCTCTATTCATCTTCCTTCACTGCTTCTTCAAATCTTTCTGGCTCAAACAAACATGCATTACAGCTTTCGTACACTTCATTTAAGCTTCTCATCTTTACTGGTGGAGAGCTTGGTGTTGATTGAGCTTTTGAAGGTCCTGGCGAGTGAGACCCTGGCGAATGAGATGCTGGCGAGTGAGACGCTAGCGAGTGAGACGCTGGCGAGTGAGGTGGAGCTTGTTGTGGCGGATTGAGTTCCAGTTCTTCTGGATCCTCTTGTTCATTTCGAACGCTAACTTCTTTTTCTCCTTCCTTTTGGACTGAACATTTGTTCCAATCCCAAAATGAATTCTCACTGAAGAGAACATCTTTGCGGACAATCATTTTCTTCTTCTGCAGATTATAGAGCCTATAGCTTTTTGATTGAGAACTGTATCCCATGAATACACATTTCTCACTGGTTTCATCCAGCTTATATCTTAGCTCTTCAGGGATGTGAGCATAACAGATTGATCCAAACACCCTCAAGTGATTTACAATTGGCTTCCTGCCACTCAATGCTTCAAACGGAGTCTTTCCTTGGACAGCAAATGTTGGATGTCTGTTCATCAAATACACAACAGTATTAACTGCTTCTCCCCAATATTCTTGAGGAACTGACTTGTCATGGAGCATGGACTTGGCCATCTCAATGATTGTCCTGTTCTTCCTTTCAGCTACACCATTCTGTTGAGGTGTGTAGCTAACAGTGAGCTGCCTTTCCAGCCCAATGTATTCACAGAACTTCTTGAATTCATTTGATGTGTACTCGCCACCTCTATCGGTTCTCAACTTCTTCAGCTTTAGACCAGATTGTCTCTCGACCATTGCTTGAAACTTTCTAAACAAGGCGAACACATCAGACTTCTGCCTTAGGAAATAAACCCAAGTCATTCTTGTGTAATCATCAATGAAGGTCAGAAAATATATGTTTCCTCCATCAGTTGTCGTTTTTATTGGACCACAAACATCAGAATGTACCAGCTCCAGAGGTACTTTTGCTCTCCAGGCTTTTCCTTTTGGGAATGGGAGTGTGTGTTGCTTCCCTAAAGCACATCCTTCACACACTTCATTTACTTCTGATATTTTTGGCAGTCCCTGCACCATTTCCTTTTGATGCAGCAACTTGAGACTCTGAAAATTCAAATGTCCAAGTCTCTTGTGCCAGAGCCAGGAATCATCCTTTTGCTCCATAGTTCTTGCACTCTCAGTAGCATACTTAAGAGTCAGAGGAAAACTTATGTTCCTCTTCATTTGGATTTGCGCCATCAGGTTCTTGCTGCTCCCTCTCTCAAAAATCTTGCAAGTGTCATCACCAAAATGCAGGTGATACTTGTGCTCAATGAGCTGACCAACACTTAGCAGATTTGAATCAAGATCTGGATCACTAGCATCACATCTCTGATGTACATCTTTCCATTCTTGGTTTCAACAGCAACACTTCCCTTGCCTTTTGTATTCCTTCTGTTTGTGTCACTCTCCTCTATGTTGTTCGCCTGTTGATTTCCCTTGTAGTTACAATCCTTCTTGACATGACCAAACTTGTCACAATTTGAGCACTTTGGTTTCCGTTTGAACCAACACTGGCATGCATTAAGCTTATTATAGATAGAACATTTATAATATCCTGAGTTGCTACTTTCCTCATTGTTGCTTCTCACTTGCTGATTTGATTTTCCCTCCCACTTCTTTCATTTACCTTTCCAGTTCTTCTTATGTTTAAAATTTGAACTAGATGGCACACTCCTATTTGAGTTAAGGTTGAGTGTTTGGAAAGCTTTTTCAGTCTCTTCATCATGACTTGACAACCTATGATCGAAAGCTTTTAGAGTTCCCATCAGATCCTGAACACCTAGAGTTTCTAGATTCCTAGTCTCCTCTATAATACTAACTATAACATACTTCCTATTCAAGCTCATAAGGATTTTCTGTACTACCCTCTTCTCAGGTATTGGATCCTTGTATGTTCTCATTTAATTAACAATATTAGTCAATCTAGTGCTATAATCACCTAACAACTCAGTATCATTCATTTTTGTATACTTAAAATCTCTTCTAATAGATTGTACCTTGATAGCTCAGATCCTTACTAATCCTCTGTACTCAAGCCTGAGTGCATCCCATGCAGCTTTGGCCGTCTTCTCATTTGAGATTCTGGGAAATATCTCATCTGTGACCGAAGTCTGCAGAATATTAAGAGCTTTCGCATCTTTCTTAATATTCGACTTCAGTTCAGCCATCTGAGCAATTGTTTGCTCTTCTCCTTCATCTGGTCTTTTGTATCCTTCTTCTACGAGGCTTCATAGATCTCGTGAGATGAACATGGTCTCCATCTTGATTATCCAGAAATCAAAGTTCTCTCCAATAAAGAATATTGGAACTCTGTTTTCTGAACTACTTCCTGATGTAGCCATACCAGTAACAGAAAAAGACTTGTGTTTGTTTTTTTTGTTTCTGAATCAACAGATGGTACACCCCAGTTGATATTAATCAACGAGGCTCTGATACCATGTTGGAATCCATGCTAGAATTCACGATACTTCAAGTTTCGCTCTGGCGAGTGAAGTATATCACACTGTTCGCAGTGGCGAATGGTGTTTGAAGAAGAGTAGATGAACTGAACTTATGCAGCCTTTTCTTTGATATAAAATTCTTCAGGATTACAAAGTAAACACTTCCCTTTTATAGGGATACAAAGTAATCTACAAAATATCTTAAGCTAGATAAGCTAGAGATCAACTTGACAAATTATGGTACTTTAATACTACAAATATCTTAAATAGATCTCAGTGGAGTGAACAGTAGAGTATCTGGTGGAAAACATATCAGCTTTTCCCACGTAGACTCCTAAATCACTCAGGAAAGCATTAACTTTAACAAGAGGTACATACGAGCAGCTAGGTCAATACAATACTGAAATATGCAAAGGAGAACAAGATCAGCTGAATTGGTTCTACTTCACCAGAAAACGTGACTTTGATTGCCATTCAAGTTCACTGCACTATGGGGATGTATCCTCAAGTTACAGGGATCATGCATTCATGCTTACCAACAATACATCCTTATCGCTCGTTGATAAGAAAACGAGCCTTATTCCTTTTGATAGGAGAGAAACTGTGCATTCTTCCCTTTGAGCAGTGTGGTAAATTTTACAAATGGATTGGTATATGAATGCTCTCGAGCAGATCTAAACATCCATCGCAGAGGGTTCTAAAAGAAAAGAAAATTGTAATTTATCCATATGTCTAATTGGCAATTGCTCTAGCTTGTTCAAAAATGAGACAAAGCACTTACTCATTAATGATTGGAAACTTGCAGATGATAACCCAAAAGTACTGACCATGTTTAATTACCAGAAAAATTATATACTTATCAGTATTTGCAACATTTGCAGATTGACAAAGTAGACAAACCAATTCTCAGTAAACAAGTTCAATAGCTACTAATTTTCATGATGTTCAGTAAAGATGTAAAAGATGTTCTTCAATCATGAGCATGAAGTTAATAAAAAGAAGAAGTGATACCAAATTTGATCTAAAACACTATTCGTTTAGAGCTTCCACAAGGCTTTAGCAAGATCAAATTAGTTGATCATAAACTAAGAGATTCTTTTAAAGATGAACTGATAATACATAAACAAATGCGGAAGTAATTGAAAAACAATGACACTTGACAAACACTTAGGTTACTGGGGTATTGTTGATGCCTTGATGGCTTCTAGCATGCTCTTCAGCCTCTTCTTCCTGCTTCTGCATTGCCTGTCCCATCATCCTAGCAGCTAAAGGAAGGCCAACACATTTTTTTTTTACTTCTGATTTCAATTCTTCCAAGGTTGAGGAAATGGTAGGTAACAGATCTTTGCCAACCGAGTCTTTGAAAATTGCCCAGCAGCTTCCAGTGTCCAACATGGGCTCAAGGTGATGTACATTTTCTTTCCCAACCATCATATTTTCTAGCTCTTCATTTCTGCTTGTAACTATTACTCTTCCTCCACTGCCTTTTGGAAATCCAAATGCTAAACTTTCGCCCCACTTCTTATCATGAGTCAAATTGGAGTCCAACTCTTTGTACCATGAGTCTGTCTCCCTAGCATCATCAAGCACAATTAGATACCTCTTTCCCAACAATTGCTGATAAAGAGCACATATCAGTCCTTCTAGGCCAGGTTTTACATCACAAATCGACTTGACAATTGCCTCTTCGACTCCAAGGTACCTCAACATTCTTTCGACAATTGCTACTTCAAGATCATCATCATTCTTGTCTTCATCCCAGTGTCTGGCCATGCACACCCAGATCCTTGGATTGGAGTCTTTTTCACTTCATATTTGTTGAACATCAGTTGGCAAAGCGTAGTTTTTCCTATACCATCCCTGCCAACAATTCCCACTGCCTTGAACTGATGAACGTCACTTCCTTTCTTGAGAATCAAGTTTTCCATGGACAAAACCTCATCTCAAATCCATAAACCTTTGTTGCATCTACTGCGTGAGTAGTCCATCTCAAAATGTCTGTATCTTGTGAGCTTGAACCACCATTATTACATTGTTCACCAATGCCTCGATTTGATGCTTCCTGGCTTCCCTTCTTGATCTGTTTCAAGTCTCTCCGGATTCTGTTAATAGTAATTAGCTCACTCGGAGTGTTGAAACCGTGTTTTCTTGATAGCATCTTGCACTCAGTCAGAAGATTGTTGAGCTTGTAGAGCGTGTCCCTGCTGACTGATGGATGTGGAGCCGTGGATGGACTGAACATGACTTCTAGCAATCTCTTCAACCCTTGAAATGGGTTGTACCTTGGAATATTGGAAGTGCTTTTGTCCTTCATATTAAGGCCGTTCAGGAACTTGTCTTTCAGGTGCAGTTCCATTTCCTGAGCCATTGGAACAGTTTCTGCAATAACACTCCGCTTCACTCAAAGTTGTAATAGCAAATTAGCAATTAGCAAGTAGTTATTAGTTCTTCTTCAAAACTAAATGACATGAAATGCGTTACACTTGCATGCTGTGTAATTGTTGCTTCAAAACCAGGTGGAAAGGCTGATCTCTAAGATTCATGCATAGTTTCGTAAGCACACACATAAAGACAAAGAAGGCAGAGAGAAACTTACTAGCTTGTGATGTGTTTCTGCACAAACCCGGGGGCCTGGTAGAGACAGATGAATCTTCACGTGATCTCCTGTAAACCTGCTTACTAAGGGGAATACCAGGCGGGCCGGTCTTCTCCTCTCCGATGCCTAAGTTAGAATAGTTGGAATAGATATAACATAAGCACGTATATAAGCGGTAGGAAGGATCAGTTACCTATTAATGAGGGTAGTTGGGGCCCTTACATACGTAGCCAGGAGTGAGGTCTGGCCTTACCCTTCGATGTGGGACTGGTTCCCTTCTGTTTGCACACCAAAGGGCAGCTCTGGTGACCTCTTTGGCATGCAGGCGCCCCCGGTCCCCGGGCCCTTGGTAGCAAGATAGACTGCTGGACCCCGAGGCCAGGTGCTGGTGATCCGGTCCTGGGCCTCGGGCCGGTCCCTGGTGCACTAGCTGCGGGTCTGTGAGCCTGCTGTAGCCCCTCTGTGGCTAATGTCAACAAGTCCCCCAAGTTCCCGGTCAAGTGCAATCTTGAATGGGGACTTAAACTGTCTTGCCCTTGTTCCGCAGACCCGCAGGGTTACCAACCCAACGGTGTCCAGTCCCCCAAGTCCGCGTTGAAGATTGGGCGTGACCGGAGTGAGTACCTGTTACCAATGATGTGCAACAGTTTGTGAGTATGTTTGCAATATAAGTAGTACTGTGCTCAAGTGTTGTAGTGCTATGAGCATGGAGATGATAGTGGGGCGTTGAAATCCGCCATGCAATAGATGTGTGCATGAAATGATTTATGGGGCGTTGAAATCCGCCATGCAGTAGATGTGTGCATGGAATGATTATGGGGCGTTGAAATCCGCCATGCAGTAGATGTGTGCATGGAACCTGGACCCCGCGTTCTGCCATATTAGAGCGAGCCGGAGAGCATGGGATCTCGACCGGGCGTTCTGCCATATCGAAGCGAGTCCCCCAAGTGAACTTGTGCACTAGACCTCGACCGGGCGTTCTGCCAAATCGGTACGAGTCGGAGAGTATGGGACCTCGACCGGGCGTTCTGCCATATCGCGACGAGTCCATATTGCTAGATTGCGACCTCGACCGGGCGTTCTGCCAAATCGGTACGAGTCGGAGAGTATGGGACCTCGACCGGGCGTTCTGCCATATCGCGATGAGTCCATATTGCTAGATTGCGACCTCGACCGGGCGTTCTGCCAAATCGGTACGAGCCGGAGTATGGGACCTCGACCGGGCGTTCTGCCATATCGAGACGAGTCCATATTGCTAGGCTGCGGGGAGGTGGCCCCGGTGTTGCGGTTTGTTGAGGCACCGGTCAACACTTGCTAGTTCTTCTCAGCTTGTGTTGGAATAAGCGTTGAGGAAATGGGGTGGCGTTGAGGTGACAAGTCTAGCCGTAGAGCCCCAGATTGATCGCAGTTTAGTGCGATGCAGGGTTTTTATCCTGCTGGACAAGAGTACATGTGTTAGATGTAAACTCACCCCGGTGTATAAAGCCCATGCCGGTCGAATGTTCTCATAACCGGGGTCATGCCATGGAACCGGGCGGATCTCGACCGGGCGTTCTGCCATATCGCGACGAGTCCCCCAGTGAGATGCCATGGGGCCGGGTGGATCTCGTTCCCGGAAAAATGCTCTCGAGCCGGTTGCATGATCATAACCGGTGAGATAGTCTCGAGCCGGTTGAATGTTACCTAACCGGTGAGATTCCATGCAGCCGGTTGAATGATACCTAACCGTGAACTGCCATGGTACCGGATGGATGGCTCATACCCGGAACAATGCTCTCGAAGCGGTTGAAAAACTCATAACCGGTGAGAGGTCTTCAAGCCGGTTGAAAGATCATAACCGGTGACTTGCAGTGAAGATGCCATGCAACCGGTTGAATGATACCTAACCGAGAACTGCCATGGTACCGGATGGATGGCTCATACCCGGAACAATGCTCTCGAAGCGGTTGAAAAACTCATAACTGGTGAGAGGTCTTCAAGCCGGTTGAAAGATCATAACCGGTGACTTGTAGTGAAGATGCCATGCAGCCGGTTGAATGATACCTAACCGTGAACTGCCATGGTACCGGATGGATGGCTCATACCCGAAACAATACTTTCGAAGCGGTTGAAAAACTCATAACTGGTGAGAGGTCTTCAAGCCGGTTGAAAGATCATAACCGGTGACTTGTAGTGAAGATGCCATGCAGCCGGTTGAATGATACCTAACCGTGAACTGCCATGGTACCGGATGGATGGCTCATACCCGGAACAATGCTCTCGAAGCGGTTGAAAAACTCATAACCGGTGAGATGCCATGCAGCCGGTTGAATGATACCTAACCGTGAACTGCCATGGTACCGGATGGATGGCTCAAACCCGGAACAATGCTCTCGAAGCGGTTGAAAAACTCATAACCAGTGAGATGCCATGCAGCCGTAGAGCCTGGGGAAGTGGGGGGGGGGGGGGGGGGGGGGGGGCATGACGCCTCGGTTCCCGCTCCTAACTCCCTTACCTGTCGCCAACAATCGGGACAAGTGGCTGACATGCATTTAAGGAGGAAGTCCATCAGTCCCGTCAGTTATGATGGCGTGGGCAGTTTACTGATGCTGGGACACGTGCTGGTAGGGAGCGGTCTGAGATGGAGGGTCTGGATTCGCGGGTTTCTGCACAAACCCGGGGTCCTGGTAGAGACAGATGAATCTTCACGTGATCTCCTGTAAACCTGCTTACTAAGGGGAATACCGGGCGGGCCGGTCTTCTCCTCTCCGATGCCTAAGTTAGTATAGTTGGAATAGATATAACTTAAGAACGTATATAAGCGGTAGGAAGGATCAGTTACCTATTAATGAGGGTAGTTGGGGCCCTTATATAGGTGGCCAGGAGTGAGGTCTGGCCTTACCCTTCGATGTGGGACTGGTTCCCTTCTGTTTGCACACCAAAGGGCAGCTCTGGTGATCTCTTTGGCAGGCAGGCGCCCCCGGTCCCCGGGCCCCTGGTAGCAGGATAGACTGCTGGACCCCGAGGCCAGGTGCTGGTGATCCGGTCTTGGGCCTCGGGCCGGTCCCTGGTGCACTAGCTGCGGGTCTGTGGGCCTGCTGTAGCCCCTCTGTGGCTACTGTCAACAAGTCCCCTAAGTTCCCGGTCAAGTGCAATCTTGAATGGGGACTTAAACTGTCTTGCCTTGTCCCGCAGACCCGCAGGGTTACCAACCCAACGGTGCCCAATCCCCCAAGTCCGCGTTGAAGATTGGGCGTGACCGGGGTGAGTACCTGTTACAGATGATGTGCAACCGTTTGTGAGTATGTTTGCAATATAAGTAGTACTGTGCTCAAGTGTTGTATTGCTATGAGCATGGAGATGACAGTGGGGCGTTGAAATCCGCCATGCAATAGATGTGTGCATGGAATGATTTATGGGGTGTTGAAATCCTCCATGCAGTAGATGTGTGCATGGAATGATTGTGGGGCGTTGAAATCCGCCATGCAGTAGATGTGTGCATTGAACCTGGACCCCGCGTTCTGCCATATCAGAGCGAGCCGGAGAGCATGGGATCTCGACCGGGCGTTCTGCCATATCGAAGCCAGTCCTCCAAGTGAACTTGTGCACTAGACCTCGACCGGGCGTTCTGCCAAATCGGTACAAGTCGGAGAGTATGGGACCTCGACCGGGCGTTCTGCCATATCGAAGCGAGTCCCCCAAGTGAACTTGTGCACTAGACATCGACCGGGCGTTCTGCCAAATCGGTACGAGTCGGAGAGTATGGGACCTCGACCGGGCGTTCTGCCATATCGCGACGAGTCCATATTGCTAGATTGCGACCTCGACCGGGCGTTCTGCCAAATCGGTACGAGTCGGAGAGTATGGGACCTCGACCGGGCGTTCTGCCATATCACGACGAGTCCATATTGCTAGATTGCAACCTCGACCAGGCGTTCTGCCAAATCGGTACGAGCCGGAGTATGGGACCTCGACCGGGCATTCTGCCATATCGAGACGTGTCCATATTGCTAGGCTGCGGGGAGGTGGCCCCGGTGTTGCGGTTTGTTGAGGCACCGGTCAACACTTGCTAGTTCTTCTCAGCTTGTGTTGGAATAAGCGTTGAGGAAATGGGGTGGCGTTGAGGTGACAAGTCTCGCCGTAGAGCCCCAGATTGATCGCAGTTCAGTGCGATGCAGGGTTTTTATCCTGCTGGACAAGAGTACATGTGTTAGATGTAAACTCACCCCGGTGTATAAAGCCCATGCCGGTCGAATGTTCTCATAACCGGGGCCATGCCATGGAACCGGGCGGATCTCGACCGGGCGTTCTGCCATATCGCGACGAGTCCCCCAGTGAGATGCCATGGGGCCGGGTGGATCTTGTTCCCGGAAAAATGCTCTCGAGCCGGTTGGATGATAATAACCGGTGAGATAGTCTCGAGCCGGTTGAATGTTACCTAACCGGTGAGATGCCATGCAGTCGGTTGAATGATACCTAACCGTGAACTGCCATGGTACCAGATGGATGGCTCATACCCGGAACAATGCTCTCGAAGCGGTTGAAAAACTCATAACCGGTGAGAGGTCTTCAAGCCGGTTGAAAGATCATAACCGGTGACTTGCAGTGAAGATGCCATGCAGCCGGTTGAATGATACCTAACCGAGAACTGCCATGGTACCGGATGGATGGCTCATACCCGGAACAATGCTCTCGAAGCGGTTGAAAAACTCATAACTGGTGAGAGGTCTTCAAGCCGGTTGAAAGATCATAACCGGTGACTTGTAGTGAAGATGCCATGCAGCCGGTTGAATGATACCTAACCGAGAACTGCCATGGTACCGGATGGATGGCTCATACCTGGAACAATGCTCTCGAAGCGGTTGAAAAACTCATAATCGGTGAGAGGTCTTCAAGCCGGTTGAAAGATCATAACCGGTGACTTGCAGTGAAGATGCCATGCAGCCGGTTGAATGATACCTAACCGAGAACTGCCATGGTACCGGATGGATGGCTCATACCTGGAACAATGCTCTCGAAGCGGTTGAAAAACTCATAACTTGTGAGAGGTCTTCAAGCCGGTTGAAAGATCATAACCGGTGACTTGTAGTGAAGATGTCATGTAGCCGGTTGAATGATACCTAACCGTGAACTGCCATGGTACCGGATGGATGGCTCATACCCGGAACAATGCTCTCGAAGCGGTTGAAAAACTCATAACCGGTGAGATGCCATGCAGCCGGTTGAATGATACCTAATCGTGAACTGCCATGGTACCGGATGGATGGCTCATACCCGGAACAATGCTCTCGAAGCGGTTGAAAAACTCATAACCTGTGAGATGCCATGCAGCCGTAGAGCCTGGAGAAGTGGGGGGGGGGGGGGGGGGGGGGGGGCCTGACACCTCGGTTCCCTTTCCTAACTCCCTTACCTGTCGCCAGCAGTCGGGACAAGTGGCTGACTTGCATTTAAGGGGGAAGTCCATCAGTCCCGTCAGTTATGATGGCGTGAGCAGTTTACTGATGCTGGGACACGTGCTGGTAGGGAGCGGTCTGAGATGGAGGGTCTGGATTCGCGGGCGTTTGAGTTGCTCTGATTGCGTGTTTTGGGGGGATTACAAGCTCCTAGGGCACCGGACCTCTCTATAAAAAAGCCTCCTCTGCCTTCTTCATTCTGTTTTGCTTCTTGCTCAGAGAGACTAAGAGAAAGAGAGAAATCCGGTGAAAGCTCTGTGGAGGTGCCCCGCGACATCTGTTGCCTCAAGTTTTCTTTTACTCTTTTCCTAGCATTGCTCGCTGCTTTCGCAGGGCGGACTTTCCTCGGTTGAGCATACTAATCAGTAAGTTCTTGCTTTCTTTGCCTGGTGCTGCTCTTGTTTTTCTTTTCGGTGTTTTTGCGGCGGGAGGAGGGGATCTCTGTCGCCGACTGAGTTATTTTAAGCGGAGCGTCTGCGGTAAACTTGGGGAGGGGCCGCAGAGTGCGCTGTTCTAGCCTGTTGCTGACCAGCGCTAGGGTTTTGTTTTTTCTTCCCCTTAGGTTAAAAAATGTCTTATGCAAGTTCTGATGGGGCTTCCGAATCGGCTGTCAGGCGTCCCGTCGTGGACGATGAGGAGAGACTGGAGGACTGGCTCGGTTCGGAATCCCCGGTGTCTAAAGCCATTGACCGCTCCCGGAGTGGGGCTTTGTCTTCCGGGTCCTCAGGATCTGAGGAAATACCGCACGGGGTGCGCCTTGCTGGTGCTCCGCGCGTGAGCTACACCATCGGGAGAGGGAAATGTGACGTGGTGTGCGATGAGCCGGAGGGTAACATGAACCCCGGAGAGATTGCTGCGTTCCGGGAGGCGTGGAGTATCCCGGATGAGGTGGCGCTACGGCCACTGAATCCCGGAGAGTCAGCCTGTAACCCGGAGGCAGGTTGGGTTGCCGTGCATGCAGACCAGTTTCGCCACGGGTTCTCGCTCTTGCTGCCAGACTTCGTGCAGTACACGCTCAGTGCACTGCAAGTATCTCCCACGCAGCTTCCAGGGCTTCAGTGGAGGCGACTACTGAGCCTCGGCTGCCTGTACGAGTTGTCCGGGATGAGTATGCCAACGGTAAACGAATTCCGGGCACTGTACAGGTTATCATACTCGAAGAAGCGAGGGTCCCGGGGTTGTCTGTCCTTCAGCGCCCGGTGCTTTCAACCTATCATTACCAATATGCCTTCTTGGGTGGATAACAACTGGAGGAAGAAGGTGGTGATGGCGGGCGGGAAGTGGTAGAAGAGGAGTAAGATGTACCGGGTTCCTGGTACCTTCCAGCCCCCTGGGGATCAATCGTTCGAGCTATCCGAGCTGGAGCAGGAGAGGATCACGACCATACTCGGATGTTGGGATGATCTCGAACGGAGCTCTTACAACTTCATCCGGCGGGAAGTGCTGGAGTATTGCCGTCTCGGGCGAGATCCCGGTGCGTAGCAAGTGCTAGCGGTGACACTTTTGCTAACTTTTAAATACTAACCTTTGCTCGTCCTGCAGGTGCATCTTCCCGGGCGGTCATCAAACCCGAAACCACCCTATCCATGGATGGTGAAGACCTTCTCGCGAAGCTGAAGGAGAAAGGCGAGGCCGTTTCGCGGACCTTGGTGGACGAGGAGTCCGGTCGGCTTACGGTTCATCCCGAACCGAGGGCCATGGATGTTGAGGACGACGACTACGTCTTGAGGCGTGTGAAGAGCCATCCTGCTACGCCCAAGGCGGGACCCGGTAAGGGCAAGACTACCGGGGGGCCACTAAAGATTCCTGGTGGAGTGAGCCGGATTCCGTACCGGCCAGAATCAGTCCGGCTCGTCACCCGGGTCACCCATTTAGGCGCACGATCTTCTTCGCCGGACGGTCAGGGTAAGAAGAGGCGGAGGATCATGGACGTTCCTCCCTCCACACTGGTGACGCTGACCGGCAGGTCGTCCGGTGAGAATCTGGCCAAACGGGTCAAGGTAACCAGCGGTGCATCTAGTTCTGCTGGGGAAAAGACTGTCGCTGCCCGGCAGAATAGCCCCGTGTCTGTGGAGGCACAGAGGGGAAGCTCGGAGAGTGCACTCGCCCGACAGCTGGCGGCGGACTTGGCCGGCCTTGGTCTGGACAGGTCTGAGGTCACCGGAGCCTTGGAGGGCGGTAAGCGCCAAAAGTTCAAGGAGTCGGTTCTGCAGGTAAGAATTGCCCGGTGCCATTGTACCGCTCGTAACTCATTTCCTTTGTTGCTTGCTTAATCGGCTCTGTTGTTATGCAGCTGCTGTACAATCTGTACCAGCCTGATCCGAGCGAGGAGCTGAAGAGGCAGGTGGCCGAGCTGACAGAAGCCCGAGAGCGGCTGGAAGCAGAGAGGTCCCGGCTGGAGCGGGAGAAGGCCAGATTGGAGGAGAGGGCCAAGAAGCAGGTGGCCAAGTTGGAGGAGCAGGTCCGGAGCCTGGAGAAGGAGAAGGAGCTGGCTGAGGAGGAGAAGGCCGAACTAGAGGCCAGGGTGGACGAGCTCCAGGTGGGAGCTGCTGCTGTGGGTGCCGCCTCTGCCGCTGTGGCCGGGGAAGAGGACCCGGAACTGTACGAGCGGGTTGTTCTCAAATACCATGAGAGCGATCAGTTCCTTCAGTTCCTGGAGAAGGCCAGGGAATCGGGCATCGCGGATGCGTACACGGAATGGGAGCAGAAGGGGTACCTGGATACTTCCCGGATGTCGAAGGGCGCTGATGAGGATATCCATGAGCAGTCGGATATCCATGAGCAGTCGGCGGAAGAGCAACCGGAAGGGGAAGGAGGACCTCAAATTGCTGAAGGCGCGGCTGCTTCATCCGGAGAGGCTGGCGGATTGCCCGCTGAGGCGGGAGGCGTAGCTCCTTAAGATTTTGCCCTTGCTCTTTTTGTAAACTTGCCAGAACGGCTTCTGCTTGTGTTATCCTTTGACTGAATATACTTGAATTGATGGAACCGGTGGAATTTTTCTTAAAAGTAGTTTGCATATACATCTTGCTGTTACAGCGGTTGAACCGGTGATATGCCAAACTAACCGCTTGGAGGCTTGGCGAGGCTACCTGCTCCCGGTCGGGATCTGCTCTCCTTTCCCCTATATACCGTTGGAGCTGGCCGTTACTAATCAAACCTTCCACCGCTGTCTTGAGAGCGCAGCATTGGCTCGTTCGATGAGTAGCTTCATCATGATAGGAGCAGTACTTGCCCGTTTGCGCCGTGGTGAGCTTACCCTTCGGGTACCTTCTCCTGGGCGGTGAGGGAATGATGCTCCCGTTCTCGAGCAAAATATCCTCGTATGAAGAGGTGAGAGCGGTGAAGACCTCTTGACCGGCCGGTTGTGCTGGCATGATTGCCAGGGGGCGTTCTTGCCGGTACTGCGCCGGCTTGTGCTCGCCCTGGGGTTTATCATGATAGGGCTCGGTTCTCGGTCCGCTGGCTGGTCTTGTCTTCTTGGCGGGGTGGGGGGTGCTCCTCTCGGGGGTGGTCTTCCTGCTGCTCTTCTAGCTTCCGCTTCAGCAGGTGCTGCCCGTACGTCTCGTGATCGGCCTGGGCGTGCCGGATGGCCATTGCCATACACTCGTCATACCCCTGCGGGAGTTCTACCCGTACGGCGTAGGAAAATTTTCCCGGGCGGAGCCCTTGTTTGAACGCCATCTCGGCGATACCTTTGTCAAGGTTCCGAACCCCGGCCGTCGCCGTCTGCCAACGGTTGACGAAAGTCCTCAATTCCTCGCCGGGCGCTTGTATGTAGTTAAAAAGGATGGTCAATGTGCGGGCTCCCTCGACCCGGAGGATGAAGCGGCCTACAAACCGATCGGCCAACTGTTCGAAGGCCTCGATTGAATTTGCCGGAAGCTCATAGAACCAGCTGAGCGCTTCTCCAGACAGAGTTTCCTGGAAAATATTGCAGCATACTGCATCGGAGTATCCCTTGGCGCATGTCTGGGACCGGAAACTATCCAGGTGCTGATACGGGTAGCCGGACCCTGAATAGGTGAGCTTGAGGGACTTCTGGTTACCAGACCTCCCCGACTCCATAACCCTGTGCGAGAAAGGGCCCATGCGCTCGTTGAACCGTGCGCCTTCCATCAGCCGTGCCGCTCTTCTCTCGTTGGCCTCCATTTGGGCCTTCAAATCCGACACTGTGTTGGCGAGCATCTGCAATGCCCGTGCAGTCGGGGTCACGGCTTCATCCTCGAATGAAGCGTGTGGCCGAAGGGGCGTCGGCGGGCTCTTGGGCGGTGCCGTGCCGGCCGATGACTCTGCTCGCTCGGGATCAATGAGCCTCCTTCCTGATGACTGCCCCGCCTCACACCGTCGAGACTGGCTTGGTGGGGGTGCTTGTGCCCTGGTCATAGCTTCGTTGCGCTGTTGTCCTCTCTCCAGGGCGGCTACCAGGGCAGCGTTCACCGCCTCCATTTCTCCATACCGGGCGTTGGACTTGGCTCTATCCCGGTCGCCCTCCTCACACAGGCGACTGACCTCTGCGGTCATTGCCCGTATCTCTCCCGCCATACTGCTCTGGTCGGGGCTGTACGTGGTGTCTCGGTCACTGTTGCAGCGCGGGCTCTCCTCTCGGCCACTCGGATCATCCGAGAACGTCAGAGAAAAGCCCCGGTGCACAGGCATGTCTTCAGTTGCCGGGCCTTTGCCACGCGAGCTGTCGTGGTTTGGCCCCGGCGTGCCGGCCGGCCTCCCACAGCTCCCGCCTTCCTGATCGCCCTGGTCGCCGCGTTGCTCCCGCATAACGACCGGGGTGGAGATAAACGTTTGCACTGGTGCAACACGCTGCTCCTCGGTGGTATTCCTTTCTTGTCTTGTTTCCGAACTCTCTGCCATCGATAGTGCTTACGTGGTTTCTTGTCCAAACTTTCCCACAGACGGCGCCAACTGTTTCTGCACAAACCTGGGGGCCTAGTAGAGACAGATGAATGTTCACGTGATCTCCTGTAAACCTGCTTACTAAGGGGAATACCGGGCGGGCCGGTCTTCTCCTCTCCGATGCCTAAGTTAGTATAGTTGGAATAGATATAACTTAAGCACGTATATAAACGGTAGGAAAGATCAGTTACCTATTAATGAGGGTAGTTGGGGCCCTTATATAGGTGGCCAGGAGTGAGGTCTGGCCTTACCGTTCGATGTGGGACTGGTTCCCTTCTGTTTGCACACCAAAGGGCAGCTCTGGTGACCTCTTTGGCAGGCAGGCGCCCCTGGTCCCCGAGCCCCTGGTAGCAGGATAGCCTGCTGGACCCCGAGGCCGGGTGCTGGTGATCCGGTCCTGGGCCTCGGGCCGGTCCCTGGTGCACTAGCTGCGGGTCTGTGAGCCTGCTGTAGCCCCTCTATGGCTACTGTCAACATGATGGATTCGGAAATGAAAGTGTGTGAAACACGAAAGAAGCTGTGGAATGGAGTAAGGAGAGTGCATTCCTATTGATATAGCTGATACGATACGTCTCATCACTTCTTTGCGGATTCTGTCTGGGTCGTTGATACAGAAAATAAACAGAACTAAAGGGCAACGTATTGGAATATGGTGGCTAAGTCGAGAAATCATATAAAAGTTATGAAAATGGAAAGGGAAGGAATATTGAGTGAGCCTGATCTCCACTCAAACTGAACCCATAAAGAACATATAAATATAGGATTGTTGTAGGAAAATGGGAATTGGTCTACTCATTTCATTGATAATCCCCTTTATATAGGGTGAGTATTACAACGGTAATAGGAAATACATTAATGACAATAATGACTACATAATTATCTATCGTCCGTTACATTGACGAAGGCACATAATACGTTTTTCCTTCAACACTCCCCCTTGTGCCGAGTCAGGGGTAACATGGTGCATGTGGTGTTGCCTCATTAAAAACCTTGCCAAGTAACAAAAACCCAATGGGAGAAAATAAAACTTTGGTCTAAGGAGAAAAAGAGCACAACGCACCTAATACATTTGAAAACAACATGTATGTGCTAGACTCCCCCTGATGTCTACACCTCCCCCTGATTTTTACATTAATCATGGGTTTCTCCCTGATTCTTTCATTTGATCAAGGGAGCTTCAGTCTTATTAGCATACTTATGCATTTTCACATGTTTTTCCAAATGTGACTTTGAGCAATGATTTAGTAACTAAATCTTGCCACATCGTCCTCAGATCCAACTTGATTTACTTTGATCTTGAGGATAAGGTTGTTCATGAGCCGAATACATAGGATCATATTGAACATCAGGTTCACTCATGGTATGACCTTCATATAACAAAATAGTCATAACTTCGTCTAGAGTATGGGTGAACCATTAAGAGATTAGAAATTGATCTGTAATAACAGATTTTCTTATCTCACCTTTAATGCGTTTTTCTTTACGCATAGTTAGCTATGACGTGGATAATTTCTTTATCATGTCACATTCTATGTAGAGATTGAATAAGCCCAAATCTTTCATATCTTTAATGAAAGAACGATTTGCGTTGCGTAGGCGCATAGCTAGACATAGCTTTACAAATTTACATCGAATGAGAGGTCGAGTCTTACATATTATGTTTAAGTACAATCATGCGTCATTGCACTTGTATAGGAATTTCATTTCCCAATACTTCTTCGTCATCTTCCTTTAGATGAAAAACGGATCTATTGTTAGAGTAAAGACTCCGACTGATCATGGGAATATCTGTAGGCCTCACTTTATTCTTTAGAGTGCCTAAGCCGATTGATGGATGATCACCATCATTACAGTCCTTGAGTTCCATTTCAAGACTGTGTATTCCCAAAATCTTTTTCATTCTCAACTTAGGATTTACAATACACTGAGTTTCTCTTATTTCATTTAGAGTTCATATATATCCATAATGAGCACGCAAGGGCATAATTCACCAATCTCTATCCAATCAAGTAGTCACTTTAGTGAACGTTTCAATTTCTTTTGCAAACGTACTCATGTGATCTAGAGTCACTTGATTTGGGTGGATGAAGTCCGTTTAGGATCCTCATGTATATCTCTTAATTTAGATCCCCATAGAGATATATGTTTTGATCACTTTTCATAAGCTGCATGTTCAGTTTTTCGGAAACTACCAAACTGACAAGGTAGTGGAGTACAATGACATCCATTACGAGAGATTGTCTCATCGTAGTCCATTACGAGAGAATATCTCCTCGTAGTCGATTCCAGTGCGTTTTTGAGAGACCTTGCGCCATAAGGTGAGTTTGCATACTCTTATTCTCATTACGCATTCTAACAAAGATATATTTGATAGGGTTTACATTTGCGGTGTCGGCGTCACCTGCCCAAATACCTATCTCTTTGTTTATACTGGATCGCTTCTTTCCATTAGGCCAGTTTACTAAGTTGACATTTTTCAACGAAGTATGGTTCGATAGTAGACTCATTATTCCACGTCCTCATGTACACTAGTGTAATGTGTTTGTAGAGATCTCTATACTTTAAGGATTGGTTCTAACATTTGAGGCGTCCCCCAATGATAACCACAATCCATAAATATTCTCATGAGACGGATTTGAGTATCACTGATCAATAGATCAGGTCGTGCCAAACTTGTTTTCTTCCTTTACACAAGTATGTATCGAACTTAAGGTGGCCTCCCCCTCTTCCTTGGAGAGCCACGGCCTATGACACCATTTATGCCACTTATGGCGTCACCATGCCACCATCCATGGTGGCAGTGCAATACCCAATTCCTCTTGGGTGGTACCATGTTCTTTTGATAAAACACAATCCTTGCAGGTATATTTGCAGCAGGTTTATGTGATCTCGTCACTTTAATGTATAAGATATCTACACACCTTATTTTGTGTGATTTTTGGGGATCGAGATGAGACACAGTGGGGACAAACCACGACAATTCCTGTCGTTCCACTTGAACATGCTTGTTCTTATCTCCCCCTAACGACGGGAAGACTGTCTCATCAAAGTGACACTCCGCAAATCTAGCGGTGAAGAGATCGCCTGTCAAGGTTTCGACATAGCGGACTATAGCTGGAAGTTCATATCCAGCATAAATATTTATTCATCTCAATGGACCCATCATTGTGCGCTGTGGCGGCGCAATTTTGGCACATAAAAACATTTAATGGAGCTCAAGGATTGTAGATCCGTGTCAATCCAAAAGAGCTCAAGGATTACAAGTTCGTTTGAAATCCTTTAAAATCCTCACACATAGTCACTAGCTATGGTGTAAATTGGTTCAATGATGATGGCCATAGATGAAAAAGTAACGCTGCATGCAAAAATTGCATAACCCAAAACGGAAGTATTGGTGTGCTTTACCAATATTAAGACTATTACTGTAGTCGTTTTCCGTGAGACCAATTGGGTTTTTATATATAGGAATATGATGTCCATTACAAATCCCATATAATAAGCCATAAAATCATCACACCTAGGGAAATTAACCCGGCCTAAGTGCTTTGACTTTCTAGCATAAGCAGCATAAATTTAATTGTGGATGGTGTCATGACACGTGACCAGTGTGTCGACACAACAACCAACACCATAAAATATCTATGGTGTCCGCAAGTTGGTTGAATCGATCCACTGAATCCTCTTTTGATTCAATATAACAACATAATGAGAAACTCATGTGTCCTTTGCATATGATGATCTCAATCATAATTGCTTTAACGAATAGGCTTTGAATGATGTACTTTTATCCATAAAATCATGACGGATAAGAGAAGCATAATAAGGTATAAATGCATATACTTGTGCATCAAATATATTATAATGCCACATTGGGGGAGCGGCGGAATTTAGGAATTGAACATACGTCTTCAACCCTATATGACAATATTTGAGGATAAAATGTTCATTGATCGTCCTCAGATTCGTGTGTGAACCATATTCTTCTGGTGTTTGCTTCTATTTATCCAAAAGTATGGGTGTCCATAGTAGTTTCTTTAATGTATGGATCATCATATCAAAGCCAATCTATGTCAGAATTCCAAAAGATCATTTTCTTATGACGTTGGATTTAATTAGCGGTTACTTAGAACCTACTAAGTTGACATAGAATCTTCTCTAATACTCGTTTCATTCGCAGTCATTTAGAGGTAATGCAAAGGAGCTCAAATGAATTCTCACTTGTATCTTTTTCACATGACAAATCGTGGCGTAAATTTCTTTATAATGTGGAAAACAAAATTCAATTTTCTTTTATCGCATAAATTGTCAATTTGACATATGCTCAATATATACATCGAAACGTAACTCAAGTTCTTTAGAGTAACTCGATGGGGATTGTAATAAAAGCTATGGTAATCCCAGTTAGGCAGGTGCATTATGAATCCCAAAGGAACAGATATACCGATCCTTATCACTTTCATTATATCTATTGATATAGTACTACTGTTTTTCAATACTATTATGTTATTTTGTGATATACGAGTACCATTGTCCTTCAGTACTATTATTCTAGGGATTACATGGTGCGTTTTTTTTTTGCACACGGTTCTTTGTGTCATGCCTATATTATGATATGTTACTTTACTTTATGCAATACTTTGCAAAGTTATATACAGAAAATTGAATCATGTATATCATGAATAAAGTTTGAATAATCTCAATTCCTTTAGAGAAAATTCATAAATTAGCATGCCAACGATTACATTTAGTCTTGTCCAATTTAGAGATAGAAACTTTAAGACAAAAAGTCTAATTTAGGCGTAATAGCCTTTATAAGGATATCTTGGAAATTTTAAAAATAAACTAATCAAAGTCTATCTTGGATGGAGTCAAATCCTTTTGGCTCTTTTAATAGCTGCAATGATGAGATGTGTCATTGACATCTTCTTCCCATATTGTATGCCTTTAGTTGTAAATGCATTTTCAATGTTCTTGTTGGATATTGAAGATACTTTTTCAAAATCCGCATACTCGTATGATTCTTTATACTTATTATAAGTCACAGCTAATTCTTTGCTAGTTTGTAATATACGTATCAATACTTTATTGATTTACAACAATGACAAAGTGCTTCACTGCACATGACATGTCCCCTATGTCATCTTTTAAATGTTACATTGTTTCCACTTACTTTTGGATGATTATATGAATTTTACGTCCATGGTAATTACCCTTTGTTTTAGGGTCGTTGCATTACTTTGCCCAATTTGTTCAAGAATATATATATATATATATTTTTCTAAGACCTTACATCGTCATTGTTTTTTTATTTAGGGTTGTTGCATTACTTTGCAAAATTTGTTTCAGGAAATTTCTTTGTCTAAGACCTTACATCGTCATTACTCTTTGTTTTCTCATAACTTACATCATCATTGCCCTTTGTTTTAGGGTGATTGCATTACTTTGCATAATTAAATTTCAGGGATTTTTTTCTTAGACCTTACATTGTCGTTCAAGATATTGAAATTATTTATTTAGCTATTTACATAAAGCAATTTGCATAAATATACCATGCTCAAGCCTTAGTCGGCTTAATAGGGGAATTTGGTACTCAAGTTCTTCAGAGTCCAATGTGTCAAAGTCAAACTGTGATGGTTGAACCATCTATAAAATATAGGAAGAATAAAATGTATTAGTTTCGCGGTCTAAATGATATTCACGACAACTAATATAAACCAAGATACATTATGGTAAATCCGATGCTTTGTGAAATTACGTTATCACAGTAAAATTTTGGTTTCTCCGTTTTCATTGCATGCGAAGCTAATGAAATTCCATTATTGTTGCTTTTTACACAATTAATAAGATATCCTTTTCAAGAAATAAAAATTGGATTTCAAGACCGAAATTTGTAATGGTCATATTTTTCTTGCTTCGTGAAAATGCTTTTTCACAGTAGTAGGTTTGTCCTTTTTTCTTTATATTACAATGCTCATGAAATTGCATTATCATGGCAAATAACATGTTAAATAAAACAATTATTTAACAGTAATAAAATAGACATATAATGATGCTCAAATTTCATAAATATATGTCGCATTAATTTCAACATAACATCTAAATGAAAAATGTTGCCTATATAAATTTTAATGCTTAATTTATCATAAACATATATATATGCATTTATGTAGGCAATAAAAATATCAAATAGACAATCATATTTAACATTTATAATTAATTTCATTAATCTGTGAAAAAAGAAACAGTAATTTTTTTCACTAAGGTAAGTTTTGAAAACTAACCTTAATTTACCAGAAATGGTAAATATCCGTATCCTGTTCACGGGTCGGATCTAGGACGAACCGGGTCGGGTCGGGTCAGGTCGAGCTGCAAATCAGCCGATCGGGTCGAGCTCTGCGAGCGGCGTCGATGGCCGGATCAGGTGGCTTCGGATCAAGGCTGATCTGGGTCCGATCAAGGCTGGACTGATCTGGGTCCGGATCGGGGAGCCTCGGGTCAAAAGCTCGGGGCTCCGGGCTGCTGCTAGCGTCGTCGGCGATCGAAGGAGGATCGGGGCTGCTGCTATCGTCGAGGCGATCAGAGGAGCGGCGAAGGGGGGGGGGGGGGGCTGCTGCTAGCGTCGATGCTATCGGTGCAGGCCTGGCGAGGCTGGGCTAGGGCGGATGCGGCGCTGCTAGCGTCGGAGCTGGTGGAGTCGACGAGGCCGAGCGAGCGGATCGGAGCCGCAGAGTCGGAGATCAAGGCCGAGCGACCTGAGTACGCGCGCTGGTGATGGTAGAGCAGCGCAGATCGGTGGCGGCGCCGGTTCGTCAACGATGCTGCGAGGTGTAGTGGCGGTCGATCGGCAGCTTTCAAGGCTGCGTCGCCGATCGGAGAAGGTGAGGGTGCCCAGAGCAGATATCTGGGTGCCATGATATTTTTTCATTCTCTGCCGACAAAGCTTCGTCGGCAGAGTGCATAGCCTTCCTTTTGCCAACGAAGTGCTTGTCGGCAAAATAAGTTTCTGGGGATTTCCGGCAAACTGTTGCCGGCAGAAAAGAAAATTTAGGGTTTTGATTTTGTTTTTCAGAGACAAAACCTAGGGTTTCTGAATATTTTTTTTCAGGCTTTTTTTCTTGGCTAAAAAAAATCTCAGCGAGTAAAGCTACGTGCTGATAACGTGTTGTAGGAAAATGGGAATTGGTCTACTCATTTCATTGATAATCCCCTTTATATAGGGTGAGTATTACAACGGTAATAGGAAATACATTAATGACAATAATGACTACATAATTATCTATCGTCCGTTACATTGACGAAGGCACATAATACGTTTTTCCTTCAACAAGGATCTTTTTGCTTTGATTATATTATATATTGTTGGGTTAGTTAAATATATAGGTGACATAGTCTCATTCGGTAGCCAAGTACTATTTTGTTTAGTAACATTTTCTTCTTTATTCAACGAAAGTTTGTGAGTTTGACACATCAAAAATTTGCCGCAGCATTTCAGAAATTTACCCGATTGAAAAAAGAAAAAGAAGAAATAGACAGCAAAAGTGGATTTCCAAATGGGATCATCGTGGAACTATCATGTGACAATTGGGAGCTTATGCATGCTCATACTAACTTTTTGTGTCTAGTGTGGTTAACTGATGTTATATACTCTACCATACTACATTGTAGTTCTGGTATCAAGTATGTTAACATACATGTTCTAGGCCTACACATTAGTCCATGCCAACAGATATCACGTTTTCACTGACCACTAATAATAAGAGGTCGTCTATGATACCCTTTATGTATACTATATTCTTAATTTACAACTAATTAAACAAAAGTTACTATTTTTCTACACTAAATTTACAACATTAACAACAAATTTACAACATTTGTTTTATATATTTACATATAATTAAACTAATTACCACATCAACAACACCTAGCCTAGTTTGACAAGGTAATACGACAAGGTGATCCTCTCTGACCATACTTGTTCATTCTTTGCGCAGAAGGATTATCTGCTCTAATTTCTAATGCAGCTCAACATCATCATATTTATAATATCTTTGAGCCCTCAAGCACCAACTCTACACCATTTGTTCTTTGCCGATGATAGTCTCCTATTTGGTAAAGCTACTGAAGCAGAATGTCATGTGTATAAAATTAAGCATTCTATTCATTTATGAGGTTGCATCAGGACAACAAATCAACTTGAGCAAGAGTAGTGTTGTTTTTAGTAGAAATGTGAACTTAAATCTCCAACATGAGCTTGCAGCTATTCTGGAAGTTAAAAGAGTTGAGGAGCACGATAAGTATTTGGGTGCGGGTCGGTAAATCCAAGACAGCAAAATTTGAATTATATCAAAGAGAGGTTGTCAAAGAAGCTTATTAGTTGGAAAGCAAAACTTCTCAGTTGTGCAGGTAAAGAAACTCTCATAAGAGCAGTGACACAGACTATGCCCTTATATGCCATGCGTTGCTACCTCTTGCCGAAAGGTATTTGTGATGATATTCATCAACTTTGTGCTTCTTTTTTTCTGGGGTGATACAGAAGAAAAAAAGAAAATCCATTGGCGAAGTTGGGAGCGTTTGTGTCTCACAAAGCATGAATGCGGTATGGAAAAAATCTCTATCCTTATAACTTAGCAATGCTTGCCAAACAGCCTTGGAGAATTTTAACAAATCCCAACTCTCTTGTTGCTCAATTGTACAAAGCAAGATATTTTCCAAATTCCTCATTGTGGGAAGCGCAGCTTGGTGACTCTCCATCATTCTCATGAAGGAGTATTTATCAGAGTATACCAATTCTGAAAGCGGGCACACAATGGAAAATTGGATGGACTTTCTGTTGATATATGGCAAGATCGATGGATTCCTATAAATCCTAGCTTTACTGCAATAAAACCTCCGAACACCCCTTACAGTACTGTGGCAGAGCTTATTGATAAAGATCGCAAACAATCGAAATCTGAGTTAGTTTGTAATCTGTTCCCTCCTCATGTGGCAAGCATAAGATTTTATGTATCCCTCTTGCTAGAAATCCAGGAGCAGATAGAATGGTTTGGACTCCGAAAAAAAAAAAGGTCTCTTCTCTGTGAAATCAGCATATTGGATTGCACGAGGCAAAGTCATGGAGAATGTTTTGGCCTCTACTTGAGGGGGAGATCTTTACAAACATGGCTTGCGCTATGGAAGGCAAAGGTGCCAGCCAAAGTCCAAACCTGTGTGTGGAGGGCTTGCAATAATAATTTGTTGGCTACTCGAGACAGACTTGTAAAAAAAGGTTATGATGGAGAGGTGACTTGCTTGTTGTGTCCTCACTGTTATGAAGATGTGAGCTGTTGGCGGTAGTAACAGTCAGGCTACCGGGGCCCACGGACCCGCGTTAAGGGCCGAGACGAAATTTCATACACTCGGGTCCAAGACCGCCCGACAACCGATAGGAGACGGGTCAACCGATGGAAGAAGCCCACAAAGATTGATCCAGAAGAGTGTTTGGTTATGAAGATGGAGTTTTGTCCCACATCGAATGATATGTCCACTTATGGGACCGGTGAGCCTATATAATGGCCCAACCACCTTTCTTATATGGTAATCAACTAATCGCCAGTCTAAACACTTTCTATTACTTTCTATTATCATTTCGTACCTTACTGATTTAAGCATCGGAGTAGAATCGATCGGCTCAACCCGGTCTTTCCTAGTAAGCAGGATATCCGTAGGAGAATATCCGCTTTCACCGGTATTCGTGAATTTACAGATTCTGACAGAAACATGATCCATCTCTTCTGTAAGTGTCCTACTACTTACAATATTATTATAATTAAGTGCACCATTTCATCTTCAGAATACTCTACTTCCACATATTAACTTCAAAGAAGTGGATGCTTGAGCGAGCCATCACCATAAATCCTGCATTGTGTGAACAGCTAATTACGGTAATTTGGTCTTTGTAGAAGAACTAAAACAATAAGATCTGGTTAGGTTTGCAACAGACCTCCATTGACATTAGCTTAAGCAGTTTTACATGGCTGAGAGAATTTCAAAGAGCAAGAAGCACTACTGTACAGCAATGCAAGGAAACCAAAAAGAAATTTTGGAAGCCTGCAGCTAATGGGATGTTCAAACTAAATGTGGATGCTGCCTTTTCGCCTAACAACAATCAGGGAGGCACTGGTGGTGTTCTACGTGATCATTCTGGTAAGTTTATTGCAGCTTTTGCTAATCCAATCACGCACACAACTTCAGTCAAGCAATGTGAATTGCGAGATCTTCGAGATGGACTTGATTTTCTCTATTCTCTGCAAATACGTAATGTTATTATAGAGAGTGACTGTATAGAGGCCATTGGTGAAGCAAATGCAAATGACTCTACTCTTCTTTCAAATGGAGCGCTCATTGATGACATTCAGATTGCAATGAGGCGTTTGAATCACGCCTCTATTACTTATGTTTCGAGAGATTGTAACAGAGTAACTCACAGATTAGCTAGTATTGGCTTTGAGGCCACATATAACTTTACTTGGTCAGATCAAGTTTCTGAATGCATCCATGATATAATGCAGCATGACTGCCGACACCGATCAATTGAGGTTGTTTTTTTTATAAAGTTCTTTCATTGATTCAAAAAAATTACCACATTAACAACCATTTGTACATAAATTTATAAAAATTTCATAGGCAAAATAACTACAACTAACACAAGTACAATTATCCAAACATTAACGTACCACTCTATTTACCACAATGATAATAAATTTATCGTCAAATTTGTAAATGAGTAATCATATGCATATATTGTATAATATTTTATATTAATAAATTGACATTTAGTTGACGAAATAGGATAGCTCAAGTGATAAAAGAACCCTATAACATAAAAAGTACACTATTAGGTAATCACTGCCAGAAAAAAGGTTTTTCCCGACAAAATAAAAAAAAACGGCCGACGACTTAAAATTTTCGTCGGCTATTCCCTAGAATGGCAGACGATTTTATTTTTCGTCGGTGGAAAAAAAAAAAATCTTCGGCCATAGTTTGGGAATGGCCGACGAATTTTTTTTTCGTTGGTAAAAAAAAAAATCGTCGGCTATATTCATATTTTAGTCGACGATTTGGATTTTCGTCGACCTTTCTCTGAAACATTAGCCGACGAAAAATTTTGAAATTTTTACCGACGAAATTGGCATTTTCGTCGGCTATGATTAAAAAAAAAACAAAAAATGACCATATTCAATTTTCTATCACTAACGATAAACCATTGCTTCATCCTTCAAACAGAAAAAAGTCATGAAATAAGATATGACCGAAATAATGAAAGACGTCTATGGTTGAAAAATGACAAGATTCTGATAAAATCTGAGTGTCGAAAGATGCGGTCAAAGGTTTTATTCCTTCGTTTCCCTAATGGTAGCGTTACTTTCGATAAATATTTTGAGGAAAATTTTTATACGATTAGTTGCATCTCATCGATTTGAAACTATTATCTGTTGAAGGTCAGGCCAAAAAACGTCATTTAGACAGTCCAATTACCATTTCTAAGCGTTTAGAGGTTTGACTGACCCAGTTGACCGTTCCGATCGAGCCTTTAACGTTGTCAGATATAGTTGGATTTTTTTTTTCCATACATGTATTTAATCTTAACGGTGATATCTGACGGTTGGAATAGATTTTGTAAACTTTTAGATTCAAAATCAGAACATATGCATTAGTGTTCCTTAACTTGTTTACTAAGTGTTTAAGTGAATGTATAGTTTCAAATAGTTACTATACGTAGACTCTTCAAATGCAAAAATGTAGTGAAATAAGATATGCCCGAAATGATAAAATACGTCAACGGTTGAAAAATGACAAGATTCCGATAAAATCTGTGTGACGAATGTTGCGGTAGACTGTTTTTTACTTTCGTTTTCCTATAGGTAGCCTGACGTTCGGTAAATATTTTGAGGAAAATTTTTATACGATTAGTTGCGTCTCATCGATTTGAAACTATTATCTGTTGAAGGTCAGGCAAAAAAACGTCATTTAGACAGTCCAATTACCATTTCTAAGCGTTTAGAGGTTTGACTTACCCGGTTGACCGTTCCGACCGAGCCTTTAACGTTGTCAGATGTAGTTGGATTTTTTTCCATACATGTATTTAATCTTAACGGTGATATCTGACGGTTGGAATAGATTTTCTAAACTTTTAGATTCAAAATTAGAACATATGCACTAATGTTCCTTATTAACTTGTTTACTAAGTGTTTAAGTGAATGTATAGTTTCAAATAGTTACTATACGTAGACTCTTCAAATACAAAAATGTTGTGAAATAAGATATGACCGAAATAATGAAATACGTCTACGATTGAAAAATGACAAGATTCTGATAAAATCCGTGTTCCGAATGTTGCGGTTAACTGTTTTTTACTTTCGTTTTCCCATGGGTAGCCTGACGTTCGTTAAATCAATTTTGTAAAATTTTTATATGATTAGTTGCGTCTCATTGATTTGAAACTATTATCTGTTGAAGGTGAGGCCAGAAACCGTCGTTTAACTAGACTAATTTCTGTTTTTAAGCGTTTAGAGGTTTGACTTAGTGGTTTGACCAATAGTTTAGTCGACGAAAATTATATTTCGTCGGCTAAACTCTTGCAATCAGCGGCTTTTCATTGTCCGCCGTTGGATGGCTCAGATCCGACGGCCGTTGATCTTCCAAAGTATAGCCGACGAGATTTAAAGAATAGCTGACGACATTCAAAGTATAGGCGACGAAAACTTCAATTTCGTCGGCTATTTAAAGAATAGCCGACGAAATTGAAGATTTCGTCGCCTACACTTTCTGCTATAAAAGCTGAAAGCCACTACAGTTCCGGCTTTTTTCTGCTTCTCCTCCACAAAAACACCCTCTCCGCTCCATCCGACGACCGCTCTCCTCCTCCGCACCGCCGCTCTCCTCCTCCTCCTCCTCAAATCGGCGCCGACAAGATTTCTTCTCCTCCTCCTTCCCCTCCTCCTACATCTGGCCTCCACGACGTGAACCGCCCCCTCCTCCTCCATCCGACCGCCTCCTCCTCCTTCCCCTCCTCCTCCGGTCCCATCCTCCTTCCCCTCCTCCTCCGGCAGTCTCCTCCTCCTCCATCCGGCCGGCTCCTCCTCCTTCCCCTCCTCCTCCGGCCCCATCCTCCTTCCCCTCCTCCTCCGGCAATCTCCTCCTCCTCTTCCGGCCGGCCTCTTCCTCCTCCTCTTCCGGCCGGCCTCTTCCTCCTCATTCAAAATCATCCCGTAAGTTTTTTTTTTTTTCAATTTATTTTAATTGTATAATTTAGGTATATAATTTAGATATTTAAGTGTGTGTTAAATTGTTATATATATTGGTTATATGTATAAATTGTTAGATTAATTATATATATAAATTTGTAGATTAATTATATAAATTGTTATATATTTGTTAATATTGGTTATATGTTAATGTATATTTTAATTGTTATATATAAATTTTTAAATTAATTATATATATAAATTGGTAGCCTAATTATATAAATGGTTATATTTATGTTAATATATAAATGGTTATTTGTATGTATATATATGTTAATGATGAAATATAGTTATATTTGTATATAAATGGTTATATTTATGTTAATGGTTAGTATTATTTAAAATTAGTTAAAATTTAAATATTAATTTGACAGTATGTTTTAAAATATGTTAGTATTATTAGTTATTATATTAATTATAATTTGTTATTTAATGTAATATAATTTAATATTAATTAATGCCTCAAGCTCCAGATGACCGATGCATTTAGACAGTTATTCGGAGGCCGTCGTTCTTCCAGATCTAGGGGTTCTGGAAGTTCTGCCGGTTTCGGAGACTCCGAGAGGACCCTTAGCCAGCCTGAGAGGACTACCAGCCAGCCTCAGAGGATGGATTCATCTCAGCCGCGGAGAAGTGTGAGCTCTCGGCACCAGACCCTTTTATCGGCTGGGCGGCCGTCGAGCAGTTCACGACCCCCTCTCCGGCCAGATGCTCCGAGATGTAGTACGCAACTATTTCCGGCCGACATAGCTGCAGACGTTCATCATGTCCGTATGCCTGAGGTTCATCGGGAGCCGATGACGAGTCCGGCGCCGTCTGCTGCTGACTCGACTGAGGGGTCTACTCTCCCAAATCAGCTCTACCTGCCGTACAATATTCCTGCGATACCCGAGGTCGACGATAGTGGTGTGCCCATATGGCCTGCTAGGCCTCAGTACGTGAGTGTTGCGGAGGCATACCACGTTGAGCCGTTTGAGAGACCTGAGCTCCTGATTTCACCTCGATTAAAAGCAAAGTCGACAGAAGGGTCATCGAGTTCAGTTAACATTTGATTTTATTAATTAAATATTTTATTAAAATTAACGCACTAATATTTAATTTTATTAACCAATCGTCGTTTATGTGATAGGGACCGCCGGTAGCAGTTCAAGCAGGAATACGAGTTGGCATGCTGAATGCGAGAGAATTCGGCGACAGAACTACGCCGGCCAACAAAACTGGTGGTATGCTATGTTCGCGGCACAACAACAAGGCCTTGAACCCCCGCCCCCGTTTGAGCCGTTAGATGAACCTCCAATGCCGAGAGCCGACGAGTTCATTCAGCAGGATGGTGGCCAGGATGACGTGGTGGACTTTAGTGCTTTAGGTGATGATTAGGGTTATATTTTATGTATATTGGATCAAATTAAATAAGTCATTTAGACGTGTTTCTTGTTGTGTAAATGAATGGATTGTCATTGTGAATTGCAGGTTGCTTGGAATGGTAATTTAGAAATTAATTTAATTTTTTTCCCCCAAAATGTAAGAATAGCCGACGATATTGGCCTTATTTCGTCGGCTATAACTGTTATTACCGACGAAAATCACATTATTTCGTCGGCTATGCCTCTTAAAATATTAATATATTCTGACGAAATAACCGAAGAAATAGACAATGAATCGTCGGCTATATTTCAGAATAAATAGCCGACGAAATGGATTTTCTTCGTCGGCTATAGTTGGCAAAATCGTCGGCCATACTCGAAAATATCCGACGAATTTCGTCGGATATTTTGCCAAGGTTTGGCCGACGAAAATTCATTTTCGTCGGTGATAATTTTGGAATGGCCGACGATTTCGTTATTTTCGTCGGCCATTGGTTTTACCGACAAATTATAGCCGACGAAATTTTCGTCGGTAGAAGGAATAGCCGACGAAAATTTGGAATAGCCGACGAAAAAAACTTCGTCGGCTATTCTGTCAAAACTGGTAGTGAATTGGCATTTAGTAAGATAGTGATTCGAACCTGGGTTGTTGAGAATAAAAATCAATAAAAATTTGTCTCTGTGTGCATGTGTGGCAGATAATTTTATTCGACAACTTTTGCTCCCATAGAACCTGATCGAAAGCTAGCTAGGTTAATATCACTAGACGTCGTCGTTTGGGCTCCTCATACATCCCGGTAAAAGTTCAGAACGCCATGGTAGTAAAGCTTCAGGACAGTCCTTATCATCAATTGAATTTTGCAGCCGTCGTTAAAATCAACTTGAATAGGCCCGAGGAGGACGGTGTATTGATGGTTCAAGCTCCGCCGCGGTAAAATATGTGGATTCTGCATTTCTTCTACCACCAACTATACGTTCGTAAATGGTAACTCTTTTGCTTTTCTTTCTCCTTAATATACACTTTTACTTCAAGCATTGATACTTATGTAATACCATGTCTTTGGTACGATACGTGCAAAATCAAATATTTTCTTCACTGGGCTAAGAGTCTCACTGTTACTAAATCGAGGGGTACAAGTTTTCCTTGCACAACTAGGATTAAGGTGCCCATGTATTTATTCTCAAGCTATCCACAATCCAGGGGATGTACTACCAATCATGTTCTCTATGTACTATAATATTAATGTTTAGATTGTTAACAATCATTTTGTTTGCCAAGTACTACAGGAGGAGAATCGAGTAGTGTTTCTGGAAGGCGTGGTAGCAAATTTGAGCAATCACATTCAAATGTCCCTGGCTCTGTAGGGGAAATGCAGGTGAGGCCAATCTTGGTATGTATTTCTACTGCAGTTTATGTTTTAGTCACTCAGTTAGCTTGTAGATTGACTGCTCTATGTTTTACCTGGTTGTCTTGTTTATGAGAAGTGAGATATACCCTTATATGCAATATGTTTTTAGTTTTTACCTCTCTAAATTCCTCTATTTAGCAGCTAAGGAAATGCTGGCTGTTGGTCTTGTTTAAAAATTGTCATGTTCTGTATTGGGTTTTTTGGTGAGATAATGGAGAAAAGTAGAAACCCTTGTTTTGAGTTGCTTATCATGTGATTATTGATTTGATTCTGATGAGCTTTGAGTCCTTTGAAACGTTGGGATAATGTACCAGCTTTTTCTTTTTTGGTCGAACAAGTGTATAGCTTGGTACGAATGCAATTATCTTCAAAGTTAACACGCGTTGAAGACCGCACAATTTTTTTCCATTATTCCCCTGACCTGAATTATTACAGAACTGTTTTGAGTTGATATATATGTCTATAACTGCAATCTGAAATCATAAATTTATGTGACCATTCACAATGATACGATATCGCTCCTTGCATATGTTATTTGTACCATCCAGATATTACTGATATTGGTTTGTCCGATCCACTAGTATTCCTTTTCTGTTAATTCTAAAACTTTCTAATCATAGAGCTCTATTGGCTGATGTGTCCTGTACGTGGTTTGGGTCATCAACCGCGTTTCTAAGTCCTTACTGCACAGTTTAGTCTTTGATGCTGCTTCTGAACCAGCACCCTGATTTCCCTTTCTTTGTTTTGTAGTTTGTTTCTCTTTCCCATTTCTTTCCCTGTGCGTTTTCCTTGTGGTTTAGAGAGTTTTGATTGCGGGAAAAAAAAAATCACTCTAAAACTTTAGTGATCAACGAAGGCATACAATTTTATTTTATTTGTGACTGATTCCTATATAATTGTCACACCCCGAAAAATTGGATAATAAAAATCCAATTTTCGATAATGTGAAAAACCACAAAAACTCCATACTTAAAAGTTATTAAACAAATAACTAAGTACAATAACAAAGTTTAAGTGCGTGGCTCAAACACTCAAAAATGTTACACCAACAAAACATGAATATAACAGTAGAGTCTCAAGCTGTCACTCACTAACCCAAAACAAAAAAAGAAGATAAGCTAGACCAAAGTCCACACCTACTAGCCGTGCGACTGAGATGCCACTCCCTGACTGTTGGTCCTCACCTGCAAGTCTAACCACTACACCAACAATTGGTGCACCGGGTTGTAAACAACGAACCCGATAAGCTTTCAAAGCTCGTGTGAGTAAAACAGACAATTTCAAGATAATAAACTTAAGACAAACAAAATACAAGGTAAGATTCAGACTTTCCTGCTTAAAAGCATAGTTCAGGAAAATACAAATCTTACACAATTAAAATTGTGACTCCTGCATAAAACTTAGTTCAGGAAGTCACGCACAAACAACAACACAAATGTAAACAAAATGCAAACATATAAGAAATCCCTCAATCCCAAATGAAGCCAAGATGTTACCATCTTAAACTCAAGAAAACAACGCACAATCAAGCAATGAATAACACACAGGGCAATGACCTCAGTCATTCCCATCCGACTCTCACCAAGACAGACAGACTATAGCTCTAACTGATAATAAATGCCACAAGGATCCCAATTCAACCACTACTGGCAAGATCCTTTCTGCCACACATGTAAGATCCCAATTCGACCACTAGTGGCAAGATCTTACATTGGCCGTTGATTTCCAAACCAACCCAACCACACAACACACATGTAAGATACCAATTCGACCCCACTGAGTAATATCTTACATTCACACAATACACATGTAAGATACCAATTCGACCCCATTGGGCAATATCTTACATTCACTGTTTGTTCAAACCAACACATACACTCACATAACACACAATTATGACAATTTCATAATAATTAAAGCACCCAATTGCACACCCACAATACATATACTTCACGTCAATATATATATATATATATATATATATATATATATATATATACGTAGACATTCACTCAGGAATAGTCCACTAATACCAACTATATATAGTCATTGATCGTAAAACCCTTTGAAAATCATTTTTATAATAAATTCATTTTACTTACTAATGAACCGTAGTCGATCAAGTTCATTCAATTTAAAACAAATATCATTTTCATAAAACCATTTTGCATTTAACGATCCATACTATAAATAAACTCGTATAAAATACAATCAACGTGAGGTTTACTCACCTTAATTCACCAAAATTAGTAAATCACTGCTTAGCGTCGGGCCTCGGAGGAAACGAGTCGATTCGGATCGTCGCAGAATCGGGTCAACAGTCACCCCCGGTCAACGGTCAACGCTCGGTCAACAGTCAGCGATGGTCAACGGTCAACGCCTGATGGGCCGGGTCGGGTCGGGTCGACACGTGATGGGCCAGGTCGGGTTGAACACAGAAACGGGTCGAGGGAGCTCGGATCGGATCAGAATCGATCTGGCCGATTCCGCTTGATTCGGCGTGATCCACTTACACAGGGAGGAGCGCACGGTGGAGACGAGTCGAATGGTGGGTCGCTCGAGCTCCGGAGACGCCTGGAACGGCGAGCAGCTCCGTCGCAGGCGGCGGCAGAACTTTCGGGCGTTGCTGCTCCGTGCACCAACGGTGGGCCGCGCCGATTCTCGGCTCAATCGAAAGAGGAGAGAAAACCCTTTCAATCGGTGGGTGGAGCTTGCGCCGTAGCGGCCGGACGGCGGAGATCGGAGGTGGAAAAAACCGGCGTCGGGGAGAGAGAAAAGGAACAGTAAAAAGTGAACAGTAAATTTGCTATAGTAAAAGGTAAAACGGAAAAGGGAAACTTTGACTTTTACCCGAAATTCCCTTCTATTTATAGCAATTTCTGATTTTGGAAATAACTTCAACATGTCGTAACTTCTTCATACGACGTCCGTTTCACGCGTGCTGCGTGTCTACGAACTCGTATCGTTGGGCTCTACGACTTTCGCGAAGAGAACTTTTCGAAAATCACGACGGAACAGAAAGTCAACTTTAATCCCTCGAAAATAAACGTTTTTCGGATTTTAAAACACGGAATCCCTTCCAATAACCTCGAGAGATTCACAAGAAAAAAAGATTTATAAAATCGGGGTTACTGCAATAATAAATTATATGTTAATTACAAATGAAGCGAAGAACAGTGACTTGTTTATGCGAAAATTATGCAACTTTGCTTACAATTCCAGTTCATCTTCATATCTACAGAAACTGTTATTTAATACTAGTGTACAATATATATGTTTACAGTGAATGTATTGACAGGAGAATGTGAGAAATATGTACTTTACATCCGTACACGCATAGAGATGTTATCTATCAATGCACACAAACCTGTAATCCAGAAAGTATCGCTAAATTTATAAGTGCATAAGAAGATTACACGGACGAAAGTTCTACGGGCCCTTGCTGATTCATCTTCCAGTTATTACTGTGAATGGAGTAAGTTGACCTCCAGCTAAATCACATTCCGTATCCTCTTTGAAGGATGGAGGCATGGATGGCCATACAAAAGCCGGTCTTTCAGTTGGCAACATTGGTGGATCTGCTTCCCTGGTAAGAACCTTAAGGACAGTTCTCATGGACGGCCTTTGATGTGGGTTGGGATGGCAACAGGCTAACCCCAAAGTCAGCACAGACACCATATCATCTTCATCTGTGTTTCCATCCAATCTTGAGTCCACAGCATCAAGAACTCTTCCCCTGCTGTAAAGATCCCATAGCCAAAACACTATGCTATTATTGTAATTACTCTGCTCAAGTTGATGCCCAGCTGGCCTTCTTCCACAGACAACTTCTAGCACAAGAACACCGAATGCATATACATCTGTTTCAACTGTAGCCCTTGCTGTAAGAAATGTTTCTGGGGCCATATAACCTAGTGTTCCTGCAATCTCTTTGGTTGAGTGGTGAGTTATTTCACTTTCCTGAAGTGTTCGAGCCAATCCAAAGTCTCCCAGCCGTGCAGTGAAATCCGAGTCTAACATGATATTGCTGGCTTTTATGTCTCGGTGGAGTATTCTCTTCTCGCATCCATTATGAAGATAATCTAGTGCCTGAGCTACCCCGCTTATGATGCTGTGCCTTCTCTCCCAGCTCAATGGTGGTTCCTCCATCTCTTTGCCTAAATTTTCATCCCCAAAGAGGAATCTGTCGAGGCTTCCATTTGGCATCAACTCATATACAATAAGAAGCTCATGGCTTTCATAGCACCATCCAATCAATTTAACCAAATTCTTGTGACGAAGGCTGCCTATTGTGGTGACTTCTGCTATGAATTCTTGCTTGCCTTGACGTGAATCCTTTGAGACTCTCTTGACTGCTATTTCTTTATGTCCCAAGAGTCCCTTATATACTGTTCCAAACCCACCTTTTCCAAGTTTGTTCTTGTGATTGAACCAACCTGTAGCTCTTTGAAGTTCTTTCAGTTTGAACTTAATTGGAGCCATGGCAGTGCTTTGAATCTCATCTTCTATTCTGGGGTATGCATCCTCCAGTAATTCCTTTTCACGGTGTCTTCTCCAGTAGATGTAAGAAGCAACTCCTGCTAGGAAGACCATTACTACTGCTGGGGTTGCAATGCAAACCCACAGTTGGTTTGGATTTTCATCTATACGTGAAGAGGTGAAGCTCCATGACTTTATGCAATTTAGCTGAGTGTTGTTACCCGTGGAAGCTGAGAATCCCACATAAACCTTCTCCGGAAGATACTCTGAGAGATCAAGAGCAAGGGACAAAACTTGATCCTTCATCTGCTCCCCAGTTTCCTTGGTGTGGGAAACAAAGATGGTGAGGTTCTGGCTGTCATACTGAACTGTCACTGCATAAGTTGTACCGTTTGCAAGCCTGATCCCATATCTTGTCAAACTCTCTTGTTTGCGAGAGTAAATGCTATTTACATTTACACCCACATGGTTGTCATCAAGATCTTGCTCGTAGCTCTTACTTGTGTCAAACTCTACTGCCACAATTCTGGCTCTATCAGATCCATTGGAATCTGCATTTACAATTCCAAGCCATTGTCCATTGCTATTTTCTGGAAGAGTAGAGTTGGCGGTTAAGATAAAGGCCAGGCCTTCAGCACCTGGATATGTTTTGTTACTGATGTTAATTTCGAAGGTAGAGTTGAATGAAGCTTTCTTCCGACGACCATCTCCCCACAGCCTAAATTGCTGCTTATATAAAAACCTTCCAGATTCGTTGCTGATGGAAGCCGAAGAAAAATCATGAGTGACTTGGATCGCACCTGAAGCAATGCTTGAATTTTTGGATATAATGAAATCTTTGTCATCCACTTTGTCTTCAAATGTTGGATAGCTGAAATTCAAGCAACTTGCTTGAGTAACAGCACCACACAAAAGAGCTAGTAAAAATAAAAAGGTTTGAAGTGAAGCAAGCTGCATCCTGCTCACTTGTTCAGGAAGATGAAGCTTGAGAGACAAGAAAGATGGTGAGTTTGGTGATTTTTCAAGTTCACAGTAGATGCATTCCTTTGCAAGATATATAAGGTAAACGGGTCAAACTGATGACTTGTATTAGGTCAAGATCTCTGTTTAGTCCAATATTCTGTTTAAATATGTTTTTTATGGGTATCTGTGTACGGAAAAATACTACCTTGCGCTCGAGTGTTTATTTCTTTCTATATATCCAAAATATGGGATTTGTAATATGTTACATGTTTTACTTTCAGGCTGCAAAATCTATATTGAGCAAGCTATATATCCATCACCAAAGGTTTGATGCATGTACAGTGAGTCTTCTTCATCCATATCAACATTACAAATTATTTAATTTGTCCGTTAACGCATATTTGATAGTCTAGACAACAAAATCATATATTAATCACATATAAGGAGAACCTGGCTAATGAAAATGTCAAGATCAACAGGTAAAGTTCATACCAATTTCATCATAACAGTCTTATACTGAAAATACAAAGAAGTCTCTAAATTTTTCAAGCTAGGTTCCTGGAAACTACAAGAAATGACAAATGTACAGGGAAAAACATCTGATATTTCAAACGTTTACCACAAGTTGTGTTTCTAAGGTAAACAGTTGGTATGAATATTTCCCTGGACTTGGAATTGTATTCACACCCAGTGGCATATATACAAGTATGTTTATATACAAATGTTGCTATATGTATATATATTATATATACATATATGTTGCAGTCTGGTGATTGGATGAGGAGGATTTGTTTGTTTATTATTCTTATCAAGCTGCTGATTAATTGTTACAAAATCTATTCAGCACCATCTGCAGAAATTTTGTTTTCTAAAGAATCCATCAGCTTAAATTAATCATTTGTTAAGTTGTGACGTAAATCATTATAAGATAGCACTTAACCAAAACACAAAATCCTTGTTATAACCAAGTCAATGAATATGCGGTCATTGAAGAATATAAATCAACAACGAAACTTCAATACCAATCTCTTCATAATGACAAAATGAAAGTTCACTGTCATTTAACCTATCATAGACTTATAAGAAAGGGCAAAATAACCAAGTAGATACATCTCTAATCTCTTATTTCAGACTAAGCACAAGTCCACCTTGACTGTCTCAACAGAATAGTTAATGATATCATGTCCTACAAGTAGCATCTCAGAAAAAGAATTCTGCAATAGGATTTGTCCAATTCTACTCTGATTTGTGTTCCATGCAAGTTAAGGTCTCTTTCAAACAAAACTGCCCCGAAATTGATAAATATAGTCATTTACCAATAAGGTGATTTGGCATAGCTTTCTCTCATGTGCAAAGGTTTCTGCACTATTGAGCCATCTTGTTAACAAATTTTAAAATTCAAAACAAATTACAAGTTAACTGCGGACTTTGGTCGTTTAGTTTAAGTGAAAGGACACCTTAAAGTTGGATATTTAGTAGAATTTGTCACCAATTAGCCTAAGCCTAATAATAAATAAATAATTAATAACTATATCATCACAACTATGGTATGACTAATAATCTAACTCAGGTCCCGTGTAGCTCTATACGTACTGTTTTAGAAGTCATAGTCACGGTGGTCTTTACGGTGTTCAATCTCTTTGTACACCTCAATCTAAATGTAACAATGCTCAGGTGATTAGTTTCTCACATTGCAATTGCAAAGAAAATCGAGAATTTTTTAGTAGGGGAATCTTCTGAAGCCACAGGAATGGGACTACTGTGTTGATATACACTAATACACCACTATTTTTCTGGTTATATGGAAAAGAGCTTGCATATACAAACTGCAGTGCTAGTCGACAATCACCAGACCTGGCCACTCTACAACATAACATTTCCTGTGTATAATACATGGAACCAGAATTAAATTAATGAGAATGTGAATACTCAGAGACTAATTCGGAATAGGAGCATTCTGGTTTTTCGTCGAGAGTATCCTCTGTGGATATCAATATTACACTCCTTACATTCATAGACCAATCCTTCACAATGTTTCCCACACACCTCAGGAAACAGTCAACAGTTTTCACCCTTTTATCAAAAGTTATAATACATACTCTCTTTTTTCGGCAAGGGCCTTGATCGAGGTGTGGGTGAGCATATCATACTTGTGTGTGCCTCCTAACTTCATGTGCGGATACTTCCCAAGCATGCAGCAAGGATGACGATCAAAACCGCAAACTTTGCAGTAGCAAAAACAGTTTTTTGGTATACACAGTTGCCTTCACATATTTCACAGTATTGTTCATTTAGCTATTTTTCAGCAACAGGATGGGTGAAATTAGGGGATGATTTTCGTGTATGTGCCTATAAAGGTAGTAGGCAGCTTTGCCGTAACTAAGAACTGAACTAGTTGTATGTAAGCATCAAGAAAAGTAACAAATCCAGCAGACCGAATTCAGCACTGTTCTTAAATTATTTGCCGTTGAGAGAGGTAATTAATAACAAAATGGTTGAAACCCCACACATCCTTTATGCATTTGTATATGCATGGAAGAGTATATGCTTGGTTACTTGGTGAGCACTGAAGCCAAAAGAAGTAGACAGAGCAGAAAAGAAAAAAAAAAAAGGTTAGGGAGAGAGACTTAAGGAAACATTCTCTAGCTAGCTGATTCTTTGGTTCCGGGAGAAGTAAAGAATTAGCATGGGAAATTAGACAAGTCACTCAATAGCTTTAGTAGAGCCTTGAGACTGACATTGCACAGAATTTTTTCTTTGGTAATCAGAAAAAAAAATGGTTGAAGCCATAAATATATATATATTTTTTTCTGAGGAACCCTGCATATATTTAATTTCCCTAGCATGCCTGAGAAGTCTACCTATCAACTCGATCAACAGTTAACAGGATTACACTCCCATTAGTACCCCCCACAACTCTTTTTTTGGGATTTCAGTTTCAACTTCACCCCCTTCTTTTTAGGTTTTTCTTAATCTTTCTTCATTATTTCCTTTTATGCTATATTGTTTTCCATTGGTTTGTTTGGAATCAAATAGGTGGTGCAAATAACAAGAAAATTGCTTAAGCTTGAGACTACAAAATTCCTTTGTATATTTGAATAATTTTTAACGCTAATAGTAAATGGGATGGTTTTGCTACAGTGTTGAGGATCCAAAACATCCATTTCTTCCTTCTGTTCTTCTATAATGATGTCCATTTCCAGTTATGCTATGAAATTTTGTTCCAACTACTGATTTTCCTTCATTTCTGACCCTCAACACCATATAAAGCAGTTTAAGAAGTTGTCATCTAAACTAAAACGAGGCATGCACTTTGTTGAATTTTTGCAATTTTGGCATTCCTAAAATACACGTTATGTCAGGTGCTGACTTAAAGTATGAATTTTTCCAACTTATTGTGTTATTTTTTCTTCTTCTTTTTATTATTTTTTTTTTCCAGGGGAAGTAAAAGACAGATGAGAAATGTCGAAGATGGGGATGAGAAAGGGAGAGAAGTGAAGTCAAGTATTGTTAGCGTGAGTCATGGAGTTAGTTTAGGAATGTAAATAAACTTGTTATTGCTTTCCTATTCTATGTGTAGTACATGTAGTACATAGTACGTAGGGTTTGTACATCTTGTATCAGCATATATAGCCTCCACTGTGACATGAATAATATATCAGAAAATTATTCTCCCAAATTGTGTTATATTTAACTTGGTATCAGAGCAAAGATCCGGAAGGACTTTGTCTCTTTATTTTCCGCTGCAATTCTTCGTCTGGCGTTGGTTCTCTGTCAGACGTGTGAAGTTGTTTTGTCTTCTCTCTAAACCCCATTGTTAGGGTTTGGTAATCTCTTCATAATCAGATTGCTTGTATTTGGTTTGGGGTTCAGTTTTTTATCAGCCAAATACTTTGCCGACAACTGCCTCGTCGGGAAAGAAGATACTTTCTGTCTGCACTCTTTTACCGACAATAGTCTCGTCGGTAAAAGCATTGTTGTCTTTTCTGCACAACTTTTGCCGACAACGAACTCGTCGGCAAAAACCCGATCCGGCCAATCTTCGCCTTCCTCTCCGCTCCGGCGTGCTGCTTCGAGCTCCTCCTGCGCCTTCCTCTCCGATCCGGCGTGCCACCATCCCTGCTGGTCCGCTCGGCTGCCCGACCCGCTCGATCCCGGCCGCTCGTCTGCCCTCCGATCCGTGCAACTCCACACCGGCGTAACCTCCACACCGGCGTAAACCCCACACCAGCGCAACCTCCACGCCGGCACCGCACTCCATCTTCCATTGTTATCACTCACCGGCGCCTCATCTACAGAAGGAAATCGGGTTGACCCGATCGTTTGCAGAGTTTGACCCGATTACAGAAGTTGACCCGATTTCAGCCTACCCGACCCGGTTCACTTCCAGACCCGACCCGGTTCACTTTCAGACCCGACCCGGTTTCAGACGACCCGTTTCCTGCTCGACCCGATTGTAGTCCGACCCGCTCCGGAAGAATGTCTCGGGTATATGTTGGAAATTTGGATTCTTGGATTTCGGAAAAAGAACTTGAAAATGAGTTCCATGGTTTCGGAATTATCAGAAGAATATGGGTTGCAAAAAGGCCACCGGGTTATGCTTTCATCGATTTTGTGCGTAGGAAAGATGCAGAGAATGCTGTTTATGAGTTAGATGGCAAGAATGGTTGGAGAGTTGAGTTTTCACATAAACCTATACATGCGGTTGGTCAATACTGCAACAATGGTAATATTTCCACAACTAAATAGACTCCCGCATGTGGTAAGATCGGTATGACCTTAAATATTTCTAGCTTTGTTGGTGGTGATACATGGATTATTGATTCAGGTGCTTCAGATCATATGACTTATGACAAATCTTATTTTACTGAGTTATCCTCTCCACCAGTACCATATGTTACTAATGCTAATGGTGAAGCCTTCCCTGTGTTAGGAAAGGGGTCAGTTCGTATCACTCCCACAATAGTACTACAAAATGTGTTATATGTGCCTGCTTTATCTCATCATTTGATATCTGTCTCACAGTTGAATGTTGAATCCAAATGCTCTGTGACCTTTTTTCCTATGTATGTGATTTTTCAGGATCTTCTCACTGGGGAGTTACTAGGTCGGGGGTACTTGAGGGGCAGGCTGTTTCGTCTGGACCAGACATATGTCGGGGAGAAACCAGGAGCACAGCCACAGACCACTTTAATGTCAACTTCTGACAGGCTAGGTGAGGTTTGGTTATGGCATCGTCGCTTAGGGCATCCATCTTTTAGTGTTATGAAAAAATCCATGCCTTCTTTGTTTATTGGTGTGGACGAGTCAGTCTTACATTGTGAAACATGTGTTTTGGGCAAGAGTCATCGCTCAACTTATTCACCTCGTATTTCTAATAAAAGTGTCGTTCCTTTTGAATTAATCCATTCTGATGTTTGGGGACCTTCAAAGGAACCTACTGTGTCTGGTATGCGATATTATGTGTCATTTATAGATGATTGTACACGTCTTACTTGGGTTGTTCTTCTTAAAACTAAGGATGAGGTTTTTCCGGCTTTTCAAGCCTTCCTTTCTGAAGTCCAAACACAGTACAATGCAAAAATTAAAGTTCTTCGTTCTGATAACGGGGGGGGAATATGTGAACCGTGTCTTTCAGTCTTTTCTACAAACACATGGGATTATCCACCAGAAAACATGTCCTTACACACCTGAACAAAATGGGGTCTCTGAAAGGAAAAATCGCCACTTACTTGATATGGCTCGTTGTATTCTTTTCAGTGCACATTGTCCTAAGGATCTCTGGGGTGATGCTATCATCGCATCTACCCATCTTATTAATCGTCTTCCATCTAGTGTCCTCCAGGGAAAGGTACCATTTGAGGTACTGGCTTCTTATGTCACTTTATCTTCCTTTCATAATCTCCCTGCTCGTGTTTTTGGTTGTGTTGCTTTCGTCCATATACCAAAGAGTCAAAGGTCAAGTAAGTTGGATGCCCGGGCGCTGAAATGTGTGTTTGTTGGCTATGGGGGACATCAGAAAGGATATAAGTGCTACCATCCACCTACTGGGAAGTATTATGTCACTATGGATGTCACTTTCTTTGAGGACATGAGCTATTACACCTCTTCTGATACTGCTCTTCAGGGGGAGCATTCATATTTTGAAGAGCTGTATCATGGAGAGGGGGAGATAGGTCATTCAGTTGAGGTTACTAAGGTTACTGATGCATCAGCTTCACATGCACCAGTTACCCCAGAGGTTCAGGAATCAGAGGCTGATAGACAGGTACCAGAAGCAGCTTCACATGCACCAGTTACCCCAGAGGTTCAGGAATCAGAGGCTGATAGACACCCAGAGGTTCAGGAATCAGAGGCTGATAGACAGGTACCAGAAGCTGCCCCTCCTGCCTTGCCTGCTGTTACTAATACCCCTGACTCAAGTCTCCCTGGTACAGAAGATCTTCAATCTGAGGTTAGTGATTCTATTGGGATTAGTATTAGTGATGCCAATAGTAGACAATATGTGTTACCAAATAGGTCTACTAGGGGTAAACCAGCAAAAAAGTATGAACCTACCCTTCAAGCTAAAGCTAAGTATCCAGTGACAAATTTTATGTCTACCAAGAGATTGTCTAAGTCATATGAATCATTTGTGAATCAAATATCTGCTGTATCAGTACCTAACAAAGTGCAGGATGCGTTGGGAGATCCAAAATGGAGGAAAGCAATGGATGAGGAGATGGAAGCATTACAGAAGAACAATACTTGGGAGCTTATATCCCCACCACATGGAAAGAAGACTGTGGGATGTCGATGGGTGTTTACAGTGAAGCATAATCCAGATGGGTCAGTGAGTCGATATAAAGCACGCCTGGTGGCAAAAGGATTCACTCAGACATACGGCATTGACTATGATGAGACATTTGCACCAGTTGCAAAGATGAATACTATCCGGGTATTGCTCTCTCTTGCTGCTAACTTAAACTGGCCTCTTAAACAGTTTGATGTCAAAAATGCTTTCCTTCATGGAGAACTTGTGGAGGAAGTGTATATGGATCTTCCACCTGGATATAAAACTGCTCCTTCAGGTAACTTTGTGTGCAGATTGAGAAAGTCGTTGTATGGTCTTAAACAATCACCTCGTGCTTGGTTTGGAAGGTTTTCACAGTTCATGAGGAAGATTGGTTATAAGCAGAGTAACTCAGACCACACGTTGTTTCTCAGACATCAACAAGGGAAGGTAACAGCTCTGATCATATATGTTGATGATATGGTTGTTACTGGTAATGATACTGTTGAGATAGATAGATTGCAAAAACAGCTAGCCACAGAGTTTGAGATGAAGGACCTTGGTGCACTCAAGTACTTCTTGGGCATTGAGGTAGCCAGGGGGAGTGAGGGTATTTATCTGTGTCAGAGGAAGTATATACTTGATCTATTAGCAGAGACAGGTATGTTGGATTGTACTCCAATTGACACTCCTATTGAGCAGAATCACCGATTAGCAGAGTATCCTGATCAGGTACCTACCGACAAGCCTCGTTATCAGAGGTTAGTTGGACGTCTGATTTATTTGGCACACACCAGACCTGATGTTGCATATGCAGTAAGTGTGGTGAGTCAGTTCATGCATAATCCCAGTGTAGATCACATGGATGCTGTTGTGAGAATTTTGAGGTACCTGAAGTCAGCTCCTGGGAGAGGAGTAATGTTTTCTAAACACAACAATATTCTTGAGGTTTCTGGTTTTACAGATGCAGACTGGGCTGGAAATATTACAGATCGGAGGTCTACATCAGGATATTTTACCTTTGTGGGAGGTAATCTTGTTACTTGGAAGAGTAAGAAGCAAAAGGTGGTGGCTCGGTCTAGTGCTGAAGCAGAATATAGAGGTATGGCTCATGGAGTGTGCGAGTTGTTATGGCTGAAAAATGTGTTACGAGATTTGGGAGTTAAGCCCAAGTGTGCTATGCAGTTGTATTGTGATAACAAGGCAGCCATTGACATCTCACAGAATCCTGTGCAACATGATCGTACTAAACACGTGGAGGTTGATCGTCACTTTATAAAGGAGAAGCTAGATGCTAAGATAATTAGCTTTCCCTTTGTCCCTACAGAAGAGCAACTTGCTGATATACTCACGAAAGGAGTTTCTAAGAAGGCCTTTTATGACTCACTTAGCAAGTTGGGCATGGTTGATGTATATGCGCCAACTTGAGGGGGAGTGTTAGCGTGAGTCATGGAGTTAGTTTAGGAATGTAAATAAACTTGTTATTGCTTTCCTATTCTATGTGTAGTACATGTAGTACATAGTACGTAGGGTTTGTACATCTTGTATCAGCATATATAGCCTCCACTGTGACATGAATAATATATCAGAAAATTATTCTCCCAAATTGTGTTATATTTAACTTGGTATCAGAGCAAAGATCCGGAAGGACTTTGTCTCTTTATTTTCCGCTGCAATTCTTCGTCTGGCGTTGGTTCTCTGTCAGACGTGTGAAGTTGTTTTGTCTTCTCTCTAAACCCCATTGTTAGGGTTTGGTAATCTCTTCATAATCAGATTGCTTGTATTTGGTTTGGGGTTCAGTTTTTTATCAGCCAAATACTTTGCCGACAACTGCCTCGTCGGGAAAGAAGATACTTTCTGTCTGCACTCTTTTACCGACAATAGTCTCGTCGGTAAAAGCATTGTTGTCTTTTCTGCACAACTTTTGCCGACAACGAACTCGTCGGCAAAAACCCGATCCGGCCAATCTTCGCCTTCCTCTCCGCTCCGGCGTGCTGCTTCGAGCTCCTCCTGCGCCTTCCTCTCCGATCCGGCGTGCCACCATCCCTGCTGGTCCGCTCGGCTGCCCGACCCGCTCGATCCCGGCCGCTCGTCTGCCCTCCGATCCGTGCAACTCCACACCGGCGTAACCTCCACACCGGCGTAAACCCCACACCAGCGCAACCTCCACGCCGGCACCGCACTCCATCTTCCATTGTTATCACTCACCGGCGCCTCATCTACAGAAGGAAATCGGGTTGACCCGATCGTTTGCAGAGTTTGACCCGATTACATTGGATGAATAGTTTTAGGATTCTAGGAATTGAACATTTGTCTATGAAGTTAGCATGAATTCTTGGTTTCAAACTCTATGTCTATGTATTGTTTGGATTGAAGTTTGGTTTTATGATTTGTATGTTTAATTCGTTTTCTTTATCTTTAATTGGTGTTTGGATGTAAGAATACGGATTGCATGTTAAAGAGTAAGGAAAATATGTAATGAATTAGTAAGTAGGATAATCGGCAAACATGTGTTAATTCGATTTTAGGATTTTCTTGACTTGTTCTTTGAATTCGTGTGCTTAAAGATTGGTAGCCTATGTAAATGCAATGCGTAGATTATTGATCTCATTAGCCGAAAAGAATATAGGAGATTCCGGAATTAAAAATCAACTGGTGCGTTCCTGAGTTATATTTAGCACTTTATCTTTCCAATAAATAGTTATTTAGAAAGAATCAATTTAAACATATATGCAGTACTGTTTCTTCATTGGATGAATAGTTTTAGGATTCTAGGAATTGAACATTTGTCATTTTGTACTTTGTATCGTTTTATGTCTCTCGGAGTGTCTAAACACAAATGCATACTTGGACCTTTTCTTAACTGAATGGTTTTGCATTCTGGTCGGATGTTTGAAATATATCTAGATGTTAGAAAGAAACCTAAACAGAAATGCGTATAGATTGTCATAAACATCCTCTTATAATATTTTGCTATCTCTTTATCTAATCAAACACAATAACTACTAAGTCATAGATATTTTTATATTACAGATTGTAAGTCATAAGTTGGTCAAAAGTGAAAATTTCTTACTTGGCTTTAGTCCAGAGTGATGGAGCAAATCGATTGTATCGATTCCATCCCTTGTCATATCTTCAACTTTAAGCTGATCATGATACCCTGAATGACCATATTCCCCACATTTCGTATGTAGGCAGACGTGAAACGAGAAAAAGGCTGATACAATTGTTTTGGAGAAGGCTGAAAAAAATTATTCAGTATTCTCTCCTAACAAGTCTGAGAAGTGACGTGTGAAGTATCCTATCAACTTGATCGATCAACATTCAACAGAAATATCAGACTTTCATTTGTCTTTGAACAGATTGATTTGTGTTTAGAATCTCAATTTCAAGTCCAGCAGTCCATTCATCAGGTTTTCTCAATCTTTCTGCTCTATCTTAATTCATTAATTATATATGTTTATTTAATTTGTTAGTTTGGTGTTAATAACATCTCATGTTTGGTTATTGCATACTAATAATTACTGAAACTTTGCATTAACTCTTGACTACAAACATATCATTTTGTAAAATGTCCCCTTTCAGAATTCCCCAATTTCAGATAGGTAAAAAATTTATTTACTTCGAATTGTCTTTATTGCCTCTTCTGTGTATGTGTGTGTGTGTTAATGATAATTTCCCAAGGAGGCAGGTCATATTGCAACTATACAATTTGGGCACCACTAGATGATTCTTCCTGATAATAAGTGTGATGTGAACCTTTTTTCTTCTGTCATTTCATCTTCATTTATTACAGGTTATACAGTTGTAGGTAATTCATATACAATAAGCAACAAAATGTAGTTCCATTCATTATCCAGGTGCTAAGAAAATTAAATTTTCTGCTACTCACTGTGGGTGAGGGAACAAAAAATGAATATCTTTTATGGTTTTAAGGAAAATATTTATCTTTGAACCAAAACGATTTAGTGATAGTTCCAGTTACCAATTTACACTTATCTTCTTGATGGTCTATGTATAATTCTTTGTCATGAAAGTTCTATTTGTTATCTCTTTTATTAATTAATTTTTGTTTTGTTTTTGTTTTTGGTGTCAGCAATGTCCTTAGGTACAAAGGAGAAGGTATTGGAGTTGTTAAAGAATCCCAATGTATCAACAGTAGTTCTTGATGGGAAGCGTGGAGTAGGGAATACGTGGACAGCAAGAGAGATAGTCAAGAATACAGATTTAATGCATGACACTCTGTGGCTATATCTGTTTAACAACTATGACACAGAATCTTTTCACATAAACCTGGTTTGCCATAGCTCTATTATCTATTCATGAGGAATGGGAAGATGATGATGATGATGATGTTGAGGAGGAGCAGAGCTCGAAAAAGTTGATGCCGAGAGTGACGTGTCGCCTAAGTGAGCATCAAGCAATAATAACCCTACAATCGTTAGTAGTATAGAATAAGTAGGGATCGTTCTAAGCCGGGGATTAAGCGTACCTAAAACATAAGATTGTTAACACAAAATATTCATAAACACATATGCACACAATTGTCACATTTATATGCATATATACATATTCACACGAAATCAAGGGGGATAAAAGGTTTGGTTTGCTGCCTCTAAATTCCTAGACAAGAAAATAAATTGCTGAAAATAAATCATAAATCTACAATTTACAAGGTTGGTCAACATTCTTCCACAAAGCACTAGCATGAAAGCAATCAAAGCACATAACAAACAAACAAATAAGACTCACGGCAAGGCATTTAAGTGTTCTAGACTCAACTTAACTCCAACCCAATTAGCTCCTAAACAGTATTACTAATCGATTAAGACTCCTCATGTATTTTAAGTGACTAAACGCCTAACCTTATAATTATACTAGTCATCTTTGAATATTCTAAACGACGTAAACAAACATGACAAGTAATTAAGCACACAGTCTTTTTTATTAGTTGGAAACAAGTTAATTAAGTAAGGCGTACGTCACTCTTCTTATTAACAAGCATGTTCTTTAAATTACTCTAACTCTTGTGAAAACAACACAAATAAAATAACTCGATGGTTACTTAATCTATATTCTTTTCGGCTAATGAGATCAATAATCTACGCATTGCATTTACATAGGCTACCAATCTTTAAGCACACGAATTCAAAGAACAAGTCAAGAAAATCCTAAAATCGAATTAACACATGTTTGCCGATTATCCTACTTACTAATTCATTACATATTTTCCTTACTCTTTAACATGCAATCCGTATTCTTACATCCAAACACCAATTAAAGATAAAGAAAACGAATTAAACATACAAATCATAAAACCAAACTTCAATCCAAACAATACATAGACATAGAGTTTGAAACCAAGAATTCATGCTAACTTCATAGACAAAGTTTAACACAACTACATAAAAATTACAAAACCGAAAGAGGGGAGTGGATCTCACTTTTATAGACACCTTGATGACTTTGACTCGTGTGGATCCGGCGGATGGTGGAGGAGATGGTTGCTCGGCAATGGTGTTGTGTCGACAGGATTTTTAGGGTGAGATGGTGGTGATTTTCGGCTAGGGTTTTATGTAGGACTCTTGGGAAATATTGGTAGAGCTTTAGCTAGATTTTTGCTTTGGAATGTGACACTTTTCTTCATGGTGCCGGCCTTTATTTATAAGAGAAGAGAGAGGCTGATTTGGGAGAGTTTTCCTTATTCAAAACGGGATAGAAATCTTCAATAAATAAGGTTTCCCAATCCGAGTTGGAATAGACTTTTCTCTCGTTATTGAACAAAGAAACTCTTGCTTGGCCGGCTTATGATTTCTTCTTGGACGTTGCAAAGCTCTTTGGAATGATTTGGCACGCTTGCAGCCGCTTGAAGACATTACCGGAAATACCTTTCTGCTCGCGGGTACAGACTTTGCTAGTATTGGATACTGGCGAGGCTTCTTGGTGGCGAGTCTGGTGCTGGCGAGTATAGGCTTCTGGCGGGTAGCGCGAACATGCATGCTGGCATGCACGGATGATTGGCGAACGGATCTTCTGGCGAGCAAGATTGTTGGCGGCTGATCTTCTGGCGAGCAAAGTTGTTGGCGAATGGACATTCTCTCGGAATATTTTGACCTTTGTGTCTTCAGTCGAGCATAACTTTTTGCTCAGTATTTCGATTGATCTGAATTTTTGACACAAGACCCATTAGCAAGCCAATAACATGTATACCAAATTTCAGCAAATTTGGAAAAGGATAGGTCACAGTTTCATTCATCTCAGAATCACGAAAAAGACATATTTTTTACTATTTTCTAGAATTCTTAAACTTAGTCATTTTTCGGACTCTAAAGCATATATTTCCAAAACTCTACCAAAATGATACTAAACTATATTATGACTCTATCTTAAATAAATAAGGGTTAAACAAAGCATAAATGAGGGCGTAAACACATTAATATCGTCGCACATTGTGTTCCTATCAGAGAGTTTCTGAGAAACTTGAAGCATTCGAATCTGCTGCGCATGAAGTAAAGAAACTGTTTCTTCTAGTTCTGGATGATGTTCCTCATAAGCAGGATGTACAGGAGATTGTGCAAGAATTAAAAAAGCTGCTGAGTCCAAATGAGCACAATTCTTTCAAGGTTTTAATCACCAGAGGCGAAAGCGATGACGAAGACAATGCACTGGGGATGAACCAGGAAATTGCAGTAGAGCAGATAGAAACATTGTCTAGAGATGAGTCCTTGGCTTTATTTCGTAAAGAAATCAAGAATCCATGCTTTGAAAAACTATCCAATGATATTGTGGAGATGAGTGAGGGTATTCCTATTCCTATCAAACTCATCACGATAGCCAAAGCAATCAATTACTTGGCAGAGAAAGGTTCTGGTGCTTGGTCAATGGAAAATGTTTTGTGTTAGAAAGTATATTGTCATTAATTAGGAAGATATGTTAGAATATTTCATTGTATCAATTGTATGAATTAGAATAGGTTTTCTTCTCTTTTTAGTCTCCTATTTTGATGGAGAATCTTAATTGTAAATGATGTAAACTGTATATATTTCCCTCATATGTAATAGAAGTATCATTCTGCCACAACATATTTTTCTATATAGTATCAGAGCAAAGATCCTTAACGAGCTTTGTCTCATCGTTTTTTTTTTCAGTCTTTTTTTTTCTGAATTATTAAGAAACACTTTGCACACCCAATTTTTTGCTTTGGGCACCCAAAGCCTTCTGATTCTTTCGGATCGCCTTTGGCCTATCTCGCCGTCCAGTCCAGGCCACGCTCTTCCGATCAGCGCACCCAATTCCGTTTAGATCGATCCCGGCTTCAGCGTCAGGGGCCGTTTGTCTCTTCAGCCTTCATCGTTTGCACAACCTACCAGTCCTTGTCCAGCCACGGCGCAGCCCAGCTCATTTTTACTTCAAGTCAGAGTGCAAGAGTTCTTGTTGTGTTTGGATCGACCGACATTGGTATAACCCCAGCGTCGAATCGGCACCAGCCCGTCGTTGTTTTTGAATCCCAGAGTCGCCGTCGTCTTCACCTCTTCATTCCGGCTTTTGGTAGAACACAGTTTGACCCGAGAACCAGTCCGACCCGGATTTGACCCATATCCGACCCTGACATATTCTTTCAGATTTCTTGTCAGTGCAACTCCACCGTCAGTACAATACACAACTATGGTTTGTGCGTCCAAATTTGCGTTGTCTCCGGTCACCCCTAATCAGTGGATTATCGATAGTGGAGCTACTTAACATATTGTCAAGTCATCGAATTTGATTACTAATCGCAACAAGATCAATTCATCCGTTAATTTACCCAGTGGCGCTAAATCACATATTTCTATACAAGGATCAGTTACCATCGACAATGCTGTTCTACGGACTGTTTTATGTGTTCTGACATTCCATGTCAATCTTATGTCTGTTGGGAGAACCATTGATGATTTATATCGTTCGGTAACTTTCTTTCTGTCTTGGTGTTTTTTGCAGGACTTGACTACGATGATGATGATCGGTGTGGAAAAGTGACGTGGAGACTTGTATTATTTAGTTGCATTGTCCTCACTCTTCCCAACAAACACCCATTTACCAGTCACATCATCCTCTCTTATGATCTCTGGCACCGTCGATTATGACATCCTTCTTCTGTCTATTTGCAGCATATCTTTAATGAGTCGCTTCATTGTCACTTCGATTCCACAAGTAAGTGTGAAATTTGTCTTTTAGCTAAACAAACTCGCAAATCTTTTCCTTCTAGTTCAATATCCACATCTCGTTATTTTTCTCTCATACATTGTGATATTTGGGGACGTTATAAGACACATTCTCTTAATGGTCCTCATTATTTTTTGACTCTTGGGGATGATTTCTCTCGTTTTACATGAGTTTTTCTAATGCGTCATAAAAGTGAGGCACTACCAGATCTGAGGGCATAGCCGACGAAAACATTTTCGTCGACTATGCCGAAATTTCGTCGGCTATACCTTCTGCCGACGAAATTTTCGTCGGAAAAACGCCGTCGGCTATACCAATGGCCGACGAAAAAAAGGAAATCGTCGGCTATATGCGAGTATGGCCGACGACTTTACCGACGAAATGATGTTTTCTTCTGCCAATCTCTGCATTTCCCCCCTCATCTGTTGGCTGTCCCCGCCTCCCTTCTTTTGAGCTCCCTTAGTGGTCTTCAGGACCCCTATTCCAGAACTTCCCAAACTCCGGTAGTAGTATTGGTTTGACCGGTCTGGGAAGGCTGCGTCGAACATCCTCGCTGCCGTTTGGACATTCGATCGGTCGACCTAGCTCAGGGCTTCTTGCAGATCTGCCTCTGAAATGTTCGGTTGTGTCTCCCGAACTACTTCCTGCAACACTTTTTCTTCGGCCCGGTTCACCCTCTCCTAATTGAACGGGAAAAAAAAAATTAATATTCTAACAAATATATAATTAAGTAAAATTAATAATTAAAATTTTAAAATCGTAATCAACGACTTACAAGCTGTTCTGTCGCTTGTGGATAAGCCTTCTTGAACGTTTCTACGTATGGGTTGATATCAGGATGATCTCTAAGCGCCTCCTCCTGATATTGTGTCCGAGAACGTTGCTTCAAACAAATAATAAAATGTTAGAAAAATGCATCAAAAAATATTAGTGTAATAATTATAAAATAATTAAACTAATAATTAAAATTTTAACAAAATAAACATTTGTAGTGAAGTTTAGTATTTACCTGCATAACTGGGTTGTTGAAGTCTACTGTCTTCAACCAACGCCACTCGTACTCCCTGAACATGAACTCCCTGGGAGTACCCATACGACCAAGGTTGTCGTATTCGTTATAGTGGGAACGGAGCTTGTTCTTCCACTCTTTGAACCCATACTACCATTTCAAGCAACCTGCAAATCATAAAGACAGTCCATGCATTTGCACCAACAAGAAACATGTCTAAATGACTTATTATTTAATTCGTTCCAATATACATAAAATATAACCCTAATCATCACCTAAACCACTAAAGTCCACCAGGTCATCCCCAGCATCCTGCTCTCCATCATGCTCATCATCCTGCTGACCGAACTCGGGAGGTTGAGGCATTGGAGGTTCAACTAACGGCTGAAACGGGGGCGGGGGTTCAAGGCTTTGTTGTTGTGCGGCGAACATCTCATACCACCAGTTTTGTTGGCCGGCGTAGTTGTGTTGCCGAATTCTCTCGCATTCAGCATGCCAACTGGACAGATCTAAATAATACTGCTGTGTTCTGCAGTGGTGCTCTTGTGTTCTGCGGTGTAGCTCCTGTGATCTGCGTTGTTCCTCCTGTGATCTCTGGAACTCGGCCGCCAACCTGGCATTTTCTTCTGCCAATCTCCGCACTTCCCCCCTCACCTGTTGGCTCTCCCCGCCTCCCTTCTTTTGACCTCCTTTAGTGGTCTTCAGGAGCCCTAGTCCAGAACTTCATAAACCCCGGCAGTAGTAGTTGTTTGAGCGGTTTGGGAAAGCTGCGTCGAACATCCTCGCTGTCGTTTGGATATTGGACCGGTCGACCTGGCGCATGGCTTCTTCCAGATCTGCCTCTGAAATGTTCGGTTGTGTCTCCCGAACTACTTGCTGGAACACCTCTTCTTCGGCCCGGTTCACCCTCTCCTAATTGGATGGGAAAAAAAAAATTTAATATTCTAACAAATATATAATTAAGTAAAATTTATAATTAAAATTTTAAAATCGTAATGAACGACTTACGAGCTGTTCTGTCGCTTGTGGATAAGCGATCTTGAACGTCTCCACGTACGGGTTGCTATCAGGATGATCTCTAAGCGCCTCCTCCTGATATTGTGCAAACGGCCTAGAACCAGTATGATGGGGGGTTGTGTTCTGGCGGCGGTTCTCAGAGTTTATCCAAGAACGTTGCTTCAAACAAATAATAAAATGTTAGAAAAATGCATCAAAAAATATTAGTGTAATAATTATAAAATAATTAAACTAATAATTAAAATTTTAACAAAATAAACATTTGTAGTGAAGTTTAGTATTTACCTGCATAACTGGGTTGTTGAAGTCTACTGTCTTCAACCAACGCCACTCGTACTCCCTGAACATGAACTCCCTGGGAGTACCCATACGACAAAGGTTGTCGTATTCGTTATAGTGGGAACGGAGCTTGTTCTTCCACTCTTTGAACCTACGAAAAAAACAAAAGTGCATTAGAAATATTATTAATATCATAAAATATTTCAAATTATAAGATGAGGAATTCCCAACGTACCTCGAGTTCTGCACGGAGTCCGCCCAATCCCGCTTGTGTTCGGCAATCTCGAAGAATGTCTGAAAAATAATATTTTATTAGTTTTACAATTGTAATAATACAGAAAATTATTAAATATTACGATAAATAAATTAAATTTTTTAAATTACTCACCGACGCGGCGTTGTTCACCTCCTTTTTTAACTCTTCGGGCACATCAGCCCACCGGGTCCACAACATAAGGACTCTGTCCCTAATCAGTGCCCCCACGCAACCCGAGTAGTCGCGTTTTTTCTTCCCCTGAACTTCCTGATTAGGAGGTTCGTTGATCTGGATCCTCCCCCTCAGATCAACAGTTCTCCTGAGCGTGTCAAAACTTATGACACCTCTCGTGTTCCTTGTTGAACTGCTAGCGGCTGTCCCTATCACATAAACGACGATTGGTTAATAAAATTAAATATTAGTGCGTTATTTTAATAAAACATTTAATTAATAAAATCGAATGTTACCTGAACTCGATGACCCGTCTGTCGACTTTCCTTTTCTCCTCGCCGAAATCAGGAGGTCAGGGTTCTCAAATGGCTGATGCTGGTATGCCTCTGCAGCACTCACGTACTGAGGCATATCAGGCCATATGGGTACACCACGATAGTCGACCTCCGGTATCGCAGGAATGTTGTACGGGAGGTACAGCTGGTTTGGGAGAGTAGGACCGTCAGTCGAGTCACCAGCAGACGTCGTCGGACTCGTCATCGGCTCCTGATGAACCTCAGGCATACGAACCTGAGGAACGTCTGCAGCTATCTCGTCCTGAAATAGCTGCCGACTGAACCTCGGAGTATCTGGCCCGACAGGCGGAAGTGAACTGCTCGACGGCCGCCCCGCCTGGAGAAGGGTCTGGTGCCGAGAACTCATACTCCTCCGCGGCTGGGAGGAATCCACACTCCTCCCCGGCTGGCTGGTGGTCCTCTCAGGCTGGCTAAGGGTCCTGTCGGAGTCTGCGGAACTGGCGGAACTTCCAGAACCTCTCGATCTGGAACGACGGCCTCTGAAGAACTGTCTGAATGCATCGGCCATCTGCAGCACTCGTGGCATTAATACATTAATTAATATTAAATTATATTACATTAAATAACAAATTCTAATTAATATAATAACCAATAATACTAACATATTTCAAAACATACTAACAAATTAATATTTAAATTTTAACTAATTTTAAATAATACTAACCATTAACCTAAATATAACTATTTATAAACAAATATAACTATATTTCTTTATTAACATATATATATATAATTAGACTACCAATTTATATATATAATTAATTTAACAATTTATATAACAATTTATATAATTAAAATTAAATATATAACAATTTATATACCTAAATTATAACAAATATATAACAATTAAATTTATTAACAAATATATAACAATTTATATAATTAAAATTAAATATATAAAAAATATATAGCAATTTATTATATAACAATTTATATAATTAAAATAAAATATATAACAAATATATAACAATTTATATAATTAAAATAAAATATATAACAAATATATAACAATTTGTTAAAATTAAATTTTTTAACAAATATATAACAATTTATATTATTAAAATTAAATATATAACAATTTATTAAATTAAATTAAATTGAAAAAAAAAAATAACCGGATATGACGGAGGAGGAGGAGGAGGAGGAGGAGGAGGAGAATTCGGCCGGATGGAGGAGGAGGAGGAGAATTCGTCGTCGATTTGAGGAGGAGGAGGAGGAGGAGAGCGGCGGTGCGGATCTGTTTGAGGCGCTGCGGAGGAGAAAGCAGAAAAACGGAGGAGAAAGCAGAAAAATGCAGAAAACGGAGTCTAGGGTTCGGCAGTTTCAAACTTATACCCGATAGAATAGCCGACGATTAAAAAAAGATTTCGTCGGCTATTCTTTACTATAGCCGACGAAATCTTTAATATCGTCGGCTATACTTTGAATGTCTTCGGCTATTCTTTGAATGTCGTCGGCTATACTTTAGGCGCTCAGCAGCTGTCTGATCTCCCACATCCAACGGCGGACAATGAAAAGGCGCGGATCGTAAAAGTTTAGCCGACGAATTTTAATATTTCGTCGGCTATACTTTGGACAATCAGCAGCCGTTGGATCTGAGCCATCCAACGGCAGACAATAAGCGGATCGCAAGAGTTTAGCCGACGAATTCAAATATTTCGTCGGCTAAACCTTTGGTCAAACAACGAAGTCAAACCTCTAAAAGCTTTAAAACGAAAATTGGCCTGTGTAAATGACGTTTTTTTGCCTGACCTTCAGCAGATAATAGTTTCAAATCGATGAGACGCAACTAATCGTATAAAAATTTTCCTCAAAATAAGTACCGACCGTGAGGCTACCCATAGGAAAACGGAAGTAAAAAACAGTTAACCGCAACATTCGGCACGCAGAGTTTGTCGCAATCTTGTCATTTTTCAACCGTAGACGTATTTCATTATTTCGGTCATATCTTATTTCACGACACATTTGCATTTGAAGAGTATACGTATAGTAACTATTTGAAACTATATATTCACTTAAACACTTAGTAAACAAGTTAAGGAACATTAGTGCATATGTTCCGATTTTGAATCTAAAAGTTTGGAAAATCTATTCCAACCGTCAGATATCACCGTTAAGATTAAATACATGTATGAAAAAAAATCCAACTACATCTGACAACGTTAAAGGCTCGATCGGGACGGTCAACCGGGTGAGTCAACCCTTTAAACGCTTAGAAATGGAAATTGGCCTGTGTAAATGACGTTTTTTTGCCTGATCTTCAACAGATAATACTTTCAAATCGATGAGACGCAACTAATCGTATAAAAATTTTCCTCAAAATATTTACCGACCGTGTGGCTACCCATAGGAAAACGGAAGTAAAAAACAGTTAACCGCAAGGTTCGGCACGCAGATTTTGTCGGAATCTTGTCATTTTTCAACCGTTGACGTATTTCATTATTTCGGTCATATCTTATTTCACGACACATTTGCATTTGAAGGATGAAGCAATGGGTTGTCGATAGTGATAGAAAATGGAAGGTGGTCTGTTTTTTTTTTTTAAAGAATAGCCGACGAAATCAAACCTAGTACTCGTCGGCTATTCTTTTGTCGTTTTGTGTCTAAAATAAAATATGTATTTTTCAATATAGTTTTGCCCGACGAAATCACGCATTTTTCGTTGGCTATAATTAGTATAGCCGACGAAATAATGCATTTTTCGTCAGCTATTCTGTGAAAGTAAAAAAATCAGTTGTGTTACACCTCTCGTACCCATATGTTCTGTTCATATATAACCAAAATTGAACATAAAAAAAAACAGAAACCCAGCAGTCAACATATTTCAAATTTGTTTTAAGGGGTTTGGAACCCAGCCTAGCTGGGAGGCTCATCCCCACGCTCGTTCATTAGAAATGATCGAGTGGATTACAAATGAAAGGATTACATCATCTAAATTACTTAATCCGTCAGATTGTAATCGGAATCATCGGATGAGTCTTTTTCGGTTTCTGAATTGCTCGATAGGGGTAATCTATGTCTTTCCTCACCACTAGAGTCCTCGTTAGTTTCTTCATTTGGATCAACATCAACAAGCAGGGGCTCTTCACGTCGAATTCGCACCGGCGTGTCTAGGCGAATAAAAGAGGAGTCAGGAATACCGTTTGAGTTGGGCTCTTGATACGCGGTGCCACCTTCCTCGTTCTCTTCAGCCACTCCAAGTGTAGACGCCCGGTAAATGTTGCGATGGTAGATAGTGTTGACTACTTTCCACGGGTCCCCCTTGGTAAGATCATCAAGATAAAACACTTGTTTCACCCATGTGGCTAAAACGAACGGGTCGTCCTCATACCATGATGTACTAGTGTTCACAGAAGTTATGCCGTATTGATCGGTTTTCATGCTTTAAGGCCGTGTGTCAAACCATCTACACTTGAAAAGGTGCACTTTCATGCCTTCCCCATAATGCAGTTCCACAACTGAATGGAGAACACCGTAATAGTCAACTCCATCATCCCCACCATGTGCCATAACCCCTGAATTTTGTGTTTTCAGTCTGAGGTCTCTCTCTTCACATCGAAATAACACACCATTCACCTTGCACGTCGCATAAACTTTTGAATAGATCGGCCTCATCGCTAGAAGTCTGAGTTCGTGCGACCAATTTGGGTGATTATCATTTTTAATAAGGTCCATCTGCAACCATCATAATCAACTATAAATATGAATAATTATACACAATAATATATAAACACGTATAGAATAGTGTTAAAGTTACGTACCCAGCGGCCGAAATACTCTGCGAATGTCCGGTTGTGGTAATCGAGATCACCTCCTACTTGGTCACAGTTTAGATGCATGTTCTTCCAAAACTGAACTTCTGGACAGTTGATTAGTACCCACCAATGTGCAATGGCTACCTCATAATCTTTCAACTTGTAGGAAACTGGCATGTTTCCACCGAGTACGACATCGTCGGAGAGTATGGAAAGATTGAACTGTGAAGGCACATCTTCCGGTATGCTTTCCTGTTAGCTCCTAAATACAGCTTCATGTAGGTGACGCACTCGTGCGCAATATATGCTTCAGCTATACATCCTTCAGGTGCGGATCTGTTTTGGACAAAATCACCGTATTGTCCAAGTTGCCTATATATCAAGTTTTTAAAGTGTTATGATAATACATTAATACTATATCACATATATTGATGAGAAAATTAACATAAGGTGTAAAATATGTACCTTTCCATCGGATACATCCAAGTGAAGTGCATAGGACCGGTAAGCAACAACTGCCGAGGAAGATGGATCATGAGGTGAGGCATGATGTCGAAAAAATTTGGAGGAAATATCATCTCAAATTTACACATGATATGAACGATGTCTTGTTGCATTTCCCGGAGGTCAGATTTTCTCACTTCCCGTGTGCATACCTTCTGGAAAAATCTTGCCAACGCTACTAACGGCTCCACAACGTGACGGGGAAGGAACGGTCGAATGAAAACAGGGAAGAGACGTTGTAGCAGGATATGATTGTCATGACTTTTCAACCCGTAAAGATTGTTGAATTGTCTGTTCACACACTTGGCTATATTTCCAGCAAAGCCTGAAGGATACTTGGCCCGACTTATCCAATGGAAAATGTCTGATTTATGCTCAGGCTTGACGGTGTAAGGAGCTTGAGGCATTTTTCTCTTCCCTTGTTTCAACCATAGTTGTTTTCTGATATTCATGTTTTGCAGATCAGTGCGAGCCTTAGGACCGTCTTTCGTCTTCCCCTCCAAGTTCAGCGTTGTGCCCACCACACTTTCAGAAACATTTTTTTCTATGTGCATAACGTCTAGGAAGTGACGGATCAGCAACTCACACCAGTACGGGAGTTCCCACAATATGCTCTTATGTGTCCAGAATTTGTACTCCTCAGGTCTTTCAGGTATTTCCGCTACAATATCGGGATGATTGCTGAGGGGCCTAAAATCGTACTCATTAAGCACTGCTAAAATTTCTCTTCCCGTCCATCTTCTGGGAGGACCACCGTGTTCTTCGGTTCCATCAAATGCGGCGGACTCGTAACGCCAGTGGTGATCCGCCAGAAGGAACACACGATGACCCATTCTGCATATCTTGTTGCAATGAGGGGTGCTCCCATAATCGCTGAGGCACTCTGGACAAGCCTTGTATCCCCTAACAACGCTGCCCGACAACATCCCATAAGCAGGAAAATCACTGATGGTACCAATAACCATGTCATGCATCTGGAACATCTCCTTCTTGTACTTGTCAAAAGTGGGATGGCCAATGTCCCACAATACCTTAAGCTCTTCAATCAATGGTCTCATATACACATCGAGACATTTCCCTGGGTAACCAGGCCCCGGAATCAACAACGTCAACATATTATATTCCTTCTTCATGCACATCCACGGAGGAAGGTTGTAAGGTACCAAAACCACCGGCCATATACTGTATGAAAGACTCATGGTGCCGAAAGGGTTGAACCCGTCGGTTGAGAGCCCGAGCCTGACGTTTCTGACATCTGACGCAAAATAAGGAAACTCATTGTTTATATGCTTCCAAGCCGCTCCGTCAGAGATGTGTGTCATGATATCTGCGTCTCCCGCGTCCCGCTCACCGTGCCATCTCATAGCTTTTGCGGTGGTTTCTGACATGTACAACCGCTCAAGCCTATCTCTCAACGGAAAATACCGAAGCACTTTCACAGGTTTCCTATTGCCTGCTCCCGTCAACTTATATCGGTCAGACTGACATATCGGACATGCGTCAAGGCTAGCAAGGTCATTCCCTTCTGCATCTTTACCCCAGAAGAGAACGCAGTCAAATGCGCATGCATGGATCTTAATGTAGGAAAGCCCTAGATCTTTGAGGATACTTCGGACCTTACGGTGATTGGTAGGATTACGATGACCCTCCTCCAACAACGAAGAAGTGTACTGTAGATATTCATCCACTTGCCTGATGCTCGATTTTGTCTCGACTTTAATTCTCATTACCTCCATCACACTTTGAAGAACTGTCTTCTCAGAACTTGAAGACACAGGGGTCTGTTGCAATGCAATCAGTTTGTTGTACTTGTCAAAGGCAGCAATGTTGACAACTTGTGGGAACGGCTGCACCGGGTCATGCATAGATTGTTCCCCACGTACACCGCTTTCAAAAGGAAACACGTCGTTGACGAATGCCATTGTTGGATCGTTGGATGTACTACTACTGCCTGCCTCAAAAACTGCCCATGATCATGCGATCCATCTAATGATGGCTCACCGTGATATATTCAACGTTTGTACTTCGGCCAAAACCCATTACTCTTTAGGTGCTCTCATACTGTCCTAATCGGAAATCGACACATATCACTGCGACACTTACATTTCTTGCACGGGCAATAATGGTATTCATTCCCGTTTGCATTTTCCTCGACGAACTGCAAAAAATCCACAACTCCTGTAGTGTATCATCGGTCATGTCTTGGAAGCGAAATCCAACTCTTATCTCGATCCATATATAGCCTGATAATAATATAAATGTATAACTTTAATTAATAAGAAATTAATTAACACATATATATTACAATATATATTATTATCAACATCAACTCATATATATATATATATATATATATATATATATACCATTAATTAACAACCATTATTTAAGTTCATTACACTATCAACAACCATTAATTAACATATTTATATATATATGTTCATTACACTATCAACAACCATTAATTAACATATTTATATATATATATATATATATATATATATATATTTATATATATATATATATATGTATATTTTAACACTAATTAAAATAACATCAAATTAAAACACATAATTAAACTCCAACTGAAAATCAACTCAACTACAACTCAAAATCAACATATATACATACATTCTAACACTAAAACAACAACAAAACAAAAAATCACTTAGTATATCAAAATCACTAAAACTCAAAATCAACTCAACTAAAACTCAAAATCAACATATATACACATATACGTACCTATATATAGCTCCACAATGTAAGAGAGGACGGATTTCAACAATACCCACAGATTTTTCACTCTTTTTCCCGTTTTTTTTCGTTTTTTTTTAAATGAGCAGTTTTTGTCCAGATCTGAAAATATAAAGACTTATAGCCGACGAAAATTCCAATTTCGTCGGCCAAACTTTCTAAAGTTTTTGTCGGCTATACTTTAAGAGAAAGGCCGACGAAAATCCAAATCGTCGGTCATTCTAGGGGTATAACCGACGAAAAATATTTGTTAGTGACGAAAGAAAAAATCATCGGCCATTCTTGGGGAATAGCCGAGGATTTTTTATTTTTAGCGATGAAATAAAAAATCGTCGGCCATTCTTGGGAATAGCCGACGAAAAAAGTATGTCGTCGGCCGTTTTTTTTTTTTTCGTCGGTAATAGTCTTTTTTCTGGTAGTGAGGCGCAACATTTGCTTCGTAAATTTTTCGCCTATGTCAAAACTCAATTTAATTCACATGTCCAAACTTTTCGCTCTGACAACAGAGCTGAATTTCTCTCTCTGCAAGATTTTTTTCTCAAGCAGGGGGTTGTTTTCCAAACTTCTTGTGTTTATACACCTCAACAAAATGGTGTAGTTGAGCGCAAACATACACTACACCATATATCAGTTTAAGCGACGGACTATGAATACGTTAGTCGCTTAGGATGGGCTAATGCGATAGAAAGAGTTTCCGTCTCATAAAAAACACGGTTCGTCGCTTAAGAACCTCTAATGCAACGGCACCTATGCGACAACTTATGTACGTTGCTTAAAATCCTCTTATGCGACGGCTTTTGTTATTAGTTGTTTAAGATGATATCTTAAGCGACATACAAAGAACATGTTCGTCGCTCAAGTGTGCATTAAAAACTTGTCAAAATTTTTTAAATCCCACCAAACTTTCATATATGTAATAAAGATTTGAGATATGAATGTAACATGTGATTCATCAATATATAACTATAACCTCTAAATTGAACAGACAAATTTTATAAACATTTTTTTTTACAAAATCATAATATTAAGGCGACATATTAGGTCAATGTTTGTTGCTTAAAAACCTTTAAAGCGACGATTATATTCTATGTGTGTCGCTCAAACTCCATTTATTACAATAATATTTTTATGGGAAAATATTTACCTAAGCGATGGATATAGGTAAACCTTAGTCGCTGTATATGAATTAAGCGACATATAGTCACAATGCTCGTCGCTTAAGTTAATTCCGTATAAAAATTCGTACGACACGAAAACGTTATTACGTACCTTTAGATGACCTCGTTTCGTCGGTTCTTCCAAACATTAAACTCTCAAATAAATTTGAGAATGTTTACTTTCCGATACTATGGATCCTCATAGAGAGAGATGTGTTTAAATAACGTTGACCGCATCGATCGGGGCTGTAACTTTGTCAGATTTAAGTAATTTTTTTACCATCACCGTATTTCGTCATAACGATAAAATGATATTTCACAGTCTTTTTCAAAATTCAACTTCTTTTATATAGTTGTTTAGACAAGTTATACATTTGAGTATAATCTAATAATTAAGTTATACCACATTAGTAAGCATGTTGTCTTTTTAATGGCTCAATTCAAAAAATTCAAATTTTCACCATCTGATGTGATCATTATATTTAAATACGAGTAAAGTAGAAAAATCAACTCGTTTCGTTAACGTTCGATGCTCGATCTAAGCGGTCAACCATATTTTCTACTAATCACATTACACGAAAACGCTATTACGTACCTTTAGATGACCTCGTTTCGTCGACTCTTCCAAACATTAAACTCTCAAATAGATGATACCTAATCAGCTATGTAAAAATTTTAGAATCTTTACTTTCCAATACTATGGATTCTCATAGAGAGAGATGTGTTTAAATAACGTTAACCGCATCGATCGGGGCTGTAATTTTGTCGGATTTAAGTGATTTTTTGACCATCACAGTATTTCGTCATAACGATGAAATGATATTTGACAGTGTTTTTCAAAATTCAACTTCTTTTATATAGTTGTTTAGACAAGTTGAACACTTGAGTATAATCTAATGATAATTTAAGTGATAATTATTCTAAACCGACGGTTTTTGCAAATATCCGTCACTTAAGTGTTATTAAGCGAAGGAGTCTGAAAATGTGCGTCGCTTAAATGCATTGAATAAAAGAGCGCGCAACCTTGCGCCAAAATGTTGGTGAAAAATTTTAAATTTCTTAAGCGTCCTGGAAAGACTATTACCCTCGCTTAAGAGAGACCTCTTAAGCAACAGGTTTTGTTTTTCACCGTCGCTTAAGAGAATGCTATAAAATAACAATCGACAGAAATCCCCGGTTTACTCTCTAAACCCAGAAATCCCTAAACCTACCCTGTTCTTCCCCAAATCTGATCCTCAATCCGAACAGCTTCCCCATTTCTTCGTCTCTACCGCCACCGCCAAATCCTCTCTCTCTAATCCCTCTGCTCGAAACCCCAAATCCGATCCCCAATCCTTTCTTCCCCATTTCTTCGTCTCTACAGCCACAGCCACAGCCCCCACCACCACCACCACCACCAATCCCTCTGCTCCAAACCCTATCTCCCAAGTGTCCTTTCTGCTCCAAACCCTATCTCCGGCCAATTCTACGGTAAGGTCCCTAAATCTATTTTTGCTTTGGAGTTTGAATTAAGCTTTTAGTTTTTCTGGATTGTGATGTTAATTGAAATATACAATTCAATTTATTATGTTTAAAGACAGTTTTGTTCTTGGGGGAATGGGGGTGTGTTAAAGTTTTGGTTTTTGAGTGTTATACATGGTTTCGTAGGGTGGTGAGGTTGAGTTGAGTTGAGTTGCAGGTATCGGAAGGTAGGGGTTTTTGTTGATGGTTATGGATGTTGCTTGTGATTGAGGAGTTTTCAATGTTGGTGGGAATTCGAATCACATTGTTCTACTTTTTTGTTTCTGGGTTTAAGCAGTGGACAGAATAGAGCAGTAGTGTGTGTTCCTTCTTTACTGTACAGGTTTTACAAGAAGTATTGAGGCAGTACTCCATACCTGAAGTTTTGTTTAGCAAGGTCTGCATCATCATAGACAAGGTAATCTATGCAAGTTGCAAGTGAATGCAGCTGACTATGCTCTACTTTATTTATCTATCCATTTCCCCTCAAGGTGGTTTATAAGATTGCACAGATTTTCGTTATTGGTACTCTTTTGATAGCATAAATAAAGCTGTTAGTAATAAAAATGGGAAGTTACACCAGCAGCTGTTAGTTTAATTTGTTTCAATTTTGGGTTGGCAAACTCTCTTTCATTGATCATATGATTCCCACATTCAATGGTGGCAGTATTCTGCTTACATTTCCAGCATGTGTGTGCATGTGCATGTTGTTGTAATTCTAAATCTCTTACAAAAATGAATTTGATCTTACAGATTTCAGTTCAAAAAAGTTTCTATCTGCTCGGACGTACACACATAACATAAATTGTATTTGATGGTAAACAGATAGAGAAGCTTCCATTGGGATGTCCAAATGAATTGAGAACACTTGCAATTGAGATGTCTTTAACATTTCAAACTTCTTCTTTCCTGATGAATATGAAGTGGAACTCTTAGGTTACATCATTTTCATGCATCTTTTTTGTTGTTTGTATTCAGTATTGCAGGCAAGGCAAACTTGGAGAGGTCTGATTTGGAGGTCTGATTTGGAACCAGCTTTGAGAGCTCTCAAGGATTGGCTCATGACCAAGAATGTGGTATGTTCTTCTAGACTTGTAGCATTATTCCTGTCCTTATGCTGAAGTTTGTGTATAAAACATCTAATCTATTTTCTGTGAAATTCCATACTTAAGCTGCGGAGATAGCTGAGAAGCTCTGTGATCAATGGCAGCTTTTCTGCTCCTTTAATCTATTCATCTATTTTCAAATTTTGATTGGGTCTGTTGCATATTTGAAGGGAGATCCAGCTCAAGCTTATACATGCCATGCAGTGTTGCTATATCTGACTTTGCAGATTTTACTTTGTAGGAGAATCTTTGTTTTCTTTTGTCTTTGGGGAGCAATATTCACCACCACCGAAACCCTAATCAAGATGCCTCTGAAACCTAGAGGAAAGACGAAGATAATGAAGGACATCGAGGACCGTGAGCTGCTACGCATGGAGTTGATGAGACGATCTCAACCGGTTCTTCAGCCTCCTTCAGCTCCGCCGCTTGAGGAAGTCGATCAGCAACCTTTAATGGCTGCTGCTATTCCTTCATGTTTGGGGTCTAGCTTTTGTTAGGCTTTTGGAAAACAAATTAGGTAGCTTTCATAACTTAGAATAGTTCATGTATGAATATTGCACATGATGACAATGGAATTAATAAATCGTGTATGCTTTCAGTTACGAATTTGTGTATGGAATGAGATTTGTGTATGTTTGGGGTTTTTGCAATTCAGGAAATTTTGTGTATGGTAAAAGAGTATTACGGAATCAGGTTCTAGACTGAGATATGCCAATGTCTGTCGCTTAAGTGCTTAAGCGAATGAGAAAATCCAATGTCCGTGGCTTAAGTGAATCTTAAGCGACTAAGAAATCAAAAGTCCGTCGCTTAAGATAAACATGCTTAAAGTAACATATTTGTAGCTCCGTCGTTTAAGAGTCCACTTAAGAGATGAGGTATTAAATATCTGTCGCTTAAGAATGCCCAAAATCTGTCGCTTAAGTTAAACGTGTTTAAGTGACGTATTTGAACCTCCGTCGCTTCAGATGGACTCTTAAGCTACGAGGTTTGTAATATCCGTAGCTTAAGTTCTTAAGCTACACCACTTAAGTGACGTCACTTAAGCGACAGACATCACTACCAGTTTTAAGAGAATAGGCGACGAAAAAAATTTCGTCGCCTATTCTCCATTTTCGTCGGCTATAGTTCGTCGATAAAACCTCGTCGGTTATAGGAATGGCCGACGAAATTTTTGAAATCGTCGGCCATTCCTAAAGTATAGCCGACGAAATTTTCTTTCGTCGACCAAACTCTGGCAAAATAACCGACGAAATTCGTCGGAAATTTTCAATCGTGGCCGACGATTTTTCAAAGTATAGCCGACGAAATTAGCAATTTTCGTCGGCTATACTTTGAAAAATATAAATTTCGTCGCCTATTCCTTAATTTTGGAGAAAAAAAATTAAATTATTTTCTAAATTACCATTCCAAGCAACCTGCAATTCAAAATACCAATTCATGCATTTACACCAACAAGAAACACGTCTAAATGACTTATTTAATTTGTTCCAATATTCATACAATATAACCCTACTCATCACCTAAACCACTAAAGTCCACCAAATCATCCCCGGCATGCCCGTATCCTCCTGGCCACCATCCTCCTGTCCATTATGCTCGTCATCGTCGGGAGGAGGAGGCATTGGAGGTTCCTCTAACAGCTCAAACGGAGGCGGGGGTGGAAGGCCTTGTTGTTGCGCCTCGAACATAGCATACCACCAGTTTTGTTGGGCTTGCTGGTTATGTAGCCGAATTCTCTTGCACTCAGCACTCCAACACTGCATTTCTCTCCGATAATCGTGCTGTGTTCTGCGTTGTTGCTGGAACATGGCCGCTAATCTTGTATTTTCTTCGGCCAATCTCTGCATTTCCCCCCTCATCTGCTGGGTGTCCCCGCCTCCCTTCTTTTGAGCTCCCTTAACGGTCTTCAGCACCCCCATTCCAGAATTTCCCAAACCCCGGCAGTAGTAGTCGTTTGACCGGTTTGGGAAGGCTGCGTTGAATATCCTCGCTGCAGTGTGGACATTCGATCGGTCGACCTGGGTCAGGGCTTCTTGCAGATCTTCCTCTGTAATGTTCGGTTGTGTCTCCCGAACTTGTGCCGAATACACTTCTTCTTCGACCTGGGTCACCCTCTCCTAATTGAACGGGGAAAAAAAATAATTAATATTGTAACAAACATATAATTAAGTAAAATTAATAATTAAAAATTTTAAAGCGTAATCAACGACTTACAATGTCTTCTGCCGCTTGTGGATAAACCCTCTTGAACGTCTCTACGTACAGGTTGACCTCCGGATGATCTCTCAGCGCCTCCTCCTGATATTGTGAAAATGGTCTGGAACCACCGTGATGGAGGGTTGTGTTACGGCGGCGGTTCGCAGAGTTCTGCCGAGACCGTTCCTTCAAACAAATAATTAAATATTAGTGTAATAATTATCAAATAATTAAACTAATAATTAAAATACTAACAAAATAATTTAATTTATCGTTAAGTTTAGAATTTACCTGCGCAACTGGGTTGTTGAAGTCTACTGTCTTCAACCAACGCCACTCGTACTCCCTGAACATCAACTCTTTCGGAGTACCCATACGACCAAGACTGTCGTATTTGTTGAAGTGGGTACGGAGCTCGTTCTTCCACTCTTTGAACCTACGGAAAAAACAAAAGTGCGTTAGAAATATTATTAATATCATAAACTATTTTTAATTATAAGATGAGGAATTCCCAACGTACCTCGAGTTCTGCATCAAATACGCCCAATCCTGCTTGTGTTCGGCAATCTCGAAGAATGCCTGAAAAATAATATTTTATTAGTTTCAAAATTATAACAATACCGAAAATTATTAAATATTACGATAAAGAAATTAAGTTTTTAAATTACTCACCGACGCCGCGTTGTTGAGCTCCGTCTTTATCTCTTCCGGCACATCTGCCCACCGCGACCACAACATAGGGACTCTATCCCTAACCAGTGCTCCCACGCAACCCGCGTAATCGCGGCGTTTTTTCCCCTTAACATCTTCGTACGCGGGCTCATTGATCTGGATCCTCCCGCTGCTGTCAACAATCCTCCTGAGCGTATCGAAACATATGACACCTCTCATATTGCGGGAGCTGCTACCCGCTGAACTCGATGACGCTTCTGACGACTTTGCTTTTAATCGAGCCGACATCAGGAGCTCACGTCTCTCAAACGGCTGATAGCGGTATGCCTCCGCAGGACTCACATACTGAGGAACACGAGGCCATATGGGCACACCCCGCTCGTCCAACTCGGGTATCGCCGGAATGTTGTATGGCAGTAAGAGCTGATTAGGGAGAGTGGGCCCCTCAGTGGAGTCGGCATCTGACGGCGCCGGACTCGCCAGCGGCTCCCGATAAACCTCAGGCATACGGACCTGAGGATCATAAATATAACCATTTATATAATTAAGCAAACTATTAATACAATTAAATTATACAATTAAACCTAAATTATATAATTAAAATTAATTTTTAAAAAAATACCTAAATTAACATAAAAACCTACATTTTTGCTTAATTATTATAAATACCTAAATTAACCATTATATTAACAATTATATATATATTAACAAAAATTCCTAAAGTATACCTAAATAATTTACAATTCCTAAATTAACAATTATATTAACAATTATATATATATATATATATATTAACATAATTCCATAAATTATTAAATTAAAAAAAAACAGCAAAAACAGAAAAAAAAAAAAAAAAAAAAAAAAAAGGAAACTTACTGCCGGATTGAGGAGGAGATTGTCGGATTGAGGAGGAGAATGCCGGATGGAGGAGGAGGGAAGGAGGAGCGCCGGGAAGGAGGAGGAGGGAAGGAGGAGTGGCCGGTTGGGAGAATGCCGGATTGGATTTCGGGATGGAGGAGGAGGGAAGGAGGAGGCCGGCGGGTGGTTGGATTTCGCGGATTCGAGGCGGCGGAGGGCGGCGAACACTAGGTCAGGGCAGATCGGCGGAGGGCGGCGATTTGAGGACGAGGAGAGAAAATGGCTGCATGTCTCGGGGCTTTTTTCAGTTATACAGAAAGTATAGCCGACGAAACAGGGGGTTTCGTCGGCCATACATGATTTAGGCGACGAAAACCCACTGTTTCGTCGGCTATACTTTTGAATTTCGTCGCCTAAACTTATGAATCTCAGGTTTCGTCGCCTAAAGCATGTATGGCCGACGAAACCCCCTGTTTCGTCGGCTATACTTTCTGTATAACTGAAAAAAGCCGACGAAACCCCCTGTTTCGTCGGCTATACTTTTGAATTTCGTCGCCTATACTTATGAATCTCGTCGGCTATACTTCGGAAGATCAACGGCCGTCGGATCTGAGCCATCCAACGGCGGACAATGAAAAGGCGCGGATCGCTAGAGTTTGGCTGACGAAAATCACTATGTCGTCGGCTAAACTATTGGTCAAACCACTAAGTCAAACCTCTAAACACTTTAAAACGGAATTTAGTCTAGTTAAACGACGGTTTCTGGCCTGACCTTCAACAGATAATAGTTTCAAATCGACATCACGCAACTAATCGTATAAAAATTTCCCAATAAATATTTACCAAACCTCAGGCTACCCATAGGTGCACTAAAGTAAAAAACAGTTAACCGCAACATTCGGCACACAGATTTTATCGGAATCTTGTCATTTTTCAACCGTATACGTATTTTATCATTTCGGTCATATCTTATTTCACAACATTTATGCATTTGAAGAGTCTACGTATAGTCACTATAAGAAACTATAAACAAGTTAAGGAACATTAGTGCATATGTTCTGATTTTGAATCTAAAAGTTTACAAAATTGATTCCAACCGTCAGATATCACCGTTAAGATTAAATACATGTGTGGAAAAAAATCCAAGTACATCTGACACCATTAAAGGCTCGATCGGAACGGTCAACCGGGTCGGTTAAACCTCTAAACGCTTAGAAATGGTAATAGGACTGTGTAAATGACGTTTTTTGGCCTGACTTTCAACAGATAATAGTTTCAAATCGATGAGATGTAACTAATTGTATAAAAATTTTCCGTACAATATTTACCGAAAGTAAATATTACCATTATGGAAACGAAGGAATAAAACCTTTGACCGCATCTGTCGACAATCAGATTTTATCGAAATCTTATCATTTTTCAACCGTAGACGTATTTCATTATTTCGGTCATATCTTATTTCACGACTTTTTCCTGTTTGAAGGATGAAGCTATGGTTAAAACACATAATTAAACTATATCAACAACCATTAATTAACATATATATATATATATATATACTAATTAAAATAACATCAAATTAAAACACATAATTAAACTCTAACTTAATTAAAATCAACTCAACTACGTACAACGACTCAAAATCAACATATATACACACATTCTAACACTAAAACAACAACAAAACAAAAAATCACTTACTAAATCAAAATCACTAAAACTAGAAATTAACTAAGCTAAAACTCAAAATCAACATATATACACATATATATACGTACCTATATATATATAGCTCCACTAGAGGACGGATTTCAACAATACCCACAGATTTTTCACTCTTTCTCCCGTTTTTTTTCGTTTTTTTTAAATGAGCAGCTGCTGTCCAGATCTGAAAATATAAAGGGGAATAGCCGACGAAAATGACAATTTCGTCGCCTATTCTCTGAAAGTTTTCGTCGGCTATACTTTCAGAGAATAGGCGATGAAATTTTTAATTCGTCGGCCATTCTAGGGAGTATAGGCGACAAAATTTTTTTTTAGGGACGAAATCTATTTTCGTCGGCCATACAAGGGGGTATAGGCGACGAAATTTTTTTTTTAGTGACGAAATCCATTTTCGTCGGCCATTCTTGGGAATAGCCGACGAAAATTCCCTTTTTAGTGACGAAAAGCATTTTCGTCGGCCATTCTTGGGAATAGCCTACGAAAATAGCTTTCGTCACCCGTTTTTTTTTTCGTCGGTAAAACCCTTTTTTCTGGTAGTGCATCTCGTCACTTTAATACTTAAGCGACAGGTTATCAGTCGCTTAAGAGGATTTATGTCCGTCACTTAAGATCTTTTATGGCGTAGTGATAGACATCTTCTAAATGTTGCTCGAGCTCTTCGTTTTCAATCACACTTACCAATTCATTTTTGGAGAGAATGCATTCTTACTGCTGCATACACAATTAATAGACTCCTTACATTTTTGCTTGATAAAAGGTCCTATTTTGAGATTCTTTACAATAAACCTCCTGACTATTCTCGCATGCGTGTTTTCGGTTGTGTAGCTTTTGCAACTTCTATTCATCCTTCATCAAAATTTTCTCCACGAGCTCACAAATATATTTTTCTTAGATATCCAATGGGTTAGAAAGCTTATAAGCTGTACAATCTTGAAACTAAAAAGATTTTTACCAACCGTGATGTTACTTTTTTGAAAGATACCTTCCATTTCACGTCTTCTTCTCTAGAGTTTCACCATATTCTTCTTTTTCTTCTTCTTCTTTGCCTTGTCCTATTTTTGACGACATTGTGTCTCATACTATACATATTTCTCATGGACCTCCCTCTTCCTCATCTTTTGGATCTCCATCGTCCCCACCAGTTTTAGAGTCATCAGGCTCGGCCACAGTTGCACCTCTAGCTGAGATTGATACCTCATCACAATCCCCGCCTGATATGATTTGTCTCTACAGTCCTCTCCTGAAACTGATAACTCCTTACCTACTGAAATCGATCATCCTGATTCTGATTCATTAGCTCCCGCCTTACGCCGCTCCACACGAACCCGTGTTCCCAATGTACGTCTCCGTGATTATAAGTGCTCGCAGGTGATTCTGCCACTACACCAGGTACGCATTACCCACTTTGTAATTTCATTTCATATCAGCGATATTCTTCATTGCACCTTGCCTATGTCGCAGCTCTTAGTAGGGATGCAGAACCATCTTCCTATGATCAAGCCTCTTCTGATCCTAATTGGCAGACTGCTATGTATGAGGAACTTGCAGCCCTTACAACCAATAATACTTGGTCATTAGTTCCTCTTCCTCCTGGTAAACTGCCAATTGCTTGTAAATGGGTATATCGGATTAAGCGTAAGGCTGATGGTTCTATTGAGCGTTACAAGGCTCACCACTTGGCCAAGGGTTTTACACAGGCTGCAGGTATTGATTACCATGATACTTTTTCTCCTACTGCCAAGATGATTACAGTTCCCTGTGTTCTTGCCATTGCAGCTTGTCAGAATTGGTCCCTTCATCAACTTGACGTTAATAATGCTTTTCTTCATGGTGATTTACATGAAGAGATATATATGTCCCCTCCTCTAGGTCTTCAGCGACAGTGGGAGAATTATGTGTGTCACCTCCACAAATAACTCTATAGTCTGAAGTAAGCTTCTCGGCAATGGTTCTCTAAGTTCACTGAAGCCATACTTGCTGCCGGTTTTGTTCAATCTAAAGCTGATTACTCTCTTTTCGTACAAAAGGTTGGTGATTCCCTTACAGTGTTATTGATTTACGTTGATGATATTCTCATTACCAAGAACAACCTAGACTCTATTCGTGCAACCAAGGAATTTTTGCATTCTCGTTTTCGTATTAAAGATTTGAGTGACCTTAAGTTTTTCTTTGGGATTGAGATTGCACGTCCACACAAGGGCATATTATTGTCTCAACGAAAGTTTGCATTGGAAATTATTAAGGACACCGGTCTCTTAGGTGTCAAACCTGTGGACTTTCCCATGGATGATTCGAAATTGTCAAATAAGGGGGAGTTGCTTAAGGATTCTACTGTGTATCGACGTTTAGTTGGACGACTCATTTATCTCACAATCACAAGACCTGACATCACTTATTCAGTTCATTTTCTTAGCAGGTTTATGCATGAGCCTCGCCTACAACATATGACAGCAGCTCTTCGAGTTGTCAGATATTTGAAATCTTTTCCTGGTCAAAGTTTGCTTTTGAGTTCTAACAATGACCTTAGTTTGAAAGCATTCTGTGATTCTAATTGGGCAGGCTGTCCTATTACTCGTCGTTCTATAACTGGATATTATGTTTTTTTTTGGATAATTTCTTGATATCATGGCGTACTAAGAGACAGATGACAGTTTCATTGTCAAGCGCAGAGGCAGAGTATAGAGCTATGGCTGGTACATGTTGTAAACTTACTTGGCTCCAGTATTTATTTGCTGATTTGCATATATCTATTCCTAGACCAGCTATTTTGCATTGTGATAATCAGACAGCTCTTCACATAGCTGCAAATCCAGTTTTCCATGAAAGAACTCGCCACATTGAGATGGATTGTCACTTCATTCGAGATAAGATAGTAGATGACTCAGTCAGAACTCGATTTGTTGGTTCTTTGCAACAACTTGCGGATGTGTTTACAAAAGCATTAGGCAAAGACAAGTTCAGATTTCTATTGAGCAAGTTGGGAGTTCTTGACATACACTCTCCAGCTTGAGGGGGAGTGTTAGAAAATATATTGTCATTAATTAAGAAGATATGTTAAAATATTTCCTTGCATCAATTAGAATAGGTTTCTTTTCCTTCTTAGTCTCCTATCTTAATGGAGAATCTTAATTGTAAAGGATATAAACTGTATATATTTCACTCATATGTGATAGAAGTATCATTCTGCCATAACATACTTTTCTATATTTTTGAAGAAGCAGCTTATGAAGGAGGTTCTGCTAAAACTGCTATAAATCTGCTACTTCGCTCTTGGTGTAATGCATTGCCATCCGGTGCTCCCACTGACTGCTTTTGGCATACCATGCAGCTTCTCAACAAACACGGTGGGGTTCATTACAAGGAGTTGATCACACAATGGATAATGGAAGGATACTTTGGATGCAACAATCAGATCGGGAAGGCCTATGAGCAAGGACATAAGGTTCTGATGGATCTTATAGAATGGGGCATGCTGAAAAAACAAGAGGATAATATGGTTGTCATGGGAGGAATAAATTTGATTATAACTGGTAATTGCAGAAGTGAATTCAATGCGACTGCAAGACTTGGATTGGCTAATGTGTTTGAAGATGAAAAGTGCTGGATAGGTCTTGGAATGCTTGCACATACGGATCGTATGATCAAATCACCATCCAGTCATAAGAACTGGGAGAAAGTTTCCACGCTAGTGATGGATGGGCATTGCGTCGATAGGGAAGTCCCTGTAACATGCTTTCAACGCATGCACACTTTCCGAGTTCTCATGTTCTTCAAGCCTATGTTCAAATCTCTACCAGTACCCTTGGTTGGCAACCTTTCCATTCTTGTGCTCAGATTCTGTGATCGCTTGGAGAAGATTGATCATATTCAAGAATTTCATAGCATAAGTGTTCTTGAGGTATCTGGTGCTACTTTGTTGGAGATGATCCCTGAAGACTTGTTTGCAAAGATGCATAATCTTCGAAGCCTTAACCTTTCAGAAGCCAAAGTCAAATCACTACCTAGTTCTCTTTTTGACAGAGTTGAACTTCAGTGGCTCATAAGAGGATGTTCTCATTTGGAAACACTTCCAAGCTTAACATCCATGGTAAAGCTCAAGGTGCTTGATCTTTCTGGTGCTACCTCTTTTAGTACTTTCATAGACAAAACCTTTGCACCTCTCCAAAAACTTCATTCAATAAATCTTTCTGATTCCCAAATTACTCGCTTACCTTTTGTTCATGAGAATGATGCCCTAAATCATCTCCTATTACGTGGTTGTGCAAGTTTAGCCAGACTTCCAACCTTGAACACAATACCTCAACTTCAAACTCTTGATCTTTCTGGTGCTACAGGCTTAAAAGAGATAATGATCGAACCCTTGGATAGCCTTAAGACCCTCAACTTACCTGGAACTCATATTAGTAGGCTACCTTCCAGTTTCAGCAACCTTTCTGATCTCTCCTTACAAGAGTGTTGTGAGCTTTCAAAATTTCCACTCACAAAAGGAAACAAGGATCTTGAATCACTGGACCTTTCTGGTTCTAGCACTGTGGCTGCAATTGAAGACAAATCCTTCCAGCATATGAGGCTTCTTCGAGTTCTCAACTTTTCAAAGGTTAAAGTAAAAGAACTACCTTCCCTGTCCAACCTAGCTAACCTCTGTAAACTTTTGCTGATTGATTGTTTGTGTTTAGAAAAGCTTCCAGAGATGGAAGGACTTAAACGGCTCCAGGAGCTGAATCTTTCTGGTTGTGTGGCATTAGTGGGATTGCCAGACCTGACGTCACTTGAAAAGCTGGAGATTCTTGATACTTCAGGTTGCAGGGTTTTGAAACAATTACAAGAGGACTCCTTTCAAAATATGACTCATATTAGAACACTGAACCTCTCTGACACAGTGATTGAATTCCTACCACCCATTTGCAAAGCCAGAAGCCTATGTCACCTTATCCTCAGAAATTGCAAAAACCTAAAACAGCTTCCACCTCTTCAAGACTTGTCAACACTTGAGGAACTCAATCTGTGTGGTGCCAGTTCTTTAGTCGATTTCAATTCTGAATATTTGAAGCATATGGTCCTCCTTCAAATTCTCGACCTGTCTGGAGTCCCACAAACAGTGCTACCATCCATGTCCAAAAACCTCAGACAGGTCTCGGTTAAGGGTTGTTCATCCTTAGAAAGAGTGCAACATCTTGAAGCACTGACGCTTCTTAAGATTCTTGATCTTTCTGGAACACAAGTTCTTCTGCCACCCTTAAATACTTTTAGCAACCTCCGCCAACTCTTGCTGAGAGATTGTTCACAGATAGAAGAGTTGCAGTTTCTGAAGTCGCTCAGTCGTCTGGAAGTACTTGATCTGTCAGGAACCAAAATGAAGCAATTTCCTTATGAGATATCAGAGCTTACTCATTTAAAGCAGCTTTATCTGCCAGACTTGAGGGATATGCATGATCTTGTCTTGGGAAAGATAAAGCGTTTGCCACAAGAGGTCAACTGGAATGAATGTGGCATCTTTGAGTGTGCTGATACTTATGTGGGCAGTGACAAACCTTCCCTATCAGTAAGTGGCTATGAAATTTTTCACATTTTGGACAAACATCCAAAGTTCTGGGAAGAAAAGTTCAAAAAATTTCATTTCCATGAAAGGCAGCAAAGGGAACATGGAAGTATCAATTACTGCAAAGATGAATTAATCTTCAGAGACGTGTACCTCCACACTAGAGATCTTAATCTTAAAAAGCATAGCACGTCTTTGGATATCCATGGATCATACAGTCTCCCTAAAATTTTTGAGAGTGCCCTCAAGCGTGCGGAATGCATATCTTTGGTTGACAATGACCTTATAGATAGCCTATCTGATTTAGGTTCTGATAATGTGAAGATAATGAAACATTGTTGGTTAGAGAGATGTAGTAAAGTCCAAAACGTTCTTTCTAACGAAGACGGAGGTGTCAGATTGGGGAGAAGTTTGGAGACTCTGGGTTTCAAACCTTCCAAATTTTAGCAGTCTATACAGTGGGAGTGTGCAATCAGAGGTCTTTCAGAACCTTAAACATTTATACTGGATTGTTGTCCAGGAATCATAAATGTCTTTCCCTCCTCCCAGCTGCCACAAAATCTGGAAACTCTACATGTTCAGTTTTGTGAGAAGGTGCAAACTTTGTTTGAATGTGATTCACAATCCAACTTTGAAATGCAAAGGTTGAGGAAGTTGTATCTACTAGAACTACCGGAGTTGAGGAGCATTGGGATAACATTGCCAGCTGAACTGAATCCTATGGTCATCAAATGCCCCAAGTTGCCGAAGCTCGACCAGGTCTCCAAGTAATCCAATCTTGGTAAGTTTCCTGATGCAGTTTATTGTTTCTTTATGATTATCATTTAATTGTTGCTTCTGTGACACATTCTTACCTCAATTGCAGCTCATTATAAGCAATATGCTAGCTAGAGTTGATGTAGTTTTAATATCTTTAAAAACTATCATGTATTGTTTTGAGTTGTTTGAAAGTGATATTTCTACAAAACCACAAAATGTTCCTACTACTTTCCTTGAATTTACATCTGGGTCGTTGACGATTGGCCTCACAGAGATTTACTGGTATTGGTTTGTATTTTTGTCTGTCCTGATTTATTGATTTTTGATGATCATCAGTTTATAACTACATCAATCGTATATCCATGCCATATGTATAGTATTGAGTTGTTTTTATTGTTGTTTTATTTTTATTTTTTTATATATAAATATTTTTCTTAGTTAATAGAGTATGAGCTTGTATTGTTATTCATGCTCTTGCGCATCTCTTAACTCTTATAATGGCCGCGTGTAGTTTATACTTTACAGAAAAGCTGAAGGTTTCAATTATGTATAACTCGATCAATTTGTTTGCATATTTCTCATGTCCGCCATTGACTGACGCAGTAGAAGTGTGGAAAGGTTGATCAACGTCGAACCCTCAATAGATGGAGAGTATAATCAACGTCGTGCTCTATAGAATATGTCTGGAATCCACAAGAAAATAAGAGAATAACTTTTAAGGTTTTCAATAAGAATAATAAAACTAACTGTCTACAATCTCAAAGGGATGCGTAAATACTGAAAAGAAACCCTAGGGCAACTAACAAGGAAACCTAAAAGCCCAAGGAATTAAAACAAAAAAAATTCAAAACAAATTTGACTGTCGTTTTGAGGCCCTAAACGAACTCGAAAGCCCGAAAAAGCCCACACGTCGTGGCGAAACGACGTGTTTGATTCGTAGCGTCGTTCCCTTCTCGGAAAGGTATCACAATCGTCAATCGGACACCCGACGCTAAATCTACAGTAAACCGGGTTTAGTCCTACAACAGTCAATCTACTCTTCAATGTCTGCTGCCATCCTTCCTACATCAGCCACCCATCTACTGATGGATAAATGCTCTCGACGTTCAATTCCTTTCTTTTTTTTCCTTATGATTATTGTTATCTAACTAATTAATATCTGTTTTCTAACATCCAGGGTCAAGATTGAATGCAGAATTCTTGTCTTTGAAAGAATAATGTTGGTAATGCAATTGTGACATAAATTAGTTTGCAAGAGCTCTTAACCATTGCAAAATATATGAGTGAGTATTCTACTGCGTTTGAGGATGTTCATTTTGAAGTTTTCCAGAGATCGATCTCAGAGCTGTCATCAAATTAAGGCGGATGATTTGACAAGTTCATCTAGAAGTCTTTTCTCACGTGGCCATTAAGGGGAGCGTTATGATTAAACTTAATCATTTTCATGTTCGTGTTCGTAATTTAATTTGATTCTTAAATTGTCGCCTATTTATCCCGAGCGCTTTGCTATGTGTTCAGGCCTTTTTTTTTTTTTTTTTTTTTTTTTTTTTTTTTTAACAAGGATCGTCAATTTGGATATTATGCTCGTGTCATTCCAAATTTCTTATTGATGTTGATCTTACTGGCTAACCTTCTACCTTCGGCATGAAAGATATATGTGAATTCCGTGTTGATTTTATATATGAAAACTTTTGCAGTCATTGTGGTTAGTTTGGTTGGACCAAAAACAACCTAGCTAGCTCTTAATAAACTCCTCAGTGCTCACATTGTTGAGGCTTGCCAAAAAAACAAAAATATTCAAATCAAAGACGAACAAAATCTATGCGTGCAAGGTATAGTACGTACGTTGTTGATCTAAATCCACAACCATAGATCGGAAACACTAGTTTAAAGAAGACACAAAGTGATGTGAGAAAATAGAGATGGAAAGAACATATAAAAGTGAAGGAGGAATCAATCTCATTTTTATTGATAGATTGGGCCCTATATAAGGGAGTTTACAATGGTCATAGAGTCCAATACAATATCTCTTCTATCTAAAGTAATATTCTGACTAAGTCTTATGTTGACTGATTCAAAACTGTTATGGAAGTTATGTTTGGATAAGTACATTAGATAATATTATCCTTTAACACTCCCCTTGGGCGGTCCAAACATGGTGTTTCTCTCGTTGTCTCATCAAAAACCTTGCCGAGTAACAAAACCCTTTAGGACAAAAATAATCTCGGTCGAAGGAAAAAAGAGTACAACACACCCTTCACATTTAAAAGTGACAGGTATATGTTAGACTTCCCCTGACATATGTGACTCCCCTGATTCTTGTAATCATGGGAAAGCTTATAACTCAAGCATGTCAACGCTTTTCACATGATTTTTAAATGTTGTTTTAGTCAAAGATTTAGTAAATAAATATGCTACATTCTATTTAGATGGAACTTGATTCACTTGAATCTTGGGGAAAGTCTGTTGTTGCTGACAATGAAAAAACTTGGGCGAGACATGCTTGGTATCACCACCCTTAATGTAACTTTGTTTCATCTGTTTGATGTAAGCATCATTATCTTCATTAATGCATGTAGGTTCTTCTGTGGTAGATGATAAACTACTAGTTCTTCGAATATGTGAAATAATAGATCTCAACTATATGCATTTACAGACTGCTTCATACAAAGCAATAATCTCTGCATGATTTGAAGATGCAGCAACTAGTGTATGTTTTGTATACTTCCAGGATATCGCTGTATTTTCCATGGTAAAGACGTAGCTAGCGTGGGAGCGACCTTTGTGTAGGTCAGAGAGATACCCAACATCAGCAAAGTCTACCAAAACATCATAAAGATTTTTGGCATAAGGAATAGCGCTACAATAATGGAAATCTTAGGCGACGAAAAATTTTCGTCACCTAAGAGTGATTTTCGTCTCCTAAGGAATTACGTGACGAAATTTTCGTCACCTAAGTTTCGTCATCTAAAGTGTGTGGCCTAAGCAAGTAGACGACGAAAATTATAAATTTCGTCGCCTAAGAAAGTACTTAGACGACGAATTATATTCGTCGTCTAAGAAGGATTGGTGACGAAAAAAATTCTTAGAGGACGATGTTTTTCGTCGGCTATGGATTTACTTAGACGACGAAATATAGCATTTTCGTCGACTAAGTATATCACTTAGGCGACGAAACTATCATTTTCCTCGCCTAAGTGGTTTACTTAGACGACGAATATCTTATTTTCGTCGTCTAATTAAATCACTTAGGCGACGAAAATTCTAATTTTCGTAGACTTAGTAAGATACTTAGGCGACAAATTAAAATTTTTCATCGACTAAGTAAATCACTTAGGCGACGAAAAATGATAGTTTCGTCGCCTAAGTTATTTACTTAGTCGACGAAAAAAAGAATTTTCGTCACCTAAGTGATTTACTTAGATGACGAAAATAATATATTCGTCGTCTAAGTAAATCACTTAGGCGAGGAAAATGATAGTTTCGTCGCCTAAGTAGGAATTTATATTTAAAAAAAAAATACCGAAATTGAGACAAAATATTAATTAATATATTTAAAAAAATTATTAATACAAATTAAATATTTTAATTTACTAAGAATCACTGGATAATTTACTAAGAATCAATGCTGTAGTTATTCCAGAGCCCATCAACCCTCCACCAATGACGGCAACCTTAGTCACTCGTCTAGGCACCAAACCTCGATCAGTCACCCCAGGTACCTATAGGAAGATAACAAGTGATAAATTTTGTATTAGAGAAAAGGAGTCGAAACCCTTGAAGCTGAAATATTTTCAATTTAGAGTGCGGTAGTGTGACCTACTACTAGGCTATCAAATTGTGATACCGTATTAGGAACCGTTTTTATATCAATAAAATAACAAAGTTTACACTAATACATGTAACAAAATTCACAAAAGAAGATAGACTGATAAGAAGCCAAGTTTTAAACCTTCGATGTTCCACGTTGAGCAAAGAATATGTGGATCAAGCTCTTGCAAGTGTCAGCACGTAGAAGTCCTTGAAATTCTTCAGCTTCCTGAAATAGCAAGAATCAATGATTCAAAATTGCATGTCGAAAAGGTTTCAATAAGCGAAAACAATATTGAAAAAGATGAGGACCTTCCAAAGTCCAGCCCGGCCACCAGAAGCTATACCCTCTTCAACGACATCAATGCAGACCAGTGGATGTTTAAGATTGGGAGCCTGCTTTCGTACTTGAGTTCTTGTAAATTTAAGTATTTCCCTGGCTTCACCAAGGGGTTCTATCTTGTCAGTCTTATGAAGACTAGCAACCCATGGTCTCCGACACTCCAAGATATCCAAGGCCCACCGACGTGCAGTGCTTACTAACTCATTAGGTGAAACTATAGCATCAACAAGCCCTAAATCATGAGCCTCTTCCCCTTTAACCGGTTTTGAGGTCTAATCATCCACAAACAAAGGGAAATGAGTTTAGTAATTCAGAAACTTATAGTATTTCAAACTCATAGAAGGTAGCCACACACACCAGCATCATTTCGAGTACCTTTGAGATTCCAACAAGGCGCGGAAGCCGTTGCGTTCCTGAGAAAATACAGGATCGTTTCAATTAAATAAAAGAGTAACATACAAACAGTGCCATTATGTTCACTACCAGATTGGACAGAATAGACGACGAAAAAAATTTCGTCTACTATGCCAAATTTTCGTCGGTTATTCCTTCTACTGACAAAACTTTCGTCGGTAAAAGGGCGTCGGTAAAACGAATGGCCGACGAAAATAAGAAAATCGTCGGCTATTTTCGAGTATGGCCGACGATATCACAGACGAAAATTCATTTTGTCGGCCAAACCTGGGCAAAATATCCGACGAAATTCGTCGGATATTTTCGAGTATGGCCGATGATATCATAAACTATAGCCGACGAAATTCGTTGGCTATTTGTTCTGAAATATAGCCGACGATTTCATCTATTTCGTCAGTTATTTCGTCGAAATATATTAATATTTTAATAGGCATTAATTAGTTATAGACGACGAAATAATGTCATTTTCGTCGGCTATAACGATTATAGCCGACGAAATTTGGTAAAAATCGTCGGCTATAGCACTTATAGCCTACGAAATAATGCCAATATCGTCGGCTATTCTTACATTTTGGGGGAAAAAAATTAAATTAATTTCTAAATTACCATTCCAAGCAACCTGCAATTCACAATGACAATCCATGCATTTACACCAACAAGAAACACGTCTAAATGACTTATTATTTAATTTGTTCCAATATACATAAAATATAACCCTAATCATCACCTAAAGCACTAAAGTCCACCACGTCATCCCCAGCATCCTGCTGTCCATCATGCTCGTCATTCTGCTGAATGAACTCGGGAGATTGAGGCATTGGAGGTTCATCTATCGGCTCAAACGGAGGCGGGGGTTCAAGGCCTTGTTGTTGTGCCGCGAACATAGCATACCACCAGTTTTGTTGGCCGGCGTAGTTATGTGGCTGAATTCTCTCGCATTCAGCATGCCAACTGGACATTTCCAAATGATACTGCTGTGTTCTGCGGTGTTGCTCCTGTGATCTCTGGAACTGGGCCGCCAATCTTGCATTTTCTTCTGCCAATCTCTGCATTTCCCCCCTCATCTGTTGGCTGTCCCCGCCTCCCTTCTTTTGAGCTCCCTTAGTGGTCTTCAGGACCCCTATTCCAGAACTTCCCAAACCCCGGTAGTAGTATTGGTTTGACCGGTCTGGGAAGGCTGCGTCGAACATCCTCGCTGCCGTTTGGACATTCGATCGGTCGACCTAGCTCAGGGCTTCTTGCAGATCTGCCTCTGAAATGTTCGGTTGTGTCTCCCGAACTACTTCCTGCAACACTTTTTCTTCGGCCCGGTTCACCCTCTCCTAATTGAACGGGAAAAAAAAAAATTAATATTCTAACAAATATATAATTAAGTAAAATTAATAATTAAAATTTTAAAATCGTAATCAACGACTTACAAGCTGTTCTGTCGCTTGTGGATAAGCCTTCTTGAACGTCTCTACGTATGGGTTGATATCAGGATGATCTCTAAGCGCCTCCTCCTGATATTGTGAAAATGACCTAGAACCACCATGATGGGGGGTTGTGTTACGGCGGCGGTTCGCAGAGTTTATCCGAGACCGTTCCTTCAAACAAATAATAAAATATTAGAAAAATACATCAAAAAATATTAGTGTAATAATTATAAAATAATTAAACTAATAATTAAAATATTAACAAAATAAACATTTATAGTTAAGTTTAGTATTTACCTGCATAACTGGGTTGTTGAAGTCTACTGTCTTCAACCAATGCCACTCGTACTCCCTGAACATGAACTCTCTTGGAGTACCCATACGACCATGTTTGTCGTATTCGGTAAAGTGGGTACGGAGCTCGTTCTTCCACTCTTTGAACCTACGGAAAAAACAAAAGTGCATTAGAAATATTATTAATATCATAAAATATTTCAAATTATAAGATGAGGAATTCCCAACGTACCTCGAGTTCTGCATCGTGTACGCCCAAGCCTGCTTGTGTTCGGCAATCTCGAAGTATGCCTGAAAGATAATATTTTATTAGTTTTACAATTATAACAATATCGAAAATTATTAAATATTACGATAAAGAAATTAAGTTTTTTAAATTACTCACCGACGCCGCGTTGTTGACCTCCTTCTTGATCTCTTCCGGCACATCAGCCCACCGTGCCCACAACATAGGGACTCTATCCCTTATTAGTGTCCCCACGCAACCCGCGTAATCGCGACGTTTTTTCTCATGAACCTCCTGATTAGGGGGTTCGTTGATCTGGATCCTCCCCATACTCTCAACAGTTCTCCTGAGCGTGTCAAAACCTCTCGTATTCCTGCTTGAACTGCTAGCGGTTGTCCCTATTACATAAACGACGATTGTTTAATAAAATTAAATATTAGTGCGTTAATTTTAATAAAACATTTAATTAATAAAATCAAATGTTACCTGAACTCGATGACCCGTCTGTCGACTTTCCTTTTCTCCTCGCCGAAATCAGGAGCTCAGGTCTCTCAAATGGCTCATGATGGTATGCCTCCGCAACACTCACGTACTGAGACATATCAGGCCATATGGGCACACCACGCTCGTCGACCTCGGGTATCGCAGGAATGTTGTACGGGAGGTAGAGCTGATTTGGGAGAGTAGGCCCCTCAGTCGAGTCAGCAGCAGACGGCGCCGGACTCGTCATCGCCTCCCGATGAACCTCAGGCATACAGACCTGAGGATCGTCTGGAGCTATCTCGTCCTGAAATAGCTGCCTACTAGACCTCGGAGCATCTGGCCCGAGAGGGGGACGTGAACTGCTCGACGGCCGCCCCGCCGATAAAAGGGTCTGGAGCCGAGAACTCACACTCCTCCGCGGCTGGGATGAATTCATCCTCTGAGGCTGGCTGGTGGTCCTCTCAAGCTGGCTAAGGGTCCTCTCGGAGTCTCCGGAACCGGCAGAATTTCTAGAACCCCTAGATCTGGAAGAACGACGGCCTCCGAATAACTGTCTGAATGCATCGGCTATCTGCAGCTTGAGGCATGAATACATTAATTAATATTAAATTATATTCAATTAAATAACAAATTCTAATTAATATAATAACCAATAATACTAACATATTTTAAAACATATTAACAAATTAATATTTAAATTTTAACTAATTTTAAATAATACTAACCGTTAACATAAATATAACCATTTATATACAATTAAATATAACTATATTTCATCATTAATAAATATATACATACAAATAACCATTTATATATTAACATAAATATAACCATTTACATAATTAGGCTACCAATTTATATATATAATTAATTTAACAATTTATATATAACAATTAAAATATACAATAACATATATATATATATATATATATATATATATATATATACACAAATATGTGTATATATTAACAAATATATAACAATTTATATAATTAATCTACAAATTTATATATATAATTAATCTACAAATTTATATATATAATTAATCTAACAATTTATATATATAACCAATACAAATTCTAATTTAACACACATTTAAATATATAAATTATTTACCTAAATTATATAATTAAAATAAATTGCAAAAAAAAAAAAAAAACCGGATCGGAGGAGGAGGAGGCCGGAGGAGGAGGGGAAGGAGGTCGGAGGAGGAGGGTAAGGCGGAGGGGAAGGAGGAGGAAGAGGAGGCCGGCCGATTTGAGGAAGGAGGAGGAGGAGGAGAAACGGTGGAGGCGCCGCCGATTTGAGGAGGAGGAGGAGCAGAGCGGCGGATTGGAGGAGGAGAGCGGCCGATTTGAGGAAGGAGGAGGAGGAGGAGGAGAGAAAAAAGTCGGCTAGGGTTCGCGACTTTCTGATTTATAGCAGAAAGAATAGCCGACGAGTAAAAAAGATTTCGTCGGCTATTCAAAGAGTAGCCGACGAAATCTTTAAAATCGTCGGCTATTCTTCGAATGTCGTCGGTTATTCTTTGAATGTCGTCGGCTATACTTTGGAAGATCAACAGCCGTCGGATTTGAGCCATCCAACGACGGACAATAAAAAGGCGCGGATCGCAAGAGTTTAGCCGACGAAATATAATTTTCGTCGGCTAAACTATTGGTCAAACCACTAAGTCAAACCTCTAAACGCTTAAAAACGGAAATTAGTCTAGTTAAACGACGGTTTCTGGCCTGACCTTCAACAGATAATAGTTTCAAATCAATGAGACGCAACTAATAATATAAAAATTTTACAAAATTGATTTAACGAACGTCAGGCTACCCATAGGAAAACGAAACTAAAAAACAGTTAACCGCAACATTCGGCACACAGATTTTATCATAATCTTGTCATTTTTCAACCGTAGACGTATTTCATTATTTCGGTCATATCTTATTTCACAAAACCAACTAACACATTGTTGGGAGTCCTTGGATAAGGGAGACGGTCATTGAAGGACGAAGAAGGGCCGAAAACATCACCTATGGCTGGTTGTTGATCGTCATGAACTGTAGGTAATTACCGTTATCCGCTTTAAACGCCACATTTCTGGGCATCATGAACAGAGGTCCCAAATCGATGGAATGGAATAGCATGTGAGATGCAGTTTGGATATTTGGAATTGGTGGCACTTCTTCAGATACTACAAGAACAGGATTCTGTGCATCGCAGAATAGGTTGCGTCTGGTTTGAACATGCACCAACTGAATGCTTGTGGCAGGAAAAACAGGGATATTTGAAGGCAAGAACATGGTGCATCCCCATGCTGATTCGTCCTCCACAGGTTCCTCAGCCACCGGTGCCACAACGGATTCGCCTTCTCTCCGGATGGCCAAGAAGTTGTTGTTGTAACTGCATCTTATGTGCACTCGTCCGTTCCCCGACCGTGCCGGCAACACCTCTAGCTTAGCTAAAGGACTCAAATCGAAGTCTCCGTCTGCCACGAGCAATCCGTGTGTCTCCACATCTTCATGTACGTACTGCACAACTCTGCTGGCGTTTAAATGGATCTGATAGAATAAAATGGATGCCGGTAAAGTTGCAGGTGCTAGGGCCATTTTAGATCACTGGTTTTTTGACGAATTGATCTGATAGTCTGATGGTGTGCTCAGCTTGCACCATATGGCCCCGTTATATATACACACATAGATGCAAGGAAACTCCATAGAACCAACATGCACTTATTAAAGTAGCTAGCTATGTAAAACATGTCAAATAAACCTATCGATATCGACAAATCATTGCAGTAGGTAGAATACTAATCTGGATAAGTCGGCAAACCCGTGAAATTTTTCCTGTACGTTTTTGGTTTGATATATAGACGGAGACATTTCCTGCACGTTTTTGGTTTGTAGGCTTGGGATCGTCGGAAATAGTTCAAACCACGGTGGTCTGAGGCCGTGTCCCTCCCTTTAGTGTCCTGGAATTGAATTGAATTGGGAGCTTTTGAAGAGATGATGGTGTGGAGTGAAATCTAAATCAGGGTTTTAGTTTTATCACCACAAAAAAAGAAGGAATTGTTCAAGGAGAAATTATAATAGGGAGAACTTTTACTTTATTCATTGATAAAGAGACCTTTATATATGCATTACAATAAGTATCCCGATAAATCAGGGATTCTCTATCTATTACATAATCATCTAATTTAGTCTAATTAGGTCAAGACACATCCAGGAAGTTACGGAAATAACCTTCCTACAACACTCCCCCTTGTGTCGAGCGCCTAATGTTTTCATTGTGCTTACCATGTTGCCTCACTAAAACCTTGCCAGCAAAACAAAAACCTCTTAGGCAAAAATAAAATGCATGGACGAAGGGAAAAGAGTACAACGCACCAACTACTATACTTGTGATTGACATGTGATGTAGACTCCCCCTGATGTCTAACAAACTTAGAGCTCTGATAACTGGCGCATGTCAATGCTCTTCACATGTTTCACAAACATAGATTTTCTCAAAGACTTGGTAAACAAATCTGCAACATTTGCATCTGAACTTACTTGATTAACTTGGATGTTCAGGAATTTCTGTTGTTGCACATTATAAAAGAACTATGCTGGTCAGAGAGATACCCAGCATCTACAAAACCAACTAACACATTGTTGGGAGTCCTTGGATAAGGGAGACGGCCATTGAAGGACGAAGAAGGGCCGAAAACATCACCTATGCCGGTCTCCACGTCGCCGGTGCCGGCGGCAGTTCCGCAGCGTACAGCGGCGCTGCCGGGGCTGCCGGTGGCGTTGGTGTGAGGATGACCGGTGGTGGAAACCTCTCTGGTGCTAAAGGGGGTAGAACAAACCCAAGTCAATGGAACCTTTTAGACATTGTGCTCCTATCAACTACCCCACACTTATCCTTTGCTAGTCCTTTTAGCAAACTAGATTAAACTACGACTCAAACTACTATTGCCCCTAACGATTTGTCTCAGGCTCGTATGTACACATAGCTTTCAAGTTAATATATGAGAATGCTAAGCACGAAAATTCCAAGTTTCATGAACATGTAACATCAATATGAACATATAAGAACAACATATAAACATGTAAACAAGTATAGCTAATCCACTCCTGCTCACTAGACATACTCTCTTATTTTCTCTCGAAGCATGGTTATTCACACATAAGTATATGTAAGGGAAAGATAATGAATTACGAAGAGTAACTTTCATATGTCATGAAACGAAAGCACTTGTGAATAGAATTTAAAGGAAAAACCTCATATAACAACTATGTGCACCAATGAACCAAAACCATATGCTTACTCTTGAAATAATCTCCACAAATCAAATTTAACCATCTTAAGAATCATGAAAAGATCAATAAAGGGAATGTAATGGGGCTAGGCTAAGAGGTATTTGATATTTTGGATAAGAAGGCTCAAAACGTCACCGTGTACTTTAGCAAAGCTCGACTTTCCTTATGTCTTCTCGCCAAGGGTCGGATTTCATCATATTGGACTCATACTTCATTCTTTACTTCCCCAAAACATAGTGAATATGAACAAAGGTCAAAATATAATAATGCTAGACCTTCACATGCATACAAACTCCAAATTCACAATACTTTACAAGACTAGACTTAGCAATTTTATCAAAACAAGCCGTGCCTACACTTTTTTTTTTTCTTTTATCTCGGACTTGATTTTTCTTTTTCTTCTTTTTCTGTCCGAATTCAATTTTTCTGTGTTTCTTTTGCTAGGCACGGCACATACAATTTTTTATACAATTTTCTAGCTAAGTATACCCCACACTTGTTCTTCTTCATCACTTCACGCGAAAACTCTTTCAAAAATCAAGCTTTGCCGAAACTTAATCAAGGTAAAGACATCACTATTCAAAGCTCATGAAAAATGTTTAAGGGTAATGAAAGAAAAGGTTAAACGTAGACTCAAAGGGGTTTACTAAGGTGTCCCACGACGGGCACAAATAGGGCATATGCTTTATTTGGCTATGGTGGTAAACCTACGAGATATTTTCAATCACTTTCATAATCAAGGTATTTTATGACTAAAAACGTTTTGAAAATCAACAAGAGTAAGTTCTAGCATTCTAGAGTTCATTAAAAAGCTATGGCACATAATCATTGAATATGCAAAGAATAATGATGTTCATATCATATCATGTTCGAAATTTTCAATTTTTAACACTCATGAAGAAGGCAATTTGGCTCTAAAGCTCACATAGGTTATTATGGAAACAAACTAGCTAAAAACATGCATGCTTAATTAATTAACAAATCCTGCATGCTCCTACCAATGCACATAATCCATGAAACTTACAATTTTAATTGTATGCAAAAACTATCATCTATGTATACAAAGAGGAGAAATAACATCATTGACAATTTAGGGGCATCCTAAGACTCGAAACAAACAATTTAAACACTCTATTTTTGTGTTACAATTTTCTAAATTTTCTATTTTTGTATTTTGTTTTCAATATATGACTCAAAACATAAACAAAACATGTAAACCCACCCCACACTTAGAAAATTACATTGTCCTCAATGTAAGCATACAATTATAGCAAAGAATTTCCTAAGCATGCAATAAACTAACATGTTCCAACATATCATCACAAACCAATGAAAAAAAGAAGGGTTAAGAAATTTCAAACTCTCGGTGATGGCTCCTTCGCTTTTCAATGGTGATATGGGTTGCCTCCCATGCAGCGCTTAAGTGTTTATAGTCCTTTAGCCTAAACTTTTCACCATGTGTGTGTCCGTTCATCAAGTGCATTGCTCGGTTTGTGGTGTGGCAGCCTCTCTCGGCAGCAGCAGGTTCTCAGGCAGCTTTGTCCTCACGGCAGTGTGCTGCTCGGCAGCAGCGTTAGCATGCAGGGGCAGCAGCAGGCTTCTCTTGGCCAAATAATGGGAGCAGAAATTCTTTGATGAGTAAAATACCACCTAGAATGAAAAGTTGATGTTGCTGGCTGTTCATGCATAATTGGCACGTTTCCTAACTCCAAGCGGTTGGAGAGATATGCTCTTGCAAAGTTAGAGAAAAAGTAGAGAACAAACTGTAAGGGAGAAAGTACCTTTACCTCCAAATTTGGGTGTGTTCTAGTGACCGAATGTAAAGGTGCTCTAAATCAATATTATAGCAGACACACAGAGCTTTCCAGAAGTATAAATTTTGCCTTAATCGGACAAACAAAAGTACTCTTTGTTTAGCCTTTTATCAGACCTATCGTTCTGCCCAGTTTTCTGTTCTGTCAGATTGACCTTGCTATACTCAAATTGAAACTGGGAATGGCTCGTGACTCCAAATTCACTTCTGTAAAATCCTACGCAAAGTAGACTCAGAGACCTTTCTAACGGTATATGGCACAGTTTCCCAGGTTTTGTGAGTTGAAAACGGCAGCCATCCAAATTTGACATACTGCACTGTCAGAATTCTGTTTTGGCAGAACTTGGTATTTCTTGCACTTTTTCTTTTCAATTCGATCTGCACACGCACAAGAAACTTCAAAACGAACAAAACCAAAAATAAATATAAGAAGAAAAAGTTGAGTTAGAAAAGAATGAGTTAGAAAATCAGAGTTAATATGTTACAGTTAGTAAAGGTTAGCAACAATTACAAGTTAGAATCAAGTTACAAGTTAAAGTTAGCATCGAAAATTTTCTACAATACATACATGAACTAGCAAAGTTAGAGAAGATTTATACAAAACCGAAAATAAAGCTATGCGAAATTTGCACAAATATACAAAGTTAATATTCAAATATAACAAGCTTTTATAATCCCCGGCAGCGGCACCAAATTTTGATGAGTGCCTAAGCACACACACAATAATAACCCTACAAAAGATCGTTAGTAGTATGAGCAAGTAGGGATCGTTCTAGCCGGGGATTAAGGGTACTTGAAACATGAGAATGTTAACACAAATATTCACAAACACATATGCACACAATTGTCACTCTTATATACATATATATGAATTTAATTATCATGGGGGATGAAGATGAGGTTCGGCAGCAAGGCTGCCCTCTAACGTCTAGACATGAAATTTAAACCTAGTTCTAATATTTACAAGTTTGGTCGACATCTTTCACACAAAACATTCAGCACTTAACTCTTTAACAAATAAGACGCACACAAAAAGAAGGTAAGGAACAAGTAATTAGCATGCATTGGATTTAAACAAGTTTCGACCTACAACTAGAACGGAACCCGATCTTACATAGTTGAGAGACTTTTCTAATGTTTTAAGATCTAGCTATCCGCATAGTGATCCTAAAAGTTATGCTACCGTTATACAACTCGTAACATTGAAGCACAAAAGTCTATAATCGAAGACATGTAAACAAGCAAGGTTGTCAATCATCTCATTTAACATGCAAGTTTTAGCTAAGGTTATACCCTAAGTGAGCACAACAAATCAAAACAACCGTCAGGCATATAGTTTTATCCATTATAACTCGGGTTAGATGAAACCTAACATCTAAATTTACATGCTTTAAACAACAAATGCTTTAAACAAAACTAATGCTTCGGTTTTTAAGTCACACCCTTAGATTACTAACCAATTTAAATCCTCAACATGCATCTATACCACTGTCCTAATTATCTAAGTGTACGAATCTTACAAGTTTTATATTACAAAATCAACATGCAAAAACTCAATGAAACCGTGGCTTAAACCTAGACCTAAGCAACGAATCAAATATATTTTTAACATGCAATTCATAAAACCAAATTCCAAATCGGTTCATACATAGACATACAATCCAAAACTAAAAATACATGAAAGTTTCATAGAAAAAACTAAGCATAACTACATAAAAATTACAAAACCGAAATAGGGGAGTGGATCACACTTTTGCAGACACCTTTAATGACTTCTACTCATGTTGATCCGGTGGAAGATGGCTTGGAGGTTGCACGGGCAGTAGGTATAATTTTCGGCAGAAACTTGGTGAGATGGTGGTGGGTGGTGTGTTTCGGCTAAGTTTTTTATGTAGGATCTTTGGGGAAATTTTTGTAGAGTTTTGCTTTGTGTTTTGGCTTGAGATGTGACAACTTTTTTCTGAGAATTCATTAGATTTATATAGAGGAAAAACCCTAGGGTTGCCGGCAGCAAAAAAGAATGGAAATTCCTTGTCCAAGTTGGTTAAGGTTTCCTTGTGGCAAAGCAATGCATTCTTGGACTTCAACTTCTGATTTTGGACTTCAATCAGCTGCAATGGTTCAACATGGATATGTCCAACAAGTTTTTAGGTCCATAATATCCGATCCATGCTCCCAAAAGTCCAAAGGAGAGTTATCCTGATGAAACCGGGAAAGTTCTGTTTTCCCGGCAGAATGACCTTGCTCTAGTAATCCGGCATAACTTCCTCCTCAGAGCTCCGATTGATGCGATTCTAAGTCCCAGAGAAACTAGACTCACGGGACTTTCCATTGATATGTTATTCACCTTCTGGTTCCAAATGATGCATCACACAGAAATTCCGGAAGTCAGGACACAGTCCAAGAAAAATCCTGGTAGTCCCTGGATCGTAATGCTCAGACTGCCAAGTTGCAGCCATCTTTTGGGTGACTTTCCGAACTCCGATTGATCTGAATTTTTGACACAACTCACATTAGCTCACCAACTACATGCATACCAAATTTAATGAAATTTAGAAAAAGATAAATTAGTTTAGCACGAGTCTCAGAATCAAGAAAAAGACATATTTTACTTTATTTCCTCAGAGTTCTAAACTTAGTCATTTTCGGACAATTAAGCATATTTTTCCAAAACTCCACCAAAACGACACTAAACTAAATTATGACTCTATCTTAGATAAATAAGGGTTAAACAAAGCATAAACGAGGGCATAAGCGAGGGCATAAGCATATTAATATTGTCGCACATTGTGCTCCTATCAAGTTCTCATCCCCTCCAAAGCCATTAAGCTCCCAAAACGCGTCTCTATGGAGTAGCTGCCAGTGCCCTCCAAGCACCCGCCCACTCACAGCTAGATATTGTCCGCTCTGGACCCACATGCCACTCGGGCACCCAACATTGTGATGGCCTTATCTTACCTGAATATGGAAGCTACTAGGTACGTAGGTCACGCATCCCATATCGCCCGGGGAAGAGTGAATGCTGTGCTTATATGTGCAGAGTTAGCTCAATACATAGAGACGCGTTTTGGGGGCTCAATGGCCGATGGGAGCTCCGAAGTTAAGCTTGCTGAGTCCAAAGCAATCCCAAGATGGGTGACCTACTGGGAAGTTGCTCGTGAGCTCCCAGAGACAAAATCGTGAGGGCCAGAGAGGAGAGTGTGCCCAAAGCGGACAATATCTCAAGTGTATAGGCTGGGCTGTTACAAATGGTATCAGAGCCTGTCCCCGGCCGGAAGTGATCTCAAGTGTATGGGCTGGGCTGTTACAATACCGGGCGGGCCGGTCTATTCCGCTCCGAGGTTTAAGTCAGTAGAGTTGGGATAAACTGATAGCTTAAGCGGGAATGAATAGTTGAAGTATTAATTACCTCTTAATAAAGGTAGTTGGGACTCATATATAGGCGGCCGGGAGTGAGGACTGGCCTCACCCTTCGATGTGGGACTGGCCCCCTTTAGTATATACTATAGGGCTGCTCTAGCCCCCTGTTTGGCGGGCTGCTACCTCTGGTTCTCGCCCCTGGTCAGTAGGATGACTTGCTAGTCGCGGGTCCGGACTTCCATGATTCACCTCCGGGCCCCGGATCGGGTCTGAAAGTCCTGGTAGCGGGCCTGGGGGCCTGGGTAGCCTCTTTATGGCTACTGTCAATATGTCCCTCAAGTTCCCAGTCAAGTGCAATCCTGAATGGGGACTTAAATCTGTCTCACCTTATAGGCCTATGGGCCCGTTGGAATAGGAACCCACTGATTCCCTAGTTCTTCAAGTCCGCGTTGACGATTGTGCTTGGTCGGGCGTTCGAATAAACTTGTGGTGATGATGCATGATGTTATGAGTGCATGTTTATAATGTATATGCATAGTTGTATACGGGTATAAGATGTGGTGTATGAGATAATGGTGATGTGGCGTTGGAATCGGCCATGTTATGCCATGCCATGCGATGGGTGGAACGAGTCCCCCAAGTGAGAACAACAGCCGCTAAGGTCAGCGGGTGCCGTAGATAGATGTCCTTGATGTGAGGTGCCTTGGTACCAGCGGGAAATGGATCCTGTGTTAAGAGGATATGCTCCCGGTCAGGTGGCGTGGCCCTGAGTTCGTATTGGCCGCCGTCCCCAAACGTTTCACGGCCGTTGTTATTGCAGGCGTGAAGTATGTGCAGGGTTTTTAGCCTGCGGGAATATTTGTCCTGTATGAGAGGAACTAATTTCCCGGTGGGGTGTAGTGGCCCTGAGTTCGTATTGGCTGATAATGATAAAGAGATCAAATGGTATAATTCTTTTGTTGGTAGATTGGAGGATTAGAAACATGACTATTGCTTTCCAATTGGTTGTTTTTGCATTAATTGCTACTTCATTAATTTTACTGATTAGTGTACCTGTTGTATTTGCTTCTCCTGAAGGTTGGTCGGGTAACAAAAAAGTTGTATTTTCGGGTACATCATGGCACCGATCGTTTCACATCCTTTTGTTCTTACAGGCGTGAGGTACGTGCAAGATTTTTATCCTGCGGGAAGATTTGTTCTGTATGAGAGGAACGAATCTTCCGGGTTTATAAAGCCCGTTGGTCTGTAGCTGTGTAGTTGGTACTGGCCAGTCCGTAGGAATGTGCCGGTTTGTACAACCGGTTATTCCGTAGGAATGTGAGCGATACATTGGTATCGGTTCTGCCGATGGAGTATCTAACACGAAGTGTGTTAGTTGACTTTTCCTGCACGGCTTCTTCCTTGTGGGATGAAGTGTCATATGCCGGAGGATGAGTTCTTCTGGTGGGATACCCAACCGTAGCCACTGGCTCTGAACACTGGCCCAGTGCTGAGATAAACATTTGGGCCGGCTTGAGGTACCGCGCGTGAGTGTGGGACGCCTGAGTTGCCATATAGGCTAGTAACCCTCGGCCTCTGCATGCAAGACAAGTGGCTGCTTGTGATGACTTGACCTGACCTGGCTAGAGAAGCTAGCATGTAGGTAGGTCATGCATCCCACATTGCCCGGGAGAGAGTGGATGGTGTGCTTATATATGCAGAGCTAGCTCAATACATAAGGACGCGTTTTGGGGGCTCAATGGCTTCAGAGGGGATGGGAACTCCGAAGTTAAGCTTGTTGAGTTCAGAGCAATACCAGGATGGGTGACCTACTAGGAAATTGCTCTGGAGCTCCCAAAGACAAAACCGTGAGGACAGGGCCCAAAGCGGACAATATCCTAAGTGTATGGGCTGGGCTATTACGCTGCTCTAGCACTGTGTTGTAGTTAATGCAGGAGTCCATCAGTCTTGTCATCTGACGGTTGGCGTGGGAGGTTATTTGATAGGAGCATAAAATGTTACGTTCTTAATATGTTTTACCCTCATTTATACTTTTTTTTAACCTTTATAATTGTAGAATCGAGTTATTTAGTCGAGTCATCAATATTTGGTAGAGTTACATAAAAATCGTGCTACGTAAAGGAAAAATACAGAAAAATTGTTATTAGCCGATTGGGAAGTACTTGTGACATTTCATTGAATCTGTACAGTCTCAACTTGATATTTGATGAATTTTTCTCTTCTTAGATACAGTAGACTTATCAAGAATTGAGTATGGAAGGAGTTATAGAAATTGGAGCTAAAAAAGATGCCAGGAATTACAAAGTAAAATCGGATCCAGCAAGTTTCAGCAATTTTTTGGACACAACACTCAACTTCCAGAATTTCTGTAGGACGGATCACAAGAAACTAGAAGGCAAACTTTATATGCACAGAAAGCTCTACATGTCTATTTTCTATAGAATTTAGAATCGCATCAAAAGCTTTCCGGAGCTGAGAGTTATGTCAGTTGAAAGACAGCAAGGTCCCTGTCCTGCCGAGAAAGAAAGCTACTGCCTAATTTTGCCATTATCTGCATTTGTGCATTAAAAAGGCATCCGAATGCATCAATCGAGAGCTACTAATCCACATGAAGAGTAAGGGAGTCGACCAAGCCAAAAAGAAATGAAAAATATAGAAAGAAGAACTTTCCTAGCTCAAGCAGGAATACTTGCCGGTTCTAGGAAAAGTGTTCCTAACTGAGCTAGGGAGGCTAGCAGCCGAGACCATGGATTTTTAATCCATCAAGCAAATGTTCATGATCCATCAAAGGAGTCCATGAAGCCTTACAGCCTGGTCTATGAAGAAAATCGGCAGAAGAGAGTTCTAGAAGAACCAAGAAAGGAAGGAAGACCAAATCCGGCAAAGAAAAGGTTTTCCTTGCCGATTTGGAAGAGGAATTCTGCCGACTTCAACAGCCTCTTCTCCTATATATAGAGGCTGGCTTCATACAGAAAAAGTGGTCACATCTTACACACATACACAAGCCTAAAACTCTACCAAAGTTCTCACTATAATCCTATGTAGAAAATAGCAAAGCCGAACCACTTTCCCCTTGTAAATCTGTACCTCCATCTTTCTCATAGCTATGTGTTTTTCTATAGTTTTGCTTGACTTTGTGTTTGTAATGTTTTATAGTTTTAGACTTTGGTTTTAAACTTGTAATTTTCGTATGCTTTGATAATTAGCACAGTCGGTATATGATGCATGCTTGAGACTTAAAATCGGTTAGAACTAAGGATACGGCAAATAAACCGACACATTAGTTATGATTAGCATGTAATTCTAGTAACTAGGTTTCATATGATAGAGTAATATGAATAAATCATACGCTGGAGTAGTATTGATTTGTTTTGCTCACCTAGGTCTAATAACCTTAAAACTTACAAGTCTAAATAAGATGATTGACAACCTTCCTTATTTGCTTGTTTCGATTCAGACTCATCTGCTAAATGTTAAAACGTGTAAAACCTAATTAGCATGATTTTAGGATTATACGCTAGACTTGATTCTAAATACCTAAGTAGTCTAATAATTAAACCTCGTAGGTCTAGTTGTGTCGAAACTGAATTAAGTCTTAGTTGTGTCATTACTTGTTCCTTACTTTCTTGTGTACGAGTCTTGCTTGTTAAAGAGTTGTGTGTCGAATGCTTGTGTGAAAAATGTCGACCAAAACATGTATATAGTAGTCTTAGGATTTAATTTTCTGCATTTACTTTCATGTCGTAGGTTTTAGAACAAAAATCCAATCCCCCTTGATGAAAACGTGTATAAATGTCTATATGTGTGAATATTTGTCTAACATTCTTATATTTCAGGTACCCTTAATCTCCGGCTAAAATGATCCCTACTTACTTATACTGCTAACGATGTTTTATAGGGTTTATTATTGAAGGTTTGCTTAGGCGACTCGTCATTATTCATGGCGGAGCACGTGGACTGATTTGTGTGGTAGAGATCTGCAGCTGGGGTTGTCTCGCCCTTTGGAATACCCTAATTGCCTTTTGGAGGAGTGATAGGAGCATAAAATGTGACGTTCTTAATATGTTTTACCCTCGTTTGTACTTTTCTTTAACCCTTAATATCATAGAATCGAGTCATAATATAGAATCATGAGTTTTTGGTAGAGTTTAAATGAAAATATGCTTAAGTGTTGGAAATTTACATAAATTTGACAAAGTGCTGAAAATCGAAGTCTCTAAATATTTCGTTGATTCTGTAAAGCTTCCATGATGATTTTAATGAATTTTTCTTCTCTTATGAGCAGTAAACATGTTGATGATTGAGCAATGGAAGGAGTTAGAGAAATTGGAATAGAAGAAGCTGCCAAGAATTCCTAAGCGAATTCGAATCCAGCAAGTTCCAGGAATCTCCTGGGCACATCACTCAAATTCCAGTATTTCTCCAAGACAGACCACAAGGAACTAAAAGGTGTTCCATATATATACGAAAAGCTCTACGAGTCTATTTTCTACAGAACTTAGAATTGCATCAATAGCTATCATGAGGAGAAAGTTATGCGAGTCGTAATGCCCTGCCGAGAAGAAGGACTTACTGCCTCTTTTCGTGATTTCTGCATTTGTGCATGAAAGAGGCAACCAAATGCACCAGGTGAGCTTTTCCAATCTAAATAAAGGTTAGGGGATTCAGTCAAGCCAAAAACAAGTGAAAAAGATGAAAAGAAGTGATCTCCTAGTTCAGATAGGAAAACCTGTTGATATTAGGAGAATGTAGCCGGTTGTGCAAGGGAGGCTAGCTGTTGTGTATTCATAGACTATTATCCATCAATGAGAATTGCCAAGTCCACTTAAGAAAATCAGCTGAAGAAGTATCCTAGAAGAACCAAGAAAGGAAGGAACCAAAACCAGATTGCATAAGGAATACTCTTGTCGATTTGCATTAGGTTTTGTGTTCCCTTGTTGCTGCCGGCAATACCCTAGCTTTTCCCATATATAAAGCCTCAATTCTCATACAGAAAAATCATCTCATCTTAAGCACAAGTATTAGCCAAAAGCTCTACCAAGTCTCTCAAGCACCAAACAGAAAAATACTTAACCTAAATCTGATTCCACCACATCCAAAATTCCGTACCTTCACCCTATCTTCTGCCGTGCAGCCGAGCATCCTTCCACCACATCTTTTGGAGTCTTCAAAGTTTCTAAAGTGTGATTCACTCCCTCTATGGCTACTGTATTTGTTCTAGTTTGTGTGTGTTGTATGAATTTATTTCGATTCGTGGTTTTTATTGAAACTATGTATGAACCGATTTCAAGTTTGTTTGTAATATAGTATTTTGTGAGTTTAACTTGTAATTTTCATATATTAGATAATTAGGACAGTGGTATTAGATGCATGTTTAGAATTTAAATTGGTTAGTAATCTAAGGATGGGCCTTAAAAACCGAAACATTAGTCTTGTGTAAAAACATGTAATTCTAGATGTTAGGTTTCATCTAACCCGAGTAATATGAATAAGTCATACGCTGGAGTAGTCTTAATTTGTGTTGCTCACTTAGGGTAAAAACGTTAGATAACTTACATGTTAAATAAGATGATTGCAAACCTTACTTGATTACATGTCTTCGATTCAGACTCATATGCTTAAATGTTAAAACGTGTAAAATCGGATTAGCATCACCTTAGGATTATACGCTGGAGTTGATTCTAAGAACTTAGGGTTTTATTTCGTGTCACTAGGTTTAGGGGTAGCTTTGCTGCCGATCTAATTCACCCCCCCCCCCCCCCCCCCCCCCCCTTCCCTTTTTGTGACGTTTCAAACTAGTATAAATGTGAATATTTGTCTAAGATTCTCATGTTTCAGGTACCCTTAATCCCCGGCTAGAACGATCCATACTTATTTTATGCTACTAACGATTGTTTTGTAGGGTTTATTATTGAAGGTTTGCTTAGGCGACTGGTCAAGAAGGGGGGGGGGGGGGGGGGGGGGGGGACCAAGGGTCTGTTGCGCCGTCTATAAGATCTTTCAATCCTCCCCTTTCTCTTCCTATTGTGCTTATGCGAAGAGGAACCGACCAGAAAATAAACCCAGAAAGAGGAAACCAGTCCTTAGTGCCAAAATCGTGTCTGCACCAAATGTTGATTGCACGCTGTGACTCCTGCTGCACCTTCTGTTGGTCGTGTATTTGCTGAGGTTTGGTTCCTTGGTTTCCTTGTACTGTTATTTTATTGGGTTTCCGTCTATTCCTACCAGAAAGCTAACCGCGCGTGGCGTTTTTGGAATTTATTAGAGGTTATGGAATCTGAGAAATTAGCCAACTCGATAGGTCCCGCCGCCGAGAATTCGGCCGGGGGGGATGCTTCGAGGCCCGGGACTGAGTTCAGGAGCGCATCTTGGCAACGAGATGGTTCCACGCAGCCTGTGCAGGAGGCGGTAGCAGTCTCTGCAGTAAAGCAATTTTTTTGTGATGAGCCTGGTCTGAGTATGACCCCTAGAGAGATAAAGGACTTCAGGGCGAAGTGGGGCATCGATGGGTTGATAAAGCTCCGACCTCTCAACCCCAAAGAACTGGTCTGCAACCCAAAGGAAGGCTAGGTTGCGGTTTATGAGGACCAGTTGTGTCATGGCTTATCTCTGCCATTGCCTAACTTCGTTCAATATGTGCTGAGCACGGTAAATCTTTCTCCCGCCCAACTTCCTAGTACCAATGGAGGCAGTTGCTCAGCCGTGGGTGCTTGTACAGTCTCTGCAACATGGGGTGGCTCGGTCAATGAGTTAAGGGCGCTATACAAGGTTTCTTTATGCAAGAAGGTCCAAGCCAGTGGTTTCGTGACATTTTCCGCGTGTGACTTTAACTCGGTGGTTACTCACCTCCCGTCTTGGATTTCAAACGGGTGGAGGAAACAGGTGGTAATGGTTGGCAGAAGGTGGCAGCGCAACTTGAGGACTTTTCGAGTCCCGAGGGCTTACCAAGCTGTAGGAGATCAGTCGTACACACTGACCGATCTAGAAAGGCGGCTAATAGCCAGGATTTTTGGCTATTGAGACGCCCTGGGCCGGAGTTCTTACATCTTTATCCGGTGGAATGTCCTGGAGATATGTGGGATGGGGAAAAAGCCTGGTGGGGGTTATTATTTTTATACCTTTTTTTTTCGCGCCCCGCTGGGGATGCCTTTGCAGTTGGATTTTGTACTAACCGTTTGGATTAATGGCTTTCAGCTGTTCCTCCACGGGTGGCTCTTCGAAAGGACGAGACCATTGACACTGACGATCAACTTCTGGCCCAAAAGTTGATGGAAATGGGGGAAGCCGCATCAAAGATAGTTGTGGATCCCGACACCGAGGAGAAGACGGTGTATGAAGAGCCGGTGGTGATGGAGATTCAGAATGTCGGGTACGGCTGTCGCCCGGGCAGGGAGGCTGGGTCTCGTCAAAGAGATACCGGTCGGTAGGGGGGTGTGTGCTGGTGTGTTGGTCGTAGACGTGGAATCACCAGACCCGGTCACTGCTCGAGAAGTAGCACTGGGGACCACCTCAGCTCCTACGAGCCATCTGCGGCAGACGGAAAACCGAGTCCCCATGAAAAAGAGCGGCAACCGTCACAATTCCCCTCCGTGGAAGTGTCGTTGGGGAGGGACATGCCAAAAGGACAAATGTCTCAGGGCCCGGGACGTCTGGTGTTGCCGTAGGCACCTCGATTTCCCCTCGGGTGTCCCAAGCGGCACCCGTTAGAGGAGGTCAGTCCACCGGTGCCCCGGTGGGTGAGTGTGGTTCCAAGGATAGGGGGTTCGCTAGGTCCCTACTGGCTTATGTCAAAAGTTTAGGGATTGATCGCGGGGTTCTCAAGGACATACCGCGAGGTGTGAACCGGAGGAGAGCCATGGAAATGGCTATGCGGGTAAGCCTTCCTTCGTAGTCATTTCGCATTGCGGTCCCCCCAATCTTTTTGAACTAAGCTCTCTTTTTTTTTCCTTCCTTAGGCAGTGCACAACCTTTATGCAGCTGAGGTTAGTGAGGACGGTCCAGCTTTGAAGAAGCAGGTGCCGGGCCTTACAAGGCACCGTGCCATGCTGGAGGCCAAGCTGGTGAAGGAGAGAGACCAGACAGGTGATAGAAGCATAAAATGCGACATTCTTAATATAATATACCCTCATTTATATTTTGTTTTATCCCTTAATATTGTAGAATCGAGTCATACAATTAAATGATGAGACTATGGTAGAGTGGTAATGAAATCGTGCTAAGTTTAGATAAAAATGTGTAAAAACGCTATTAGCCGATTTCTGAGTGCTTGTGATAAATCATTGATTCTGTAAAGCCTCGACTTCACTTTTGATGGATTGTTTTCCCCTAATATGCAGTAGATATGCCAAGGTTTGAGTAATGAAAAGAGTTGATGAAATCAGAGCAAAAGAAGGTGTCAGGAATCACAAGCCAAAATCGGATCCAGTATGTTTCAGAATTTTCCTTGGCACATCACTCAATTTCCAAAAATTCTCCAGGGCGAACCACAAGGAACTAGAAGGCGTGTGATATATGCTCAGAAAGCTCTATGCGTCTAGTTTCCACAGAACTTAAAATCACATCAAAAGCTTTCCTGATGAGAAAGTTATGCTAGTTGTAAAACAACAATATCACTGCTTTGTCGAGAAAACCAACCTACTGCCCGTTTTCACTCGTTTTTGTTTTTGATTGTCATTTTGGCATCCGATTGCACCATTGAAGATTTTCCAAGCCTGATGAAGGATAGAGGAGTTAGCCAAACTAAAAAGAAGTCGAAAATTTGAAGAGAAAAACTTTCCTAGCTCGGCTAGGAGAAAGGTGCCGGAATGACCATCTTCTACCGGTTTGAGCATTGGGGCCGATTTGGGGCAGTTTCACGGATCAATATCCATCAAAGAGAATTATCCAATCCAAATGAAGAGTCCATGAAGCAATGCAGCCTGATCCATGAAGAAAATCAGCAAAAGAAGTTTCCTTGAAGAACGAACAAAGGAATGAACCAAAACCTTGTTGTACAAGGATTGCCTTTGCCGATTCCAACTAGGTTTTGTCCCTAGGGTTTCTGCCGATTTTCCCCTATATAGAGAGGCTGAACTCCTATAAAAAAATCATCTCATCTCAAGCACAAGTACTAACCAAAAGCTCTACCAAGTCTCACAAACATCAAACCACAAACACTTAGCCGAAACCACCATCACCACATCCAAATTATGTTCCCTTCACTTTGCTTTTATGCCGAGCAGTCGAGCAGTCCTCCACCACACGATTGAAACTTCTCAAGGTTCTAAAAATGTGATCCATCCTCTCTATGGCTCTTGTATTTGTTTACGTGTATGGCTCTTGTATTTGTTTACGTGTATGGTATAAACTCGATTCAATTCTTGGTTTTTGTTAAACTCTTGTATGAACCGATTTTATGGTTATAGTTTATAAAGATGTTTTGAAATTTTAACTTATTGATTTTGTGTGTTTATATAATTAGGGCAGTGGTACTAAATGCATGTTTAGGATTTAAAATTGGTTAGTAATCTAAGGGATGTGACTTAAAAACCGAAATATTAGTATTGGCTTGAAACATGTAAATCTAGATGTTAGGTTTCATCAAACTAGAGAAACATGAATAATTCATACTCGTAGTTGTCTTGATTTGTGTTCTCGCCTAGAGTAAAACCCTTAGAACTTGCATGTTAAATAAGATGATTGACAACCTTGCTTGTTTACATGTCTTCGATTTGTGATTCATATGCTTGAATGTTAAACGTGTAAAACCGGTTAGCATAACCTTAGGATTATACTCGTAGTTAATCTTAAGAACTTAAGTAATCAAAAGATTAGATGACCTCGTAGGTTTGTTGTAATTTTTGAAAGTTGTAAAGTTTGTAGTAATTTGTTGGAAATTTCAGTTGTAACAAGTAGAAATATGCTTCGGCATGTAGAGTTTAAATTTCGAAAGTTGTATGATGTATGAAGAATGTATGCTTGTAATTGTTGTAGGAAAATGGGAATTGGTCTACTCATTTCATTGATAATCCCCTTTATATAGGGTGAGTATTACAACGGTAATAGTAAATACATTAATGACAATAATGACTACCTAATTACCTCTCGTCAGTTACATTGACGAAGGCACATAATGTGTTTTTCCTTTAACACTCCCCCTTGTGCCGAGTCAGAGGTAAAATGGTGCATGTGGTGTTGCCTCATTAAAAACCTTGCCAAGTAACAAAAACCCAATGGGAGAAAATAAAACTTTGGTCGAAGGACAAAAAGAGCGCAACGCACCTATTACATTTGAAAACAACATGTATGTGCTAGACTCCCCCTAATGTCTGCAACTCCCCCTGATTTTTACATTAATCATGGGATTCTCCCTGATTCTTTCATTTGATCAAGGGAGCTTTAGTAACACCAGCACAGTTATGTGTTTTCACATGTTTTTCCAAATATGACTTTGAGCAATGATTTAGTAACTAAATCTTGCCACATCGTCCTCAGATCCAACTTGATTTACTTTGATCTTGAGGATAAGGTTGTTCATGAACTGAATACATAGGTTCATATTGAACATCAGGTTCACTCGTGGTATGACCTTCATATAACAAAATGGTCATAACTTCGTCTAGAGTATGAGTGAACCATTAAGAGATTTGAAATTGATATGTAATAACAGATTTTCTTATCTCACCTTTAATGCGTTTTTCTTTACGCATAGTTAGCTATGACGTGGATAATTTCTTTATCATGTCACATTCTATGTAGAGATTGAATAAGCCCAAATCTTTCATATCTTTAATGAAAGAACGATTTGCATTGCGTAGGCGCATAGCTAGACATAGCTTTACAAATTTACATCGAATGAGAGGTCGAGTCTTACATATTATGTTTAAGTACAATCATGCGTCATTGCACTTGTATAAGAATTTCATTTCCCAATACTTCTTCGTCATCTTCCTTTAGATGAAAAAAGGATCTATTGTTAGAGTAAAGACTCCGACTGATCATGGGAATATCTGTAGGCCTCACTTTATTCTTTAGAGTGCCTAAGCCGATTGATGGATGATCACCATCATTACAGTCCTTGAGTTCCATTTCAAGACTGTGTATTCCCAAAATCTTTTTCATTCTCAACTTAGGATTTACAATACACTGAGTTTCTCTTATTTCATTTAGAGTTCATATATATCCATAATGAAAACGCAAGGGCATAATTTATCAATCCCTTTCCAATCAAGTAGTCACTTTAGTGAACGTTTCAATTTCTTATGCAAACGTACTCATGTGATCTAGAGTCACTTGATTTGGGTGGATCAAGTCCGTTTAGGATCCTCATGTATATCTCTTAATTTAGATCCCCATAGAGATATATGTTTTGATCACTTTTCGTAAGCTGCATGTTCAGTTTTTCGGAAACTACCAAACTGACAAGGTAGTGGAGTGCAATGACATCCATTACAAGAGATTGTCTCATCGTAGTTCATTACGAGAGAATATCTCCTCGTAGTCGATTCCAGTGCGTTTTTGAGATACCTTGCGCCATAAGGTGAGTCTGAATACTCTTATTCTCATTACGCATTCTAACAAAGATATATTTGATAGGGTTTATATTTGCGGTGTCGGCGTCACCTTCCCAAAAGACCTATCTCTTTGTTTATACTGGATCGCTTATTTCCATTAGGCCAGTTTACTAAGTTGACATTTTTCAACGAAGTATGGTTCGATAGTAGACTCATTATTCCACGTCCTCATGTACACTAGTGTAATGTGTTTGTAGAGATCTCTATACTTTAAGGATTGGTTCTAACATTTGAGGCGTCCCCCAATGATAACCACAATCCATAAATATTCTCATGAGACGGATTTGAGTATTACTGATCAATAGATCAGGTTGTGCCAAACTTGTTTTCTTCCTTTACACAAGTATGTATCGAACCTAAGGTGGCCTCCCCCTCTTCCTTGGAGAGCCACGGCCTGTGACACCATTTATGCCACTTATGGCGTCACCATGCCACCATCCATGGTGGCAGTGCAATACCCAATTCCTCTTGGGTGGTACCATGTTCTTTTGATAAAACACAATCCTTGCAGGTATATTTGCAGCAGGTTTATGTGATCTCGTCACTTTAATGTATAAGATATCTACACACCTTACTTTGTGTGATTTTTGGGGATCGAGATGAGACACAGTGGGGACAAACCACGACAATTCCTGTCGTTCCACTTGAACATGCTTGTTCTTATCTCCCCCTAACGACGGGAAGACTGTCTCATCAAAGTGACACTCCGCAAATCTAGCGGTGAAGAGATCGCCTGTCAAGGTTTCGACATAGCGGACTATAGCTGGAAGTTCATATCCAGCATAAATATTTATTCATCTCAATGGACCCATCATTGTGCGCTGTGGCGGCGCAATTTTGGCACATAAAGACATTTAATGGAGCTCAAGGATTGTAGATCCGTGTCAATCCAAAAGAGCTCAAGGATTACAAGTTCGTTTGAAATCCTTTAAAATCCTCACACATAGTCACTAGCTATGGTGTAAATTGGTTCAATGATGATGGCCATAGATGAAAAAGTAACGCTGCATGCAAAAATTGCATAACCCAAAACGGAAGTATTGGTGTGCTTTACCAATATTAAGACTATTACTGTAGTCGTTTTCCGTGAGACCAATTGGGTTTTTATATATAGGAATATGATGTCCATTACAAATCCTATATAATAAGCCATAAAATCATCACACCTACGAAAATTAACCCGGCCTAAGTGCTTTGACTTTCTAGCATAAGCAGCATAAATTTTAATTGTGGATGGTGTCATGACACGTGACCAGTGTGTCGACACAACAACCAACACCATAAAATATCTATGGTGTCCGCAAGTTGGTTGAATCGATCCACTGAATCCTCTTTTGATTCAATATAACAACATAATGAGAAACTCATGTGTCCTTTGCATATGATGATCTTAATCATAATTGCTTTAACGAATAGGCTTTGAATGATGTACTTTTATCCATAAAATCATGACGGATAGGAGAAGCATAATAAGGTATAAATGCATATGCTTGTGCATCAAATATATTATAATGCCACATTGGGGGAGCGGCGGAATTTAGGAATTGAACATACGTCTTCAACCCTATATGACAATATTTGAGGATAAAATGTTCATTGATCGTCCTCAGATTCGTGTGTGAACCATATTCTTCTGGTGTTTGCTTCTATTTATCCAAAAATATGGGTGTCCATAGTAGTTTCTTTAATGTATGGATCACCATATCAAAGCCAATCTATGTCAGAATTCCAAAAGATTATTTTCTTATGACGTTGGATTTAATTAGCGGTTACTTGGAACCTACTAAGTTGACATATAATCTTCTCTAATACTCGTTTCATTCGCAGTCATTTAGAGGTAATGCAAAGGAGCTCAAATGAATTCTCACTTGTATCTTTTTCACATGACAAATCGTGGCGTAAATTTCTTTATAATGTGGAAAACAAAATTCAATTTTCTTTTATCGCATAAATTGTCAATTTGACATATGCTCAATATATACATCGAAACGTAACTCAAGTTCTTTAGAGTAACTCGATGGGGATTGTAATAAAAGCTATGGTAATCCCAGTTAGGCAGGTGCATTATGAATCCCAAAGGAACAGATATACCGATCATTATCACTTTCATTATATCTATTGATATAGTACTACAGTTTTTCAGTACTATTATGTTATTTTGTGATATACGAGTATCATTGTCCTTCAGTACTATTATTCTAGGGATTACATGGTGCGTTTTTTTTTTTTTTTGCACACGGTTCTTTGTGTCATGCCTATATTATGATATGTTACTTTACTTTATGCAATACTTTGCAAAGTTATATACAGAAAATTGAATCATGTATATCATGAATAAAGTTTGAATAATCTCAATTCCTTTAGAGAAAATTCATAAATTAGCATGCCAACGATTACATTTAGTCTTGTCCAATTTAGAGATAGAAACTTTAAGACAAAAAGTCTAATTTAGGCGTAATAGCCTTTATAAGGATATCTTGGAAATTTTAAAAATAAACTAATCAAAGTCTATCTTGGATGAAGTCAAATCCTTTTGGCTCTTTTAATAGCTGCAATGATGAGATGTGTCATTGACATCTTCTTCCCATATTGTATGCCTTTAGTTGTAAATGCATTTTCAATGTTCTTGTTGGATATTGAAGATACTTTTTCAAAATCCGCATACTCGTATGATTCTTTATACTTATTATAAGTCACAGCTAATTCTTTGCTAGTTTGTAATATACGTATCAATACTTTATTGATTTACAACAATGACAAAGTGCTTCACTGCACATGACATGTCCCCTATGTCATCTTTTAAATGTTACATTATTTCCACTTACTTTTAGATGATTATATGAATTTTACGTCCATGGTAATTACCCTTTGTTTTAGGGTCGTTGCATTACTTTGCCCAATTTGTTCAAGAATATATATATATATTTTTCTAAGACCTTACATCGTCATTGTTTTTTGATTTAGGGTTGTTGCATTACTTTGCAAAATTTGTTTCAGGAAATTTCTTTGTCTAAGACCTTACATCGTCATTACTCTTTGTTTTCTCATAACTTACATCATCATTGCCCTTTATTTTAGGGTGATTGCATTACTTTGCATAATTAAATTTCAGGGATTTTTTTTCTTAGACCTTACATTGTCGTTCAAGATATTGAAATTATTTATTTAGCTATTTACATAAAGCAATTTGCATAAATATACCATGCTCAAGCCTTAGTGGGCTTAATAGGGGAATTTGGTACTCAAGTTCTTCATAGTCCAATGTGTCAAAGTCAAACTGTGATGGTTGAACCATCTATAAAATATAGGAAGAATAAAATGTATTAGTTTCGCGGTCTAAATGATATTCACGACAACTAATATAAACCAAGATACATTATGGTAAATCCGATGCTTTGTGAAATTACGTTATCACAGTAAAATTTTGGTTTCTCCGTTTTCATTGCATGCGAAGCTAATGAAATTCCATTATTGTTGCTTTTTACACAATTAATAAGATATCCTTTTCAAGAAATAAAAATTGGATTTCAAGACCGAAATTTGTAATGGTCATATTTTTCTTGCTTCGTGAAAATGCTTTTTCACAGTAGTAGGTTTGTCCTTTTTTCTTTATATTACAATGCTCATGAAATTGCATTATCATGACAAATAACATGTTAAATAAAACAATTATTTAACAGTAATAAAATAGACATATAATGATGCTCAAATTTCATAAATATATGTCGCATTAATTTCAACATAACATCTAAATGAAAAATGTTGCCTATATAAATTTTAATGCTTAATTTATCATAAACATATATATATGCATTTATGTAGGCAATAAAAATATCAAATAGACAATCATATTTAACATTTATAATTAATTTCATTAATCTGTAAAAAAAGAAACAGTAATTTTTTCACTAAGGTAAGTTTTGAAAACTAACCTTAATTTACCAGAAATGGTAAATATCCGTATCCTGTTCACGGGTCGGATCTAGGACGAACCGGGTCGGGTCGGGTCAGGCCGAGCTGCAAATCAGCCGATCGGGTCGAGCTCTGCGAGCGGCGTCGATGGCCGGATCAGGTGGCTTCGGATCAAGGCTGATCTGGGTCCGATCAAGGTTGGACTGATCTGGGTCCGGATCGGGGAGCCTCGGGTCGAAAGCTCGGGGCTCCGGGCTGCTGCTAGCGTCGTCGGCGATCGAAGGAGGATCGGGGCTGCTGCTATCGTCGAGGCGATCGGAGGAGAAGCGAGGGGGGGGGGGGGCTGCTGCTAGCGTCGATGCTATCGGTGCAGGCCTGGCGAGGCTGGGCTAGGGCGGATGCGGCGCTGCTAGCGTCGGAGCTGGTGGAGTCGACGAGGCCGAGCGACCGGATCGGAGCCGCAGAGTCGGAGATCAAGGCCGAACGACCTGAGTACGCGCGCTGGTGATGGTAAAGCAGCGCAGATCGGTGGCGGCGCCGGTTCGTCAACGATGTTGCGAGGTGTAGTGGCGGTCGATCGGCAGCTTTCAAGGCTGCGTCGCCGATCGGAGAAGGTGAGGGTGCCCAGAGCAGATATCTGGGTGCCATGATATTTTTTCATTCTCTGCCGACAAAGCTTCGTCGGCAGAGTGCAAAGCCTTCCTTTTGCCAACGAAGTGCTTGTCGGCAAAATAAGTTTCTGGGGATTTCCGGCAAACTGTTGCCGGCAGAAAAGAAAATTTAGGGTTTTGATTTTGTTTTTCAGAGACAAAACCTAGGGTTTCTGAATTTTTTTTTCAGGCTTTTTTTTCTTGGCTAAAAAAAATCTCAGCGAGTAAAGCTACGTGCTGATAACGTGTTTTAGGAAAATGGGAATTGGTCTACTCATTTCATTGATAATCCCCTTTATATAGGGTGAGTATTACAACGGTAATAGTAAATACATTAATGACAATAATGACTACCTAATTACCTCTCGTCAGTTACATTGACGAAGGCACATAATGTGTTTTTCCTTTAACAGTAATAACTTAGTTAAAATTACTAGGAAGTATAGAGGATTATTTATGTTGGATTTGTTTAAGTTTTGAGAAGAGGAAGTAGGCAAGGTCACTTTTGTTAATATTAGCCTTAACCCTTCATGTTATCTTTCGAGGTTTCATGAGGTTGAGGGCGGCTTTTATTGACACTTGTAGTACTGACAACACTACTCTTCTTAACTGAGTAAGGGGCATAAAGGTTCACCTATTAGTGTGTGTTGTCCGGACTTAGTATCGAGGTTTGTAAAACTAGATCTCAGAGGCCCACAGACTGATCATTCTTCTCAATGAAGGGATCGATAGGGGACTTGTCCTCCGTCGAACAAACAAATGAGTCTTGGCTTGAGCTACTTTCGGATGATACATGCTAGCCTTCTAAAACCACAGAACAATTGTGTCTAGTCGATATTACCTAGGCCGTATGTCCACCGAGCCTCAAGACTTAGATAGGTTCGACATGAGTAGTTCTTTATACTTAAAAGAAAAAAATTTGTGTGGTTCAAACTCTCGAGGTACATCGGATAAAGCATGATACTACCGGGGACTGCATCAATCCATTGTACCGTTATCTCCTCTGTTCCACGTACATTGAGAGTTAGAACAAATCTTAAAAGCAATTAGACTTAGAAATTACATGAACATAAAATTTTCATTACTTTTCCTCTTATTACCAAACCTATCTCTTCTTTGCCAATTGATGTATAGTGTGACATTGTTTGAAATTTTTTTGTAATCGCCAATGCCGTGGCTTGTAATGATGTATATTCTTACTTTTTATTTCTTTACGATAGTTCTAACTTGTTCTAATGTTGTAAATTTCAGAATAGTGCATGTCTGAATCTCGTCGTTGGACACGAGATCATCAAGGCCGATTGCAACGTTTGAACCAAGAGCTCGCCATCGCTATTGTTACACCGTTACCACCCTCCGAGCCTTCTTCTAGTTCGGCATCATCTTCGCCGAGCTCTCCATCTTTCATATATTTATCGTGTGATCTTCAAGGTCCCGAGTTTAAAACCTTTGCCAAGCCAATTATTGAGCCACCAAGAATGCCTTCGATTAGAGCTCAAAATGGTCATGTCACCGGAGGAGGGAGAGCCGCAACCTCTAACATCACTTACCCTCCTTTGGAGGCTGACAAGACCGGTGAGATAGAATTGAGGAGTGGATTCCTCCACAAGCTTAAGTCGTTTTATGGATTGCCAAGTGATGATCCAAACAAGCACTTATAATGGTTCAACTTTACCACGAAAGCATGTGTCCAAGAGGGACTGACTGACAACACTTCAAGATGAAGGCTTTTCCATTCTCATTGGAAGATCAAGCAAAGGAGTGGTTGTTTGAAGTCCCTAGTGGCCGAATCACTTCATGGAATACTATGGTAGATGAGTTTCTACTCAAGTACTTTCCCGCTTCGCGTATCACGGATTTGAGGAAGCAAATTACAAGCGTGAAGCAAGCTGAAAATGAGATTTTCTTTAATTACTACAAGAGGTTCAAGTCTCTCGTCTCTTTGTGTCCATCGCATGGCATTAGTGTTGGACTCTTGTGTCAATATTTCTATGAGGGATTGCGCTTAATGGAGAGGGAGTTTCTTGATTCGGCCGCGGGAGGTAGTTTCTTGGAGTTAGACGCTACACTTGCAAGAAACTTGTTGGAGGTTCGAGCTTTGAACAACCAACAATTTGGCATGGCACGCGACAATGTCGTGAGGAGCGAGAAAGTGCATGAGACGTCCTCAAGCTCGAAATTGGAGGAGAAGGTTGACAAGCTTGCCGACTTGGTGAGTAGTATGATGAAGGGGAAGCGTGTCTTAGTTTGTGGCGTGTGTACCGAAAACCATGACACCGAACAATGCCCTCAACTTGGATCGAATGAGGGAGTAGAGAAGTGCAACGCCATTAGTTTTCATGGACAAAGGTACGGCAACTTCAATCCAAGGTTCAACGATCATTCAAACTTTAGGTGGTTGAATAATGATAATGTTTTGAGACGGCCGAACTAAGGAACTGCGGCCCCTTATCAACCAAGGGCACCCTTTGTGCCGAGACCTAACTTTCAGACGAACTAAGCCATGCAGCCGAACCAAAATCAGTTTCAACCGAGCCACCCTATGCCGAGCCCCAATCAAGGTGGATCGAGCAATCCAAACTACGATGCTTTAATTCAATCTCTTTCGAGTGCTACTCAAGCGTTGCTTGCGGGGTAACAAAATCACTCGAAGGACATAGGTGAGCTCAAGACTCAAATGTGGCAAGTTGTGGACTTCATGGGAAGACTTACCGAGCAAGGCAAGTTGCCAAGCAACACAATTCCAAACCCGAGGAATGAGCAAGCGAAAGTGATCAAAACTCGAAGCGGAAGAAAGTTGTTGCCTCCTAAGAGCCCTAAGAAATCGAACATGCCACTCAACATAATTGAGAAAGAAGAGGTGGCTGACGGACCTGCCATTGCCGGCAGCTCACCTACTACCGAGCAGCAATTGCTGCAGCATGCTGAAGGCAATGCTACTGCCGAGACCGAGAGGAGGGTTGCCGAGAAAGAACAAATGCGAAACGAGCTTAAAATGGATCCCGCAACTTCAAAGAAGGAATGTGTGCCGAGCCAAGTGCAAAAGGGAGGGATGCCGAACCCAAGCATTCCATTCTCTTAGCGCTTTGCAAGATCAAAGAAGGACGAGTCCGACGAGGAAGTGTTGGAGATTTTTCAGAAAGTGCAAGTCAACATCCCTTTGTTGGAATACATAAAGCAAGTTCCTAAGTATGCTAAATTTCTCAAAGAGTTATGTATGGCAAGGAGGCATATAAGGGAGACTCGCCTGGTGACAATGAGCGAAATGGTGTCGGCCGTTATTCAAAGGAAGTTGCCACCAAAGATGAAGGATCCGGGAAGCTTCAATGTTCTTTGTGTGATCGGCAACACTAGGTTCGATGATGTTATGTTAGATTTGGGAGCGTCGATCAATGTCATGCCTCTCAACAATTATCAAACGTTGAGCATAGGACCTCTCAAGAAGGACAATGTCATCATACAACTCGCGGATCGCTCAAGCAAGTATCCGGAGGGCTATGTTGAAGACGTACTTGTCCAAGTGAACCAATTGATCTTTCCAGCCGATTTCTATGTGGTTGAAATGGAGAACTCACCGGTTAATAGCACGCAATTGCTACTTGGCCAGCCATTTATGAGGATGGCACGCACAAAGATAGATGTTGCCGAAGGTAACTTGACAATGGAATTTGATGGTGAGGTCATAAAGTTCGTTGTTTTTTATGCCATGAAATACCACATTGTCGATATGAAGGAGGGCCGAGCTATTGATGTTTTGGAGGAGGACAAGCAAGTTATGTCGACCTCACTCGATGCATAGCAACTAGCAATCGAGCAAAGGGTTGGATTTGACAAGGAGGGAGAGCGAGTGATGGAAGAAGAAAAGCAAGCAATGGAGCCGAGCCTACAAGAAGTTTGTGCCGAATTAGAGGCTGGGCCTTATGCCAAAAATTTTGACTCGTTCTTATCAATTCCAAGTGTCACAACCAAATTTCATCCAAGTGTGGAAGAGGCCTCAAAGTTAGAACTAAAAGAGCTCCCTAGTCACTTGAAATATGTTTATCTTGGAGAAGAAGATACTTTACCGGTTATTGTGTCTTCATCACTTAGTGAGAAGCAAGAAGTGGATTTGATACGAGTGCTTAAAAAGTATAAAACCGCTATAGGTTGGACCTTGGCGGATATCAAGGGAATAAGCCCTACAACATGTGTTCATTAGATATTGCTTAAAGAATGAGCAAAGCCAACTCGTGAAGGCCAACGACGCCTCCACCCACCAATGATGAAGGTTGTGAAAGACGAGATCATCAAGTTATTAGATTGTGGCGTCATGTACCCCAATTCGGATAGCAAGTGGATCTCACCAGTGCAAGTAGTTCCCAAGAAAAGTGGTGTAACGGTTGTGAAGAATGAAAATAATGAGCTTGTACCACAAAGGCTAGTAACCGGTCATCGCATGTGTATCAACTATAGGAACCTCAATGCAACAACGAGGAAGGATCACATACTTTTGTCATTCATGGATCAAATGTTAGAAAGGTTAGCCGGCCAAAGTTATTATTGCTTTCTTGATGGCTATAATGGATACAATCAAATCGTCATACACCCGGATGATCAAGAGAAGACTACTTTCACATGTCTATTTGACACTTTTGCTTATAGGAGGATGTCATTCGGCCTATGCAATGCACCCCGGTACGTTTCAGCGTTGCATGTATAACATCTTCTCCAACTTTAAAAGTAAGATCGAGGTCTTCATGGATGACTTTAGCGTATATGGAAGCGACTTCGACTCATGTTTAGAGAACTTGGAGGAGATACTAGAGAGGTGTGTAGAAACTAACCTTGTACTTAATTGGTAGAAATGTCACTTCATGGTGAATCAAGATATAGTTCTTGGCCGTATCATATCCGAGAAGGGCATTGAAGTTGACAAAGCCAAAGTGGAGTTAATCCAACACTTGTCGAGCCCTACATGCATTCGAGACGTGTGAAGCTTCATTGGACATGCCGGTTTCTATCGATGATTTATCAAAGATTTTTCCAAAGATGCTAAGCATATGAGCGAGCTACTACAAAAGGATGTGTCATTCGTGTGGAGTGAGGCATGCGAGCAAGCCTTCATTAAGCTAAAAAACAAGCTATGCCCGGCCCTTATACTTTCTTCACCAAATTGGGAGTTTCCATTTAAGTTAATTTGTGATGCCTCGGACTATGTCAAGGGAGCCGTGCTCGGCCAAAGAGAAGACAAGAATCCTTGTGTGATTTACTATGCTTCGAGGACTCTCAACGATGCTCAACTCAACTACACCACAACGGAGAAAAAACTCTTGGAGGTAATTTTTGCTTTGGAAAAATTTTGGTCATATCTTTTGAATTCCAAAGTAATTTTTTATAGTGATCATGCCGCCTTGAGGTATCTTATGACAAAAAAGGATACCAAGCCGAGACTTATTTGATGGATTATCCTACTTGAAGATTTCGACATTGAGATTAAAGACAAGAAGGGAGTAGAGAATGTTGTAGCCGATCACTTGAGTCGTATTGTCAAAGAGGAGGATCGGCTGCCCCTATTGGAGAGTTTTCAGGATGAGCAACTCTTTCAGATAGATGCAACAATTGAACCTTGGTATACCGACATTGCAAACTATCTTGTAACCCGCCACTTTCCCCAAGACTTGCCGAGCCACCTCAAGCAATCAAGAAGCAAGCTCGACACTTCTTGTGGGATGATCCATACCTTTGGCAGCAATGTAGCAACCAAGTCATCCGACGATGTGTTCTGGAAGATGAGCATCAATCCATCCTTACCTTTTATCATAGCAAAGTTTGTGGTGGGCACTTTGGCCCAAAGAAAACGGCATTGAAGGTTCTAAATTGTAGATTTTTTTGGCCTACGATTTTCAAAGACGCATATATGTTTTGTAAAGCATGCGATCGGTGCCAAAGAATGGGGAACATTAGAGCTAGAGACCAAATGCCGCTCACACCAATCAATGAGGTAAAGATTTTTGACTTATGGGGCATAGCTTTTATGAGGCCGTTTCCTTCAAGTAAAAGCTTTCTCTACATCTTGCTTATGGTTCATTATGTGTCTAAGTGGATTGAAGCCAAGGCTACACGCACCAATGACTCAAAGGTAGTTGCCGAATTCCTCAAGACTCACATTTTTTCACGTTTTGGAGTTCCAAGAGTTTTGATTAGTGATGGAGGCTTCCACTTTTGCAACAGTATCATTGAGGCTTCATTGAAGAGTGATCGAATGCCACAGGCACGCAAGTAATGATAACCCTATAGAAGATCGTTAATAGTATAAGCAAGTAGGGATCGTTCTAGCCGGAGATTAAGGGTACCTGAAACATGAGAATGTTAGACGATATTCACATATTTACAACATCAAAAACCGAAATCATGGGGGTGAGAGACAATCGGCAGCAAGCTGCCCTAAAACTAAGGTACACGAAATAAAATCCTAATTTTACCATATACAAGTGATCAACATCTTTCCACACAAAGCTTAGCACACAAACAATCAAAATACATAACAATTGGACAAATAGAGGACTTGGCAATAACATTAAAGTTAGGCTTTATATAGGAGAAAATTCGGCAGAAACAGGGGAACAAAACCTAGTTGAATTCGGCAAAGCAATCCTTGTGCAACAAGGTTTTGGTTCCTTCCTTTCTTGGTTCTTCAAGGAAACTTTTTCAGCTGATTTTCTTTATGAATTGGGCTGCAATACTTCATAGACTCTTCATGTGGGTTCGACTCTCTCCTAGATGGATAATAGTCCATGAAAAATGCAACAATTGGCCTCCCATCAAAACCGGCAGAAATCTACCCAAACCGGCAGCTTTCCAAACCGAGCTAGGAGATCACATTTTCTTCATTCTTTTCACTTTTTTTTGATATTGCTGGATTCCATAACCTTCATTAAGCTTGGAAACTCTCACTAGATGCATTTGGTTGCCCTTTAATCGCTGAAATACAGAAAAGGTGGAAAACGGGCAGTAGGTTGTTCTTCTCGGTAGGGCAGTGACCTTACTGTCTTCCGACTAGTATAACTTTCTTCTCAAGCAAGCTTTTGATGTGATTTTAAGTTCTGTAGAAACTAGACTCGTAGAGCTTTGTGAACATATATGGCACACATTCTAGTTCTTTGTGGTTCGTCCTGGAGAATTTTTGGAATTTAAGTGATGTGTCCAGAAAAATCCTGGAACTTGCTGAATCCGAAATTGCATAACATTTTTCGGTAGCTTCTTTTGCTCCAATTGCTAAAACTCCTTCCAATGCTCAATCCATAATATGTCTCCTGATCATAAGAGACGAAAAATCTATCAAAAGTATCATAGAAGCTTTACAGAATTAACGAAACATTTAGAGACTTCGATTTTCAACTTATTGTCGATTTTCTGTAAATTTCCAACACTTAAGCATATTTGCATTTAAACTCAACTAAAAGCTCATTACTCTATATTATGACTCAATTCTACGATATTAAGGGTAAAACAAAGTATAAACGAGGGTATAACATATTAAGAACGTCGCATTTTATGCTCCTACCAAAGAGGTATGGTGTCACACAATGTCTCTACAGCTTATCATCCTTAAACAAGTGGCATGGCCGAGGTAAGCAATCAAGTTATCAAGTAAATTCTAGAGAAAACCGTTAGGCCTTCAAGGAAGGATTGGAGTGATCGTCTCGATGATGCTTTATGGGCTTATAGAACCGCATACAAAATACCGATAGGTATGTCTCCTTTTCGGTTAACTTATGACAAAGCATGTCACTTACCGGTGGAGCTAGAGCACAAGGCATGGTGGGCCGTCAAAGCTTTTAACATGGACATCAGACAACGAACTTGAAGAAATACCTAATTAACCTATGATGCCGCTTGGATCTATAAAGACAAGACTCAAGCTTACCACAACAAGATGATTTGAGGAAAGAAGTTTGAAGTTGGGCAACAAGTTCTCTTATTCAATACAAGACTTCGACTATTTCCGGGCAAGCTACGCTCTCGATGGGTTGGTCCTTTCATTGTCACTAAAGTTTTTCCTCATGGCGCCATCGAAATTCAAACCTCGCTCACAAGCAAGGCATTCAAAGTGAATGGCCATCGGCTCAAGCCATATTATTCTACGTTTCAAGATCACACGGTGGAAGAGAAGAACTTACACGATGCACCGGTTGCTGCCGAGACACATTATGCCGCAAACACTGCCTTGGTTGCAGCCCTTGCCGTAGCCCCTACTGATACCCTGCAGACTGCGTAATGCCGACTTGCAGCCTCATGCGACAGCATCTGCGCACAAGCCTCCACAACCAGCCTCAGCGCGCAATGCGCACGCGCACGCGCACGGACAAGCACTACAGCTGCCGATACTGCCGATCTTGACACCTCTTGTCCTGCAGTCGTATCCGATACTTATGTCGTATCCCAAACCATATCTGACACGTATCCGAATCAAAATCTCGTATCAGATACACCATCTGATACGCCTGTGCCTCAAACTCTCGTATCCGATACGGCCACACGCTGTGAATCCGATACGCTGCGCTGCTCCCAGCTTGTTGTCATGCAGCCCGTCCTGATGCCAATGCCCACTGCCGAACGAACTGCGTGCCTCCTTGCCTAGCCTTGTGCTCACCCACCAACTTGCTTCTTCTATCGGAGCAACCGCTAGCACGCCAAGACCCTGCTGCCAAGACCAACGTGCAGCCTGCACGCAAAGCTGCATGCCATGCCGCCGAGAGCGCTCTTCGTGCTGCCAATATGAAAGAACAATGCCGAAATCACTTCCTCCACCTCCTAGCAGCCGGTTTAAATTATTTTGGACCACGATGAACACATACACACATGGTGACAAGTCTAAGCTACAGACTATAAAATTAAAGCGCTAATTGGGAGGCAACCCAATTCGATCAAAGAAAAACGAAGAAGCCTTCACCGAGAGTTTGAAATTTCTTAACCATTCTCTTTTTCTTTAGTTTGTGATGATATGTTGGAATGTGTTAGACTATTACATACTTAGGAAATTATTTGCTATTGTTTTGTGCTTACATTGAGGATATTGTAATTTTCTAAGTGTGGGGTGGGATAACGTATTCCGTTTATGTTTTTTAGATAGATAAACACGCAACCCATGTTTTAGTGTAGTTTTATTTTCTTTGAGTCAGAACATTTCAGAAAATTGTAATACAAAAATAGAGCGTTTAAATCGTTGTTTCGAGTCTTAGGATGCCTCTAATATATCAATGATGTTTTTTACCTCTTTGCATACATAGATGATGGTTGGGCATACTTTAAAAAAAATTGTGAGTTTCATGGATAATGTGCATTGGTAGGAGCATGTAGGACTTGTTGATTAATAAAGTATGCATATTTTAGCTAGTTTGTTTTCATAATAACCTATGTGAGCTTTAGAGCCAAATTGCTTTTTTCATGAGTGATAAATTTTTGAAACATTTAGAGCATGCTAATATGTAAACCCCATTATTCTTTGCATATTCAACGACGATGTGTTATAGCTTTTGAATGAACTCTATAATGCTAGAGCTTACTCTTAACTTATTGATTTTCAAAACGTTTTTATCATAAAATACTTTGATTTTGAAAGTGATTGAAAAGATCTTTTAGGTTTACCACCATAGCCAAATAAAGCATGTGCCTATTTGTGCCCGTCGTGGGACACCTTAGTTAAACCCCTTTGAGCCTACGATTAGCCTTTTCTTTCATCACCCTTAAACAATTTCCATGAGCTTAGTATAGTGATGCCCTTACCTTGATCAAGTTTCGGCAAAGCATGATATTTTTGAAGGAGTTTTCGCGTGAAGTGATGAAGAAGAACAAGTGTGGGGTAGACTTAGCCATAAAATTATATGATTGTCATGCCTAAGTAAAAGAGAAAAGAAAGTTTATGATTAGACATGAAAGAAAAGAAAAGAAAACAAAGAGAAAATTGAGTCCGAAAGAAAATTTTGAAAAAGGGCACGGTTTCAAAGTGTAAATTGCTAAGTCTAGTCAAGAAAAATATTGTGAATTTGGAGTTTGTATGCATGTGAAGGTCTAGTATTGTTTAAATTTCGACCTTTATTCATATTCATTACGATTTGGGAGAAAATAATGAAGTATGGGTCCAACATGATGAAATTCAACCCTTGGCGAGAAGACATAAGGAGAGCCGATCTTTGCTATTTATAGAGACGTTTTGAGCCTCCTTACCCTAAAATTCGAAATCCTTTAGCCAAGCCCCATTATATTCCCTTTATTGATCTTTTCATGATTCTTAAAATGGTTAAAATTGATTTGTGGAGACTATCTCAAGAGTAAGCTTATAGTTTTGGTTCATTGGTGCACATATTTGTTATTTTGAGGTTTTTCCACAAAAATTCACCAAAAGCTTTCGTTTCATGACATATGCAAGTCACTCTTCGTAATTCATTATGTTTTACTTGCATATACTTTTGAGTAAATAACCATGCTTCGAGTGAAAAAAAAAAAAAAGTATGCCTAGAGAGGAGGATCGATTATCTTTACATGTTTTCATGCTTATATGTTGCTCTCGCATGCTTATATTAATGTTACATGTTCATAAAACTTGTAATTTTCGTGCTTAGCATTCTCACGCATCAACTAAAAGCTATGTGTTCATACGAGCCTGAGAAAAATCATTAGGGGCAACAGTATGTTTAGAGTCATAGTTTAAATTAGTTTTGCTAAGGGACTAGCAAAAAATAAGTGTGGGGTAGTTGATAGGAGCATAAAATGCTGCGTGCCATATATGCACGGAAAGTTCTACGAGTCTAGTTTCTACAAAACTTGAAAATCACATCAAAAGCTTTCCTGAGGAGACAGTTATGCCAGCTATAAGACAACAATATCACTGCCCTGCCGAGAAAACCAACCTACTGTCCGTTTTCACTCTTTTGTGTTTTTGATTGTCATTTTGGCATCTGATTGCACCATTGAAGATTGTCCAAGCCTAATGAAGGATAGAAGAGTTAGCCAAACCAAAAAGAAGTCAAAAATTTGAAGAGAAAAGGTTTCCTAGCTCGGCTAGGAGAAAGCTACCGGAATGACCATCTTCTGCCGATTTGAGCATTGAGGCCGATTTGGGGCAGTTTCATGGATCAATATCCATCATAGAGAATTTTCCAATCCAGATGAAGAGTCCATGAAGCAATGCAGCCCGATCTATAAAGAAAATCAGTAAAAGAAGTTTCCTTGAAGAACTAAGAAAGGAAGGAACCAAAACCTTGTTGTACAAGGATTGCCTTTACCGATTCCAACTAGGTTTTGTCCCTAGGGTTTCTGCAGATTTTCCCCTATATATAGAGGCTGAATTCCTACAGAAAAATCATCTCATCTCAAGCACAAGTATTAACCAAAAGTTCTACCAAGTCTCACAAACACCAAACCACAAACATTTAGCCGAAACCACCATCACCACAGCCAAATTATGTTCCCTTCACTTTGCTTTTCTGCCGAGCAGCCGAGCAGTCCTCCACCATGCACACGATTGAGGCTTCTCAAGGTTCTAAAAGTGTGATCCATCCTCTCTATGTCTCTTGTGTTTGTTTACGTGTATTGTATGAACTCGATTCAATTCTTGGTTTTTGTTAAACTCTTGTATGAACCGATTTTATGGTTGTAGTTTATAAAGATGTTTTGCAATTTTAACTTGTTGATTTTGTGTGTTTAGATAATTAGGGCAGTGGTATTAGATGCATATTTAGAATTTAAAGTTGGTTAGTAATCTAAGGGATGTGACTTAAAAACCGAAACATTAGTATTGGCTTGAAGCATGTAAATCTAGATGTTAGGTTTCATCAAACTAGAGAAACATGAATAATTCATACTCGTAGTTGTCTTGATTTGTGTTCTCGCTTAGAGTAAAACCCTTAGAACTTACATGTTAAATAAGATGATTGACAACCTTGCTTGCTTACAATTTGTGATTCATATGTTTGAATGTTAAACGTGTAAAACCGGTTAGCATAACCTTAGGATTATACTCGTAGTTAATCTTAAGAACTTAAGTAATCAAACCATTAGATGACCTCATAGGCTCTAATTGTGGTCGAAACTAATTTGAGTCTAAAACATGCTAAATATTTGTCCCTTACTTTTTCGCATACGTATCTACATGTTAAAGAGTCTTGTGTGCTAAATGCTTTTTGTGAAAGATGATAATCACTTGTACATATTAGAAATAGGATTTTATTTCGTGTTTTAGTCTTAGGGGCAGCTTGCTGCCGATCCCCTTTCATCCCCAATTCGTGACGTTTCAATGTTAATATGTGTGTTTTTGTCTAATATTCTCATGTTTCAGGTACCTTTAATCCCTTGCTAGAACGATCCCTACTTGCTTATACTAGTAACGATATTTTGAAGGGTTTATCATTGCTTGTGTTCCTATGGCATTCGATCAGCAAGGGAGCAAGCCGAGTGGGCGAGAAGACGAGTGTCACGCCCCGAATTTGAACATATAAAATTCAAATTCAAAAACATGATAATTTAATAATCATAACTAACCGGAAAATAAATTACAAATTAAAGACATAAAAGAGTCCAAAGAAATGCGACTCCGGTGCATTCAATTATTATATCATCAATCTTTACGCAAGTGTAAAGTATCAAACGTACAATGTAATTATTCAACTCATGCCTCACTAATCAAAAAGAAAACAAGAATAAATGAGTAGGACCACTCAACTATGCTAATCCTCACCTGCACAGTTAAACCATACACTATGGATTGGTGCACCGGATTGTAAACAACAAACCCGGTAAGGTTTTTAAAGCTCGTATGAGTAAACTCAAACTCACAATTACTCAATCGACACTGACTATATATTTTCCCAATTAAACGCATCAACACTTAAATCATAATAACACACGCACACAAAAACAGAAGGTAAGATTCAGACTTTCCTGCTTGAAAGCATAGTTCAGGAAAGTATAAATCTTACACAATTAAATTGTGACTCTTGCATATAACGTAGTTCAGGAGGCCACGCACATATAATTAAAATTGTGACTCCTCCATATAGCTTAGTTCAGGAAGTCACGCACAAACAATAACACAATTATATAACAAATGAAAGTAAATAAGAAATACGACAACCCCAAAATGAAGTCAAGATGTTGTCATCTTAAACTCAAGAAGAACAACACACGCCTCATTATCTTTTAAAACCCATCCCTTTTAAAATAAAGGAAAACATGAATAATTTCCTTTTAAAAACATGCACATAATCATGAGACGCAAATACCCCACATGGTGCTCCCATAATTAAAACAATAAATGGGAATCACATTCCCAAAACGACTACAAGAATAAAACACGGGGCACGATGACTACTGTCATTCCCTTCCAACTCACATATTGGCACAGACTAGAGCTCTAACTGATCTTAACCAATCACCCGGCCAAAGGCTTTGTTCCGGATATAATTGCCAAATGATCCCTTTTCGCCACACAAGAGGGATCGTATCCGCCACACATGTAAGATCCCTTTCCTCACACAAGAGGATCTTACATTGGCTGTTGGTTTCCAAACCAACCCATTCTCACATCACACAACTCACACAAATTCAATTATGACAATTTCATATCAAAATAGGTTCACCAAAATGCACACTCTCAATATATATTTCACGTAAATATATATATATATATATATATATATATATATATTCACTCATGAATAGTCCACTAATACCAACTATAGTCATTGATCGTAAAATGCATTAAAAATTATTTTTATATTAAAATCATTTTATTTACCAATGAACCATAGTCGATCAAATTCATTCATTTTAAAACAAATATTATTTCTATAAAATAATTTTGCATATAACGATCCATTTACTATAATTTAACTCGTACTAAATATTTTAAAAAATGGACGTTGTTTGTTTATTTTAGAAAAATGATGTGGGATGTGTTTTTTTGTGAATAAGCCCAAAATTAATTTGTGTTAAGGCACTTGTAATTAATTTAAAAACGGAAGAACGTTACAATATCTTCATATGTGAAAATAATAACAATAATTATAAGGAACACACCTTCCACGATAAAAGGTGCAAGAATGTCAGTCAATCAATCATTGGACTATACAACAGCCGGCCAAGGCAACATTTCTCAAGTGCCTTAAACGGTCAAGAATCTTGCTCCTATCAAACTTAGCCTTGGAATTTGCAAAAGAACATGTAATATGCCAATGATCCCCAAAATACACTTTACAAATAGGAACTCCAAGTCCGGATATTTCAAGAAATAGTTATAACTTAAAAGCCAGACACTTAAAACTCAAATTATCAGCAAAGAGATTGTATGAGACAGATAGGAGCAAACAAATTGAAGCGATGGAAAGAGTGGAAGAGAAGCTCAGCTTTCACCACTTCAGCCATGAACATTCACTCGAACAAACCAATTCACCTCTCAACCAAAACAAAACATGTGCAGGCTGCAATCTGATGATACTCCCCGGTAAAGACTACTACAGCTGCAGAAAATGCCCATTTTTCCTACACCAAGTATGCTACAACATGCCCCGAAAAACTCGCCACCCAGCACATCAAAATCACTATTTGAATCTCCATCCCTCACCTTCAGACAAAGGAGCTATAAATTGCAAGGCATGTGGAAAGCATGTGGCCGGATTCTACTATCATTGCGGGGAATGTGGCCTTTACTACCATAGCCTATGCTCCATCCTGCCTTTCTCTATTGCAACTTCATCACACCCTCACGCGTTGAAATTGTCCTTTTCTCCCCCTTTTGATTTGTGCTGCGATATCTGCAGTGAGCCTGGTTATGATGGTTGGCTCTATAGGTGTCACATATGTGAGTTTGATGCTCATCTTTCATGTAGCATATCTGATCAAAAACTTCTTGACAGTTCTCAAAGTTACAATATTGAAGGCAAGGAGCTATTGCAGTTGGTAAAGCATGGATTTGTAAGAAGTGGATCACATCAGATTACAGACGCAAACATGCCCGATACCATCGTTCTGAACCCAAGACCACAATCTTTTCATCGAGATTCATCAGCACCTGTCTCTGGAGACACGATTCTGACTCCGAGTCATCAATTTAGTGATGCATATTTTTCCATAGATTTGGCTAAGTCCTATTCTAACTCACCCTATGCTCAGAATAACGAAGGCAGCAAAGAAAGTGGTCATCAAGGTCCAAAGGGCAGTGCTGAACTAGTCCAAGTTACATTTGAGTCCATCAAAAGTACTATTAAAACCAACAAGGTCTTGAGCAATAAAGTAGGACCAGAAAATAGAATGGATGAAGCATTCTTGCCTCGAAGTGACACTCTTACCAGGAAGGAATTAGTCCCAGAGAAGAAAAGAAAATCAAATGAACCAGTAGGGAGGTCAAACATCGGAAATCAGAGTACCAAATCGGATACTGTAAGTTGATTCAAATCCCAATTATTACTTGGTTTCTGCATTTCAGAGTGTACTGTCTAAGCCTGCTAACTAATTAAGAGTTGCGTAGGAAATCCTAATAATCGCCATGGCTGCTAATAATTTGTGGAACCACGCAAATTCTTGTGCTCTGTTTGTTGATGTTTTTTTCTCGATGATTGCATGTTTGCAGCAAGAGTCAAGCGGTTCATTTTTCCAGATGCTCTGTGGGTGCTGCAATCCTGGATACGAAAGAAGCATCTGACAAAACTGGCTTTCAAGAGGGAAGCAGATGGAAGGGTCAGTTTAAGGGAGTAGTATTATTTCTGTGATAGAATTAATTCAGTCGACTGAGTCGAGGCAATGTATCATAATTCCAGTACGTATTTTCTTGTATAATCACATGAAGATCACAACAATCTAATGAGGTTACGTATTCTATCATGGGGTCAAATGTTATGGCAACCTGTATGTGCAAGTGTGCAACCATTAAAATTCTAAGTAACCTCATATGTAAAAGATTGTTCTTGATGTCTTTAAGTGATAGCCAGAAAAGTGTAGGTAAAAGGCCTAATTAAAGAGGAATATGAGGGGAAAGAGGTCCATATTATTCTACAAATTACTTCAAAGAAGTTGGGGTAAAAATTACGTAGCAAGTAATGTAAGCTAAACGAGTTTCAATTGTAGTTAATAATAATTCAGTATTGTAATCATGATTCATGAAGACAAGTTCATAGATCCTTTGGTTGGCAATAGCCAATTTTTAGCCATGGCCGGTTATCGTGAAGTGCATTTTGCGTTAAGTTTTCTCTAGCTCATGTAAATAATATAACTGTTTGGTCAAATTTTATTCTCATTTATGTGTATCAAATGATATATTTGAGAGAGGATTTCAAGCATGCTCTTACACTAATAGTGCGCAAGTCATGTACGTTGTTAGTTTTTCAACTCTGTCAGTGTTAGTTGACGCCTCAATGGCTGCATTTTGTGGACACCGTTTTTTTTTTTTTGGGCCTTGTGATTTCTATTATAGTTAATCATGCTGAGATTGCGGCTCCTCTCCGATCTATTATTTTTCTCTTTGATTATAATATTTTGGTAAAATTACCAAAATACACCCTGAACTTGGCTTAAATTGTCAACTTCAACTTGTAATTGCTAAAATTTACCACCTCAACTTGTCAAAAACTGCCGATTTGCACCCCTTTCATTATATCTAACTTTTTTCATCCAATTTCGAGTCATATGAGGTATGTGAGGTATTTTGGTCATTTTGGTCATGTGACATGCATGTGAGGTATTTTGGTCATTTTTTATTTATTTCGTTTTATTAACATATATACACTAGAAATTTAATGTTTGAAGAATATTATCTATATAAAAAAATATATATATTTGTACTTACTGATTCATTTCGTGATACTTTTTTTTTTGCATTCATTTTATTTTTTTCCTTCAAAATAATGCATACTCTGTGTTATATAATTTGTCAATAAGAAAAATTAGGTGAACTAAAATTAAATTGACGAACTACTATTTCAATTAACAAGAGACATGATACAATTAGTTCGTCAATTTAATTTTAGTTCACCTAATTTTCATTTCCTTATCGACAAATTATATAACCGAAAGTATGCATTATTTTGAAGAAAAAAATAAATTGAATGCAAAAAAAAATATCACGAAATGAATCAGTAAGTACAGATTTTTTTTTTTTTTTTACATATATATATAGATAATATTCTTCAAAAATTAAATTTCTAGTGTATATTTATTAATAAAACGAAATAAATAAAAAAAGACTAAAATACACCTCACATGCATGTCACATGACTCGAAATTGGATGGAAAAAGTTAGATTTAACCAGAAGGGGTGCAAATCGGCAGTTTTTGACAAGTTGAGGAGGCAAATTTTGGCAATTACAAGTTGAAGGTGTAAATTGACAGTTTGAGCCAAGTTTATGATGTATTTTGACAATTTTGCCTAATATTTTATAACTTCATATTCACTCTCTTTCAAATATTAGTGGCATGTAAATAGTTTGTGATTAAGCAAATAACTGAGGTTGTGCTTAACTGAGGTTACATACTATGGCTTCGCTTGTAGCTCGGTACTTAGAATAATCGACAAGGTGTTAAAGGTAGTACTGATAGTCATAAACCATAAAATTACTGGTTTGACAGCTCCATTAGTAGCCAGAGCTGAATGTTCATATATTTCTCAAAATAAATCATCAACTGTGATTTTCAGTTTTACACCATCGACAGAATTTCATAGTTAATCAATCTCGATCAACTAACTACTCAAGTACAACAACAGCTAGCCAGGCCTGCAAGAAGCCAACCTTATTTTTGGAGCTCCTCCGTTTGTAATCAAATAAACTTTGTACCATCTGCCGGCAGGTAGCTATTATTAATATTGGTATGAAAATTATTATATACTTCTTGAGCATGGCTAAGAGAGGAGGGAGGAATGGAGGAATGGAGGAAACTTATATACAATTGTTGAGAAAACAAAAGGAACCCAATAATATGCACTGGCCTTACAATCCATGATTTTCAACGATCAGTCTGATGAAATCTGATTGGCTTTGCAGGCTCTTAAAGCTATTGATGTTGATATCGATATTGAAATTGAATCTATCATCTCAGTGGATAAGCAGGTCACCAATGCTCTTGTTGGGGCCCTTCATTTCAATGCGACACATACATGTTTAACATATTAAGAGTTATACACTACTACAAACCAAGCAAACCTTCTTCTCTTGCAAATCGATTCAAGAAGCAAGGAATTATTTGTTCATCTGAAATGAGAAGGAGAAAAAATAAATAAATCAATAAAACCACAACTCCACGAGTAAGGTTAAGGTGTGTTGATATATATATATAGTGTTAAGGTGTGTTGATATATATATATATATATATATATATATATTTTTAGTTAAAGACCTTCGCACCAATTCTTGTAGTGTGGATTTGATAGGTAAACTAATTTTTAGATTGAATTTTTACATCTCCACCGTCTAGTCTTTAGGTACTCATGTATAAATTATCTCTGTAAATTTTCAGCCAATTTGATAAATATTATCATATCAACCTACATCAAAATAAATGGACAGACTGCATTTTGTCAATACTGAATCGTTCATGTTAATGATAAGGAATCACACTTTTCAATGCCTTAACGATTATCAAATTGGTTGAAAATTTACAGAGATGAGTCTGTATATGAGTACCTAAGGACTAGACGGTCGAGATGTAAAAATTCAATCAAAAAGTTAGTCAAAATATCATATCCGCACAAATTGGTTGAAAATTTACAGAGATGATATGTACATGAGTACCTAAGGACTAGACGGTGGAGATGTAAAAATTCAATCGAAACGTTAGTCAAAATATCATATCCACACCATAAGGATTGCCGCGGAAGTCCTTAACCAAGAAAGCATCATATATATATATATATATATATATATATATATTTCCTATTTAGAGCGAACCTTCGCTCTGAAATTAAAGTGCGAAGTTCTTTTTGGCACATTAAAATGTTTAACCGTTCAGATGTTAAAACTAAATGTCTAGATCATCTCTGTAAAATTTCATCCAACTTGATAATCGTTTGACCTTTCATTATGGTGATTTATACGAACAGTTCAAGTTAAATATATTCGGTTTGTTCATTGATTTAATATAGTTTCGATACCTTAACAGTAACTAAATTAGATGAAATTTTGTAGGAATGATCTAATGTCTACATTAGGTTCAAACATCTGAACGGTAGAGATGTTAAAATATAACCAAAAAGTGTGTCAAAAAATGAACTTCGCACATAAATTTCATAGGGAACATTGGCTCTAGATAGGGATTGTGTATATATATATATATATATATATATATATATATATATATATATTGTAGGACAATCGGAATTGGTCTACTCATTTCATTGATAATCCATTTTATATAGGGTGAGTATTACAACGGTAATAGTAAATATATTAATAACAATAATGACTACGTAATTATCTCTCGTCAGTTACATTGACGAAAGCACATAATGTGTTTTTCCTTCAATACTCCCCCTTGTGCCGAGTCAGAGATAAAATGGTGCATGTGGTGTTGCCTCATTAAAAACCTTGCCAAGTAATAAAAAACCAATAGGAGAAAATAAAACTTTGGTCAAAGGACAAAAAAAGCACAATGCACCTATTACATTTGAAAACAACATGTAAGATAGACTCTCCCTAATGTTTGCACCTCCTCCTGATTTTTACATTAATCATGAGATTCTCCCTGATTCTTTCATTTGATCAAGGGAGCTTCAATAACATTACCATAGTTATGCATTTTCACATGTTTTTCCAAATATGACTTTGAGCAATGATTTAGTAACTAAATCTTGCCACATCGTCCTCAGATCCAACTTGATTTACTTTGATCTTAAGGATAAGGTTGTTCATGAACCGAACACATAGGTTCATATTGAACATCAGGTTCACTTGTGGTATGACATTCATATAACAAAACAGTCATAACTTCGTCTAGAGTATGGATGAACCAATAAGAGATTTGAAATTGATCTGTAATAACAGATTTTCTTATTTCACCTTTAATGCGTTTTTCTTTACGCATAGTTAGCTATGACGTGGATAGTTTCTTTATCATGTCACATTCTATGTAGAAATTGAATAAGCCCAAATCTTTAATATCTTTAAGTATTTGAAAGAAGTTGCGTGGGCGCAGAGCTACACACACTACCAGAAAAAATACCTTAGGCGACGAAACAAAAATAGTTTCCTCGCCTAAGAGTTCTTAGGAGACGAAAAAAATTTCCTCCTCTAAGCTAGAACTTTCGTCGCCTAAGTATATTCTTAGGCGACGAATAATTATTTTCGTCGTCTAAGAGTACACTCTGACGACGAAAATTAATTTCGTCGTCTATGTATTTTCTTAGGTGACGAAAAAAAAATTCGTCGCCTAAGGTTTTTACTTAGGTGACGAAAAAAAATTTCGTCGCCTAAGCTCTTTACTTAGGTGAAGAAAAAATTACTTTTCGTCGCCTAAGTACTTAACTTAGGCGAGGAAACGGATTTTTCGTCGCCTAAGAAAACACAAAGACGCCGATGAAAACTTGTCGTTAGAGTTATTTTCTAAGACGACAAAAAATTGGTTTTCGTCGCCTAAGATTTACACTTAGGCGAGGAAACCACTTTTTCGTCGCCTAAGTGTGTATCTTAGGCGACGAAAGTATTATTTCGTCGCCTGAGTAAACTTATCACACGAAAACGGTATTACGTACCTTTAGATGACCTTGTTTCGTCGACGCTTCCAAAAATTAAACTCTCATATAGATGAGACGTAATTATCCATGTAAAAATTTGGGAACTTTTACCTTCCGATACTATGGCTCTCCATAGAGAGAGATAAGTATAAATAAGGTTAACCGCATCGATCGGGGCTCTAATTTTATCGGAGATAAGTGATTTTTTTACCATCATCGTATTTCATCATAACGATCAAATGCTATTTCATATCGTTTTTCAAAATTTGACTTCTTTTATATAGTTGTTTCGAAAAGTTGTACACTTGAGTATAATCTACTAATCAAGTTATACCGCATTAGTAAACATGTTGTCATTATAATGGCTAAATTTACAAAATAAAAATTTTGACCGTCTAATGTGATCGTTATAGTTAAATTTGAGTAGAGTATAAAAATCAACTCGTTTCGTGAACGTTCGATGCTCGACCAAAACGGTCAACCATATTTTCATAAAACTTATTACATGAAAACGGTATTACGTACCTTTAGATGTCCTTGTTTCGTCGACACTTCCAAACATTAAACTCTCATATAGATGAAACGTAATTATCCATGTAAAAATGTGGGAACTTTTACCACCCGATACTATGACTTCTCATAGAGAGAGATACGTTTACATAAGGTTCACCGCATCGATCGGGACTCTAACTTTGTCGGATTTAAGTGATTTTTTTACCATCACCGTATTTCATCATAACGATTAAATGCTATTTCATATCGTTTTTCGAAATTTGACTTCTTTTATATAGTTGTTTCGAAAAGTTGTACATTTGAGTATAATCTACTAATCAAGTTATACCACATTAGTAAACATGTTGTCATTATAATGGCTAAATTCACAAAATAAAAATTTTGACCGTCTGATGTGATCGTTATAGTTAAATTTGAGTAGAGTGTAAAAATCAACTCGTTTTGTGAACGTTCGATGCTCGATCAAAACGGTCAACCATATTTTCATAAAACTTATTACATGAAAACGGTATTACGTACCTTTAGATGTCCTTGTTTCGTCGACACTTCCAAACATTAAACTCTCATATAGATGAGACGTAATTATCCATGTAAAAATGTAGAAACTTTTACCACCCGATACTATGACTTCTCATAGAGAGAGATAAGTTTAAATAAGGTTGACCGCATCGATCGGGACTCTAATTTTGTCGGATTTAAGTGATTTTTTTACCATCACCATATTTCATCATAACAATCAAATGCTATTTCATAGCGTTTTTCGAAATTTGACATCTTTTATATAGTTGTTTGCAAAAGTCTTAATACATTTTAATTAAGCAGCTAATAGATTTTAAAAAAAAAATGTAATTAACTTAGGTGATAAAATATACATATTTGTTGCCTAAGTTTTTACTTAGGCCACGAAAATATCATTTTCCTCGCCTAAGTAAATACTTAGACGACGAATATGTATATTTCGTCGCTTAAGTTCATTTCAATTTTTTTGGAAAATTTATTGGCGGCTTAATTTTTCCGCGCCGATAAATTTTGTCAAAATTCAAAATTATCTTAGGAGACGAATAATTTGTTTCGTCGCCTAAGTAAACATTCTTAGGAGACGACACTTGGTTTTTCGTCACCTAAGATTTACTTAGGAGACGAATTCTTAGTTTCGTCGCCTAAGTAAAACTGATATGATTCCCAAAACGATACAATTCGATCAGTTCATTCCTCAAATCCCTAATTCTCTAAAAATTCCTCAGTCCTGCCCCAGCCCCCGCTCAGTCCCAGACATAGCTTGTGCCCCAGTCTCCGCCTCCGTCACCTCTACCGCCTCGGGTTCCCCGGCTCCCCAACCTCCGCCTCAGTCCTACCCCAAGCCGCCTCAGTCCCCGCCTCGTGGCCGCCGCCCCAACCTTCGCCTCAGTCTCTCCTCAGTCCTGCCCCAGCCTCCGCCTCAGTCCCATAAGGATTCAAACCATGACAACAAGTGATACGAAGGATGTATCTGCCACAGTTGAAGAGGTAAGTGGAGCTACTTAATTCTGAGCAGACTCTGTATGTCAATGATATGGCATAATCTCCTCTTTTGGGGTACTCAGATAGTTGAATTTACTTTTCCTTACTTAAATCCCAAATCTAGTATATGAGTTGTCAGATTCTTTAGTCTTAAGTTTAGATATGCAAAATGATGATACTGGGAAAGGTTTTAGTTGCACTGTAAAAGATAAAAGATTTGATACAAAATTTGAAATCATTCTTAAAGTAGCTGAAGATGTGTATCACATGACATCCTTGCTTTGTTAAAACACTTCTTTTATTAGTGGATATATACTTAACTTTGTGTATTTTAGTGGAAGTTGTTAAAATTTTGAGCTGTAAAGAATAAATGCAACTACAGTATATCAGTTAGAACTTTAAAATAGCTGCAGACTTACTGGTATCCGCAATATTATTAAAATGACTGTTCTGTTGGTAGGTGATGAGAATAGCAGACAAGGGTGCAGATATTGTTCGGATAACTGTTCAAGGCAAGAAAGAAACAGATGCTTGTTTTGAGATTAAAAATTCCCTGGTGCAGAAAAAGTAGGCCTGATTTATCCTATTTCCATTGGTGTTTAGAATCTACTTTATACATTGTATAAGGATTGACCATGTTGTAATCTGTGTGTGCAGTTACAATATACCTCTGGTGGCAGATATTCATTTTGCTCCTTCTGTTGCATTGCGAGTTGCTGAATGCTTTGACAAAATTCGTGTCAACCCTGGAAATTTTGGTAAACAAACTTGCCTTGTAACGGTTTATGTTTCTATATAGAAGTAGTGGTTGGATTCATTGAGGTCTTTTGTTGCAGCTGATAGACGCGCACAGTTTGAGAAGTTAGAATACACAGACGCTGACTATGAGAAAGAGCTTGAGCACATTGAGCAGGTTGAAGAAACTTTACATTTATGGTCTCTTCTTATTTGCATGATTACAAGCTTATATTCCTTGTGTATGAGGGAATGTCAGTTGCGTTTTGGTGTACCACCCTATGTGGCAGCTGGTACGGCATAGCCACATCAGACAAAAATCATAAGTTTTAAAGCTGTGGATGTGCCGCATTAACTGCCACAGAAGGTGGCTAGGTGGCTCACCTAGCATTACTTTATGACTTCATATCATGCTTCAGATTTGCCAAAAACTCTGATCTATCTAAAATAAACCTGCTCCGTGATAAGGGATTAACCATGGTCAGATATGACCAGTCAGCCCTTGTTTGCATTCAGTGTTTTTATTGTATTGAAATTAACTTTTTCAGCCTTCACCAGGTTTTTACACCATTGGTTGAAAAATGCAAGTATGGAAGAGCAATGCGTATTGGCACAAACCATGGGAGTCTTTCAGATCGTATAATGAGCTATTATGGGGATTCACCTAGAGGAATGGTGCGCAAGATATTCTTTCTTTTGCTGAAACTAATACAAGCTTGTTTGATTGAACTACATTCTCATTTGGTGCCATCTATGTGGCAGTTGTCAAACAGGTGGAATCGGCATTTGAATTTGCGAGGATCTGCAGGAAGTTGGACTATCATAACTTTGTTTTTTCAATGAAAGCAAGCAATCCGGTTATCATGGTACAAGCTTATCGTCTTCTTGTGGCTGAAATGTATGTTAAAGGCTGGGATTATCCATTACACTTGGGTGTTACTGAAGTTGGAGAAGGTGAGGATGGACGGATGAAATCTGCAGTAGTCTCTGAAGCCGTATATTTGTTTTGCTATGCTTGATCATATCTTCCGGTCTATATATATGCTTGATATATAGTAGGTTGTTTATATAGGTGACTTGCTGTTGTGTTTGATAAGATATTGGCTTCAGTTTGGAGTTTGATAATTTATGGATGTTAATCAAGTGGAGTTTCATAATTTGATCTCAGAAAGTGGTTTTTGTTTTGTGTATTTAGTGTATGTGTGATCTTAGCTAGCCTATGTATGTAAAGAGAGGATTGAATGAGGTGGAATAGGGGTGGACACGCGGACCCGAAAACCGAAAAAAACCGAGCCCGAAACCGAACCGTAACCGAAAAAATCGAAAACCGAAAAAAACTTAACCGAAAAAAAAAACCGAACCGAACCGAAGTAGTTCGGGTTGGGTTTCGGTTTCAGTCTGGCTCAACCCGAACTAAACCGAACTGACCCAAACTGACCCAAATCCAAAACGACGTCGTTTTAATTAAAAAAAAAAAAAGTTGTTTTAAAAAAGAAGAAGTTGTTTTAATTCCCTATCTCACTATCTCTTCATTCTCTTGACTCTCTGTATCTCACTCTCGGACACTCTCGGCCTTTCCCTCAAACCCTCACTCCCTCAGTGCTCGACCCGACCCTCACTCCTCCACGGCTCGACCAGTCCGGCAGTCCATCACCTCGTCTCCATCGTCGTCTCCTCTCCCGTCCCTGATCCCTATTCCTCTCCCGGTCGGCCCTCGCCCGAAGCCCCAAATCGCACCTCGAGCCATCGTCGTCTCCTCTCCCGGTCCATCGTCGTCTCCTCGTCTCCATCGTCGTCTCCCAAATCGCACCTCGAGCCATCCCTGTTCCTCTCCCGGTCGGCGTTCGCCCGAAACCCTAAATCTTCCGATGGCCCCAAATCGGCCGAAGCCCCAAATCCCCAAATCGGAGTGCTGCTACACTAAGAATATCACCAGGGTGGTCTTGTGCTTAATGACTCTGTAAGCTCTTGTTTTCTTGTTTGGAATTTGTGGGCAGCTGTTTGTTTCATTGAGGTCAAGTAGTAGGATGCAATCAAATATTTGCAGACATTCTTTCTTTTGGTTTCTCTTATTCTTGTGATTCTTTGTTGTTGTTTGCTGGTTTTGCTGCTGACTCTCAGCTCTTGGCTTGTATGTTGATGCTAAAGGGTTACTATATAGAAGATATAGGTTATGCCATACTTGGTATTGTAAATTGGTGTGTGCATCTGTGTGTGTGTGAAGAAGATTTAGGTAATGTCTTAGTATTGTAAATCGGTGTGCATATTGTTAGTTGTCTTCCCCTTCTGTTAATTTTGGATGTAACCACTCTTTGTGAGTGCTTGATTTTTGAGTTTCAGTTATAACCAGGAAAGAATTTTACTATTATGAAACTAAGTTGCAATTATCTTCTTCAACAGCTGTAATTACATACGAAAAGTATCAAGATTGCCTACCAAGATTAAAGATGAAGAGGACAAGAGGCGGGAAGATAGTGAAGGCGAAGCAGGGTTCATTATCAGTATTTGTTGGTGGTGTTGCTACGAACAACCACTCATCCTCATTTACTAAGGTAATTAAACTTTAAACAATTGAGTGATATCTATCATTTTAACCTTATTCCCTTTACCCTTATTAGTAATGAATAATTAATGATGTTTGCAATTTGTTTATGCAGATGCATGGAAATAGTGTTAGTGTTGGTGTTGGTGAATCGGTAAATTTGAGAGACTTGTGGATTACTTTGAAATTGTGTTTGGAGATATGAATGAGACCCTATCGAGGATGAGAGGGTGGAAAAGCTCACACATGATGTGAAAGATTTATTGTATGATCTCTTTAAGGTGTATGTGGAAGAGGCAAATTTGGGGCAAAGTGTTAGTGTTTCTCAAGATTCTAATCAAACTATTGAAGTGGTCCCTTTGGAAAAAGGCCTTACCGAGTTTCAAAGGAAGTTGAAGGAGAAGGAGTTGAAGAGAAAGGCAAAGAAGGCCGAGGTGATTTATAATGATGTGGATAGATATATTAGTGATCCCGTTGAAGGAGATGATGGAACTCATGGAAGGTTTGAATTGTTGACTTGGTGGAGAGTGTTTGGGATGTCTAAATACCCTACATTGGCCCGCATTGCAAGAGAGATTCTAGCTATTCCGGTTTCAACTATATCTTCCGAGTCTTGTTTTAGCACTAGTGGGAGAGTAATTAATCCACATCGTAGCTCTCTAAGTCCTAAAATGGTGGAAGCATTGATATATACTCAAAGTTGGCTTAGGGGTGAACATATTGCTTTGCACCATGTGCCTACTATTGAGGAGATGGAGATTTGTGATGATGCGGAAATAGGTAATAGTTTTGTTTTTTTCTTATTGAATATTTGAATTGCTTAATGTGATTTGGTTTTGTGTTATGCATGATTATATTTTATTTCTATTTTTCTAATTGTATGCAACTATGCATGTAGATGAATTGGTGAAGAGCTTGCAGCATGGCATTAGAGACAATCGTGCCGAGAGTGGATCAAGTGGTATGCTACCTCCAAGATCAAACTCATTCATGCGGGCTTGAGGGAGAGTTGAGAATTATGATGATGCCAAATTGCCAATCATGTCATCACTACCAGAAAAAAGGCTTTTGCCGACGAAAAAAAAAAACGGCCGACGAAACCAATTTTCGTCGGCTATTCTCAATAATGGCCGACGAAAATTGTTTTCGTCCCTAAAAAAAAAAGTCGTCGGCTATTCCCACTGAATGGCCGACGATTTTTTCTTTCGTCGCTAAAAAAATTATTTCGTCGCCTATACCCCCTAGAATGGCCGACGACTTAAAAATTTCGTCGCCTATTCTCTGAAAGTATAGCCGACGAAAACTTTAGTAAGTTTGGCCGACGAAATTGTCATTTTCGTCGGCTATAAGTTTATATATTTTCATATCAAAACCCGGTTTACTGCAGATTTAGCGTCCGGCGTCCGAATGACGATTGTGATACCATTCCGGAAAGGGAACGACGCCAGAAATCAAACTCGTTGCTGTGCCACGACGTGTGTGCCTTTTTGGGCTTTCGAGTTCGTTTAGGGCCTCAAAACGGCAGTTTAATATGTTTTCAAGATTTAAGTTTTCTAATTTATTTTGTTTTAAACCATTGCTTCATCCTTCAAATGCAAAAATGTTGTGAAATAAGAAATGACCGAAATAATGAAATACGTCTACGGTTGAAAAATGACAAGATTCTGAGAAAATCTGAGTGTCGAAAGATGCGGTCAAAGGTTTTATTCTTTCGTTTCCCTAATGGTAGCGTTACCTTCGGTAAATATTTTGAGGAAAATTTTTATACGATTAGTTGCATCTCATCGATTTGAAACTATTATCTGTTGAAGGTCAGGCAAAAAAACGTCATTTAGACAGTCCAATTACCATTTCTAAGCGTTTAGAGGTTTGACTCACCCGGTTGACCGTTCCGATCGAGCCTTTAACGTTGTCAGCTGAAGTTGGATTTTTTTCCATACATGTATTTAATCTAAATGGTGATATCTGACGGTTGAAATAGATTTTCTAAACTTTTACATTCAAAATCAGAACATATGCACTAATGTTCCTTAACTTGTTACTAAGTGTTTAAGTGAATGTATAGTTTCAAATAGTTACTATACGTACACTCTTCAAATGCAAATATGTCGTCAAATAAGATATGACCGAAATAATGAAATACGTCTACGGTTGAAAAATGACAAGATTCCGATAAAATCCGTGTGCTGAAATAATGAAATAAGTTAAAACCCGGTTTACTGCAGATTTGGCGTCCGGCGTTCGAATGATGATTGTGATACCATTCCGGAAAGGGAACGACGCCAGGAATCAAACTCGTAGCGTTGCTACGATGTGTGGGCATTTTCGGGCTTTCGAGTTCGTTTAGGGCCTCAAAACGGCAGTTTAGTATGTTTTCATAGAATAGCCGACGAAACATTGTAAATCGTCGGCTATTCTCTAAGTTTAGCCGACGAAAATTAGATTTCGTTGGCTAAACTCTTGTGATCCGCGCCTTTTTTATTGTCCGCCGTTGGATGGCTCAGATCCGACGATGTTCATAGAATAGCCGACGAAATATTGTAAATCGTCGGCTATTCTCTAAGTTTAGCCGACGAAAATTATATTTCGTCGGCTAAACTCTTGCGATCCGCGCCTTTTTATTGTCCGCCGTTGGATGGCTCAGATCCAACGGCTGTTGATTTTCCAAAGTATAGCCGACGAAATATATTAAATCGTCGGCAATTCTCCTTCTAAATCTTTTAAATCGCTTCCTCCCGCCTTTTTTTCTCCTCCTTCCCCCCCTCCTCCGGCCTCCGGCCTCCTCCTTCCCCTCCTCCGACCTCCTCCTCCTCCTCCTTCTCCTCCTCCGATCTGGTATTTTTTTTTTGCCCAAAATGCAGTTATAGCCGACGAAATTGACATTATTTCATCGGCTATAACTTTAAAATATTAATATATTCCGACAAAATATCCGACGAAATAGCTCAAATCGTCGGCTATACTTCAGAACAAATACCCGACGAAACCAAATTTCGTCGGCTATAACTTTAAAATATTAATATATTCCGTCGAAATCGTCGGCCATACTCGAAAATAGCCGACGAATTTCGTCGGATATTTGACCAAGCTTTGGTCGACGAAATCATTTTCGTCGGCCATAATTCGTCGGCCAAGGTTGGAATGGCCGACGATGTCGTTTTTTTCGTCGGCCATTACTTTTACCGACGGGCTTTTACCGACGAATTATAGCCGACGAAATTTTTCGTCGGTAGAAGGAATAGCCGACGAAAATAATTTCGTCGGCTATTCTGTCAAAGCTGGTAGTGCATGGACTCTCATATTGTTCTATTTTTCTCTTTCTTATTTAGTTATGTTTAAATATTAAACTTTTGACTTTGACTTTATTTTGATGGACTTGAAATTGTTGAATTATGGAGTATGGACTCAAGCTGAACTTTGTACTTTGAAATTTTTGACTTATAAACTATGAAATTTATATTTTTTATTCGAACTTGAAAAGTGGGTAAAACTGAAGAAAAAAAACCGAACCGAACCGAACCGAATTTTAAATTTGGGTTGGGTCATGGGTTTTGTCCAAACCCGAACCGAAGTGACCCGTGTCCACCCCTAAGGTGGAATATCAAATGAGATGAGTTGCCTGCCTTAAAGTACTTGTGTATTCATTGGCTGGCCAAATATTCTGAGGAGTGTAAAAGAATAAAGGCCGGACTGGTAGTGGCATGGGGAAGCTTTAATATATAGGTCTCTATGCATGTGGAAGAATGTATATTATCACAACTTTAGTCATATATAAATATATGTGTATTTATTACAAAGTGGTATTTGGAATTCAATTGTGGGTAGTTTTGGAGGGAAGTAAGTATTTAATTTGTATTAATAATTTTTTTTAATATATTAATTAATATTTTGTCTCAATTTCGGTTTTTTTTTTTAAATATAAATTATTACTTAGGCGACGAAACTATCATTTTCCTCGCCTAAGTGATTTACTTAGACGACGAATATATTTTTTTTGTCGTCTAAGTAAATCACTTAGGCGAGGAAAAAGATAGTTTCGTCGCCTAAGTAAATCACTTAGGCGAGGAAAATGATAGTTTCGTCGCCTAAGTAAATCACTTAGGCGAGGAAAATTAGAATTTTCGTCGCCTAAGTGATACACTTAGTCGACGAAAATAATATATTCGTCATCTAAGTGATTTACTTAGGCGAGGAAAATGATAGTTTCATTGCCTAAGTAAATCATTTAGGCGAGGAAAATGATAGTTTCGTCGTCTAAGTAAGTCCGTAGCCGACGAAAAACATCGTCCTCTAAGAACTTTTTTCGTCACCAATCATTCTTAGACGACGAATATAATTCGTCGTCTAAGTACTTTCTTAGGCGACGAAATTTATAATTTTCGTCGTCTACTTACTTAGGCCACAAACTTTAGACGACGAAACTTAGGTGACGAAATTTTCGTCACCTAAGTTTTTAGGAGACGAAAATCACTCTTAGGTGACGAAAATTTTTCGTCGCCTAAGATTTCCATTGTTGTAGTGACATAGCTTTACAAATTTTCATCGAATGAGAGGTCGAATCTTACATATTGTGTTTAACTACAATCATGCGTGATTACACTTGTATAGGAATTTTATTTCCCAACACTTCTTCATCATTTTCTATTAGATGATAAATGGATCTATTGTTAGAATAAAGACTTCGACAGATCATGAGAGTATATGTAGGCCTCACTTTATTCTTTAGAGTGTCTAAGCCGATTGATGGATGGTCACCATCATTACAGTCCTTGAGTTCCATTTCAAGACTGTGTATTCCCAAGATCTTTTTCATTCTTAACTTAGGATTTACGATACATAGAGTTTCTCTTAGTTCATTTAGAGTTTATGTATATCCACAATGAAAACGCAAGGGCATAATTCATCAATCTCTTCCCAATCAAATAGCCACTTTAGTGAACGTCTCAATTTCTTTTGCAAACGTACTCATGTGATCTAGAACCACTTGATTTAGATGGATGAAGTCCGTTTAGGATCCTCATGTATATCTCTTAATTTAGATCCCCATAGAGATATATGTTTTGATCACTTTTGTAAACTGCATGTTCAGTTTTTCGGAAACTACCAAACTGACAAGGTAGTGGAGTGCAATGACATCTATTACGAGAGATTGTCTCAAAGTAATCCATTACGAGAGAATATCTCATCATAGTCTATTCCAGTGCGTTTTTGAGAGACCTTGCGCCATAAGGTGAGTCTACATACTCTTATGCTCATTACGCATTCTAAAAGATATATTTGATACGGTTTATATTTGCGGTGCCGGCGTCACCTGTCCAAATGACCTATCTCTTTATTTATACCGGATCGCTTCTTTCCATTTGGCCAATTTACTACGTTGACATTTTTCAACGAAGTATGGTTCGATATTATACTCATTATTCCATGTCCTCTTGTACACTAGTGTAATGTGTTTATAGATATCTCTATACTTTCAAGGATTGGTTCTAATATTTGAGGCGTCCCCCAATGATAACCACAATCCATAAATATTCTCATAAGGCGGATCTGAGTATCACTGATCAATGAATCAGGTTGTGTCAAACTTGCTTTATTCATTTAGGCAAGTATTTATCGAACCTAAGGTGGCCTCCCCCTGTTCCTTGGAGAGCCACGGCCTGTGACACCATTTATGCCACTAATGGCGTCACCATGTCACTATCCATAGTGGTGGTGCAATGCCCAATTCTTCTTGGGTGGCACCATGTCCTCTTAATAGGACACAATCCTTACAGGCATGTTTGTAGCAGGTTTATGTGATCTCGTCACTTTAATGTGTCACACATCTACGCACGTTACTTTGTATGGTTTTGGGGATCAAGATGAGACACAGTGGGACAAACCACGACAATTCATGTTGTTCCACTTGAACATGCTTGTTCTTATCTCCCCCTAACGGTGGGAAGACTGTCTCATTAAAGTTACACACCACAAATCTAGCGGTAAGAAGATCGCCTGTCAATATTTCGACATAGCGGACTAGCTGGAAGTTCATATCCATCATAAATATTTATTCATCTCCAGTAACCCATCATTGTGCGCTGTGTTGGCGCAATTTTAGCACATTAAAATGTTTAACCGAGCTAAAAGATTGTAGATCTATGTCAATCCAAAAGAGTTCAAGGATTACAAGTTCGTTTGAGATCCTTTAAAATTCTCACACATAGTCACTAGCTATAGTGTAAATTGGTTCAATGATGATGACCATAGATGAATAAGTAAAGTTGCATGCAAAATTGCATAACCCAAAACGGAAGTATTAGTATGATTTTACCAATATCAAGACTATTACTGTAGTCGTTTTCCGTGAGACCAATTGAGTTTTGATATAGGAATATGATGTCTATTACAGGTCCCATATAATAAGCTATAAAATCATCACACTGACGGAAATTAACCCGGCCTAGGTGCTTTGACTTTCTAGCATCAGCAGCATAAATTTTTAATTGTGGATGATGTCATGACATGTGACCAGTGTGTCGACACAACAACCAACACCATAAAATATCTAAGGTGTTTGCAAGTTGGTTGAATCAGTCCACTGAATCCTCTTTGGATTCAATATAAGAACATAATGAGAACACATGTGTCCTTTGCATATAATGGTGTCAATTATAATTTTACGAGTTGGCTTTGAATGATGTGCTTTTATTCATAAAATCACGATGGATGTCAGAAGCATAATAGGATATAAGTGCATATACTTGTGCATCAAATATATTATAATATCACCTTAGGGGAGTGGTGAAATTTAGGTATTGAACACACGTTTTCAACCCTACATGAATTGTGTCAAAACAATATTTGAGGATAAAATGTTCTTTAGTCGTCCTTGGTTTCATGTGTGAACCATATGCTTCTGGTATTTGCTTCAATTTACCCAAAATATAGGTGTCCATAGTAATTTCTTTAATGTACGGATCACCATATCAAAGCCAATCTATGTCAGATTTCCAAAAGATCATTTTTCTTTTGACTTTGGGTTCAATTAATAGTTACATATAACTCACTAAGTTTACATATTAACTTCTCTAATACTCGTTTACATTCGCAGTCATTAGAGGTAATGCAAAGGAGTTCAAATGAATTCTCATCTGTATCTTTTTTACATGAACATCGTGGCATAAATTTCTTTAAAATGTAGAATAAATTCAATTTTCTCTTATCGCATAAATTGTCAATTTGACATATGCTCAATATATACATCGAACGTAACTCAAAGTCTTTAGAGTAACTCGATGGGAATTGTAATAAAAGGTGTGGTAATCCCAGTTAGGCAGGTGCATTATGAATCTCAAAGGAACAGATATATCGATCATTATCACTTTCATTATAGTACTACTGTTCTTCAGTACTATTGTGCTATTTTGTGATATATTAGTACCATTGTCCTTCAGTACTATTATTCTAGGGATCACATGGTGCGTTTATTTGCCCATAATTCGTTGTGTCATGCCTATATTATGTCTCTGCACACAATTCTTTGTGTCATGCCTATATTATGATATGTTGTTTTATTTTATGCAATACTTTGCAAAGTTAGATGCAGAAAATTGAATCATGTATATTTATGAATAAAATTTGAATAATCTCAAATCCTTTAGAGAAGATTCAAAAATTAACGTGCCAACGATTACATTTAGTCTTGTCCAATTTAGAGATAGAAACTTTAAGATCAAAAAGTCTAAATAGGCGTAATAGCATTTATAAGGATATCTTAGAAATTTAAAAGTAGACTAATCAAAGTCTATCTTGGATTGAGTCCGATCCTTTTTGCTTTTTTAATAGCTGCAATGATGAGATGTGTCATTGACATATTCTTCCCATATGGTATGTCTTTAGTTGTAAATTTATTTTTAATGTTCTTGTTGGATATTGAAGATACTTTTTCAAAAAAATCCGCGTACTCATATGATTCTTCATACTTATTGTAAGTCGTAGCTAATTCATTGCAAGCTTGTAATGTACGTATCAATACTTCATTGATTTACAACAATGGCAGTGCTTCATTGCACATGACGTGTCCCCTATGTCATCTTTTAAATGGTACATTGTTTCCACTTGCTTTTGGATGATTATATGAATCTTTACGTCTATGGTAATTGCCCTTTGTTTTAGGGTCGTTGCATTACTTTGCCCAATTTGTTCTAGGAAATATCTTTTTCTAAGACCTTACATCGTCATTGCCCTTTGTTTTAAGGTTGTACCATTACTTTGCATAATTTGTTTCAGGAAATTTTTTTTCTCAGACCTTACATTGCCATTGCCCTTTGCTTTAGGGTTGTTGCATTACTTTGCATAATTTGTTCCATGAAATTTCTTTGCTATTTACATAAAACAATTTATATAAATATACCATGCTCAACCCTTAGTTGGCTCAGTAGGGGAATTTGGTATTCAAGTTCTTCTGAGTCCAATGAGTCAAAACCAAATTGTGATGGTTAAACCATATGTAAAATGGAGGAAGAAGAGAATGTATTAGTTTCACGGTCTAAATGGCATTCACGACAATTAATATAAACCACTATACATTTTGGTAAATCCGGTGCTTCGTGAAATTTCGTTATCACAATAAAGTTTTGGTTTCTCCATTTTCATTGGATGTAAAGCTAATGAAATTTCATTATCATTGCTTTTTACACAATTAATAAGATATCCATCTTGAAAAAAAATTCAATAAATAAAAATTGGATTTCAAAACCAAAATTTGTACTGGTCATATTTTTCTTGCTTCGTGAAAATACTTTTTCACAGTAGTAGGTTTGTCCATTTTTCTTTATATTACAATGCTCAAACTAAATAACATGTTAAATAAAACTAATTATTTAACATAATAAAATAAACATATAGTGCTTCAAGTTTCACATTTTTATAAAATACTAATGCGATCAAATTGAATAGGGCAGTATATTATATAAAAACTGAAACAAAATATAATGAAAGCAGAACATCAATTTAAATATTACTTGTAAGTTTGCCAGATAAACAGCATGTAAAGCGATTGCTCGATCTCCGATTCCATATTGTCGTCGCATTTTTATCGCCGCATTGTAATTGGTACATCATATATAAAAACAACAATATTCATATGATTAGTCACTTCATGGAGGAGGTGGGCTGGCATAGGAGCAGGGCAGCTGCTGGTGCAGCTAGCGGCGGCGGGAGGAGAAAAAAAAATTAGGGTTTTTTCTGATATTTTTTTTTTCTTGACTAAAATCTCAGCGAGTAAAGCTACATGCTGATAACGTGTTGTAGGATAATCGAAATTGGTCTACTCATTTCATTGATAATCCCCTTTATATATGGTGAGTATTACACTGGTAATAGTAAATATATTAATGACAATAATGACTACGTAATTATCTCTCGTCAGTTACATTGACGAAGGCACATAATGTGTTTTTCCTTCAACAATATATATATATATATATATATATATATATATATATATATAAATTCCTCCTATGGTACTTAACGTATAGCCAATTGGATACTTTGGTACCCAACTTTTCAAATAGGACAGTTTGATACCTGAAGTTAACTTTTATTTTGATACTTATGTTGACTTCTTTGTTAAATGTAAAGGGTAAAATTGACATTTAAGTATAATATATAAAAATAAAATAAAAACCTGTATTTTTTTAAATATTTTGGGTTAAAAACATGTATTTTTTTATTGTGATTTAGTTATGTTGGAAACATAAGTTAATAAATTCCATCGTGGTAATGTAAACACTTACAAGACTACTTCGTTGAGTTATATCTAATCAACCAAATATATAATCGTAGTTGTTCAAATCACAAATACTAGATTTATTAAACAAAATTTCAATTATTTTACATTCAACAGAACTCAAAAGTTTTATTCTTTTTTTTTTTGACAAAAAATTAAATCATATTTATTTTCTCTCAAATGATATATATAAAAAAAATGAATATCAAGTTAATTATCAATAACCTTAGATGCATAACACTCATGTTTTAAAATTTTATTAAATAATATCTAAATGTCAATTTTACTCCTTACATTTAACAAAAAAATTAACATAAGTACTATAGTATCACATAAAACTTAACTTCATGTACCAAACTGCCTTCTTTGAAACGTTGGGTATCAAAGTGTCCAATTGGTCATACATCAAGTACCATAAGAGGAATTTACCATATATATATATATATATATATATATATATATATCATATCCAGAGCGAACCTTCGCTTTGAATTTACCGTGCTGAAGTTCAGTTTTTGACACACTTTTCGGTTATATTTTAACATCAACACAGTTCATATGTTAAAACCTAATGTATAGATTGTCTCTGTCAAATTTCATTCAATTTGGTGATCGTTAAAGAATCAAAACTATATTAAATCAATGAACAAACTGAATTTGTTCAACCTACACTGTTCATCTAAATCTCTATAATGAGATATCAAACGATTATCAAGTTGGATGAAATTTTGCATAGATTATCTATACATTAGGTTCTAACATCAGAACGGTGGATATGTTAAAATATGACCGAAAAGTGTGCCAAAAACTGAACTTCACACAGTAAGTTAAAGCGCAGATTTGCTCTAGATAGAAAATATATATATATATATATATATATGGTGCATATCTCCAACTAAGTTGCTCAAGCCTGTTAGATCACATAATCCAAAAGAGTTAAGTGCATGTACAGCTTGCAGATAATCACTCTCCAAAATAGCTCTAGTTGACTACAATTCCAGCAAGAGAAGCAGGTCTTACTTAATAGTAATTTGCACTGAAATAATGAAAGTTTTCTAGTTGGAAGAAGCAGTCAAGAACTCAATTTTCTTGTGATGGAGTACACGCCTGCCATATATTCTTCCACTCCTCCATATTGTTTAGTTATTAACCATCTACATTCATCTTGACGAATCAATTAATCATAAGTGGCGGTGAGTTTTAAGTTTTGTGGAATATTCTAATATATTTACTTTTTAAGTTATATATGTGAATTGTTTTGTATAATTATAGTTTATATATTCCTTGTAAATATAGACTTGTATCCCTATATATACCTCTTCAATGGAGAAAATAAATTATTGAAATATTAAACTCAAATCATATTCTTATTTTCCACTTGACATCAGAGCAAAACCAGGTTCGATCCTTGAATTTGTACCCAAACTTAAATCTCAAATCAAATCACAAACCGCTGCATACTATTATCACACAAATCATCACATACCATTCTTGAATCCCAAATTTTCCACTTGGCATCAGAGCAAAACCAGGTTCGATCCTTGAATTTGTACCCAAACTTAAATCTCAAATCAAATCACAAACCGCTGCATACTATTATCACACAAATCATCACATACCATTCTTGAATCCCAAATTTTCAAAACAGCTGCGATAAGCCGATTCCGCCAAGCCGAGAAGCAAGTTTTCTACAGCAGCATCCCCACATATAAAGCAGCCCACGTGCTCTTGTCATAAAGCATATTTATTTATTTTTTAAGCAAATCAAATCCAATAGAACAAAAACATCGATCAGACCTTCGCACCATGCCGCTCATCAGGCAACCCAAATGTATATACAAACAAAAAATGGTTCACTTGGTGAATATTTTTGTCATGGAAAGTAAAAGTGTTATGAAGCAATCAGATACCCTAATTGGTGGGATTTCACCAAAAAACAACATAAGATTTTTGGACAAGCTGTCGTGACTCCCATAGAAGAAGAGCATATATCCAGTGTGTCTGCTAATATAGCACAATCAAGTATAAGTGGTAAGACTATTTTGAATAATACTTGGATAGTTGATACAAGTGCATCAGACCATATGACTAATGATTCTAGTCTCTTGACCACAATTAAACATTCCTCTCAAAATGTTGTGTCTGCTGATGGTACACCCACCCCCGTTATTGGAGAAGGTTCTGTTATCTTAACTGAAACTTTAACTCTTGAGTCTGTCTTACTTGTCACATCACTAGCATATAATCTCTTGTATGTTGGTAAGATTATTATAGCTCTTGCATATATTGTCATATTCAATCCATCCTTATGTGTGTTTCAAGACATTTTAACCAGGCGAATTCTTGGTTATGGTGTAAAAAGGGGAAAATTATACTACATGGATCTGACAAAGACTAGAAAAAAACATAAACATCTTTTGGGGCAAGCTAATCAGGTTCATGGTGATACGACCCGAATTTCGAACTACCTCGGGACAGTGTTTTCTTTTATTTTTACGTACCGAGAATCGTTTTTACGATTCGAAAGTCCGAAATGTTGACTTTTAAATAAGTTGACCCGACCGAGGATTTTGTTTTTTTTATAAGGTAGAGGACGTTGAAACGAGTTCGTGGACATGTAGCACGCCCAATTTGGAGTTTGTACGAAAAAATTGTGATGTAAAATCGAAAATTGTCCGATTTTTGGACGAGTATAAATAGCGGGAGGAAAATTTCCCGAAAAGGAAATCCCCCATTTTTCTTTCTTTTTTTCTTTTCTTTCTTTTTCTTTTCTCCTTCCCTTTCTCTCTCCTCTCCCCCGACTCCAGTTCGCCCTCCACCTGGCACCGCCGTCTGGCCGAACTGGGCGGCCGCACCGGTCGCGTTCGGACCGTCTCGGCTCCCTCGTCACGCCGGTGGTGGTGATTCACGACGAATCGCCGCCGTTTGGCCGTGCACAGCCCGAGAAGCACCGACCCCGATCGGGTGGTTCTCCCTCCTCCGGCCATGGTTCGGCCCGATTCCGGTAGGGAATCGAAGGCCTTGACCCGCACGTCAATCCTACGAAAGGAATTGAGCTGATTCGTAGCAGGTAAGGAGGAATTAGATTTTGAAAATTTTAGGGTTTTCGGATATTCGAATTGGAGTTTGTGATTTAGAGGTTTTTGGTGGATTTGGAGGCTAGATTAGTGATTAGAACATTGATTGGAGTCGATTGGGTGTATTTTGGGGTTGATTTGGTGGATTTTTGGAGAGATTGGATTTGGGGAAATCGGGCCGCCGTGCCGGCCGCCGTATGCGGCGGCTGGGGCCGTTTTTGGCGGCGGGGACGAGTTCCCGAGGTGGTGGAGATGGTGTTGGACGAATTTGGCGTCGATTGGAGGTGGTTTCGGCCTCCTGTGGCGGCACTGCCGGCGGCGGCGCTGCTATTCCCGCGACGGTGGCGGCGGCGCCACTGTTCCGGCGGCTTGAGGAAGAAGATGAACAGTGATGTGGTAAAAAAGTGAAAAGGTAAAACGGTAAAAGGTGAAAAGTAAATGGTAAAACAGTAAAAGTAAACAGTAAACAGTAATTAATAAAAGTAAGAAGGTAAACAGTAAAAGTAAATAGTAAATAGTAAACAGTAAACAGTAAATGGTAAATAGTAATTGACTTTTAACCATTTACTGTTTGACTTTCAGAATTACTGTTTGACCTGTAATAATTACTGTTTGACCAGTAGTTTTTACTGTTGATTTACCGTAAAAAGGGTAAAAGCTGATTAAAAGGGTTTTTACGACGGAATAACTGGGAAAAGAATTATTTGGACACGAGGTGGGTGTCCTAAGCTATTTCGGACGTAGATTATCGGTATTAAAGCGTAACTCCTATACCGATAACTGAAAAGGAAAAATTAGGAGTTTTCGGACGAGCGAGGACGTCCGTGGTTTGGGTTCTATATTTGTTTTCCAAGGTTTAGAAATTTACGATTTCGCCCTTGTGACAGGTCGAGAGGGTACTCGACGGGACGAGAGCTGAAACGGCTACCAGCTCGGAAAGACTGTGAGTGGACTTTTGTTTTGAAATTGATGCATGCATAATTATTTGATTTTATGTGGATTTATATACATATATATATATATATATATATATATACACACATATAAGTGGGGAAATTTCTTTGGAAACCTTTCGGATTTTTAAAGAACATCGAGTTATGTGAAAGGAGGGTGTATTGACATCGGTTTTCAAATAATTTATAAATTTCATAAATTAACTTGACATTTGGAAAATTAATGTTGATATATATATAATTTACATAACTTAAATGGGATTTCCGTGTATTATATGATTTGAACTATTCGGATTTTATGACTTATCATTTATGTTGATATTTAATCGGAAACGAGATTTCCGAGGATGATATGATTTTACTTGGTTTCGATATTCATGACATTTGAGATATGTAGACTTCAATTATTTTCTACGAGGCTGTATTGGTGTTTAATTATATTTATGAGTATAAGCCTCGGGAGTACGATCGGAGATCGTACGGATTGTTATATATAAGGGGAAACGTGTTTTTGGTTTGTTTTCGGATTTTCACCATACGAGGGTCCACGGTATTATTATATTGATGCTAGCTAGCGAGGCCTCATCCCACGCGAGGTGACGACTTGACCATATAGGTCAGATTCACGCTCGGTGGTCGACGTAGGGTGGTATATATTGAGGCGGTGACGTGTCTAGGTAGTAGACTTAGACACGGGGGGAGTCAATAGGACTCTCGGACCCGGAGCCTGACGAGGTTCCAGTTATTTATGGTGGGTAGACTTTCCCCTGTTGCATGGCCAATGGGATTTGGTCATGAGGATGTTTTTCACTGTGATTGCGGGAATATTTCCTCTGTAAAGCTTTCAGTTTTAATAAATTCCCGCATCAGTCGATTGAGATTTTTATACGATTATATGATGTGGCTTCGGGAATATTTCATTTATGAGACTTTCAGCTTTTGATAGATTCCCGAAGCAGTGGATTAAGCTTTCTATATTTTTATATTATCTAGTTTCGGGAATATTTCCTCTATGAGGCTTTCGGTATTTTATAGATTCCCGAACCAGTGGAACTAAGATTTTTATATGACCAAAGAGATTGATCGAGATGTATTATAAGTTGATTTTCAAATGATTATGATTTTATATATATATATATATATATATATATATATATATAAACAAAGGAGTTTTGTTTATTTGAGTTGTCAGCGAGGCTGAGTTGTTTTAATAGAGTTTTTCATAAAATGTGGTACGTTTATATATAAAATATGCATGCATTGTGATTTTCCGATTAGTATGAAAATGTGGAAAAGTGATATAATGTCTTTAACGAAAAGTTTTAGTTGAAATTATTTTATTTTTATCCACTCACTCTAACGTTTTTAAATTACTTTCCCCTGGGCCCTTCGTTTTAAAATGCCCAGTGTGCAGACTAGTAGTCGAGGTCAACGATACTCAGGTCGAGGCATAGTCAGCGTCAGTATTGCTTCCGTTTGGTAGGATCTTTTGATTCTTTATCCTTCTGATTTTGTATCCTTAGTTATTTTCTGTAGAATGCTCTGATAAATTGTAGATGTTTTAAAAGTGATTTTACTTCGGTGTGGAGAAGTTGTTGGAATCTTGGGGGAGCAGGTGGCTCCTAGAGTCAGAGTGGATTTTATAGAAGTGCTTTGTGTATTTGACAGGTGAGGGTTGTCCATTTTAAGAGAGGTCATGCCGATTTTCGGTAAAATCTCTCTTAAGGTGGTCCCCGCAGGATCTGATCCGGGTTTCGGGGTGAAATCTGGTTCGAGTCCTGTCACATGGAGTCGTAAGTGGAAGAGAAGTTATGTGGCTATGGCATCGTCACCTAGGCCACCTAAACTTCCATTATCTCAATGTTGAGCAAAAATTGTAAATAATATACTCGACATAATTTCATCTTATCTCATTATTTTGAAATAAGACTTTTATCATATTAAGTTCGGATCCATTCAAGACAAAATATATCTCTTAATTACAACTCCTATATTTCAAGGAGAAAACCCTTTGATTCCAAATACGAAGAAAATAACGTATGTGGAGTGTGTGTGTTTGTTTGTTTTTGCGGCTGCACCCAGGAATATGAATGGGTTGCCTACGTACCCTTGGAGAGGGATCAAGCCACTCGTAGTTCAAGAGTTCCAATGAGTGAATGACTCACTGGACAAGTTTGGCATTTTGAATGAGAGTAGTGTTTAGGCTACTTTGAAAGACAGATTTGACAGACCAGGGATTCAGGTGAATTTTTACTGGTGGAGTCAAGGATTCTGTTTAGAATTGTGGTTGCGCCTGGATTTAAATCTAGACTGCCTACATACCCTGTGAAGGGATCAAACCACTGTAGTTCGAAATTTGGGATTTAAATGGGTAGATGACCAATTTGCATGGAATTCGTGTTTGAGACATTTGCGAGGGTGTAAAGCCCTCAAGTCTACTTTCGATGCAATATGGGAATGATTTGCTTTTTCTGGTGCTTGAGTGGATTTGACTGTAGGGCCAAGGATTTGTCTGGCGAAGTCAGGGATTCGATATGTGAATTGTGTGGTTGTATCTAGTGGGCCGCTAGATTGCCTACGTACCCCTTTTTGAGGGATCAAACCGACCGTAGTTCATAACTTTGGGTTTATGATTTTGTATCGATATTTGAGCTCAACAGATGTATGTAGAACTTGAATCTGTCAAGCGTATTGCTTTTGAACACTCAGTTTGGTAGAGTGTTTGCCGGGCTTTACAACAGGCCTCGGAATTTGGTGGGTTGCACGTATTGTACCGGGCTTTGCAACGGGCCTCGGAATTTAGTGGATTGCACGTATTGTACCGGGCTTTGCAACGGGCCTTAGTGGACAAACTGATGTTGTGCCGGCTTTGCAACGGGCCTCGGAATTTTAGTGGACGGACGATGTAGTAGAGTATCTCTCGATTTAATTTGGACACCCGGGATGCCGAGCTTTGCCGTAGATAAGGTTTCTGTCGTCTTTTACTTGTTGACGAGTAGTGTGACTGGGCATGTGGGCTTATAACCTGTCGGTGGCCCAATAAAGCCCAAAACTTGATCTGCCACACTTTGAACCTGGTGATTGAAGTTTTCGACCCCCGAAAGCTTCTGTGTGAGAAGGAATATTTGTAAACTCATGATCTTCCTGGCTCTTATCTCTATCATGATCATCTCCTCCGGGAAGAGGTCGAGTTCTAGTGGAGATCAAATACGCAAGCCCAATTCAAGATGGAGCCATCAAGTGATCTGTATATATGGGTGGCGTTCCTTCCATTGCCGTCGTGTATGTGTATCGGGTAAGAGCCTCTTGTTGGTCTCCTCCGTTGGTATTGAGTTTCTGGGGAGTGTCAAGACATGAATCTCCATTATGAAATTTGTCTTTTGCAAGTAGGAGCGTGTACACCCAGTAGGTGCATCAATCATCAATTGATTAATCATAATTCCACCGTTTTGAACCTTTTATAATTGTCTCATCGATTTGATAAACACCTGTATGTTAATTTCCTTTAGTTTGGTTGCCACCGATCACCAAGTGTTCACATATACTGCTGACATTGAAACTTTCGCAGAAGCTATATATATCGAACTTTGTATGCAAACATCAATAGCTCGGTGAGGCTTTAGAGATAACTCCTGCGTATTAAGAATCTCTGTGTGCAGGTCCCGTGTACGTTGGCTACCAATTTATGCATGCTGGAGCAGTAGGTGTATTGGCTTCCATGAATCAAATATCAATTGATTAATTTCCATTCCACCGTTTGAGAAAGTATATGAACATTGATTGTTCTTTCAACATCCATTTGATTATTTCATACTTCCACCACTTGCTTTTATGTGAGGCTTTTGCAAAAGCTTTGTGCCTGATGTTGTAGATGCTTCATTATTGACGTCATGGAACTTCCTTGCTTGCAGGTCAATATTCGACAGGAGGCAGAGGTCTTGAATACTTTGGCTACTGCACGTCAAGTTAGAACAAACTATAAACACAGCCAATTGTTTTGTACACCTTTGGAGCAGCTCGTGGCCTGGTAATATGCGCACCACTACTTCCCTGCTTTGCAGCTTCTGCAACATTAGATGTAGGTATGGACTTTGCTACATATTTGGATTTGGGGCTGCTTCTTTTGGTGTATGACTAGTGTTATTTGCAGGCTTGGTGTCGAAGCAGTGTATGAACCGTAGAGTAGCCTTTTATCGTCGTGAACTCAGACAAGTGTGACAGAGCCCTTTAAGACGCAGCCATTCTCCGAGAGTAGGCCGAAAAGGATAACACACAAGTCCAGGACACAGAGACAAAAAGACACAGGTGAGCCTCGGAATTTTATCGTCGAGACACGAAACAAAAAGACGTCATTGTGGCTGTGAATGAGGGCTGGATATCGACTTTGTGTCTTTGCCCAAAAGCCATTGATTGTTGGCAGAGACTGAGGACAAATAGTAGACGTCCAAGAGCTTAAAGGAACCGCCTCTATTGTCTGCACCATGAAGGAAAAAGATTAGTAATTTTAGGCAATTTAATTAACCAAGGTTTTATACCTATGATTTGCTGCCGTGGAAAAGAAAAGCTTCCTTGATCGAGGTTCTGTGTGAATCCTCTCCCTTCAGCTATCTTCTTCTACTGATCTTTCTCTTCTTTATTTCTGCCATCCTCTCTCTCCTTTCTCTTTTTCTCTCGGTCTCTCTATCTCTGCCCTCTTTTTCGTCCTCTGTTATCCCCCCCCCCCCCCCCCCATTTTCTTGCTACTGATAGCTTGCCTTTTATAACGGAGTGAGGATGTGATAGAATGATAAGTTATTCCCCATTTGAATTTGAAATCGTATCAACCGATTTGACCAAATTTGTAGGCTTCAGTCTGACTATGTGATTTGAATTTTGATGATAGCTTAATTGATAAAGCTTTTGACCTTTCATCAAACCACCTTGATCACGTTGAAATTGACTTGGCATGCAGAAAGATAATTATGTTATACCCAGCCGATATGCTCATTTGTTATTCGGTTGGAGATAAAGGTTAAACCAAGTCAACATATGATTTGAATTCGATTTGCATCTCTCCATTATACGATAGTCCCCTTTTTTTTTTCCTCAACACTCAAGAAGCTGCAACCTCAGTTGTTTCTCTGTATCAACGCCTCAGATTTCCATTGTGACAATTGTGAACTAGCCAAGAGTCACAGTGCCCCATATTCACTAAGCCTTCACAAAAGTCTAGTTCCCTTCATGAAGATTCAATCTGACGTTTGGGGACCTGTAAAAATCTCTTCACTTTGTGGCGCTCAATACTTTGTAACATTTATTGATGATTGCACGCATATGACATGGGTATCTTTATTGAAAAACAAGAGTGATGTATGTTCCCAGTTCAAAGAGTTTCATAAGATGGTGTCTACACAATATCAACAGACTATTGGTGTTTTCCAATCTGACAATGGTGGAGCATATGCAAGAGTTCACACAATCTCAAGAAATTCGACATTAAACTTCAAATTCCTGTACTCCTCAGCAGAATGGATTGACAAAACGGAAGAATCGGCAGTTGCTTGAAGTTGTTTGTGCCTTATTGTTTGGCATGAATGTGTCTCATGAGTATTCAGGAAAAGTCGTGAAGTCTACAGCATATCTCATCAATCGTACTCCTTCTCGGGTGATTGAGTTTCAAAACCTTCAACAACAACTTCACAAGATTATTTATGTTCCCTCTATGCCCAATTTGGAGCCTCGTGTATTTAGCTGCACAGTATATGTTCATATTCTCAAGCCTCAATGAAGCAAACTTGATCATCGTGCAAAAAAATATACTTTTGTGGGCTATGCAAAGTTTCAAAAGGACTATAGATGTTATGAACTACAAATCAACACGATACATACATCTCTTGATGTTTCTTTTCATGAATCTGAGCCATACTTCTCAACGGGAGCTTTGGAGTCGTCCCTTCAAGGGGAGAGAGTCAGTAAAGGAAATCTTCAAAATAGATTTGATTTTGAAGAATTAGAGGCATTAGATTTAAGATTTGGAGTTGGAATAATTGAAAATCAAGAGACGGGTCATACTATAGCACAAGAGACATAAAGACAATTCAATACAGGACAAAACACAATCAGACAAACTACTATGGATGCTGATGAGCTAAGCCAGTTTAGCCACTCTAGCCCACCTGATGTGAATTCTGACAAGCCGAGCAGCACGCCGAGCCAGCTGAACCACTCTAATCCACATGATGTGGATTCTGAGATAACGAGCTGCCGAGTGAGCCCATAAGCCGAGCCGAGTTTTGACATTTCACCATCTTATGCAAAAAAAACATGAATTGGGACCCGATGACCTTTGTGAGCAGAATGAGTCTGCCATCACTACACAAACAACTCAAACGCACTCAAGACAGAATTGTGAAGAAAATTCATCATTCAATACAGTACCTATTTCCCCCCTATCTACATCGTCAACTGAAAAATCCGTCGCGAATGTTTCTCCTCAGGTACCATTAATTTCAAATAATTTATTTGGGGTAGATAGTATCGATGTTAGGAAATCACATAGGGTTACCAAGGGTATTCCTAAAAAACACTATGAACCAGATGTCAAAGTCAAAGCAAAATATCATATAGCCAATTATATGTCAAATCATAGGTTGTCTGGGTCACATGCACTTATTGTCAATTAATTATCTTCTGTATCTATTCCAAGTAGTATACAAGATGCATTGGCAGATCCTAAATGGAAACAAGTGATGATTGAAGAACTTGAAGTCCTACAGAAAAACTCAACTTAGGATATTGTGACTATGCCACCTGGAAAAAAGATTGTTAGATGTCGTTGGGTGTATACAGTGAAACTCAAAGTAGATATGAGTATTGACAGGTATAAAGCTAGATTGGTTGCCAAAGGATACACTCAGTGTTATGGAATTGATTATGAAGAGACATTTGCACATGTGGCGAAAATCAACATTGTCGGAATATTGATCCCACTAGCAGCAACTAAGGATTGGCATCTTCACTAATTTGATGTGAAAAACGCATTTCGCAATAGAAAACTTAGAAGAAGAAGTGTACACGGACATACCACCTGGAGTCGAAGATAAACATTGTGATGCTTGCAAGGTTTGGAGATTGAAAAAGTTTCTATATGGTCTAAAAAAATCTCTTAGAGCATGGTTTGAGAGATTTTCCAAATCAATGAAGGCGTTTGGTTACATACAGAGCAACTCAGAACATACTGTATTTATTAAGCTTAGTAAGAGTAAGATTACTGCTCTGATAATATATGTTGATGATATGATTGTCACTGGAGATGGCCCGAAGGAGATGGAGGCCCTACATAAATATCTTTCGAATAAGTAAAATTGTGCTGTCTCAACATATTCCCTTTTAACTATCCCTAAAAATATAAGAATTATGAGAGTAAATAAAAAAAAAATTCTTATATTTACAGCTAACTCTAAAATTCATGTTCTTATAATACTACAGTTCTGGGGCTAGGTGGGTTGGTCATGATATTGTTTTCTGGCGTGGCCAGGTGCGACGGGGTTGATGGCGTGTTTTATTTTTAATAGGGGATAATGAAATGCATTGAACAGTTCATTACGACTTGTGCGCCCAAGGGCCGATAGAAGCCATAATTTAGAGCTAAAACCTATCAAGTACGTTTCTCACACTAACATACCAAACAGACTAAAACTCAAGGCACATCTTCATTTTAAGATATTTAACCGAGACAAGAAGACATAAGATACTACCAAAGTAAAACTTAGATGATGGCATGTTGATTGATGTTGTTTGACAACGGTAATAGATCATGTAAAATAGAGAATATGTTAGAGTTTGAGAATAAAATATTAAGGAAGCCGTTAGAGATGCTCTAATCCCTACTATCTCATCAAGACATGCAACAACTTTTCAAACTATCAAAACTAATCCACACCCTTCCGACACAGTTTATAGCATACACTAAGAAAAATCAGAAGACTCAATCGACCTCATCAAGATGTGGTTGATGAGAGAGCGTCATTGTCAAAGAACACTTGAAAGCTGTCCCCATTCGAAAATTATTCAACTTAGGCAAATGAACCGATTATCACCAACCAATCAGAATCATTCATTTAATTTAGCAGTCAAATGACACTAACATCAATGATAATTCTGTTACGGTGAAGAAGAAAAAAAAGGGTAAAAGGCAGAGCAAGACCCGACTTGATGGAGATAAAGACTGCTGAACTGGCTGCTGAACTGGTAATGGAGTAGAGGAAGCAAATCGACCTGAGTTTTGTAGCAGATCCACGTCGACCTAGGTTTCTCATTTTTTCAGATGACTCAGATTATTATAGACCCAAAATCCCGTTTGTGTTTGGTGAATGATGCCGTACACGAACAAGTTGACGTCGGATGTTCGACCAAAGATGTACGTACATATGACTATTCTCCAATATGTGTGACCAAATTAATCTCTAACCTTCCATTCAGGTACATGATCGAGCTGGCCTATCAATCTAGCTATCATCCACTCTTTCTGTCTATTTCAGCTAGCAGTAGTATAATAAAGGGATCGACGAAAACGAGGAGGTTGAAACAAAAATTAAGGAGCAGGTTCAGACTTCAAAAATAAATATGCTTGAAAGAAGAAAAACTAAAAGGACATTCTGCACTCAAACTCTATTTAGATCTTGAGGAAATCTTTATGTTAACGTTATCTAAGAAGCTCTTAGTCGACCTTAATGAATCTTAATGATCGATGCGCACTGCCAGAAACAACCTCGATCTTCAGTAAATTACTTTCGATAAAACTCAAATTTACGTTCTAGTTTGTGGAATATGTTCATATTTATACAGTCGTACCTATGCATGTATATTGTACGTAGGTATAGGAACAAGCTCAGAGAGAGACACAGAGAGAGAGAGAGAGAGTTTGGTAACTTATCAATGTTAGTAGGGCTACTGATCGAAATGAAACACTCACAAACGTCTTAATTAAAAAACAATAATCTTATAGTAGTAAATCAAACCATGCACAAACACTCACCCAACCCTGCCATCCTCATCATACGGCTCCTTTCCGAGCTTCCGTCGTTGGCGGCAGCGCGCTTTCGTGATTACACCACAATCTATGAATGCAATTTCAGCCCAACAGTCGAAACTATGCTTCTCGGCCGCCTCTCGGGTGGTGGGGTGGTGGCGAACAAATCAAGCAGTGTGTTATGTATTAACTGATAAAACCATCTGTAAGAAAGGATTGTTCTTCTTCTCTTTTACTAAACAGAAATACGTACGGACGTGTACGTATATACGCATACCTGGTCAAAAGATGTACAGTAACAACTGAACTGGGTCTCCTGGTGTTCCCCACAGAAAGAATTATTCTTTCCAATATTAAAGTTAGATTAATTTGCAATTAAACTAGACTCGATTGCATCTACTTGTTTGATATAAACCCATCACTCACGCGAAACAAAAGCATTAAACAAGAAGATTATAAAGGAGATCATGACAATGATAAATCCAACACCTTATCGAGCATCTGTTTATATCATCACATTGAATCACACATACACGCAAATTGCAACTAGTTGAAAGCATAGTTGCCCAAGTTAGCTAGTTATTCACACTTCAAACCTCAATTTTTGCTCTTAACTCTCAACCACACTGTATAGTTGAACGAATAGGTTGACCTACTTGTTATTCTCATCATCCACTGCAGATGCACTATTCGCTTGTCCAAGCAAGCTACTCATGGATCGCGCCTTCACAACACCGAGCTTCATTCTCTTCTTCGTGACCAGCAACGGCTTTTGCTCTTCACTGTGTTCACTTTCGTGTCGTTGATCTTCCCCGTGATGATTGACATCAAGTAGCATATCAGGTTTACGCTCTAGAATCGTTGGCAGCTCCAAGGACGACGCTTTTGATAATTGCCTGGACTTGGTCTCAATGGATCCGATAGAACTTGCCAGAGACCGACTTCGGACGCTGTTCAAGCTCCTCAGCCTTCCTTTACCCAAGTGATGCTCGCAAAGCGAGTAACCGACAAGTGTTTGTTGGCAACACCTCCATCCTCTTCCGTTAACTCGACTGCACCTCGATCCTTCCATGATCGCATTGCCTCTTGCTCTCTTCTTAGGACTCGTACCACTACCAACATTCTGGCCGACACCTTCTTTCATAATGACTCCATCTCCTTGCTTCTTATCGTCACTTTGTTGACCGTCATTTTTCTTCTCCATCTTGGTCTGCGTTGATCTCTTCTCCTTCTCAACTCTCGTCGCCTCCCCGAAGCTCCCTCTTCGCTTCTTGAACGGGAACGCTTTCTCTCCGTCAAACCATCCCCCAAGAACTATCCAATATTGAAACGCAATTTAACAAACTCATTTCAGCACGAGCTAGAAGAAATCGTAGAGATTATTTCATGAGCAGTTTACATAATAAAACAAGATTATTGACCTCGATGAGAAGTACATGATGATTCTGACGCAAATCCAGATATAGTTTCTGCACCCAACACGCTTCCCTTCCTAAACATCAACCACCACCACACGCACAGTTGCACCTCAAGAGTTTACAGACCAAATGAAAAGAAAATAACCACCGGAAAATAAATATAAAAAAATAGATATAATTCTAATTTCTGGGACCAGAATATCCCATGCTAACGTGCACCGCATGGGTACTTTAAATTGTTAGCCAATATGGAGAGAAAAAAAGGAGGTAGAGGATTAGATTAGATGGGAAGGTATGGTGGCTAGCCAAAGCTGATATAAAAACACCTACAACAGTATATTTCCACTTACTTACAGCAAATAATTTCTATTTTCTTCTTTTTCTTTTTAATTTTCAGTAATGAGCTGGGATGACTAATCAAAACCATTTAGAAAATCTTGGTCTCCTCCATTTTTACTACAACCTAGATTTCATGAACTAAATATGACAACTTTATGTATTACACTATATTAACGATTATACTAATTACCTGGTATTGTTACCCTTCTTCTCTCTCTGACCTCTTGGTCCATCTTCGTCTTCGGGTTTCAATGTCTGCAATAATCAACTCCAAATATATATGATCCAGACTCATGCTCTCATGGGTGCAAACGAGAGTGCACCACCACTATTTTAATCTAGTAAAAACCAGAAATGGGCTGCGGATATTTTCACTAACCGAGCAGTAATTTCTCTTCTTCAGCTCCCGGGAAGAATCACAGCCGTCGTTGGTTGCTGCACCAATCGGCGGGAGAAGCCGGCGAATGGGATGATCAGACGGCTGAGGAGGGAGAGGGCCCACAAGGTCAAGTCGTTGGGAGGGTTTTGGATCGTGGTGGAGTTGTTGTTGTTGTTGTGGTTGCACCAAGGATGGTGATGATGATGATGATAAGCAGTGGCTGAGGTGGGGATCTGATAGAGGCACGGGAGAGAGAGACGAGAGGGGCAACGGGACCTGTCTTTTCCGGATCCTCATCGGGTTATAAGAGGAAGTATTTGGGCTTCGGAGTCGACCCGGAAGTGGAGTTTCCGGGGCGGATTCTGGTGGAGGAGAGAGCTGAGAACGGTGGAGGAGAGAGCTGAGAACGGTGGAGGTGCAAAAACGAAAGAAATCGAAATCAGAAAACTACAACCCTCAGCGGAGAAGAAAGAGAGAGAAAGATTGCTGCTTTTCATTTGTTGCACCACAGAGAAGGGAGAATAGTAGTAATAGAGAAAGAGAGGAGTGGTCGGCACGTGTGAGGGGTCAACTTAGAGGCGGATGGGGGCGGAGCGTGTGGGAACCGGCTGAGACGGTAAGGCGGTAGAGAATCGTAGAGAGGGGAGGAGGGAGGGACAGGGTACGGACGACTGTGCCAGGGTGGAAGGGGAGAGAGAGAGAGAGAGAGAGAGAGAGAGAGAATACAAAATGATGGGAGTGGGTAGTTTTATCGTTTATACTTTTAAGAACGCCACCGGGTGGGTCCCGGACACCCTTAAGTCCCCGAACAGCGACCCCTGCAGATACCTTTCTCTGTTTTCATTTTCTCTCTATTTTTTTTTTCCCATTTTTTACATGGTTCTTTTTACCGACTGCCCTTTTTCTTTTTTACCTCTGCTATACAGTATGTTTCTACTCATTTCAAAAGAAAGTATGTTTCTACGTGACTGTATGACTCCATTTGCTACGTATCTCCATGACTCCATCAGTGCCCCTCTCAGTGGTAAAGACTACGGAAGGTAAATATATTCATGTACTTGTACGTAATTGGTAAATTTCATTTTCAATTTTTATTACCATTTTGGCATACTTCCTTTGTATATGAATTTTCCTTTAGGGTAAATGATCATAAAAACAACATATTATTCGAGGAATGTTAATTCTGTTGTCTTGACTTAATTAGTCTAGATATTTAATATCAATTTTTGATTAATCAGGATACTTAATGTAATGCATATATAAAAACTCATTTATCTATTAATAAAATTAAATTTTACATATTATTATTTTCTCCTAGAACACGTTATCAGCACGTAGCTCTAATCTTTATTTAAAAGCCATAAAAAAAATCCTAGTTTTTGAAAAAAAAAAAAAATTTAAAATTCCCAAAACCCTAATTTCCCCTGCCGCTGGACGCCGCCTCCCTTCCTGCACTGTCGGCCTTCTCCCGGTAGCACATGCGCTACCAATAGCCTAGCAGCCCCCCTTGCTCATGCCCTCACTCTGTGCCACGTCGCACCCCGGCCTCCTGCTCCACGACATATTCTCTCTGCAGCAGTCTTTGCTTCTCGGCAGCCCCTCTCGGCAGCTGCCATGTCCCTACCGCGCAGTTCGCAAACCCACTCGGCAGTCCTCGCTCCTTCGGCAACCTCTATTATCTCTCGTCTTGTGTTTGTGTGCATCTTTTTTGCACACTTCTCCCGAAGATCAAAATTGTTTGTAAGCCGATCAAGCGCTCTTCAAGGCCCTCACCTTTGTTTCGAAGAAATCAAGAAGAATCGAGAAGAACAAGCTTCCCCAAGAATCAAGTTTCTTTCGAACAAGCTTCGCTCGAAAAGGTAAAATTTATATTAAAGTTCCCGATTTCCGTACTTTAAATTCTGGGATTTTTGTCTTGCATCCTTGACCTTTTCGTGTCCCTGCTACCTCATCCCGATTCTTACGCTTCTCGAACGGTTTCCAAAGATGTCATCACCCCAATGCCACTGTTTTAGGGGTAATTGTGATGTTACTGGCCACCGTTGTATTTGTAACTATGATGTTACTGTGAAATACAACGTCTTTTCAAAAAAAAAAAAAAAAAAAAAAGAGATATCGATTGTGACTTGTAGTCACATTTTTGCATCGATTTATGTGACCATAATACGTCTTGGCACTGTTCTAAAAAATTAATCAACCTTGTTTAGTATTCGTTTTGATCGTTATTAACGTCTCTCTATTTGTATTTTGTAGATGTCTGACACTCAGCGTCCAGAATTCGATATATTAGATGTCCAAGGCAAGGAATACAAGAGGTGGATCTTTGATGTTGAGAATACTTTCGTCGGAAAGAGATTCACATCCACCATTATATCTCTAGTTGACGAGAATCATCAAGCTTCTCATGTACAAAAACTTCAAGCCCTGATGTTTCTCAGGCGCAATATACATCCAGCGCTTAAGAAGTAATACTTAAAGACAACTGATCTCAAAGAGGTATGTGTCATATTTAAGGATCGCTTCGACAATGTGCATGATGCACAACTTCCAGACTTACTGTCAGATCGGGAGCAAATTCGCTGATTGGACTTTGATACAGTCCAAGAATATCATCATACTATGCTCAATTTACAGTATGATCTGAGCTTTCGTGGTGTCGAGAAAACCGATCATTATATGATGGAGAAGATGTTCACCACATTTCCAGAATCTGAGTCTATGTTGTCACACCAGTACGGCGATCTCCTTAAAATGGCACCATAAATACCTTCAGTGATTTGATGAATGTGCTCCAACGAAAAGAGAGGTCCCATGAGTTGATCACAACTACCAACAAGAGGCCTAGAGGTCCAAAATTTATTCCGAAATCTCACCAAATCTGTGGTAAAACTCAAAAGCAAAGGAATCAACATTGTCAACTTCGGCGCTCATGGTGAACGAGGAGCAAGAGGAGGCGCCGGCGCCGCTGCCACACCTAGAGGAGGAAACCGTTCCGGTTCCGGCTCCAAGCATGGTGACCACGCTCCAAGTTCAGCTTCGGCTCCTGACTTCACTCCTTGCTTCAAATGCGGCTCCAGGAATCATATTCAGCGAGATTGCAAAGCTAGTAGAGATGTCCAAGTTGCCTACAAGAAACACAGGCAATACATGGCTCAAGAAGCGAATTATGTTGGAGACTTCAAGGAAGAAGACGATGATGAAGCTACTCACCTCACCATTGATGACTTCCAACCTACTAAAAGGGTAGGACAAAGGAGCTTCATACTCCGGATTATGACCAAGTCTTTGGCTTGTTAGGTCATATGTTCATGTTCAAGTTTGATTACATTGTTATTTTTGGCTTGTTTTTAGTCATGTTTTTAAGAAATTGATTTATAAGTCATTTTTCTAGAACATCTTTGATATACTTTTGAGTTGTCATCAATAAAATTTCTCTTATTTAATGAATGGTATGAGAATTTCACATCCCTTATAAAAGCATAAATGGTTCAATTGATAGAAGCATAAAATGTGACGGTCTTAATATGTTTTACCTTCGTTTATATTTTGCTTTAACCCTTAATATCATAGAATCGAGTCATAATATAGAGTAATGACCTTGTGGTAGAGTTTAAATGAAAATGTGCTTAAGTGTTGGAAATTTACAGAAATTTGACAAAGTGTTGAAAATCGAAGTCTCTAAATAATTCGTTGATTCTGTAAAACTTCCATGATGCTTTTGATGGATTTTTCTTCTCTTATGAGCAGTAGCCATATCAAGGATTAAGCAATGGAAGGAGTTAGAGAAATTGGAACAAAAAAATCTGCCGAAAAATACTATACAAATTTGGATTCAGCAAGTTCCAGGAAATTCCTGGGCACATCACTCAACTTCCGTGCCTTGTATGTACGGAAATTTCTATGAATCTAGCTTCTACAGAACTTAGAATCGCATCAAAAGATGTCCTGTGGAGAAAGTTATGTCAGTCGCAAGCCAGCAAGGTTACTGCCTTACTGAGAAGAACAACCTACTGCCCAATTTCTGCCTTTTCTGTATTTGAGCGACCAAAGGGCAACCGAATGCATCAACTGAGAGTTTCCAAGCTTAATGAAGATTAGGTGATCCAGCCATGTCAAAAAAAAGTAAAAAAGATGAAGAAAAGTGATCTCCTAGTTCGGATAGGAAAACTTGCCGGTTTGAGCATTTTTCTGCCAGTTGAGCAAGGGGGGTTATAGCTGCCCATCCATGGTCCATTATCCATCAAAAAGAGATGTTGAATTCACATGAAGGGTCCATGAAGCATTGCAACCAATCCACAAAAAAAATTAGCTGAGAAAATTTCCTAGAAGATCAAAGGAAGAGAGAAAACCAAACTCAACAAGGAAAAAGTTTTTCCTTACCGAGTGAAATAAGGAATGCTGCCGGCCCTTTTATTCTTCTCCTTATATATAGAGGCAGCCTCTCTACAGAAAAAGGGTCACATTTCGAAGCAAAACACAAGTCCAAAACTCTACCAAATACTCTACCTTAAGTCCTAGATAGAATAACAAGCCAAAATCATATCACCACCACTTCCCAATCACCCTACCTTTGCCGAATCCTCCACCATCTCTATGGCTTGTAATTCTATACTTTTACGATTTTATGTCTATGTAGTTTGTATGTTCTTAGGGTATTTTTTTTTATGTCTATGTATGAACAATTTGAATGTTTGGTTTTGCATGTTTAATTTAGGTATGATTTCAATTTCTTGGTTTTATTTGTTAATTCTAAGTGTCGAAATACATTGGTTTTCAAAAGATAAACATGTAAAGAAAATATGTAATAAAATAGTAAATAGGATAATCAGCAAGCATGTTAACTTAGTTGTAGTTTCGGTCTTGGTTTATTCTTTAAATCCGTGTGCAATGAAGGTTGCTGCCCTATACAGTTGCAATGTACTCGGGGTATCGATCTCATTAGCCAAAATGATCATACGATAAGTCATACGATAAGTTGCTTAACTTGTGTTATTTTTAGGGATAGAGTGGTTTAAAGAATTTACATGTGGATGTGAGAAGAGTGACGCCTTACTTGCTAACATGTTTCCAACTAAAAAGACTTTGCACTTAATTACTTTGCATGTTTGTTTTCGACGATAAGTGTTCTCAAATATGTTTAGTATAACTTTAGAATTAGACGATAAGTTAATCTTGAAGTACTTGTGAGTCTTAATCGATTAGTAAACCGATAAGAAGCTAGTTAGGTTGGAATTAAGTCGAGTCTATAACACTTTGATATATTGCCGTGAGCATTATTTGCTAGATTGTTGTGTGTTTTGATTGCTTTTGTGCTATTGCTTTGTGGAAGAGTGTCTACTTACATGTATATAATAGTCTAGGATTTATTTTCTTGTCTTTAAATTCATGTCGTAGGACCTTAGATTTCAAAATCGTATCCCCCCTATGTTTTGAAACGTGTGTGAATATGTATATATGTATATAAGTGTGACAATTATGTGCATCTATGTGTTATTTGTTTTAACATTTTTATATTGCAGGTACCCTTAATCCTCGGCTAGAACGATCCCTACTTATTGCTATACTACTAACGTTGTAGGGTTTATTATTGAAGTGCCGCTTCGGCGACTCAATCATCAATGCGTCACATTTTCAATGGCATAATTACCTTGAGTTCACCGGAAAATTAGTGATATTAACTTATATCCGAAATAAAATCACAAAAATAGAACAAGGGAATCGCGAAAATTAGGCACTCTAGGCAGCACCTCGGCCCTCTAGGCAGCACCTCAGTAGACTCTTGGCGGTCAGGCTGCATGCCTCGGATGCGCTCATCGGCAGTCTATCGGCAGCTCGACAGTGCGTCTCGGCAGCACGCCCACCCGCAAGCCTTGACAGCTTCGGCAGCCTCTCGGCACCGATCCCGGTTTGAAATTTTTCATCTTGGAAATGTCCTGACTTCGGTCTCGACACATCCTCTGCAATAAACCCTGCTTCAAACTCAGCATAGATAGCCTATCGAAAAATGTAATATTTGCAAACTTGGCTTGGCAATGCCTTGTCTCCGGACTCGATATGCTTCAGATTTAGCTAAACCGTCGCATCGGATTGCCTAACGCCCGACCGGACCTCCTCCTTAGCCTTGCTTCGACTCGGCTCTAGCATAGTCCCGGCCTCGCCTTGGCTTCGGCCCTGGCTCGGCCCCAACTCCAATCAATCGGCCATGGTCCACTTTTTCGGCTATGTAGTTTCTCTCTATTCTTTTAATGCTGGTACTCGGTGACTAAATGCGGCTTTTCACTGTCTTTAACGTTATATGGATGTCATAGCTACCTCATCAGTCTCTATGCACTTCGTTTTGTGATGATATATTGCCTCAATATACTCTTAAAGGGATCGAGACTCGATCATCATCCCTTGCTCTATTTTTTATTAAAATATATTAAAACTTAAAAGAGTGTTTGCCATGTCTCGTATAGACGACTGATTCAATTTATATTATTTTTGTATATGTTTCATGGCGAGATCGAGTGTTTGTTGGATTGTGCAACAACTTACACTAATCTACGGAATAGGCAATGTTTATGGATTTTATGCCATACGGATCGGCATTGTTTATGATGACCGGAACATGACCTATTGTTAAAGGTCGCGGAGTTGCCCAGTTTTTATTGCCAAATGGCAGCGATATTTGAGTAGCTGACGCCTTATATGCGCCTAAGACCCCCTGAACCTTGCTTGGTTTTAAGGATGTCCATAACAATAACTATCACCTCAATACGTATGTTAAAGATGGAACTAAATATATGTTGATCACCTCCACTCGGAATGTGCGTACTCGCATCATGAAGAAATGTAAGCGCGTTCGAAACGGCATGTATTTCACAACCATTCGATCAATTGAATCCAATGCAATAGTTCTCTGTAGCGATGTCAAATGCTCATCGTTCATTTTGCAAAGCTTGTTCACTAGCAAAACTTCAAGTAAGACCATCTTTTGCTATTGATAAGAAACATAATATTCAGTTTTTACAACGTATCCAAGGTGATATATGTGGACCTATAACACCTGAGTGCAGACCATTTCAATATTTTATGGTTCTGGTTGATGCGTCAACGCGTTGGTTACACGTCGCATTATTGTCCACGAGGGATGCTGCATTTTCCAAATCTGTAGTTTAATACAAATTATTACGCTTATGGCTTACCACCCCGACTATCCGATTAAGTCTATCAGACTGGATAATGATGGAGAGTTTTTGTCAAAGTGTTTCGACGACTATTGCATGTCAGTTGGGATTGAAGTTAAACATCCCGTGCCCCACGTTCATTCACAGAGAGTTTACGTCAAAGAATTTACAAGCCTGACATTTTGCATCTACGCACCTTTGGTTGTGCCGTATATGTGCCAATCACGTCTCCACTGTGTATCAAGATGGATCCACAATGACGATTAGCAATCTATATTGGATATGAAGCATCAACAATTGTCTGCTACATCAAGCCTTTGACATGTGATCTGTTTACTACGAGATTTGCATATTATCACTTTGATGTGACATCCTTCCCACTGTTAGGGGGAGATGGGAACGCATCCATCCCGAATGAACACGAGGAATTGACGTGGTTCTCTCCCACTATGTCTCATTACGATCCCTGCACGTCTCAGTGTGAGACGGAAGTGCAACGCATAATAGAATTACAAAAGGTTGTCGATTCGATGCCCGACTCATTTACTGATATCATGAAAGTGACAAGATCAAGTATACATGCTGCGAATGTACCTGCAAGGCTGAACGTCCCTCTCTACGGAAGTGCACGCGCCGCTGGACTCGGGCGTACAACATTAGGTGTCGTCGGCAACCTAGGCTCGGCACCCCAAGATGGAGAGCTGGCGTTGACTTCGGATCCTCCTAGGAAGAGGGGGAAACCATTTGGTTTCGAGGACAGTGTACCGAGAAAGAAGCCATGTGTCTAGACACAAAGCGATCTGTTCATCATAAATACAGTGACGCCGTCACACGAGGTTGTCTCTGACTATACCTATATCTAAGAATTAACTCTGAATACCCTGGGGGACGCCTCAAAATCACTGTTGATATCGGAGAACAAGGAAATCTCACTAAACTTCTTAAGTATGCACGATCTTATGGAATGGAATTTTATGTACATCGATGATGCATTCACATATTCTGTTGCTCAAGAGATCATTGACGACGACGAGATGGACTCATCAACAGTGTCGATTGGCCGAAGTGGGAAGAAGCAATCTAGGCTGAACTAGACTCTCTCGCGAAAAGGCAAGTTTTCAGACCGGTTGTGCCTACACCACCTAATGTGAAGTCAGTTGGATATATATGGGTCTTTGTCAGAAAGCTCAATGAGAATGGTGAATTCCAGCGTTATAAAGCTCGACTCGTGGCGCAATATTTTTTCTCAACGCCCTAGAATTGATTATGAAAAGTCGTATTTTCCAGTTATGGATATCATTACCTTTCGTTATCTGATCAGTTTGGTAGTATTAGAGAGACTAAATATGCAACTTATGGATGTTGTTACGGCGTATCTTGGTGGGGATCTAGTACGTTCCCTATATGGGCTCAGACAGTCTAGTAGGATGTGGAACACATGGTTGAGTGACTACTTGGTTGGGAAAAGATACGAGAATGATGAGTTGTGCCCTTGTATGTTCATAAAGAGAACAAATTCGAGATTTACTATAATAGCCGTCTATGTTGATGATATGAATATAATCGAAACTCCATATGAGATCAATGAGACCACGAGCTACTTGAAATATGAATTCGAGATGAAAAATCTGGGAATGACTCGGTTTTATCTAGGCCTAGAGCTCGAGCACCGAAGTTGTGGAATCTTTGTACACTAATTTGCATATGTCTGAAAGATGCTCAAGCGATTTAACATGGACAAAGTGGTACATCCTACAGGCACTCCCATTGTCGGCAGAAGTCTGGATAACAATAAAGATCATTTTCGTCCGAAAAAAGATGACGAAAAGGTCTTGGGAGCTGAATATTCATATCTTAGTGCTATTGGAGCGTTGTTATACTTAGTTCAGTGCACTAGACCAGAAATTGCCTTCTCGGTGAATTTGTTAGCTAGATTTAGCTCGGCCTCAGCACAACGTCATTGGGTTGGAATCAAGAATAACTTCTGGAACCTAAAAGAAACCAGTGACATGGGCTTATACTATCAATAAGCTAATACAAACACTAAAACTCATCAAGACTCGGCTCCATACCGAATTCTTGCATCCGAGGTAGCCAGCCTCGGGTCGGTTCCGCACCGCTCCGCCGCTAGCCTCGGCTCGGCTTCACGCCATGCCGTCGCCGTACCTGACACCAAGGATGCCAAAGTGTGGTCCCGGTACAGCTTCGGCACTACCCCCTCCTACCCAGATACACCAAATGACGTGTTGGTAAGATTTGCTTATACTGGATATTTATCTGATCCGCATAAAAGACGTTCCCAAACCGGTTATGTTTTTTCATGGGAAATACGACGATATCTTGGAGATCAACTAAGCAAACACTTAGTGCTATAAAGATAATGCAGCATGCAATGAGAAAATAAAGTTGGGATACATTAAGAGTGACTATACTAAACACATTTAGCCTAAGTTCTTGTACAATCAGCAGCAACAAGAGACTTTGAATACTTAAGTGAATCAAGTCAGCTCAGAAGATAATGTCGCTGATCTATTGACTAAGTCTTCACCGAAATCTATATTTGTGAAGCATGTGAAGCGCATTGGAATGTGTCGTTTATCCGAGCTCAAAGACTGATTTATCTGTCAAGGGGAATTCTCATATAGACATTAAGGAGAGTCTACTTACGCATGTCTTACGCACTTGTAGGTGCGTTGTGCTTTTTTTTCTTCGACCATGCTTTTATTTTTGCCCAAGAGGTTTTTGTTTTACTAGCAAAGTTTTAGCCAGGCAGCACCTTATGCACCATTAGGTTCGCGACACAAGGAGGAGTGTTCAACGAAGGTTAATTCTGTAACTTCCGTAGTGTGTCTTGACCTAATTAGTCTAAATATTTAGTATCTTTAGTAGATATGAAATCCCTAATTAATCGGGATACTTGATGTAATGCCTATATAAATGTCTCTTATTTATCAATAAAACTACGCTTTGCATATTATTGTTTTCTCCTATAACACGTATTTAACTGTGAAAAATAGTACACAGTTAAAAACACAAAAGGATAACATTTGTATGTATCAACAAATATGTCATGGTTAAAGGAAACCTGATACGTGTGTGCTTAGTCAATCTAGAAGCAACATATTTAGATTAAAACACTATATTATTTGTTTAAAGTAAGAATATGAACTATGATTCAAATACTACTTCTCATGCTAGCAATTTGAAGGTGTAAGAAGTTAGGGTTACTTTGCGAGAGCTCCGGATCCTTCTGTGCTATCTCGAGCGGCAAAACCCATCTAGGGTTAGCACTATGGCGGTGGTGACCTTCTGGTCCCAAGACCAGGCAGCAAGGGAGGAAACGACAAGGAAATCTGGTAGGTCAACGATGTTGTTTCGGGTGGAGCACTGGAAAGAAGACAAGTTCTGACCGACGGTAGAAGGTCCTGGGTTCGGTGACGTTGATGGAGCTTCCGCAGAGTGATGCCGTTCTTCAGGTCGTCGAGCGCTCAAAGCTTCTGACTAGCGTGGTGCTGGCATTTGACGGACTCAGCTGCCAGAGGCGGGAATGAAAGCTGCTGGGAGAAGGTTCCTCGGGTTTGGGCTCAAATTCAAGTTATTGGCCTGGCTCTGGGTTCAGGCCTAGGGCAGGAGCAGATTTGGCTTGGGCCATGGCAAAGGGATACGAGAAAGAGGATACTAATAGCAGCTCTAACTCGACAGGGAAGGAGCAAGCAGTGATTTGATCGTGTATTGACTATTGACTGGGGTGGAGGTCTCATGGGAGTATTCAATCTCTATGAGACTTCTATGTGGAGTTTTAGACGCGCTTGTACCACAATTGCGTGTTAAGGCAAATAGATGATTTTGATCCATTAGTTTGTAGGAGGTGATCGAATTTGTGTGCTCGTGTAGGACCAGTTTCTTATTAGTTTTGTTTTGCTTATTTCTCTAAACATCCTAAACTATAATTTTAAGTTTTTAATCTATTGTATTCAACTTCTATTTTATAAATAAAAAAAATGAACCATGATTCAATTAGATAATATATTGTACTCCTCTAAGTATAGGAAATTTCTAATATGAGCTAAAATCGCAAACAAGCTAATCTTTTGAAGATGATCGGTAGTAAAAACCAAAAATAGATAAAGAAAATTGAGTTAAACAATGCAATTACATCATTTTTATTATGACGCCTTATATGACTAAAATGAAAGAATATAGATCGTTTTTAATATCAGCATACATACACATCTTAAATGTGACATATGAGAAACAACTTTTTGAAAGAATGTACATGAAACGAAAGCATAGAATCTGATTTCGAAAGGATGGAGAGAGAGAGGGAGGGAGAGCATAAATATATATGAATTTGTTCATTTAGGCAATTCATGAGATCCATGCAACATGTGATACTTAAGATATCATGACAATAGAAGCTCCTTACAACATTACTTTATGTTAAATCTGTTAAATTTACATGAACATAATATAAGATGATTGTTTAAAATTTTGTGGAACTCATAAGCATACTGTGGGGAAAATGTCTGAAACGCAATAAAATGTGTGTGGGATATGTTCTAATCTCTATCGAAGAAAAAGAGAGAAGATGTGTTGAAAATGCATGGTGTTTGGTGCTTCACTTACTGGAAGGTATTGAACTTGTACTTGAAAATGTTAGGTATAATATATATTAAACTGCAACAGACACCAAGTAGTCGATATGTCCGAGTGGTTAAGGAGACAGACTTGAAATCTGTTGGGCTTCGCCCGCGCAGGTTCGATCCCTGCTGTCGACGGTCTTTTGTTTTCAATTTTCGAAGTATAAGAATACTACTGTTTTTTTTTTTTCTTCATTTTAGTAAGTAAACTGTTCGCACTCGCACACACATGATGGTTCACTCTCAAGTCAGTCTCACCCTGGTGCCTTTTCCGCAGTCAACACCCATTGGTACGATCTGCTCAATTCAGCATTGAACAAAAAATCAAAATTCGTATTTTTCCTAGAATGGAAGTTATGTACATTATGGAAAATGAGGTGTAAGTCAATCCTATTTCCTAAAGTTACTAGTTGTTGGTTGTTCTATCTGCGTTGTTTCATCGACCCAATTATATTTCCCAGATGTCAGATTGTTCCAATCTTACCTGCAGTTATCGATCATATAATGATTGTTGCGATTGAGTTTGGGTTATCATTGATGCATATGTTGTCATCATTCTCATTTTCCAACGATGTTCTTAATAGGTTTTAATAATTCTAAATTGCAGCACTAGGTAGGTGATTCATCGAGTTTGACTTCTATCAGGTCGATGCAGCCACTGGGAGATAAAGATCATCAGAAAGAGTTCATTCTCCGGCTACTATTGAAGTGGAGCAAGCTCATGCCTACTGAACAGTGGCGGATGCACGTGAAGTCAAGTAGGGGGAGTGAGTTTTATTTTTAGTCTATGTCCATAGATGAGTGCACTATTACAAAAAAAATTCGAAAAATTAAAACAAAATCGCATGTGTCAGCACAAACCTTTCCACAAATGCGTGTTAAAAGACTAGTCTCAATAATAATGGAAGCTCAATATTTATATTATTCTTTCCATACATATCATACTATTTTCTATTACATCTTTGATGAAAATAATTTCTAGAATATATATTTAAATTTGGGGAGCTTATATTCATATCTCCAAAAATAGTACTTAGACCTCTCTATTTTTTCAAATTAGAATTGACTTTGTCAATGCATGTAAATTTATCAAAAAATCATCTTACCAAATAACTCTCACCTTACTAAAAAAGAAAATTCATCTAACTAAAAAAATCTAATCTTACCAAAAAAATTGCACCTTACCAAAAAAAATATTCACATTACCAAAAAAAAATCTCACCATAAAAAATAAATTAATTAATAAATATCTCACCTTACTATTGTCCAAAAACGATAAATTCATAATCATCTACAATCGATGGTGAAATAAAATTTTACGTAAATTTTGAAAGATGATGCAATTTGTATTAGTTTTAGTTTTTTTTCGGTTAGATTATTTTTTAGTTTTGCTTGCTTAAATATATTTGTTATAATCAACGATTAGTGTAAATAACGTGTAAATAGTTGTACAGTGATTTTATTTTTTATTTTTTTATAAGCGACTTAAGGACGCATCATCTTTAGTCGAAAATTTATTGATAAGGCAAAAAGATACGAGAGGAAGGGGGGACTATACCTTAACTACTTTCAGAAACAAAACTAACAAGCAGGGAATTCTTATCGCTTTAACTAAAAGCACTAATGTAAAATCAAACACTTTTCATAATAACATTACTCAAACTAGTGAAATCTATAAACTGTTGCTGAACAAAGTTAATAATGGATGGGAAAATATAATTATTAGATGTTCACAAATTGAAAAAAATAATAATTACAGATTTCCTTTATAATCTTCAAAAAAGTGTTGTAAATATTATAATGTATGTGGTTGTCCACGTAAATATTCATTAGGTATATACTTTGATGTAAATTATACATCTATATAAAGAGGCTAATGAGAATGAATGAGTAAACTTCTTCCTCCCAATTTTTTTCTCTCTATCTTTTCTCTACTTTATAACACGTTATCAGCACGATTCTACCAATGAGTTGATAAGGACTAAAAACCATAACTAATTATCTTTCTCTTTTTGTAATTTTTTCTTTATATCTTTGATCAATTTGTTTTTCTCTCTCGAAAACTCAATGATGATCTAAGATTTCTTGGTGCAACGCTATGTTGGTTTTGACCATGAATTATGATGTATGAGTTTCTTGCGTAGTATACCCAATTGATGTTAATGGTCCCATGGCTATAATTGGCTTGAATCTGTTTCCCTTATCTACATGATTATCGTTCTTTCCTTTTCATCGTTAATCATCACAAATAGGATTGTAGGTGTATGATACCATTTGTGAGTTTATTCACGAACCTCCACCACGTTTTACAATTCTTATCAATTGGTAACGTTTGAATTATCTCACAATTAATTATCTCATTAACCATAATCGTTATGTTTTCTTTTAAGTCTATCCTGGTAAACATCAGTGAGTCACGCAACATTCATTCCTTTTTTATTCCTCGTAAGATATTGATGGTCTCGTGAGCATGATTATCATGCTAATATGGCCTCAAGCAGATTAATTTTGTTTTTGATTTTATGTCAGCCATGTACGTGTTTGTTAATTTTATCATCAGTTCATTCATTTCATCTCTATTTTTGTGACTATAGATCGAGACCTGAAGTCACTTGATCAAACCATAGAGGGCCAGAAGTTCCTCAAGAGAAATATAATCAAATAGTGATATGACTCTCAAAGTTTATGAATTATCGAGGGCTATAAGATGATTCGCATATGGTTCCATCCCCTGCAGCAGATTTCTATTCCCCATGAGAGTGATCCTAGAAGTCTTGTTGACCAGACCATAAGTTTTATGTATTTTCTTCATCAATGGAACAAGAAGTTCTCATTATCTAATATAAATATTAATTATTCTTCCTTGCAATGTTCCTATTTTATCATGCATATATTTCTCATTACAGTATTTATTTTTTTTAATTTCTGTTTTGTTATTCATACGAATTAGCAGCCCTAATATTTTTGAACTAGAAGTTCAAAATGCCATAATAGAATCTGGAGTTCTAATAGTATAAACTCATACTTGAAGTTTTGTGTACAAAATATATATTTGTTATAATGAACCGGAAGTTCCGTTTTAGCTACCTCGAACCTGAAGTTTCGAACATCAAATTTTTTCGAACATGAAGTTCAACATGTGAAATCTGAGAACTTGTAGTTCTAACATAATTAGTTCGAACCTGAAGCTTCGACTACACATTTTATTATTGGCTCTAGAAGAGCACATACGATTTTTCTTTCCTTATATGCCTCCAATTATGGTTCGACAAGACATTTTTAATATCTAATATGATACGACCCGAATCTCGAATTAACTTTGACAGTTTTATCTTTCATTTTTACGATTCGGAAGTGCAAAAGGTCGGCTTTTAAATAAGTTAACCCGACCGAGGATTTTATTTCATGATGAAGTAGAAGACGTTGAAACGAGTTCGTGGACGTGTAGCACGATTAATTTGGAGCTCGCATGAAAAAGTTATGACGTAAAAACCCGAAAGTTGCCGTTTTTGGACTAGTATAAATAGCGGGAAATGAAAAATTTCCCGAACGGGAAACTTTCCTTTTTCTTTTTCTTTTCTTTTTCTTTTCTTTTCTTCTCTCTCCTTTCTCTCTCCTCTTCCCCGACTCAGCCCGAGCCACCGACCCAGCGCCGACAGAACTCCGCCGTCCGGCCACCCCTCGGCTCACCACCAGTCTCGTTTGGACCGCCTCCTCCTCCTCTTCCTTTCTGTGGCAGCAACTCGGTTCTCCGCCGTTCGGGCGATTCCAGCCCAGGAACTTCAAGCACAGTGGAACTGGTTCTCCCTCCTCCGGCCACCTCTTGGCCCGATTCTTGGGGGGAATTGAAGGCCTCGACTTGTGCAACACGTCCATGAAAGGAATTGAGCCAATTCGTAGCAGGTAAGGAGGAATTATAAAATTAAATTTCTAGAGTTTTTGGTCAAATCGGTGAAGGATGTGATTTTGGTGTTTTTGATGAATTTAGATGTTAAATTCGTGTTTAGGAGGTTGAAAGGAGTCGAATTAGTGTAGTTTGGGGTTTTGTTGGTGGAATTTTGGAGGAATTTCGATTTGCAGAGATTCGGCCGCCGTTTGCAGCGGCTGAGGTTGTTTCCGGCGGCGGGGACGGCGGAAAGGAGGTCCCGAGGTCTAGCGATCCTTTTGGGTAAATTTGGAACAGTTTGGAGGTGTTTTGATCTCCGGTGGCGGAGCTGCAGGCGGCGCTGCGGCTACCGGCGGCTTGAGGAAGAAGATGAACAGTAATCTGGTAAAAAGTAAAAAGTAAAACAGTAAAAGGTGAATAGTGAACAGTAAATCAGTAAATAGTAAAAGTAGAAAGGTAAACAGTAAAGTAAATAGTAAAAAGTAATTCTGACTTTGATTATTTACTGTTGACTTTCTAAATTACTGTTTAACCAGTAGTTTTTACTATTGACTTACCGTAAAAATGTTAAAAGCTTATGAAAAGGGGTTTTACGACGAAATAACTAGGAAAAGAATTAATCGGACACGGAGTGGGTGTCCTGAGTAATTTTGATATGTAAATGGTTTCGGTATTTGAGACGTAATTTCAATACCGATAACAATAGTTTAAATGAGGTTATTCGGACGAGTGAGGACGTCGTAAATTTCGCTTTATAATAAATTTCGGATTCTGAGATATCTTTTAAACCGTCTCTGTTACAGGTCGAGAAGTTACTCGACGGGACGAGAGCGCGAAATATCGGCACGCTCGGCCGTACTGTGAGTGGATTTTATTTTAAAATAAATGCATGCAATTACATTTTATTGAAATGCAAGTTATTTAATTAAAAAGAGTTCGTAAGCATGATATGAATTATCGAAAGACGATAATTCATATACTTCTGTTATAATTGTTGATTTAATATTTAACGAAATATGGTTTTGGGGTTTTTGCTTTTACTCCTATTTTAGTAGTACGTGATTTTATCCAGAAACGAGGTTTCCGGAAATGGTTTGTTTTAATTATTTATAATTGATTATGCTGAATAAGTTTTAATTAAAGGTAGTGACCGGAAATGAGATTTCCGGGGATTTTATATTTTCGCTATTTATGATTTTCGACATGTGAAACATGTCGACGTTATAAATATAATTTTCGATATTATTTTACGGCATAGCGGATATGTCGAATATATATATATATATATATATGTTCCTTCGAGGCTATGATTCTATATTATTACACATATAAGTCTCGAATGTGCGGTCGGGGACCGTACGGATTTATGATATATAAGGGGATACGTGTTTTCGGTTTTGTTTTTGAATTTTCACCATATCAGGGTCGGGATATACATATATTGATGCTAGCTAGCTTAGTCGCCTGAGCCCACGCGAGGTGACGACTTGACCATATAGGTCAGATTCACGCTCGGTGGTCGACGTGTACGGGCATAGCGTGATGACGCTATTGGGACTCTTGGAGATTTGACCCTTAGCCTTAGGGGCTACTATTAAATGGTGGGTATGACGTTTTCCCTATTTTATTAAATGATATGACCAATGGGATTGGTCATGATTTTATATCATTTGAGTTTCGGGAATATTTTCTCTATGAGACTTTCTGTTATTTAATAAATTCCCGAACCAGCGGGGCTGGGGCTTTTATGTGACCAATGGGATTGGTCAAGAAATATTATGAGTTGATTTCAAAGGTATATTGTTTTGAATATATATATATATATATATATATATATATATAAACAAAATAAATTTTTGTTTATTTGAATATATCAGCAAGGCTGATTTTTAAATATGATTTTTCTTAAAACGTGAGACGTTTTATTTATAAGGCATGCATTGTGGTTTTAAATTCTAAAACGTTGGGAAAGAAAGATAAGACTTTCATTTAAAGTATTATATTAAATCATTTTATTTTTTATCCACTCACTCTAACGTTTTTAATTTACTTTCCCCTGGGCTCTTCGTTTTAAATCGCCCAGTTGCAGACTAGTGTATTTGAGGTCAAAGGTACTCGGAGTCGAGGCATAGTCGTCGTCTTTGCTTCCGCTTGGTAGGATCTATTGATCCTTTTACTTTTTAAATTTTTATCCTCAGTTCTTTATTTAGATTGCTCTGATATCTTATGATCAAATTAAAAGTGATTTTGTAATTGATTTGTGGAAGTTGTTTGGATTTTGGGGGAGCAGGTGGCTCCGAGAGTCAGGATGGGTATTGTTGAAGTGTTTTTGTTTTGTTTGGCAGGTTTGGGTTGTCCATTTAAAAAGAGATCATGCCAATTTTTCGGTAAAATCTCTCTTGAGGTGGTCTCCGCAGGACCTTATCCTGATTTCAGGGTGAAATCTGGTTCGGGTCCTGTCATAATATGTACTACGCTAAATCCAATAGAAATTTGAGGCATACAATGTCATGAACCAGTAGTTCATTAAACCAAAATATGCTATATTAGTAACAAGTTTTATGATCTGTAGTATAGCATGTTGCATGGAATCGCCGACAAGTTTTGATAATTTCTAAGCTTACTCACAATCAAGTTGTGTATTAACAACAAATTTGTTGGTTATCCCTTAAATGAGACAGTCCTCCTACCTTGAGGGGGAGATAGATTGTTCCCGAAGAACGATATGAATTTGAGTGAGATTTTCGTTAACCCCATTTGTTTTGTGGGATGTGTGTATATCTAAATAGTTCTCCTGAAGAGAATGTCACTCAGCAATGTCTGAGTTCCTAGTATACTATACATAAAAAGGTTGTAAGTATGCCATTAGATGATGACAACTTGGAAATATAACAAAAAACCAATATAGTTGATACTCAATTTAATGTTTTTTTACCTTAAACTTAGTTTGGTTCGCCATAAGCCAATAATCATCTTCACTCAAAAAAAAGTGTTAGATCTTTAAACGCATTTTAGTTGCGCATGGTCATAATGAGACAATATTTCGATCCCGTCGTTAGGGGGAGAAAAGACTACTGTCATTTGAGTAACGACGTGAATTTTATGTGGAGTATATCTACCAGGTATAAAGTTTTAAGCTCCTGAAAATGGAAAATTATACATGCCATGTTATGCTTTGTACGAGATTATAAGTAAAAGATCCTCATTCGCGAGATAGTTGAGTGACATTTGTTTTTGAAGTGACAATGTCTGCTCCAGAAGTGGCATGGGGCACCCAATATAAATAAATTCATAGTTAATACATGCATATAAGAATGTGTGGGATTTATGATTGATGATCATCAATGATAATTTACATATGGTAGCAACCAAACATCATTGAGGGATGTATTGATGTTGTATCACATTTCATTATAAATCACTACCAGATCGGACAGAATAGCCAACGAAAAAAATTTCGTCTACTATTCAAAATTTTCGTCGGGTATTCCCTCTACTGACGAAACTTTCGTCGGCTATTATTTGTCGATAAAACGGCGTCGGTAATACCCAAAGCCGACGACAATAACAAAATTGTCGCCCATTTTCACATATGCCCGACGAAATAACGAAATCGTCAGCCATTATCACCGACGAAAATACATTTCGTCGACCAAACCTTGGCATAATGCCCGACGAAATTTCGTCGGATATTGTCACATATGGCCGACGATATCGTAAAATATAGCCGACGATCTCTTCTGTTTCGTCGGTTATTTGTTCTGAAATATAGCCGACGAAAATGTCAATTTCGTCAGAATATATTAATATTTTAATATATATTAATTAGTTATAGCCGACGAAACCGTCACTATTTAACATAGACCACCGTCAAAATACTGTCATTTTCGTCGGTTATAACAGTTATAGCCGACGAAATTTGGTAAAATCGTCGGCTATAGCAGTGATAGCCGACGAAATAATGTCAATTTCGTCGGCTGTTCTTACATTTTGGGGAAAAAAAATTAAATTAATTTCTAAATGACCATTCCAAGCAACCTGCAATTCACAATGACAATCCAACAAGAAACACGTTTTTCATTAATTATTTAATTTGTTCCATCCCTAAACCCTAAACCCTAATCCTGGCCACCATCCTGCTGTCCATCATGCTCGTCATCCTGCTGAATGAACTCGGGAGCTCTCGGCATTCGAGGTTCATCTAACGGCTCAAACGGGGGCGGGGGTTCAAGGCCTTGTTGTTGTGCCGCGAACATAGCATACCACCAGTTTTGTTGGCCGGCGTAGTTCTGTTGCCGAATTCTCTCGCATTCAGCATGCCAACGCTCCATTTCCATATAATACTGCTGTGTTCTCTGGAACTGGGCCGCCAATCTTGCATTTTCTTCTGCCAATCTTTACATTTCCCCCTTCATCTGTTGGGTGTCCCCGCCTCCCCTCTTTTGAGCTCCCTTAGTGGTCTTCAGGACCCCTATTCCAGAACTTCCCAAACCCCGGCAGTAGTAGTTCTTTGACCGGTCTGGGAAGGCTGCGTCGAATATCCTCGTTGCAGTTTGGACATTCGATCGGTCGACCTGGGTCAGGGCTTCTTGCAGATCTTCTTCTGAAATGTTCGGTTGTGTCTCCAGAACTACTTCCTGCAACACTTCTTCTTCGGCCCGGTTCACCCTCTCCTAATTGAACGGGAAAAAAAAAATAATTAATATTTTAACAAATATATAATTAAGTAAAATTAATAATTAAAATTTTAAAATCGTAATCAACGACTTACAAGCTCTTCTGTCGCTAATGGATAAGCCTTCTTGAACGTCTCTACGTACGGGTTGCTTAAAGAATGATCTCTAAGCGCCTCCTCTTGATATTGTGAAAATGGCCTAGAACCACCATGATGGGGGGTTGTGTTACGGCAGCGGTTCGCAGAGTTTATCCGAGACCGTTCCTTCAAACAAATAATAAAATATTAGAAAAATGCATCAAAAAATATTAGTGTAATAATTATAAAATAATTAAACCAATAATTAAAATATTAACAAAATAAACATTTATAGTTAAGTTTAGTATTTACCTGCATAACTGTGTTGTTGAAGTCTACTGTCTTCAACCAACGCCACTCGTACTCCCTGAACATGAACTCTCTTGGAGTACCCATACGACCATGTTTGTCGTATTCGGTAAAGTGAGTACGGAGCTCGTTCTTCTACTCTTTGAACCTACGGAAAAAACAAAAGTGCATTAGAAATATTATTAATATCATAAAATATTTCAAATTATAAGATGAGGAATTCCCAACGTACCTCGAGTTATGCATCACGTACGCCCAAGCCTGCTTGTGTTCGGCAATCTCGAAGTATGCCTGAAAGATAATGTTTTATTAGTTTTAAAATTATAACAATACCGAAAATTATTAAATATTACGATAAAGAAATTAAGTTTTTTAAATTACTCATCGACGCCGCGTTGTTGACCTCCCTCTTGATCTCTTCCGGCACATCAGCCCACCGTGTCCACAACATAGGGACTCTATCCCTAATTAGTGCTCACACGCAACCCGCGTAATCGCGGCTTTTTTCCCCTTAACATTCTGATTAGGGGGTTCGTTGATCTGGATCCTCCCGCTGATCTCAACACTTTTCCTGAGCATATCAAAACATATGACACCTCTCGTATTCCTGCTTGAACTGCTAGCGGCGGTCCCTATCACATAAACGACGATTGGTTAATAAAATTAAATATTAGTGCGTTAATTTTAATAAAATATTTAATTAATAAAATCAAATGTTACCTGAACTCGATGACCCGTCTGTCGACTTTCCTTTTAATCTCGCCGAAATCAGGAGCTCAGGTCTCTCAAATGGCTCATAATGGTATGCCTCCGCAACACTCACGTACTGAGGCCTAGCAGGCCATATGGGCACACAACGCTCGTCGACCTCGGGTATGGCAGGAATGTTGTACGGCAGGTATAGCTGATTAGGGAGAGTAGGCCCCTCAGTAGAGTCAGCAGCAGACGGCGCATGACTCGTCATCGGCTCCCGATGAACCACAGGCATACGGACCTGATGAATGTCTGGAGCTATGTCGTCCTGAAATAGCTGCGTACTACATCTCGGAGGATCTGGCCGGAGAGAGGGACATGAACTGCTCGACGGCCGCCCCGCCGATAAAAGGGTCTGGTGCCGGTTGCTCACACTCCTACGCGGCTGGGATGAATCGATCCTCTCAGGCTGGCTGGTGGTCCTCTCAGGCTGGCTAGGGGTCCTCTCGGAGTCTCCGGATCCGCCAGAACTTCCAGAACCCCTAGATCTGGAACGACGGTCTCCGAATAGCTGTCTAAATACATCAGTCATCTGGAAACAAATAAATTAATACATTAATTAATATTAAATTATATTACATTAAATAACAAATTCTAATTAATATAATAACCAATAATACTAACATATTTTAAAACATACTAACAAATTAATATTTATAATTTAACTAATTTTAAATAATACTAACCATTAACATAAATATAACCATTTATATACAAATATAACTATATTTCGTCATTAACATATATATACATACAAATAACCATTTATATATTAACATAAATATAACCATTTATATAATTAGGCTACCAATTTATATATATATAATTAATTTAAAAATTTATATATAACAATTAAAATATACATTAACATATATATATATATATATATATATACAAATATGTGTATCTATTAACAAATATATAACAATTTATAAAATTAATCTACAAATTTATATATATAATTAATCTAACAATTTATATATATATATATATATAACCAATATATATAACAATTTAACACACACTTAAATATCTAAATTATATACATAAATTATACAATTAAAATAAATTGAAAAAAAAAATTACCTTAGGACCGGAGGAGAAGGAGGAGGAGGAGGCCGGAGGAGGAGGGGAAGGAGGAGGGGATGGAGGAGGAGGAGGCCGGAGGAGGAGGAGAAGGAGGAGGAGGAGGCCGGAGGATGAGGGGAAGGAAGGAGGAGGAGGAGGAGGCCGAAGGAGGAGCAGTTTTAGGGTTTAGGAGAGAAAAAAGTCGGGCTGCTGCGACTTGCAGCTTTTATAGCAGAGAGAATAGACGACGATTTAAAAGATTTCATTGGCTATTCTTTGAATGTCGTCGGCTATTCTTTGAATGTCATCGGCTATACTTTGGAAGATCAACAGCCGTCGGATCTGAGCCATCCAACAGCGGACAATAAAAAGGCGTGGATCGCAAGAGTTTAGCCGACGATTTAAAAGATTTCGACGGCTATTCTTTGAATGTCGTCGGCTATACTTTGAATGTCGTCGGCTATTCTCTGGAAGATCAACAGCCGTCGGATCTGAGTCATCCAACGGCGGACAATAAAAAGGCGCGGATCGCAAGAGTTTAGCCGACGAAATATAATTTTCGTCGGCTAAACTATAGGTCAAACCACTAAGTCAAACCTTTAAACGCTTAGAAATGGTAATTGGACTGTCTAAATGACATTTTTTTGCCTCACCTTCAACACATAATAGTTTCAAATCAATGAGACGTAACTAATCATATAAAAGTTTTACAAAATTGATTTAACGAACGTTAGGCTACCGATAGGAAAACGAAAGTAAAAAACAGTTAACCGCAACATTCGGCACACAGATTATATCAGAACCTTGTCATTTTTCAACCGTAGACGTATTTCATTATTTCGGTCATATCTTATTTCACAACATTTTTGCATTTGAAGAGCCTACGTATAGTAACTATTTGAAACTATACATTCATTTAAACACTTAGTAAACAAGTTAAGGAACATTAGTGCATATGTTCTGATTTTGAATCTAAAAGTTTAGAAAATCTATTCTAACCGTCAGATATCACTGTTAAGATTAAATACATGTATGGAAAAAAAATCCAACTTCAGCTGACAACGTTAAAGGCTCGATCGGAACGGTCAACTGGGTAAGTCAAACCTCTAAACGCTTAGAAATGGTAATTGGACTGTCTAAATGACGTTTTTTTGCCTGACCTTCAACAGATAATAGTTTCAAATCGATGAGATGCAACTAATCGTATAAAAATTTTCCTCAAAATATTTACCGAAGGTAATGCTACCATTAGGGAAACGAAGGAATAAAACCTTTGACCGCATCTTTCGACACTCAGATTTTATCGGAATCTTGTCATTTTTCAACCGTAATCGTATTTTAACATTTTGGTCATATCTTATTTCACGACTTTTTTCTGTTTGAAGGATGAAGCAATGGTTTATCGTTAGTGATAGAAAATGGAATCTGGTCATTTTTTGTTTTAAATCATAGCCGACGAGAGACAATTTTGTCGACGAAAATATATAGACTTATAGCCGACGAAAATGTCAATTTCGTCGGCCAAAATTTCAAAAGTTTTCGTCGGCTAATGTTTCATAGAAAGACCGACGATATTTCAAATCGTCGACTGAAATATGAATATAGCCGACGAATTTTGTTTATACTAACGAAAAAACAGTATCGTCGGCTATGGTTAAACTATGGCCGACGATTTATTTTTTCCACTGACGAAAAATAAAATCGTCGGCTATTCGTTGGAATTACCGACGAAAATTTTAATTCGTCGGCCGTTTTTTTTAATTTCGTCGGGAAAAGTTTTTTTTCTGGTAGTGAATGTTGACGAAGTATATCTATTGGCCAAATTGGAAATAGGCAATTCCAATCAAACTGAATACGTGAAACGTGATAAGATTCTTATACCAAGATGGGATGAATCACTATACATTTAACTCCACATGATACAAAAAAAAAGTTTAGTGGTGAAGATAAATCACTATGACACAATGGGAATGTGAAAATTTTCTCTCATACGAATGACAATTTTTTTATAAGTACCGGGTTGTCTTGCTATATTGACGAGAGACTTATGACACATTGTCATCGGATATAATGTAGATCTTAAAAGACACATTGTTAAAAGCAAATTCACAAAATAAAGTGTCAATATAAGCATAATGCTTATCAAATTCTTTAGAAATTTAATTGCAAATCCATAATATGCATAGCAAAAAGAGCCTGAAACTAATTCATGGAAACAAAGAGTCTAAAACTAGCTCATACATATTCATTGCGTTATAATAACACGACCTAATTGCCTCAATGAGTACTATGACAAGACTGCAAGATCGAATTCGAATTATGATCATTATGTTGCAACATATTCTAACTTTGCAAAGTTATGAATTACTTAGGGTTCTAGAAGAGCTTGTATGAGACGTATAAATGCACAAAAACATTGATGTGTATTGCTTGATATGCCATGATAGTTTTCCAATGTTTTAAACTACACGAAGTTAAATGTGTCAATTATTTTTTGTTGTTGTTTAGCTATTACTTTGTATGAATTGAGAATGTTGTTTCTAACATTATTAGATGAGATAAGACTTATGTAAAATCATCTTGTTTTGTTGGTATTGCTTTAACTTTGCAGATATCAAAATTTTATGATGAGCCCCAACATGCGAAACGCACATGCTCTCACTTCAGTGAAGACATATCAAATCCTTGTACATGGTGCATGAACTTGCAATCATCAGGATGAGATTCTCATCAAGGGGAGCATCCAGAAGTATGCAACCAGGACATATGCGCATTGTGCTCTTTTTCTCCTTCTACCAGGGTTATTTTTATCCCACTGGGTTTTTATTACCTGTCAAGGTTTTTTAATGAGTCAACAATAAGCGTGTCCAATTCCAATCATTCATTCGTAGACATCCAAGGGGAGTGTTGTAAATATTATAATGTATGTGGTTGTCCACATAAATATTCATTAGTTATATACCTTGATGTAAACTCTACCTCTATATAAAGAGGCCAATGAGAATGAATGAGTAGACTTCTTCCTCCCAACTCTTCTCTCTCGATCTTTTCTATACTTTATAACAAGAGAATTTTTCTTAATTTTTTAGAGCTATGAGTATTTTGGGAAAATAAAAGAGGTCTAAACAACATTTTATTTCGTTAAAAAAAATATATTCGAGGTTTATAAAGCAAAGAGATCCACATGCAGTTTTTAGAGGTATGAATAAAAGCTCCCTTAAATTTGTTTAATGAATAAAACAAGAACAAAAGTATGATGCAACTGATAAAAGGAAAAAAAAATGACAAAAGTACTTCGTATTAACGTAAAAAGCTAACGAAGATAGGAAATTCAATCGAGAAATTCTCTTCTTCTTTATTTTGGGAATTTAAAAATTGATTTTTTTTTTCTAATCGATTACACAGTTTCTTTAAATGATTTCTTGACCCAAACACTACATATCTTAGGAGTCGATAAAACTCTTAGCTGACGTTTGGTACGTGGGTTTGGATGGGATGAGATTGTTTTGCATAGCAAAATAAGAGTTATCATGTGTTTGCCTGAAGTATGGACTAATTTTAACGGACTATCGAAGCCCATAAAGGTTCCGGAGGTAGTCATAGAGACGCCAAAATTGTTGGGACTATGGAAGCCCCGTTTCTTTGCTTCACGTTATTTGATGGAGATGTTATCCAAGCACAAAGTACCTGCAAAACAACTTCATACACATAATACCCTTCTTTTCTCAATTGTAGTTAGGACAAGTAGGGATCGTTCTATCCGGGGAAATCAAGGGCTTTCAATCACACAAAGTGTTGCACATAAGGGGGTTGTCGATTTTTATGTCTAATTACCTACTGATTTTTACAAATTTAAATCCTAAATTATTATATACAATTGATCAACATCTTCCACACAATCACAAAACACAAAACTCATTACACATGCAACGAAATTAAAACAAGTAATAGGGACAGCTAGCAAATATCGAATTCAAGATCAACGAAGTTCTAATTTAATTAGAGCCTTCGCGGTATATCTAATTATTCAAAACATCACAAGTATTTAGAATTAACTTCGCGTATAATCCTAAACATGGTACTAATCGGTTTAACAACACTTCGTGTAGAAATTAAACACAAATAGCACATAAGCACAATATGTCGAATTGGAACATGTTAGCAGGTATGGCGTCACTCATCCCACATCGACATGTAAATTTCCAGAATTACTCTAGCCCTTAGATAAATACACATTAAAACTAACTTCGCGTATGATCCAACATGTATTAAATCGGCAAGTGAATTCAACATCTAGACAACACTCATGGCCTTTCGAATGCATCTAGACATCTCTTTCGGTTGCATACGAATTAAGGAAATAAACCTAATTAAATCAAGAAAACATGCAAAAGTCTACTGCCCATCATACCATATTCAATTAAATCACAAGCATAATTCAGAAATTAAACCAAAGATAACCAAATAATATAAAAAGAATTCGGAAATCCCATGAATAATTTACAAAACCAAAATTGGAACCAAGAATCCATACATAATTCATAGACAAATTAATGTATAAATACAAAGAAACTAAAGCCATCCAAAATTACAATCCAAGTGACAACCTTGTTGAAGAATTCGGCAAGTGGATTGGTGTTGATGATTGGAATGATTTTATGAAAGGTGATGGAAGATGGTTCGGCTATGTTCTTGGTGAGGATTTTTGGAGAGAATTCGGCAGAGTTTCGGCAAGTTTAAGCGAGGAAGAGAAGATGATTATTCTGAAATTATGTTGTGGTATTTATAGAGGCAAGGGAGGCAGCTAGGGTTTACAAAACCTAGTTTTTCTCAAACTTATCCTGCTGGCAGATTTGACCTTCGAGTGAAGATTATGGAATATCTTTCTCTAGAAAATAGATATTGAGGTGATTCCAGTTGGGTTGGAAACTAGACTCCCGTAGCTTTCTATCCATATAAGGCTCGAATTCTGATTCATTGTGAGCTGTCCGGGAGAGTCTGTGAAAGTTGAGAGACGTGCACAGGAATTTTCCCGAAATTAATCAGGATTCTTTTTCTTTCTCTTATTATCTGAATTCTTTTCTTCTAGACTCTTCTTGGCCTTATCTTGGACTTGAATCTTCTCATTAAGTTAGTATGGACATATCTTTAGGTCCATAATATCCGATCCATGCTTCAAAAGTCCAAAGGAAAGCTTTCCTTGTGCAACCGGAATAGTTGTTGTTTTCCCGGCAGAATGACCTTACTCCAGTAAACCTGGCATAACTTCCTCCTCAGAGTTCCGATTGATGCGATTCCAAGTCCCAGAGAAACTAGACACACATAGCTACCTCCAAATAAAACATTTTGATCAAATTCCTTATAAGTTGTCGGGAATGATTTTTCGAATTTAGGACACAGTCTCAGGAAAATCCTGGAAGTCCCTGGATTGGTTTGCTCGGACTGCCAAGTTGCAGCCATCTTTTGGGTGACTTCCCGAACTCCGATTGATCTGAAATTTTAACACAACATTCCTCAGTATATGAATAATAAGCACACCAAATTTCATTAAATTCGGACAAGGATAGATCCCATTTTTACTCATCTCAGAATCACGAAAAAGACAACTTGCATTATTTTCCAGATTCCTCAAACTTAGTCATTTTTTCGGATTCTTAACCAACTTTTCGCCAAACTCTACCAAATTAACACTAAACTATATTATGACTCTATGTTAGACAAATAAGGGCTAAACAAAGCATAAATGAGGGTAAAAACATATAATATCGTCGCACATTGTGCTCCTATCAACTACCCCACACTTATCCTTTGCTAGTCCCTTAGCAAAACAAAAACAAAAAGACTCAACTACTGCCCCTAAATGATTGTCTCAGGATCTTTAAAACACATAGCTTTCAAGTTAAGCATTTCAATGTAAGCACATAAATCCCGAGCGTCATAGACATGTATCAAAGCATGAACAAGTAAGAAACGAAAATCACAAGCAATGACATGTTATGTTGATTTCATCCTCCTCACTAGGCATACTCTCTTCTTTTCACTCATGATATGGCAATTCACTCATAGTATATGCAAGAGAACAGATTGTAAGGCAACAAATAGCTCGCATATTTCATCAAATAAAAGCATTTTGTGAATCAATTTTCTGGAAAAACTTCATGTAACAACTATGTGCACCAATGAACCAAAACCATAAGCTCAACTCTTGACAAAAATCTCCACAAATCAAAGTTCACCCATTTTAAGAATCATGAAAAGATTGATGGAGGTGTTATCCAAGCATAAAATACCTGCAAAACAACTACATACACATAATACCCTTCTTGTGTCGATTGTAGTATTGACAAGTAGGGATCGTTCTATCCGGGGAAATCAAGGGCATTTAATTACACAAAGTGTTGCACTTAGAAAGGGGGTGTCGAATTTTTATCTACTGATTTTACGAAAATTAAATCCTAAGTTATTATATACAATTGATCAACATCTTCCACACAATCACAAGACACAAAAACTCATTACACATGCGATGAAATTAAAACAAGCAATAGGGGCAGCAGCAAATATCGAATTCAAGATCAATTAAGTTCCAATTTAATTAGAGCCAATGCGGTTATTCTAATTATTCAAAACATCACAAGTATTTAGAATCCAACATGCGTGTAATCCTAAACATGGTACTAGTCGGTTTAATAACACAATGCGTAGAAATTAAACACAAATAGCACATAAGCACAATATGTCGAATTGGAACATGTTAGCAAGTATGGCGTCACTCATCTCACATCGACATGTAAATTTCCAGAATTACTCTAGCCCTTAGATAAATAAATATCAAAACATAACATGCGTATGATCCAACATATATTAAATCGGCAAGTGAATTCAACACCTAAATAACACTCATGGCCATTGAATGCATCTAGACATCTCCTTCGGTTGCACACGAATTAAGGAAATAAACCTAATTAAATCAAGAAAGCATTCAAAATCCTACTGCCCATCATATATATTTAATCAAATCACATGCATAAATCGGCAATTATATACAAAATTCCCAAACATTTATAACAAAGATCCAAAGATCCCATATAATTATCAATACCAAAAATAAATCCAGAAATTAAAACATATTTCATAGACAAAAGTATGTTTAAATACAAAGAAACAAAAGCCAAAAAAAATACAATCCATGTTACAACCTTATGAAGATTCGGCAAGGATTGGTGGAGGTTGGATTTATGTGAAAGGTGGAGGTGGAATTCGGCAAAGCTCTTGGTACAATTTCTGAAATTAAATGGGCAGAGGTTCGGCAAGGTAATTGAGGGGAAGAGAAGATGATTTTTATGAATACAAAGTGTTGTATTTATAGGGGAAGAGAGGAGCTAGGGTTCGGCAAGAGTGAAGCACAAGAAAACCAAAACCAAGTTGGATATGGTTTCGGCAAGGATATTCTTTTTCCACCGAAATCTTCTTTATTTTCTTTTAATTCGGCCTAGTCAACTCTTCATGCATATTGCTGCCGAAAATCTCTTCCAAAAATCTTCAATTTAATCCTCATTTTAATTCGGCAATAAGCAATGAATCAAGCTTCAACGAGGTCCACATGCATTCCAAGCTTTTCTCCTTTCTTCTTTTCCAAAATTCACATGATAATAGCTGAATAAATGCCTTGTTATCCTCTTCTTTGCCGAAATATATCTTGAATATTCTTCACAAAAATCTTTCTTTTAATTCGGCAAAGAGTTCTTGAATATTGTTACAAGGAAACCAAAACCAATTTGGTTTCCTCCTTCTTTCTTTCTCCTTCACGGCATGGATATTGTTTCTTGCCGAAATATCTCTTTGATTTCCTCCATCAATCTTCTCTTTAATTCCTGAAAAATAAGAATAAGAATTATATTAAAAAGAAGATAAAAAGATGTAGCACAATTATCATGAGTAAGAGTCCTAGATAGATAAGGAATCCTAGTCCAACAAGGAGTTGTATTTTCAATGAAATTCTTTCGACAATTCAAAAACGTCGAGCATTTGTAGACTCCTTGTTCGACTAAGACTCTTCAATTCGTAGACTTCAATTAAGACTCAAACTCGTAGAATCCTTATTCAACTGGGATTCCTACTTTGGTAAGGATTCCTTTTCCAAATAGAGTTCTACTTGAAAAAGGAGTCCTAGTCACATTAAAACTCTTATTAGGAATCCTAGTTCAATAAGGACTCCACCATAATTATGCATTTTCACAATTTATAGCACAAACCGATTCCACACAAATATTAGAAACGACGAAAGATAAAGAAATCAATTCCGACAAGTTTCCTAGTCAAAACAGGATTCCTAGTCCAAACAGGAGTCCTACTCAAACTAAAACTCTTCACAAATCGACATTTCTGCATTTTTAGCTCAATTTATTCACCAACACTTGCCAACGACTCCAACATGACTCAATGACTCTATATTACAACAATAAGGGATAAGAAATGCATAAATGGGGGTAAAACATATTAAGAACGTCGCATTTTATGCTCCTATCAAAGATCAACATAAAGGTGATAATGGGGATTGGCATAAGGCATTCACATTTAGGATAATGGTGATAAAATGTCACCAAAACTTAGCAAAATTCAATAAATCCTTATGTCTTCACTCCAAAGGGCCAAATTTTATCTTGTTGGGCCCAAACTTCATTCTTTTCTTCCCCATAACATAGTGAATATGAACAAAGGTCAAGTATAACAATGTTAGACCTTCAAATAATCATACAACTCCAAATTCACCACAAGAACTCATCCAATTTTTTTTAGTTACCGAAATCTCAAATTTTTTTTCTTATTTTCCGCTCAAATTTTCTTTTCATTTTTATATCCGAAATTTCTTCTTTTTCTTTTAATTTCGGCAACACATCTCTTTTCATGCAATTGGACAAGTTTTACCCCACACTTACTTCCCAACATCACTTCAAATAACAAATTCCAATTAAACTTTACCAAGTCTTGACAACAATGGTTAGGATAAACTGTTCTAAGCTCAAGGAATGTGTATCATGGTGATGAAATAAAATGGCTCAATGTTGGCTCAATGGGGTTAAAACTAAGGAGTCCCACGATGGGCACAAATTAAGCATAAGCTTTATTTGACATTGGTGATAATCCTAACATGATATTTTCAATCCTTTTCAAAATCAAGGCATTTCATGAATAATAGTCTCAAAAATTGTCAAGAGTGAGTTCTAGCATTCTAGAGTTCATTAAAATCTATGGCACATAGTCATTGAATAATCAAAGAATAATGAAGTTTTGAAAAATTCTGCCCATTTTTATCACTCAAGAAGAAAAGTATATGGCATCAAAGCTCACACAGGTTATTATGGAACAAAATCAACACAACATGCATGCTTATTACACAAATAAATCCAAGTCTCAAATGTTCATATCAATCACAATGTCCATGAAACTCACAATTAATTCTTATGATTATGCAAAACCATCATCTATGCATTCAAAGATATAATCATCATCCACTCTTTAGGGGCATCCTAAGACTCAAAATAAAATCAAACAAAAAGCAACGAAATTTTTTTTTTTTTTCTGGATTTTTCTGATTTTGTATTTTCTTTTTCTTTTTATGACTCAAAACAAAAGACTTAAAACAAAAACAAACATGTGAAACATGTATCCCTACCCCACACTTAAGAAATTACATTGTCCTCAATGTAAAACAGAAATTATGTTGTAATTTCTAAGCATATGATAAATTCCACAAATTCCACATTTATACAATTCAACCAAAAAGAGTTTAGGGATTTAGAAAATTCAAACTCTCGTAGACGGCTCCTTCACAATTTTGGTTGAAATGGGTTGCCTCCCATGCCGCGCTTAATTGTTTATAGTCTACTCAGCCTAGACTCTTAACTTCTTAATCAAGTTGTGGGCGACGCCTTTTGGAGTGCGCACTCCAAATTCGTGCCTCCTTACAATGGTTATCAAAGATCGATGCATGATTACTCCACTCTTCAACTGCATCACATCAAGATAAAGAAAATTAGAAGAGTTGAGATGAGAGTTCAAAGAATAAGTTAGTAGTGAGTTAGTGAATTAGCTAAAGTTAGAAGTTAGTGTATAAATATACAACAATTAGCTAAGTAGAATTTAATTGTAAATCATGAACAAAAGTTTAGAGTGGTGGAACTCGTTTCTTGCAACACTTGTCGTCCTTCCCAAGTCAATGAGAGCTTCAATCAACTGTTTACACTGTAATTCTTCACCTCTTCCTTATGATCTGCAACTAACAATTAAACTCTACAAGAATCATGAGAATCAACATGTATAGATTAGAAAGAATGAGTTACAATAAGTTAGAGTATAGGTTAGAAATAAGTTAGAAGTAATGTAAAATTTTCAAACTATAAATGTATCATACGAATTCTCTATAAGTATATATTCCACACGATTTATGCAAGTATAAGTTTCATAAAAATTTACAAGTATCACAAAATGGATCGGTCCTAGTCTTTTCAAAGTATTCGAATATGTGATATGAGATTGCCGAACCTAGAGTCTATTTCTTTTATTCACACAACTTTAAAATTCGAGGTACGTGGAGCAGAGGAGATAACAGTGCAATGGACTGATGCAGCCCAAGGTAGTATCATGCTTATTCCGATATACCTCAAAAATTAAAGACGAATTTTGTTTTGAAGAAAATAGATTCACATATGTTCAAGTTATCTTCTAGCGTCTAAAGTGAGGTGATGCTTCGGCACAAGCTGTTGTCTAGGGTCGAGCGTATTTTACTTTTCAAAGGCGGTGTCGTTAAGATTCACGGAGAGCGAACTCCCTTTAGGAACCAGGCAGGTCTCGTTGTTGGACACCACGGAGGACAAGTCTCCTATTGACTCACTCACCGAGAATGATCATCAGTCTGTGGGCCTTGAGAACCAGTTTTACAAACCTGAGAACCAATCAATGAAAATAACTTGCCCCATACTTTGTAAAATAAAATCGGGTCCCTAGCGGTCTACAAGTGTTGATTAAAACCGCCCTCAACCTCATAGAAGTAATAATTTTGCCAAAATGTCGCTTGTATGCGTGGGGGGGGAAGTATCCCGCGTTTTCCAATCTACATAAAACGGATCTAACAAAGCATCATTCGTATGAAGGGTTTAGGTTATGATCAACAAAAGAGGCTTCACCTACATGTTACACTTTAGAAACTACAATAAACTTAAGCATACATAAAACTATCAACTTCCTAGAAATTATCTAAGTGTCACAAACATTCACATATATATACATCACATGATTCGGCAACTTATCAAACCAAAAACCAAACCCAAAAATCCTACTTACTAATACACATCCAAAAATCCTATTATACATATCCCAAAAACTATAGAAAAATTAAATAATCTGAAATTTACATAATTACAAAACAACACTTTATGAATCAAAATAATTAAATTTCCCCGGCAACGGCGCCAAAAATTGATGGAGATGTTATCCAAGTACAAAGTACCTGTAAAACAACTTCATACACATAATACCCTTCTTTTGTCAATTGTAGTTAGGACAAGTAGGGATCGTTCTATCCGGAGAAATCAAGGGCTTTCAATCACACAAAGTGTTGCACATAAGGGGGTTGTCGATTTTTATGTCTAATTACCTACTGATTTTTACAAATTTAAATCCTAAATTATTATATACAATTGATCAACATCTTCCACTCAATCACAAAACACAAAACTCATTACACATGCAACAAAATTAAAACAAGTAATAGGGGCAGCAAGCAAATATCGAATTCAAGATCAACTAAGTTCCAATTTAATTAGAGCCTTCGCGGTATATCTAATTATTCAAAACATCACAAGTATTTAGAATTAACTTCGCGTATAATCCTAAACATGGTACTAATCGGTTTAACAACACTTCGCGTAGAAATTAAACACAAATAGCACATAAGCACAATATGTCAAATTGGAATATGTTAGCAGGTATGGCGTCACTCATCCCACATCGACATGTAAATTTCCAGAATTACTCTAGCCCTTAGATAAATACACATTAAAACCAACTTCGCGTATGATCCAACATGTATTAAATCGGCAAGTGAATTCAACATCTAGACAACACTCATGGCCTTTCGAATGCATCTAGACATCTCCTTCGGTTGCACACGAATTAAGGAAATAAACCTAATTAAATCAAGAAAACATGCAAAAGCCTACTACCCATCATACCATATTCAATTAAATCACAGGCATAATTCGGAAATTAAACCAAAGATAACCAAATAATATAACAAGAATTCGGAAATCCCATGTCTAATTTACAAAACCAAAATTGGAACCAAGAATCCATACATAATTCATAGACAAATTAATGTATAAATACAAAGAAACTAAAGCCATCCAAAATTACAATCCAAGTGACAACCTTGTTGTAGAATTCGGCAAGTGGATTGGTGTTGATGATTGGAATGATTTTATGAAAGGTGGTGGAAGATGGTTCGGCTATGTCCTTGGTGAGGATTTTTGGAGAGAATTCGGCAGAGTTTCGGCAAGTTTAAGTGAGGAAGAGAAGATGATTATTCTGAAATTATGTTGTGGTATTTATAGAGGCAAGGGAGGCAGCTAGGCTAGGGTTTACAAAACCTAGTTTTTCTCAAACTTATCCTGCTGGCAGATTTGACCTTCGAGTGAAGATTATGGAATATCTTTCTCTAGAAAATAGATATTGAGGTGATTCCAGTTGGGTTGGAAACTAGACTCCCGTAGCTTTCTATACATATAAGGCTCGAATTCTGATTCATTGTGAGCTGTCCGGGAGAGTCCGTGAAAGTTGAGAGACATGCACAGGAATTTTCCCGAAATTAATCAGGATTCTTTTTCTTTCTCTTATTATCTGAATTCTTTTCTTCTAGACTCTTTTTGGCCTTATCTTGGACTTGAATATTCTCATTAAGTTAGTATGGACATATCTTTAGGTCCATAATATCCGATCCATGCTTCAAAAGTCCAAAGGAAAGCTTTCCTTGTGCAACCGGGATAGTTGTTGTTTTCCCGGCAGAATGACCTTACTCCTGTAAATCTGGCATAACTTCCTCTTCAGAGCTCCGATTGATGCGATTCCAAGTCCCAGAGAAACTAGACACACATAGCTACCTCCAAATAAAACATTTTGATCAAATTCCTTATGAGTCGTCGGAAATGATTTTTTGAAGTTGGGACACAGTCTTAGGAAAATCCTAGAAGTCCCTGGATTGGTTTGCTCGGACTGCCAAGTTGCAGCCATCTTTTGGGTGACTTTCCGAACTCCGATTGATCTGAAATTTTAACACAACATTCCTCAGTATATGAATAATAAGCACACTAAATTTCATTAAATTTTGACAAGGATAGATCATATTTTTACTCATCTCAGAATCACGAAAAAGACAACTTGCATTATTTTCCAGATTCCTCAAACTTAGTCATTTTTTCGGATTCTTAACCAACTTTTCGCCAAACTCTACCAAATTAACACTAAACTATATTATGACTCTATCTTAGACAAATAAGGGTTAAACAAAGCATAAATGAGGGTAAAAACATATAATATCGTCGCACATTGTGCTCCTATCATTATTCTCACCTCGTTCTCTCTCACTTAATTTTATCTCTTCACTTTCTGATTTGTTTTTGTTTAGATTCAGCTACCGAAATTTCTGATTGAGTTTATCTCAGTAGAACAAAAGATCTGGTAAGAAATTGATTCAATTGATTCTCAGTTCAATAATGGATTTTTGTCTTCAAGAAACGTTTGTGCTTTTCTAGATCGCAATTGATTCAATTGAGAAGCTGCTTCAACATGAAAATCTTGCAAGAATGTAGGCACCTGTGTTGGTCGTGATGACCGACGCGGCTGAGGAGTAGGTGGTAGAGGTGTGGAGGTGGTTTGGGAAAGAGATTGTGTGTCCGCTTGTGTGGGAGACATAGTAGGCTGGACAACAGCTGAAGAAGAGTGGGTTGGAGGCAGTGGAAGAGTAGGGTGGGAAGTGTGAGTGAAACCTGAAGGGGAAACCCACTCTGGATCAGCATTGAAAACCCTAGTTAGAGATTGAGACTTGGGGGGAACCGTTGTCCTAGTTAGACTAGGAATAGATGACTATGTTTCAAAGGGAAAGACAGTTTCGTGGAATGTGACATCCCGTGTGACGAAAATATCCTTTGTTTCCAAATCATAAACCCGATAACCTTTTTGTCCATGGGGATAACCCAAGAAGATACATTTAGTCGCTCTAGGTTCAAATTTTAGGGGTTTTTGAGGGTGTGTAAATGGGAAACACAAACAACCAAACACTTTGAGAAGAGTGTAGGTAGGAAGTTTGTGAAATAGCTTTTCGAATGGGGTTTGTCCTGAGAGTAGGGGTGTAGGTGTACGGTTTATGAGGTAGGCAGAAGTGAGAATAGCGTCACCCCAGAAAGTCTTGGGTAAGCTGGCTTGGAAAAGGGGTGCATGAGCGACATTGACTAAGTGACGATGTTTGCGTTCAACAACACCATTTTGTTGTGATGTGTTGACGCAACTCGTCTGGTGTATAATACCCTTGGACGCATAAAAAGCATCCATTTTGAACTCTAAACCATTATCACTACGAACAATTTTAACCCTCTTTTCAAATTGAGTTGCAGCAAGCTGAATGAAATCAACAAGAAGTTGTCTGGCCTCAGACTTTTGAACCATCAAATAAACCCAAGTACACCGTGTAAAATCATCGACAATTGTAAGAAAATATTTTGCCCCAGAAATTGAAGGTTCATGATATCCTCCCCAAATGTCTACATGAATTAATGAAAAGCTGACAGACTTGAAATTGTACTTAACGGAAAATGACTTCTTGTTTGCTTGGCTAAAGGACAAATGGGACACTTACTTGTATCACAAGAATTATTTGACATGAATAGAAATAAAGAAAGGACACGACTTAAAGGGTGACCTAGACGCTGGTGCCAGACATTACTGGATGAACTGCTGACTGCATGACATGTTCCTTGCGTTGTACTATTAAGGCAGTATAATCCCTCCCTCTCATGCCCCATCCCAATCGTCTTCCCCGATCGTAGGTCTTATACAAAACCAATCTTGTTTAAGAAATATTGTGACACAAAAGGAATCATGAGGAAGTTTACAGACAGAAATAAAATTGAGGTAGAACATTGGAACACAGAGGACATTTTGGAGTTTGAACTGAGGAGAAAAGACAATTGTGCCTATATGGGTTACCCTAGCATGACTACCATCGGGAAGTTTAACAAAACGTGTCTAGATATGTACAGCAGAGGTGAGGAAGCAAGGAGTACAAACCATATAATCAGTGGCACCACTATCCAATATCCACACACTAGTCTTTGCATTATGTTGAAGGCCGAAAGCTTTACCTGAGAGGTTCTCATAAGTTGAGGTGTTACCAACATGGTTTGCCGAAGCATTGCGTTTTTGACTGAGCAGCTCATAGATCTCATTACAATCTGCCTTGGAGAAAGGAAAATTGTTGGGACTGCCTTCATTGTCAAACAATGAAGAGACATGATTGCCACGAGCCTATGTTTGCAACTCTTCAAGGGCTTTCTTCTTCTTTCGATAATCATCAGCTACATGTCCTTTGAAACCGCAGAAAGTGCACTTCTGGTGTGCTTTGCAGTTTTTGGTGGAATAAGTGTCTCAACCACATGTGGCACATATTCTCCTACCATCGGATGGCTCTTACTGCAAGGTTCTGTGGGCTACACTGCTCGCACCCTCAAGGAGCGCCAGAACTCCATGGTTTCTACTACTTGCTGCAAAAGCAGCACCTTCAGGTTGTGTGGAGACTCCCATGCCGCCGGTCATGGCCTCAGCTTGTTTTTCATGACGGAGTGTCATGGCAAACACCTTGTTCACTGCTGGTAGGGGGTCAATAGTTCGGCAAAGAGTTCTTGAATATTGTTACAAGGAAACCAAAACCAATTTGGTTTCCTCCTTCTTTCTTTCTCCTTCACGGCATGGATATTGTTTCTTGCCGAAATATCTCTTTGATTTCCTCCATCAATCTTCTCTTTAATTCTTGAAAAATAAGAATAAGAATTATATTAAAAAGAAGATAAAAAGATGTAGCACAATTATCATGAGTAAGAGTCCTAGATAGATAAGGAATCCTAGTCCAACAAGGAGTTGTATTTTCAATGAAATTCTTTCGACAATTCAAAAACGTCGAGCATTTGTAGACTCCTTGTTCGACTAAGACTCTTCAATTCGTAGACTTCAATTAGGACTCAAACTCGTAGAATCCTTATTCAACTGGGATTCCTACTTTGGTAAGGATTCCTTTTCCAAATAGAGTTCTACTTGAAAAAGGAGTCCTAGTCACATTAAAACTCTTATTAGGAATCCTAGTTCAATAAGAACTCCACCATAATTATGCATTTTCACAATTTATAGCACAAACCGATTCCACACAAATATTAGAAACGACGAAAGATAAAGAAATCAATTCCGACAAGTTTCCTAGTCAAAACAGGATTCCTAGTCCAAACAGGAGTCCTACTCAAACTAAAACTCTTCACAAATCGACATTTCTGCATTTTTAGCTCAATTTATTCACCAACACTTGCCAACGACTCCAACATGACTCAATGACTCTATATTACAACAATAAGGGATAAGAAATGCATAAATGGGGGTAAAACATATTAAGAACGTCGCATTTTGTGCTCCTATCAACTACCCCACACTTAGCCTTTGCTAGTCCCTTAGCAAAACAAATAAAAAGACTCAACACTACAGCCCCTAAATAATTGTCTCAGGATCTTTAAACACATAGCTTTCAAGTTAAGCATTCAATGTAAGCACAATAATCCCAAGCGTCATAGACATGTATCATGGCATGAACAAGTAAGAAACGAAAATCACAAGCAATGACATGTTATGTTGATTCCATCCTCCTCACTAGGCATACTCTCTTCTTTTCACTCATGATATGGCAATATTCACTCAAAGTATATGCAAGAAAATAGATTAAGAATTACAAAGAGTAACTTGCATATTTCATCAAATAAAGGCACTTTGTGAATAGATCTTTCAGGAAAAACTTAATATAACAACTATGTGCACCAATGAACCAAAGCCATATGCTCAACTCTTGACAAAAATCTCCACATACAAAGTTCACCTATTATTCGAATCATGAGAGATCTTACATGGGAAAATAGTGGGGCTTGGCATAAGGAATTCGCATTTAGAATAGTGGTGAGAAAATGTCACCAAGACTTAGCAGAGCTCAATACTCCTTATGACTTCACTTAAAAGGACAAGTTTCAACTTGTTGGGCCCAAACTTCATTTTTTTCTTCCCCATCACATAGTAAATATGAACAAAGGTCGAGTATGATAATAATAGACCTTCAATTGTAAAACAAACTCCAAATTCACCACAAGATCCCAATCCAAGCATTTCTATTTTTCTCTTTTGATTTCTTTTGTCGAAACTTTTTCAATTTTCTTGATTTAATCGGCACACATTTTTCTTTTATTTTCTGTCCGAATTTCTCTTTTTATTTTCGGCAATCATTGCTTTTCATGCTTTTGGATTGGATCACCCCACACTTACTTAAAATCATCACTTCAAACAACAAATTCCAATTAAACTTTACCAAGTCTTGACAACAATGGTTAGGATAAACTGTTCTAAGCTCAAGGAATGTGTATCATGGTGATGAAATAAATGGCTCAATGTCGGCTCAAGGGGGTTAAAACTAAGGAGTCCCACGATGGGCACAAATTAGGCATATGCTTTATTTGGCATTGGTGGTAATCCTAACAAGATCATCTCAATCATATTCGAAATCAAGGCATTTTATGAATAATAGTCTCAAAAATCGTCAAGAGCAAGTTCTAGCATTCTAGAGTTCATTAAAATCTATGGCACATAGTCATTGAATAATCAAAGAATGATGAAGTTTTGAAAAATTCTGCCCATTTTTATCACTCAAGAAGAAAGTATTTGGCTCTAAAGCTCACAAAGGTTATTATGGAACAAAATCAACACAAACATACATGCTTCTTACACAATTAAGTTCAAGTCTCAAATGTTCATACCAATCACAAAGTCCATGAAACTCACAATTATTTTCAAGATTATGCAAAACCATCATCTATGTATTAAAGATATAATCATCATAGACTATTTAGGGGCACCTAAGACTCTAAAATTAAAACAAAAATTTAAAAAGCAACGAAATTTTTTTAATTTTTTTCTGATTTTTCCGATTTTTTTCTTTTCTTTTCTTTTTATGACTCAAAACAAAGACTCAAAACAAAAACAAACATGTGAAACATGTATCCCTACCCCACACTTAGAAAATTACATTGTCCTCAATGTACACAAAAATCATGTGGTAATTTCCAAGCATTTGATAATTCACAAGTTCCACATTTATACAATTCAACCAAAAAGAGTTTAGGGTTTAGAAATTCAAACTCTCGTAGACGGCTCCTTCACAATTCTTGGTTGAAATGGGTTGCCTCCCATGCAGCGCTTAATGTTTATAGTCTACTCAGCCTAGACTCTTCTCCATATCATCAGGATCTTGGTGCGTCTCTAAATTGTATCTCCTCAATGGTGTGCTCCTCAAAAGGTTCGTAGTAAGGCTTAAGTCGATGACCATTCACCTTGAACGCTTTTCCTGTTTCAATACTCTGAATTTCTATAGCACCATGAGAAAACACATTAGCAATAATATATGGTCCAACCCAACGAGAACGCAATTTTTCAGGAAATAATCTAAGACGAGAATGAAATAACAAGACTTTTTTACCAATATGAAACGTTTTGCCTCTTATCATCTTGTCATGATACAATTTCGTCTTCTCCTTGTAAATCCACGTAGCATCATATGCTTCATTCCTGATTTCCTCAAGCTCGCTCAACTGCAATTTCCTGTGAAGTCCAGCCTTGTCAAGCTCCATGTTGAATTGCTTGACTGCCCACCATGCCCTATGCTCCAACTCTACTGGAAGATGGCACGCCTTGCCATAAGTGAGCCGGAATGGAGACATCCCAATGGGTGTCTTATATGCCGTTCTGTAAGCCCAAAGTGCATCATCAAGTCTGTCACTCCAATCTTTCCTTGATGGGCCCACAGTTTTCTCCAATATGCTCTTAATCTCTCTGTTGGACACTTCCGCCATTCCGCTCGTCTGAGGGTGATAAGGTGTGGATACCTTATGGGTGACTCCATATTTCTTGAGCAAAGCCTCAATTGTTCTGTTGCAGAAATGAGAACCTCCATCGCTAATAAGCACACGAGGTACTCCAAACCTGGAAAATATGTTAGTTCTCAAGAAACCTGCAACAACTTTAGAATCATTAGTTCTTGTGGCTTTCGCCTCCACCCATTTAGACACATAATCAACAGCCAACAAGATATAAAGAAAGCCCTTGGATGAAGGAAAAGGTCCTATAAAATCTATACCCCATACATCAAAAATTTCGACAAAGACTATAGGAATTAGGGGCATTTGGTCTCTCTTACCAATGTTACCTGTCCTTTGGCACCTATCACATGTCATACAAAATGTGTATGCATCCTTAAAAATCGTGGGCCAATAAAATCCACTTTCTAATACCTTGAGGGATGTCCTCTTAGCTCCAAAGTGTCCTCCACACGCCTCATTGTGGCAAAATGCAAGGATCGGCCTATGCTCTTCTTGTGGCACACAACGTCTTATAACTTGATCACTACAAGTTCTCCACAGATATGGATCGTCCCAAATGTAGTGTCTTGCATTCTTTTTAATCCTTGTCTTGGCTGCCTGTAAACATGTACTTGGAAAAGTTTTAGTAACTAAATAATTGACAATGTCTGCATACCAAGGTTCTTTTGTGTCCACTCGAAAAAGCTGCTCATCTGGGAAAGTTTCCTGAAGTGGCAACGTTTCCTCCTCTCTCACAATTCTGCTCAAGTGATCCGCCACAACATTTTCGCTCCCCTTCTTGTCCTTTATTTCGATGTCAAACTCTTGGAGTAAGAGAATCCATCGAATCAAGCGTGGCTTAGCATCTTTCTTCTTCATTAGATATCTAAGGGCTGCATGATCAGAATACACAATCACTTTAGAATTCAATAGATATGAACGAAATTTTTCTAAAGCAAATATCACAGCCAACAGTTCTTTCTCAGTAGTAGAGTAATTTAATTGAGCATCATTCAATGTTCGAGAAGCATAATATATGGCGTTTGGCTTCTTCTCTTTTCTCTGTCCAAGCACTGCTCCAACTGCATAATCTAAAGCATCACACATGATCTCAAATGGTAGGCACCAGTCAGGTGGCGCCATAATTGGTGCCGATGTCAACAATTCCTTCAACTTCACAAATGCATCTTCACACCCTTTGTCCCATATGAATGGAACGTCCTTCTGTAAAAGGGCACAAATAGGCTTGGCCACCAACGAAAAATCCTTGATGAACCTCCTATAAAATCCTGCATGGCCAAGAAACGAACGTACCTCCCTTACAGTTGTAGGGGAGGGTAAGTGAAGCATAATATCAATCTTGGCCCTATCTACCTCAATACCCTTTGCAGAAATTATGTGTCCTAAAACTATCCCTTGTTTTACCATGAAATGACATTTTTCCCAATTAAGCACAATGTTAGTTTCTACACATCTCTTCAGGATTAGTTCCAAATTCTCTAAGCATGCATCAAAGTCTTTTCCATAAACACTAAAATCATCCATAAAGACTTCAATGATATTCTCAATATAATCGCTGAAAATGGAATACATACAACGTTGAAATGTACCTGGTGCGTTGCATAAACCAAAAGGCATGCGTCGATAGGCAAACGTACCAAAGGGACATGTGAACGTTGTCTTTTCCTGATCATCTGGGTGAATGCATATCTGATTGTAACCGCTGTACCCATCCAAGAAGCAATAGAATTCGTGCCCAGCTAATCTCTCCAACATCTGGTCCATGAAAGGCAAAGGCATGTGATCCTTGCGTGTAGTAGCATTCAGCTTTCTGTAGTCTATACACATCCTATGACCTGTCACCAATCGTTGGGGCACGAGTTCATCCTTGTCATTCTTCACAACCGTGACTCCACTCTTCTTGGGTACAACTTGGACAGGTGCAATCCACTGGCTATCTGAGATGGGATAAATTACTCCACAATCCAGCAATTTGATCACCTCGTCCTTCACAATCTTCATCATAGGGGGGTGTAATCGTCTCTGACCCTCCCTAGTAGGCTTGGCTCCTTCCTCAAGCAAGATCCTATGGACACAAGTTGTAGGGCTGATTCCCTTGATATCCGCCAACGTCCATCCAATGGCGGTTTTGTTCCTTTTCAGCATGCTAGTTAAGCGTGCTTCCTGCTGCTCACTCAGCTGTGATGACACAATAACTGGTAGTGTGTCATCGTCTCCCAAGTACACATACTTCAAATGATTGGGAAGCACCTTCAGTTCTAAAATAGGGGCCTGTTCCACAGATGGTAAAATTTTATTAGTGGAAATGGGAATTGACAAAAATTTACATGTCCTCATCACGTGGGGTGTTGCCTCTAGCTCGGCAACAATACTCATCATGCTCGGCTCAAGTTCAAGCCTTGCCATTGCCGAAACTTCTTCCCCCATTGCATCAATTCCTGCCCCTTGCTCAATAGCTAGTTGCTATTGATCCAAAGTTTCTGATAAAACCTGTGCAAGAGAATCAACCACATCAATATTATAGCAAAGTTTTAGATCAGAAACTGGATACCTCATCGCTTCAAAGATATTGAAGCCAATCACTTCACCATCGAACTCCATGGTGAGATTCCCTTCAGCAACATCAATCTTAGTTCTTGCTGTCCTCATAAATGGTCGCCCCAACAATAGTTGAGTGGAATTTAGGGGCGACTCTTCCATATGTAACACATAGAAGTCTGCAGGAAATATCAGATTATTCACCTGCACAAGAACATCTTCAACATATCCCTCAGGATATTTGTTAGACCTATCAGCCAACTGAATTATCACATTGTCTCTCTTCAATTCTCCTAGACCTAGAGACTTGTAAACATTATAGGGCATCACATTAATTGACGCTCCTAGGTCTAGCAAAACATTAGAAAAACAACATTGTCCAATAATGCAAGGAATAGTAAAGCTGCCTGGGTCTTTCATTTTTGGTGGGAGCTTCCTCTGGAGAACGGCTGAAACCGTCTCACTCATCTTCACCACCTGCTCCTCCCTATTATGCCTCCTTGTTGTGCACAGCTCCTTAAGAAATTTGGCATATTTGGGAATCTGCTTGATGCACTCAAGCAATGGAATATTTACCTCTATACGCCTGAAGATATCAAGTACCTCCTCATCTGATTTCTCCTTCTTCGATTTAGCAAATCTGGAAGGAAAAGGCAAACTCGAAGATTGGTTAGTATTAATTAAACCACTTGAGTCAGATTTTACCTTATGTGTCTCTGAGGTTGCGGGATCTTTTTCCATGTCCCTCTTTTTCATCATGTCAAGCTCAGCCTTGCTTGGTTCACCACTCTTCTCGGCCTCATTGCTGCCGTGTGCCTCTTCCTTAGCATTGCCGAATGTCACATTGTTGTCCTTGCTGAGTGTCACCTTGTTGTGCTCGGCATCATCACTTTCGGCATTATCACCATCGTGATCATCATCTAAAATCTCGTCACCTCTCTTCATGCTCGGCCCCTCCACAATCTTACCACTCCTTGTGGTAATTGCATTTGCTTGCTCATTCTTGGGGTTCTTAATCACTTCTCCAGGTAACCTCCCTTGTTCTTGGATTTGCCCCATGAAATCCACAACCTTCCCCATCTGATTCTTTAGCTCAGAAATATCCTTAGTGTTGGAAGTAGTGGATTGCAACAATGTGTGAGTTGCATCATTCAATGATTTCAGCATTGCATCATAATTAGGGTTTGATGATGCTTGAGCATTGTTGTTGTAGAATTGTTGCTGCTGAGGTCTTGCATATCCTTGGAATTGCCCTTGAGGTCTTGGTTGAAACGCCATTCCTCCTTGGTTTGCTTGTGGTGGCGCCACTTGTTGAGGGTTCTGAACATTGCTATTGTTGGCCCAACGAAAATTAGGGTGATCGTTGTACCTTGGATTGAAATTCTGGAAAGTGGAACGTTGCTGCCCTTGGAATCCAACTGAATTGGCTTCCTCAAAATTCTCGCCTCCTCCCAATTGAGGACATACATCAGCCGTATGGCCCTCCAAACTACACACTCCACATACTTGGGCATGCTTCTGTTTCATCATTTGGGACATCATCTGAGTAAGCTTTCCCATGTCTTCCCTAAGCTCCTTGACAGCACCAGACTCCTCAAAACCACTGGCCTCATTCACTCGCCTTGAGGAAGTAGACCCGAACTGTTGTTGGTTAGTGAAATGCATCTCCAACAAGTTCTTAACTTCCTCCTTGCTCTTTTCCATTAATGATCCACCAGCTGCTGAATCAAGAAATCTACGCTCCAAAGGACGCAACCCTTCATAAAAGTACTGCAGCAAAAGGCCTTCATGTATCCCATGATTAGGACACGTCGCCACCAAAGATTTGTACCTATCATAGTACACATCGAAGCTCTCATCTGGCTCTTGTCTGATCGAAGTGATCTCCTTCCTGATCTGTGTCACCCGCGATGAAGGAAAATATTTGGTGACAAATTCCTTCACCATAGTATTCCAAGACACCATCTTCCCTGGTGGAATGGCAAAGAACCATTCGGCTGCCCTATCATCAAGTGAGAAAGGAAATGCCTTCATTCTCACATGCTGCAAATCTGCCCCAGTTGGGCACATTGACTCACATCTAAACTCAAACTTCTGAATGTGTCGATTAGGGTCCTCTCCACTGAGTCCAAAGAACTTGGGTAATTGGTGAATAAATCCACCCTTCAACTCAAACTCTGCTGATTTGCCAGGTGCAACAGCAGGATACGTTACATTGCTCGGTCTCACTACTCCCCCTTGTGGTGCATCTACCTGCCCATTTTCCTCTCTCAATGAAGTCATATTAAATGTAGGGTCAGGTAAATCAAAATTTAAGTACTGAATTGGTATGGGACTTTGGAGTAGCTCAAACTCTGGTTCTTCGTGAAACAAAGGGTTAAGTTCACACGAAGCTTCTGAAGGAAATGGTGATGGTGGTGCAACGAAATCTCTGTTAAAAAGTGATGAGGATGGAGATACAAACTGGTGTTCTGGTGAAGGTGTGCTAGGCAAAACTTGCTCTATTTCCTCTTGGTTGCAAATTCTTTTCAATCTCTCCTCAATTTCTTGTGTCCAACCAAGATTCATGTACCTGAAATTATAATAAGATCAAGTATATCAATCAATGAATTAAAAAGAAAAATAAACGTGTATTGTATAGTTAGAATGTATAAGTTAGTGTTAGGGTAAAAATATCACACAAAAGAATGTTAGTATGTATAATGTCACCGAAAATTTCAATAAATGAATGTGTAAAAATATGTATAAGCGTAAGTATCACATAAAATTTCAAACGTGTAAATGTATAGGTATCACTCGAAAATTCATACAAGTATATAACAAAAAATATGTCACACGAAAATTTACAAGTATGTTACACACACAATTTCACAAGTATCAAGAAATACATATCTTACAAATATAAGAGTATTAACGTCACATTAAACTAAAAATATGTATAAGTATCACACGAAAATTTCAAGAGTATATATGTATAAGAATGTGTTTTATGTATCCCTAGTTAAATTGCTATATGATTTGTTCGAATTTTCAAGGTACGTGGAGCAGAGGAGATAACAGTGCAATGGGCTGAAACAGTCCAAGGTAGTATCATGCTTATTCCGATATACCTCGAAAATTCAAACCAAGAATTGTTTTCTTTTGAGATCAAAAATTTACTAATATCAAACTCATTTCAGGTTTTGAAGCTCGGTGGACGTGCGGCCTAGGTCTATCGACTAGACACAAGGTTCCGTGGTTTCAGAAGGCTAGAACGAAAGTACTAATAATGGAGTGAGGCAAGACTCGTTGTTGGTTACCACGGAGAGCGAACTCCCTATCGACTCACTCACAGAGAATGAACATCAGTCTGTGGGCCTTGAGATCTAGTTAAACAAACCTCAATACCGAAATTAGAACAAACGAACTATGATTGCCCCTTACTCTGTTTAGAACCTTATGTTGTCAGTTCCACTAAAGTGCATAAAAGCCGCCCTCAACCTCATAAAAACGCAAGCGCTAGTATGAAGGGTTAAGGCTAATAGCAACATTAGTGACCTTACCTATTCCTCTTCCCCTCAAAACCAAAAACAAACTCAACATGAATAAATTTTTAAAACTCCTTAACCATTTAACTAATTTTACATATCACACGAAATTTTTTTTTTTTTTATACATGTATCTATATTGGTTCGGTTTTTAGTGTTCATCGATTATGTGAGTATTGTAATTGCCGAAACTTACGGTTTCTAGATGTCTTTCACACAACTTTAAAATTCGAGGTACGTGGAGCAGAGGAGATAACAGTGCAATGGGCTGAAACAGTCCAAGGTAGTATCATGCTTTTTCCGATATACCTCAAAAATTAAAGACGAATTTTATCTTTTGAAGAAAAACAGATTCACATATGCTCAAGTTATTTTCTAGCGTCTAAAGTGAGGTGATGCTTCGGCACAAGCGGTTGTCTAGGTCGAAGATACTTTACTTTTCTAAGGCGGTGTCGTTAAAATTCACGGAGAGTAAACTCTCTTTAGGAACAAGGCAGGTCTCAAAGTTTTTAACCACGGAGGACAAGTCCCCTATCGACTCACTCACAGAGAATGAACATCAGTCTATGGGTCTTGAAAACCAGTTTTACAAACCTCAAACCCATCAAGGAAAATAACTTGCCCTATACTTGGTAAAATAAACTCGGGTCCTAGCGGTCTACAAGTGTTGATTAAAACCGCCCTCAACTTCATCGAAGTAATACTATTGCTGAAAAATCGCTTGTATGCGTGGGGGGGAAGTATCCCGCGTTTCCCAATCTACATAAAAACGAATCCAACAGAGCACCATTCAAATGAAGGGTTTTGGTTATGATCAACAAAAGAGGCTTCACCTACATATTACACTTTAGAAACTACAATAAACTACAAGCATACACAAAAACTATCAACTTCCTAGAAATTATCTAAGTGTATCAACATCACAATATACAACATACAATCGGCAATCAAGCAAAATAAAAACCAAAAACACAAACCAAAAATCGGAAAATACTTCCCTATTTACTATTACATATCCGAAAATCCTATTAATACATATCCCAAAATCTATTGAAAAATTAAAATAACCTGCAATATACATAATTACAAACAACACTTTACGAATCAAAATATTATAATTTCCCCGGCAACGGCGCCAAAAATTGATGGAGGTGTTATCCAAGCATAAAATACCTGCAAAACAACTACATACACATAATACCCTTCTTGTGTCGATTGTAGTATTGACAAGTAGGGATCGTTCTATCCGGGGAAATCAAGGGCATTTAATTACACAAAGTGTTGCACTTAGAAAGGGGGTGTCGAATTTTTATCTACTGATTTTACGAAAATTAAATCCTAAGTTATTATATACAATTGATCAACATCTTCCACACAATCACAAGACACAAAAACTCATTACACATGCGATGAAATTAAAACAAGCAATAGGGGCAGCAGCAAATATCGAATTCAAGATCAATTAAGTTCCAATTTAATTAGAGCCAATGCGGTTATTCTAATTATTCAAAACATCACAAGTATTTAGAATCCAACATGCGTGTAATCCTAAACATGGTACTAGTCGGTTTAATAACACAATGCGTAGAAATTAAACACAAATAGCACATAAGCACAATATGTCGAATTGGAACATGTTAGCAAGTATGGCGTCACTCATCTCACATCGACATGTAAATTTCCAGAATTACTCTAGCCCTTAGATAAATACATATCAAAACATAACATGCGTATGATCCAACATATATTAAATCGGCAAGTGAATTCAACACCTAAATAACACTCATGGCCATTGAATGCATCTAGACATCTCCTTCGGTTGCACACGAATTAAGGAAATAAACCTAATTAAATCAAGAAAGCATTCAAAATCCTACTGCCCATCATATATATTTAATCAAATCACATGCATAAATCGGCAATTATATACAAAATTCCCAAACATTTATAACAAAGATCCAAAGATCCCATATAATTATCAATACCAAAAATAAATCCAGAAATTAAAACATATTTCATAGACAAAAGTATGTTTAAATACAAAGAAACAAAAGCCAAAAAAAATACAATCCATGTTACAACCTTATGAAGATTCGGCAAGGATTGGTGGAGGTTGGATTTATGTGAAAGGTGGAGGTGGAATTCGGCAAAGCTCTTGGTACAATTTCTGAAATTAAATGGGCAGAGGTTCGGCAAGGTAATTGAGGGGAAGAGAAGATGATTTTTATGAATACAAAGTGTTGTATTTATAGGGGAAGAGAGGAGCTAGGGTTCGGCAAGAGTGAAGCACAAGAAAACCAAAACCAAGTTGGATATGGTTTCGGCAAGGATATTCTTTTTCCACCGAAATCTTCTTTATTTTCTTTTAATTCGGCCTAGTCAACTCTTCATGCATATTGCTGCCGAAAATCTCTTCCAAAAATCTTCAATTTAATCCTCATTTTAATTCGGCAATAAGCAATGAATCAAGCTTCAACGAGGTCCACATGCATTCCAAGCTTTTCTCCTTTCTTCTTTTCCAAAATTCACATGATAATAGCTGAATAAATGCCTTGTTATCCTCTTCTTTGCCGAAATATATCTTGAATATTCTTCACAAAAATCTTTCTTTTAATTCGGCAAAGAGTTCTTGAATATTGTTACAAGGAAACCAAAACCAATTTGGTTTCCTCCTTCTTTCTTTCTCCTTCACGGCATGGATATTGTTTCTTGCCGAAATATCTCTTTGATTTCCTCCATCAATCTTCTCTTTAATTCCTGAAAAATAAGAATAAGAATTATATTAAAAAGAAGATAAAAAGATGTAGCACAATTATCATGAGTAAGAGTCCTAGATAGATAAGGAATCCTAGTCCAACAAGGAGTTGTATTTTCAATGAAATTCTTTCGACAATTCAAAAACGTCGAGCATTTGTAGACTCCTTGTTCGACTAAGACTCTTCAATTCGTAGACTTCAATTAAGACTCAAACTCGTAGAATCCTTATTCAACTGGGATTCCTACTTTGGTAAGGATTCCTTTTCCAAATAGAGTTCTACTTGAAAAAGGAGTCCTAGTCACATTAAAACTCTTATTAGGAATCCTAGTTCAATAAGGACTCCACCATAATTATGCATTTTCACAATTTATAGCACAAACCGATTCCACACAAATATTAGAAACGACGAAAGATAAAGAAATCAATTCCGACAAGTTTCCTAGTCAAAACAGGATTCCTAGTCCAAACAGGAGTCCTACTCAAACTAAAACTCTTCACAAATCGACATTTCTGCATTTTTAGCTCAATTTATTCACCAACACTTGCCAACGACTCCAACATGACTCAATGACTCTATATTACAACAATAAGGGATAAGAAATGCATAAATGGGGGTAAAACATATTAAGAACGTCGCATTTTATGCTCCTATCAAAGATCAACATAAAGGTGATAATGGGGATTGGCATAAGGCATTCACATTTAGGATAATGGTGATAAAATGTCACCAAAACTTAGCAAAATTCAATAAATCCTTATGTCTTCACTCCAAAGGGCCAAATTTTATCTTGTTGGGCCCAAACTTCATTCTTTTCTTCCCCATAACATAGTGAATATGAACAAAGGTCAAGTATAACAATGTTAGACCTTCAAATAATCATACAACTCCAAATTCACCACAAGAACTCATCCAATTTTTTTTAGTTACCGAAATCTCAAATTTTTTTTCTTATTTTCCGCTCAAATTTTCTTTTCATTTTTATATCCGAAATTTCTTCTTTTTCTTTTAATTTCGGCAACACATCTCTTTTCATGCAATTGGACAAGTTTTACCCCACACTTACTTCCCAACATCACTTCAAATAACAAATTCCAATTAAACTTTACCAAGTCTTGACAACAATGGTTAGGATAAACTGTTCTAAGCTCAAGGAATGTGTATCATGGTGATGAAATAAAATGGCTCAATGTTGGCTCAATGGGGTTAAAACTAAGGAGTCCCACGATGGGCACAAATTAAGCATAAGCTTTATTTGACATTGGTGATAATCCTAACATGATATTTTCAATCCTTTTCAAAATCAAGGCATTTCATGAATAATAGTCTCAAAAATTGTCAAGAGTGAGTTCTAGCATTCTAGAGTTCATTAAAATCTATGGCACATAGTCATTGAATAATCAAAGAATAATGAAGTTTTGAAAAATTCTGCCCATTTTTATCACTCAAGAAGAAAAGTATATGGCATCAAAGCTCACACAGGTTATTATGGAACAAAATCAACACAACATGCATGCTTATTACACAAATAAATCCAAGTCTCAAATGTTCATATCAATCACAATGTCCATGAAACTCACAATTAATTCTTATGATTATGCAAAACCATCATCTATGCATTCAAAGATATAATCATCATCCACTCTTTAGGGGCATCCTAAGACTCAAAATAAAATCAAACAAAAAGCAACGAAATTTTTTTTTTTTTTCTGGATTTTTCTGATTTTGTATTTTCTTTTTCTTTTTATGACTCAAAACAAAAGACTTAAAACAAAAACAAACATGTGAAACATGTATCCCTACCCCACACTTAAGAAATTACATTGTCCTCAATGTAAAACAGAAATTATGTTGTAATTTCTAAGCATATGATAAATTCCACAAATTCCACATTTATACAATTCAACCAAAAAGAGTTTAGGGATTTAGAAAATTCAAACTCTCGTAGACGGCTCCTTCACAATTTTGGTTGAAATGGGTTGCCTCCCATGCCGCGCTTAATTGTTTATAGTCTACTCAGCCTAGACTCTTAACTTCTTAATCAAGTTGTGGGCGACGCCTTTTGGAGTGCGCACTCCAAATTCGTGCCTCCTTACAATGGTTATCAAAGATCGATGCATGATTACTCCACTCTTCAACTGCATCACATCAAGATAAAGAAAATTAGAAGAGTTGAGATGAGAGTTCAAAGAATAAGTTAGTAGTGAGTTAGTGAATTAGCTAAAGTTAGAAGTTAGTGTATAAATATACAACAATTAGCTAAGTAGAATTTAATTGTAAATCATGAACAAAAGTTTAGAGTGGTGGAACTCGTTTCTTGCAACACTTGTCGTCCTTCCCAAGTCAATGAGAGCTTCAATCAACTGTTTACACTGTAATTCTTCACCTCTTCCTTATGATCTGCAACTAACAATTAAACTCTACAAGAATCATGAGAATCAACATGTATAGATTAGAAAGAATGAGTTACAATAAGTTAGAGTATAGGTTAGAAATAAGTTAGAAGTAATGTAAAATTTTCAAACTATAAATGTATCATACGAATTCTCTATAAGTATATATTCCACACGATTTATGCAAGTATAAGTTTCATAAAAATTTACAAGTATCACAAAATGGATCGGTCCTAGTCTTTTCAAAGTATTCGAATATGTGATATGAGATTGCCGAACCTAGAGTCTATTTCTTTTATTCACACAACTTTAAAATTCGAGGTACGTGGAGCAGAGGAGATAACAGTGCAATGGACTGATGCAGCCCAAGGTAGTATCATGCTTATTCCGATATACCTCAAAAATTAAAGACGAATTTTGTTTTGAAGAAAATAGATTCACATATGTTCAAGTTATCTTCTAGCGTCTAAAGTGAGGTGATGCTTCGGCACAAGCTGTTGTCTAGGGTCGAGCGTATTTTACTTTTCAAAGGCGGTGTCGTTAAGATTCACGGAGAGCGAACTCCCTTTAGGAACCAGGCAGGTCTCGTTGTTGGACACCACGGAGGACAAGTCTCCTATTGACTCACTCACCGAGAATGATCATCAGTCTGTGGGCCTTGAGAACCAGTTTTACAAACCTGAGAACCAATCAATGAAAATAACTTGCCCCATACTTTGTAAAATAAAATCGGGTCCCTAGCGGTCTACAAGTGTTGATTAAAACCGCCCTCAACCTCATAGAAGTAATAATTTTGCCAAAATGTCGCTTGTATGCGTGGGGGGGGAAGTATCCCGCGTTTTCCAATCTACATAAAACGGATCTAACAAAGCATCATTCGTATGAAGGGTTTAGGTTATGATCAACAAAAGAGGCTTCACCTACATGTTACACTTTAGAAACTACAATAAACTTAAGCATACATAAAACTATCAACTTCCTAGAAATTATCTAAGTGTCACAAACATTCACATATATATACATCACATGATTCGGCAACTTATCAAACCAAAAACCAAACCCAAAAATCCTACTTACTAATACACATCCAAAAATCCTATTATACATATCCCAAAAACTATAGAAAAATTAAATAATCTGAAATTTACATAATTACAAAACAACACTTTATGAATCAAAATAATTAAATTTCCCCGGCAACGGCGCCAAAAATTGATGGAGATGTTATCCAAGTACAAAGTACCTGTAAAACAACTTCATACACATAATACCCTTCTTTTGTCAATTGTAGTTAGGACAAGTAGGGATCGTTCTATCCGGAGAAATCAAGGGCTTTCAATCACACAAAGTGTTGCACATAAGGGGGTTGTCGATTTTTATGTCTAATTACCTACTGATTTTTACAAATTTAAATCCTAAATTATTATATACAATTGATCAACATCTTCCACTCAATCACAAAACACAAAACTCATTACACATGCAACAAAATTAAAACAAGTAATAGGGGCAGCAAGCAAATATCGAATTCAAGATCAACTAAGTTCCAATTTAATTAGAGCCTTCGCGGTATATCTAATTATTCAAAACATCACAAGTATTTAGAATTAACTTCGCGTATAATCCTAAACATGGTACTAATCGGTTTAACAACACTTCGCGTAGAAATTAAACACAAATAGCACATAAGCACAATATGTCAAATTGGAATATGTTAGCAGGTATGGCGTCACTCATCCCACATCGACATGTAAATTTCCAGAATTACTCTAGCCCTTAGATAAATACACATTAAAACCAACTTCGCGTATGATCCAACATGTATTAAATCGGCAAGTGAATTCAACATCTAGACAACACTCATGGCCTTTCGAATGCATCTAGACATCTCCTTCGGTTGCACACGAATTAAGGAAATAAACCTAATTAAATCAAGAAAACATGCAAAAGCCTACTACCCATCATACCATATTCAATTAAATCACAGGCATAATTCGGAAATTAAACCAAAGATAACCAAATAATATAACAAGAATTCGGAAATCCCATGTCTAATTTACAAAACCAAAATTGGAACCAAGAATCCATACATAATTCATAGACAAATTAATGTATAAATACAAAGAAACTAAAGCCATCCAAAATTACAATCCAAGTGACAACCTTGTTGTAGAATTCGGCAAGTGGATTGGTGTTGATGATTGGAATGATTTTATGAAAGGTGGTGGAAGATGGTTCGGCTATGTCCTTGGTGAGGATTTTTGGAGAGAATTCGGCAGAGTTTCGGCAAGTTTAAGTGAGGAAGAGAAGATGATTATTCTGAAATTATGTTGTGGTATTTATAGAGGCAAGGGAGGCAGCTAGGCTAGGGTTTACAAAACCTAGTTTTTCTCAAACTTATCCTGCTGGCAGATTTGACCTTCGAGTGAAGATTATGGAATATCTTTCTCTAGAAAATAGATATTGAGGTGATTCCAGTTGGGTTGGAAACTAGACTCCCGTAGCTTTCTATACATATAAGGCTCGAATTCTGATTCATTGTGAGCTGTCCGGGAGAGTCCGTGAAAGTTGAGAGACATGCACAGGAATTTTCCCGAAATTAATCAGGATTCTTTTTCTTTCTCTTATTATCTGAATTCTTTTCTTCTAGACTCTTTTTGGCCTTATCTTGGACTTGAATATTCTCATTAAGTTAGTATGGACATATCTTTAGGTCCATAATATCCGATCCATGCTTCAAAAGTCCAAAGGAAAGCTTTCCTTGTGCAACCGGGATAGTTGTTGTTTTCCCGGCAGAATGACCTTACTCCTGTAAATCTGGCATAACTTCCTCTTCAGAGCTCCGATTGATGCGATTCCAAGTCCCAGAGAAACTAGACACACATAGCTACCTCCAAATAAAACATTTTGATCAAATTCCTTATGAGTCGTCGGAAATGATTTTTTGAAGTTGGGACACAGTCTTAGGAAAATCCTGGAAGTCCCTGGATTGGTTTGCTCGGACTGCCAAGTTGCAGCCATCTTTTGGGTGACTTTCCGAACTCCGATTGATCTGAAATTTTAACACAACATTCCTCAGTATATGAATAATAAGCACACTAAATTTCATTAAATTTTGACAAGGATAGATCATATTTTTACTCATCTCAGAATCACGAAAAAGACAACTTGCATTATTTTCCAGATTCCTCAAACTTAGTCATTTTTTCGGATTCTTAACCAACTTTTCGCCAAACTCTACCAAATTAACACTAAACTATATTATGACTCTATCTTAGACAAATAAGGGTTAAACAAAGCATAAATGAGGGTAAAAACATATAATATCGTCGCACATTGTGCTCCTATCATTATTCTCACCTCGTTCTCTCTCACTTAATTTTATCTCTTCACTTTCTGATTTGTTTTTGTTTAGATTCAGCTACCGAAATTTCTGATTGAGTTTATCTCAGTAGAACAAAAGATCTGGTAAGAAATTGATTCAATTGATTCTCAGTTCAATAATGGATTTTTGTCTTCAAGAAACGTTTGTGCTTTTCTAGATCGCAATTGATTCAATTGAGAAGCTGCTTCAACATGAAAATCTTGCAAGAATGTAGGCACCTGTGTTGGTCGTGATGACCGACGCGGCTGAGGAGTAGGTGGTAGAGGTGTGGAGGTGGTTTGGGAAAGAGATTGTGTGTCTGCTTGTGTGGGAGACATAGTAGGCTGGACAACAGCTGAAGAAGAGTGGGTTGGAGGCAGTGGAAGAGTAGGGTGGGAAGTGTGAGTGAAACCTGAAGGGGAAACCCACTCTGGATCAGCATTGAAAACCCTAGTTAGAGATTGAGACTTGGGGGGAACCGTTGTCCTAGTTAGACTAGGAATAGATGACTATGTTTCAAAGGGAAAGACAGTTTCGTGGAATGTGACATCCCGTGTGACGAAAATATCCTTTGTTTCCAAATCATAAACCCGATAACCTTTTTGTCCATGGGGATAACCCAAGAAGATACATTTAGTCGCTCTAGGTTCAAATTTTAGGGGTTTTTGAGGGTGTGTAAATGGGAAACACAAACAACCAAACACTTTGAGAAGAGTGTAGGTAGGAAGTTTGTGAAATAGCTTTTCGAATGGGGTTTGTCCTGAGAGTAGGGGTGTAGGTGTACGGTTTATGAGGTAGGCAGAAGTGAGAATAGCGTCACCCCAGAAAGTCTTGGGTAAGCTGGCTTGGAAAAGGGGTGCATGAGCGACATTGACTAAGTGACGATGTTTGCGTTCAACAACACCATTTTGTTGTGATGTGTTGACGCAACTCGTCTGGTGTATAATACCCTTGGACGCATAAAAAGCATCCATTTTGAACTCTAAACCATTATCACTACGAACAATTTTAACCCTCTTTTCAAATTGAGTTGCAGCAAGCTGAATGAAATCAACAAGAAGTTGTCTGGCCTCAGACTTTTGAACCATCAAATAAACCCAAGTACACCGTGTAAAATCATCGACAATTGTAAGAAAATATTTTGCCCCAGAAATTGAAGGTTCATGATATCCTCCCCAAATGTCTACATGAATTAATGAAAAGCTGACAGACTTGAAATTGTACTTAACGGAAAATGACTTCTTGTTTGCTTGGCTAAAGGACAAATGGGACACTTACTTGTATCACAAGAATTATTTGACATGAATAGAAATAAAGAAAGGACACGACTTAAAGGGTGACCTAGACGCTGGTGCCAGACATTACTGGATGAACTGCTGACTGCATGACATGTTCCTTGCGTTGTACTATTAAGGCAGTATAATCCCTCCCTCTCATGCCCCATCCCAATCGTCTTCCCCGATCGTAGGTCTTATACAAAACCAATCTTGTTTAAGAAATATTGTGACACAAAAGGAATCATGAGGAAGTTTACAGACAGAAATAAAATTGAGGTAGAACATTGGAACACAGAGGACATTTTGGAGTTTGAACTGAGGAGAAAAGACAATTGTGCCTATATGGGTTACCCTAGCATGACTACCATCGGGAAGTTTAACAAAACGTGTCTAGATATGTACAGCAGAGGTGAGGAAGCAAGGAGTACAAACCATATAATCAGTGGCACCACTATCCAATATCCACACACTAGTCTTTGCATTATGTTGAAGGCCGAAAGCTTTACCTGAGAGGTTCTCATAAGTTGAGGTGTTACCAACATGGTTTGCCGAAGCATTGCGTTTTTGACTGAGCAGCTCATAGATCTCATTACAATCTGCCTTGGAGAAAGGAAAATTGTTGGGACTGCCTTCATTGTCAAACAATGAAGAGACATGATTGCCACGAGCCTATGTTTGCAACTCTTCAAGGGCTTTCTTCTTCTTTCGATAATCATCAGCTACATGTCCTTTGAAACCGCAGAAAGTGCACTTCTGGTGTGCTTTGCAGTTTTTGGTGGAATAAGTGTCTCAACCACATGTGGCACATATTCTCCTACCATCGGATGGCTCTTACTGCAAGGTTCTGTGGGCTACACTGCTCGCACCCTCAAGGAGCGCCAGAACTCCATGGTTTCTACTACTTGCTGCAAAAGCAGCACCTTCAGGTTGTGTGGAGACTCCCTTGCCGCCGGTCATGGCCTCAGCTTGTTTTTCATGACGGAGTGTCATGGCAAACACCTTGTTCACTGCTGGTAGGGGGTCAATAGCAACAATTCTTCCACGGATGACTGCAAAATTGTCATTCAATCCCATGAGAAACTGCATCGTCTTCTGAGTCATGATGTAATTCTGAACTTTGATCCCCTCCATGGACAAGTCACATAGAGCATCTCTTTCATCCCATAGACCCCTCAACCTGTTGTAGAAGGTTGTGACCGTCTCGTTGCCCTGTTTACAATCATGAATTGCATTCTCAACGTTGAATAATTGCACAGTATTAGTTTGAGAAAACCTTTCTTGAAGCTCAAACCAAATTTCAGAGACCGACTTGCAGTGCTTGACACTCTTCGAGATATCTTTCGACATGGAACCGATGAGCCAGGTTTTGACTAGCGTGTCGACTCGGTCCCACTGGGGTTGCTCATTGTTCTGCTCAATTGGTCTAGGAGTGCTTCCATTCATGAGGCCAGCCTTGTTTTTGATAGTCAAGGCATTTGTCATGGATTGACTCCAGTCCGAGTAGTTATCTTCAACAAGTGACTGAGGCACGAGTATTGCACCTGGTTGGTCAGAGTAGTGAAGATACAGTTGATGATTGGGATATTCCCAAGGTTCTGCTGTGCGCGGAAGGCCTGAGCCCGAAGCTTCTTTGAGAAGGGCATCCTTCAGAAACTGTAGAGTGAGCTGTTGTTCCGTCTCATCGTTCCCCATATCGAATGATGGTAGGGTTTAGCAGAGTTTTGTGTTTGAGAGATTTTGGCCAAGGATCGATGCTACTGATACCATAAAGAAACCAAAACTGAAAAGAGGTTGTATTCTCATTGATTGGAAAACAATGTACATCTTCTGTATATATACAGGAGAGTTTATTAACCCTAGTCCCTAGCTAGATTAGGTAACCAGATAACTACAATTAGACTAGGATTCTATTAACAGAGAAAGTATCAATTAACTAATGTTAATTGATACATTCCTATACAATCGGATCTGATGCTTTAACACAATTGATTCGATTGAGAAGTTCATCTGGCTGCTTGGCTCATGGGCTTTGCTAAATCATGATTGCTATCTTCAATTCAAACATTTCAATTGCTCTTATTGATTACAGATTCAATTTTATTGATTTTGTTGTATTTCTTATGCTTGGTGGAGATAAATGACAAACCCAGATGAAATCCAACTCTAGTTAATCTTTACGTTTATGGCATTGGCATCATAGTAAATTGTGTGTTTGGAGTTCTATGGTGATGGCCAGGCTTGATCAGCTGTATGCATACATGGTACTGGGTTTAAGGTAGTAATGGCTGGTTCGTTGCATTCCAGATTAGCCAACGCCTTGTGTTTCAACTTTAAACCATTTGGGGCCTGAATTAATGACAAATCAATTTGATTTGTAGAGTGTACAAACAAATTTGAAGAAAAAACGCAGAATTTGGAGATGAGGAAGTTTGAAAGAGATTTTTTTTTCTTTTAGCAAAGAAAGTTTATGATATTGGAGAGGGAGAGGGATTGATAAGTCTGCTTGCACCAAACATGGGTCAAGGCTTCTATAGCATAAGCCAGGGTTGAGGAGTGCTGGATTGTCAAAGGAATTAAGACGAGCTATCGTAATCTCATGTACTAAACGTGCCCTTAGTTACACGTGTAATGTTAGACTTAAAGAAACATTTATGATTTTCTTTTTCCTTTTTTCTTTTTGTTGTTGAATTATAATGATCTTTTGTTTTCAAGTCCGTACAAGTTTTGGTCATTTATTAAACAGTTACGTTGTTGAATAATTATCTCATTTTTAAATTTAAAATGTTACGTTGTTATGGTTCCATTTAAATTCACTTTTGTTAATTTTAGAATGTATATATTAAAGTTCATATTAATCTGCTCAATAAAATTTCCTTATACAAGTAAGGTTTGATTGGGTTGAGTTTGGGCGTCCAGACCCAGAGGACCGAAACCCGAACCGAAAAAGCTCAAATCAAGCCGTGCTTGAGAAAAATCTTCAGTTCGGCACAAGGACCGACTCGAACATGCAGTTCTCAGTTTGGGCTTATGCTTCAACTATCCTACCCCGAAATCACAAATCCAATTCGAGTCATACCTCACCTCCTCACGTACTCTTTAATTTTACACATCAAAATTACAAATACAATGTATACTAATCACTCTTTAATTTAACTAGAAAAACTTCTATATAAGAGAAATGATATGGTGAGATCTCTAAAGAACAAGCCAAGATGACCTTTGGATGGACTTCAAGAGATTCATCCAATCTTCTCTCGAGTTTCAAATTTCTTAAGATGGTGATCTTATTTAAAAACTAATCTATGAATCTCAGCTTTTCGAAAACGTGTTTGGAGTGCTAAATTTAAGTTGCGAGGAAACCTTAGAAAAAGAGGTGAGATCAAAAGTTTTATATTGTGGGATATATCATCTGAATCTTCACATGGTGAATTGGTATAGAATGAATGAGATTCAAAGTTTTGGAACCAAAAGGCCCAGAAACCCAAACCAGGAAATTCAGTCCATGCTTTCCTCGGTTTTGGGTCTTCAAAACCTGAGACCGAACGAACCCAATTATTTTGAGATTGGGCTTGGGTTTTGTAATTTTCAGACACGACCCAACCAAAGCCCACTTCTACATTGGGTATCTTAAAGGTTTTTTTAGCAAAGTTTGTATTGCAAAAGTAAGGAGTAAGTGTAAAGGGCAATATAGCCATATAGGTGAGATGAGCATAAACAAGAACAAATTTCACGCACCAATGTGTACTCACACGATTACACCAATAGTGTAAAAGTCACCTATAATGTAAGTTCATCATCTCCGTAAGTGTTCATTTATGCCTCTGTAGTTTGTGAACGCCGCTTTTCAGGCCTTATTTTTTATAAAGTTATTCTACCCACCGAGGTGTAAATAAACCAACATTCAAATATGCGACCTCAACTATTCGTTTAATCACAAACTATTCACATGACCATAATATTTGAGGGTGTGTGAAGATGAAGTTGTAAAAATTATAATTAAAACAAATTAGAGAGAACCACAATGTCAACATGATTAGCAATAATAGAAATCGCAAGAAAAAATGTCAAGTCATTGAGGAGTTAAGAGATATTAACGGAGTTGAAGAAATGTATATCATGACTTGAATAATATTGTTGCAAGTACACTTGATGTTTGGAATAACTTTCCACTCCCGTTATTGTATTTTATAATTTTAACTTAATTCAAAATAAATAATTGAAATTATATATTTGAATGTCGGGTACTGGACGCTTACAAAACTTTCCGGGCCAAAACCTAACAAGTACTTCAGCTTCATTCCGAGTTCCGTACTTTCACTTCCAAAATTGATTAATCCGCCATCAACTGTGAATTGACGACTGTCCGAGAAACCATATAGGTATATGTATAGGCCGAACAGAAATAACGGTTCCGTGCGAAGCCTACCGAGAGCCACTTCCAAGTTTCAAGTTCCAACTCCCAACTAGCACAGAACTCAATTTGCGCCACAGATGTACAATATCGTGGGCCCACAGGAACCCTCATCACAGCCGTCCATCACAATCGAAAAAAAGTCTCGAGGCCAACGAAAAGAATCATCTCCCTCTTAATTCATTGCGGTCACTCTATCCCTCTCGTTCTCTCTCTCCCCTTCTCTGTGGACTAGATCGATAATCACCTAAAAGAAAAACAGGGTCGGGTCACCCATGGCGAGTCGACTCGGGCTGAACCCAGCTCCAGGGGTCTCCACCTCACTGCAACTCTTCCTCACCCATCACCACCGTTAAGTCGCCACCCAGGTCTTCCAATTTTATTTTTATAATAAATTTATGACAGTTTTGTTGTTTATCATCTTCTGAAACCCTAGGTTACCCAGGTATAGGTCAACAGACATTGACCTAAATCCAACCCAACTTGAGTTTCCCAATTTGTATCGGGTCTTGTTCAGTTTAAGGTTTTTGTATACTATTATCATAGGATTCGTTTGTATTTCTACAATAATTAGGGTTTTTCGTGCTTCAATTATGTTGTAGAGTTAGGGGTTTTTGTCGGGTTTGTGTAATTTATATTGAGTGAGCCTTTTTGTGTTAAGTTAGTGATGGGTGAGGAGACATCAGATGCAATGAACCTTGACCTGAATCTGGGTCCTGGTCCCGAGCCGGCTTCGGCCGCCATGTCCAATGAGTCTGTGAATTTGGAGAGTTGGATGGAACAGCCTATGCACCGAATTGCGGAAGCTTTTGGGATTAATCCGTTTCGACGGAGGTGGCCACTACCTGAAGGACATAATGTTTCGTCGGAGTTGAATCAATTGATGGTCAATTCTGGGACTACGAGCATACTACAAGCAGGGGAGGGTAGTGTTGCTGCGGAGGAAAGAAACAACGATGTGTTTAAGAAGTGCGAAAATGTCAATGGGGTTTTGGAGAATGAGACTTCGGAGCAGAAGGATGATGTTGAAAAGAGCAGTGGCGGTGATGGTAGCTTTTTCGATTGTAATATATGTTTGGACTTGGCTAGGGATCCTGTATTGACTTGTTGTGGTCATTTGTTTTGTTGGCCATGCCTCTACCGTTGGTTACATGTGCATTCCGATGCAAAGGAATGCCCAGTTTGTAAGGGAGAGGTAACTCTCAAGAATGTGACTCCAATTTATGGTCGTGGGAACAATATTCGTGAGGCAGATGACGACTCAAACCTTAAGATTCCTCTTAGGCCTCATGCACGGCGGGTTGAAAGCTTGAGGCAAACTATTCAGAGAAGTGCATTTACTTTTCCGGTGGAGGAGATGATTCGACGCCTTGGAAGTAGATTTGATTTGTCTCGGGATTTGGTTCAGCCAACAGAAGATACTCCCCGGGAATCTGCAACAGAAAGAACTAATGGCTTGTTAAATAGGATTCTTACATCTCGAGCACTGCGTAGAGAGCAGCAAACTCAGGTGGCACCAACTGAAGTTGTGGATCTAACGCAAGACAATAGTACTAGCCTTGATACAGTAGATAATCGGCGGCTTCAGGCCGTGCTACTTCGAAGAACACAATCACATAGAGCAACACTTTCTTCCCTGTCATCTGCATTAAGTTCTGCTGAAAGGTTGGTGGAGGCTTATTTTCACAACCACCCTATTACACCTGCAGTTAGAAATCAAGAGCCGCCTCCAGCAGTTGATGATAGAGACTCTTTCTCAAGTATTCAAGCTGTTATAAATTCTGAGAGTCAAGTGGACACAGCTGTGGAAATCGATTCTATGGTTTCCATTTCAACTTCCTCTTCCAGAAGAAGGAATGAAGCTTCAAGGGTTTCAGACATGGACAGTGGAGACTCCCGTGCCCCCAGAAGAAGAAGACTGAACTGAAAGCCTCTTCTCAGCTGGTCCACACTATGTTGTATGTGCTCTTTGCCTTTGTTTTATTACCCTTGCCCCTGCTTAAATGCCCTTGTATTACTATTTCACTGTTTTCACTCTAGGAGTGTTCACCTTTTACTACAACTTTGTCCTTTGACATTGATGAGGTGATTATCAACTATCTGCTTGAATTATTTGTTTTTACATCAATGTTATGATCTTCCTTAACTTCAGGGGATAGGTGTTTAATTGTGTGGCAAATCAGATTTGTACTCTAGTACTACTACTAGTAAGAGTAGTTTATTGGCTCAGACTGTACATAAACTCAAGAACATCTATGCCAACGTTCATTTGGAATAATTTTCTATATATTCAAATAATTTTTCTGCTCATTGAAGTTTATTGGAGTTCTTAGTTTCTTGTAATATTCTTCTTGGATATTCGAGGCATATAAAATTCTTGATTGTGAACCCCATTATAGTCTTGATGCTTTAACTATAGCCAGTTCCCTTTATGAATTGCTGAATATTAACATAAATCAAAGTATCAACTCAAAAAGTTTTAATTGATTTTTTTTTCAGGTGCATTCAGAAATCTTCTTTCATAATCTATTGCCATGTTATTATTTGTATCATTGATTGTGGTTTGTCAAGAACATTACCGTCTCTTATCTCTTATAATTCTGGAAACCAACAGTGTTGGGTTATTCTAACATTTCCTTCATCACTTTTACCAATTTAGAACATACGATCTGTTTTTTAATCTTAGTAAAACTCAAGAGATAACTGATAGTCTGATAGGTTTGTATTTGGTTCCATCTTGAAGCTCCAACGTTTCCTCGGTACACCTTTTAATTCTATCAGGGATGAATTCCGATTTCATTTCACAACATGAAAACTGGGATTTAGCTGGTAATTCATGACAGAATCCCTAATAATTGCTACCAAATTCTGCCTGTGCAGAGTAAGGTTATAATTGTATTGGAAAAGCTCGACCATCTTACTTGAAAGGTTAATGTTTCACCAGGTTGCCTACTTGGTGATTCAGTTGCGGAAAGTGTCCCTCACTAATGTAGAGATTGCCTTTCACTAATATGGTGCTCACTATCCCAGATTTACTGCTTATTCTCTCAGAGGCCTCTTTTCATCTGGTGCCTTTTAAGTGCATAGTCTCTAGTGCCTCTCTTCTCTCTTGGAAAACTGATGGTTCTTATCTGGTATATCTGGCGAGCTAGGAATTTAAAGCGTTGGGAGGATTCAGTCCCCAGTCTCAGACATGTTGCTCTGAAGGTTATCTTTTTGTTGGATTCGTGGCTCAAAGCTCATGCTCCACACCTCAAGATTCTTGTGCCTTGAACTTCCTTTGGCTTGGTACCTAGATGGGCCTTTAATGCTTCCGATGGTAATCACAATTTTCTTTCAGCTGGGAGGATATGCCATGAAATCTGACACAGATGACCTAATTTCCCCTTCAGGTGGGAGTTCAGTTGGCTATGGATCATGGTCTTAGCTTTATTATTTTGAATCAGACTGATGTAAGATGAGAAATGAGTCATTTTCAACAGAGAAATTGAGTGCACTCGTATTAAGAATTATGGTTTGAGGATTAAGACTTTGTATTCATAATAACTTTTTAATGGTGGAATTGCTAGATACTTCTTGTGTAGGATGAGAAGCAAAATCAGGAGGCCAGCAATCCATCATCAAGAAGACTACTCAGGAGGCCGGCAATTCCATCATCAAGAAGACTAGAATATAAATTTTCAGTATGCGAATCGTTCTTCTTAAGTGACTTATCTTCATCGTTCTTCTTAAGTGACTTTGTTTGGGTTCTCGCCTTAGCAGACTCAGGAGTTGTGCATGCCTATTGGGTTGAGCTATGTTCAGGTTTTGTACTCTTTCATTTCTAGTACGTTTCTTTCTGTATGTTCATCAGGAGGCCAACTCTTATCTATGCTCACTTGCTCGCTGGCCTCTCTAGTTGGTGCGCTTGTTAAATCCATTTTCCTTCCACACCGCCTATATTGGCTGATTTGTTTGTGGGACAATCAATGTAATTGGAGCTTCCAGTAACGTTTCCTAATCAAATTCAAAAACTATTAGTCCCGTCCCCTCCAATTCAGAAAGAGTAGTAAAGAGCCTAATTCCCTAATTTTTGAAATTGGGATAATGGTAGAGAACTTCTTCAACAATAGTTGAAGACTTTCTTCAATTTACAATCAAAACAAACAACAGTTGAGACTTTCTAATAGTAGAGATAGAAATATAAACTATTCAAACAAGTCCAAGCGTTTTCATCACTTCTTGCTTCAACATCTTCCTTTCTCCTCAAATCTGAAATTTTATTAGCCTTCTGAGTTCATTAAAATGATCATACTCTTCCATTCTTGTGAGACACTGGCTTTCATGGAGACAAAAGAGTTTAAATCACTTACAAGATGATGCTCAGTTTAAGAAACGAATGAAGAATGCTTGGCATATTATTAGCAATTTCTTGAGATCATAACTCAAAAACAGTATTCAATGCTTAAACAAAATACTGAGAAATGGTGCTGTGTTATTGCCATAGATCGATCCAATTCTCCTTGTTCTTCTCAAGCAGCCTTTGCTGTTAATATCAGATCAATCATCGGTATATCAGTTCCCTATACGTCAATGCTTTCTAAGGATCCTAATTTCCTTTGTGCAGTTTTCTCCGTTACACAAAATGAGCTATCAGCTTGAGAGTTTAGCATGATCTTAAGTTCAAAGCCACCAAAGCTAATGCTGAATACTGCAGCCTTGTCCTTTAGCCATATTTATTTACCTGTAATCTCAAAATTATTTTCATAGCTGCTGGTAGGCATGGTAATAAAACTATATTAAGCACTTTTATTGTCACTGTGATACTGCTCTCCATGTGGTCTAATTTTTTGCAGAAGCTACCTATAGTTATATTCCCACCACAATCCAAAGTACTAAACTCACATAAATAATTTGAAACTCTGAAAATGGATGCAGAGTTGCAGAGGTGAATTATCCATCTTAATATTGCCACAAGATTTTAGTGCTAAAATCATTTATTTGTTACGTACATACTCAAGAGAAAGCATATCAATGTTATATATATATATATATATATATATATATATATATATATAGGATTTTTTTCAGGTGCGGACGTCCGCACCGACTGTTCACCGTGCGGATGCGGCGTTTCCGACGACCGGCGAGGCGGCGACGGCGTATCCGGCGAGTGGGCTTTGCTCGCCCCGGCCCGGCGACCCCGTCTGTGCCGGCCCGAGGTCCATTGCCGGCCGGCAGCCGGCCGGAATCTGCAAATTTGCAGAAAAATGAACAGTACATGTCATTTTTCTGCAAATCTGCAGATTCCGGCCGGCGATGGACCTCGGGCCGGCACAGACGGGGTCGCCGGGCCGGGGCGAGCAAAGCCCACTCGCCGGATACGCCGTCGCCGCCTCGCCGGTCGTCGGAAACGCCAATCCGCACCGTGCGGACGTCCGTACCGGAGAAGGACTGTATATATATATATATATATATATATATATATCAAATTCTATCCAGAGCGGGGTTCCGCTCTGAAATTAAAAAACGGGGCTCCTTATTTGACCTACTTTTTTATCAAATTTATACATCTCCACCGTTCAGTATTCAGGTATATGTGTGTAGGTCATCTCTGCAAAATTTCATCAAATTTGATAATCGTTTGAACATTCTCAGTCGTAATTAACACAAGTGGTTCATACTGAACATATTCAGTATGTTCATTGTTTTTTTATCGTTTTGATACCTTAACGATCACCAAATTTGATGAAATTTTGCAGAGATGATCTACACGCATATACCTAAATACTGAACGGTGGAGATGTAGAAATTTGATCAGAAAGTTAGTCAAATAAGGAACCCCGCTCTTTAATTTCAGAGCGGAGCCCCGCTCTGGATAGTATATATATATATATATATATATATATATATATATATATATATATATATCCATATAACATAAGCTAATGAGAGATAATTGAAAAAAATAAAACACAAAACTGAAGGAAAAATTACCTTTCTGAGTTTAGGCATTTTCCGATGAAAATGTAGACCAAATTTGCATCATGTATCTTCATCTTCACCTAAATACTATTCTACATACTAGTGTTACAAATTATTTCCGGTTTTACTTCCAACATATTATGAATTAATTTTGGCTAAAAAATAGCAATTATTATAATATTTTTTCTTATTTTAAACTCAACATGTTAAGCGATTTTTCTATCACAGATACTAAATAGACTTCTAAGATTTCACATGTACGTGTTATCATTTCTGATGATGTGATAATTTTTAGTGATATTGTGATAGTTGATCTAGCTAGCTAGCTGCATCTTGTGTGGTACTTTAGGGCGGAGAATTATGAAAAATCAAAGTCATTAACACTGCAATGTACAAATGCCATAAATTTTGATATTTTGCATCTTGTTGTCAAGTCTTCCCCCACACTTCATCTTTCAAGTTTCAACTGTTTTTGCTCTTTGGATCTCTCTTCTTGTTTGTATAGTCGTGTTCTTGTAAGAAGTTGGAAGTTGAAAGTTTAAATGAAAAGACTATCCATTAGCAGTTGCACAGCTATATGAGCTAAGAAAGTGACTGAGGTCTGTGGATTGATCCCCTTATTACATACAATCTCGATCAGTGTATATGACAATTATTGGTTGTGACAATCATTGATCTTATGCACTCGATTTATATATTGAGGTAAGTACAGACTACAGACACAGTAGTGGAGTGGTGAATTGTAAGGCATTGCGAAAATCCTGCAAAAATCTGGCCATGTTTCAATCTAATAAATAATGTTCTGGGTTCATTTTTCTGTTTTATTTGTCCTAGTTGGTATAAGTGCTAATTAAATTGCAAATTCTTGTTTATATGCTGATCCTCTCCCAACTTTCTCCAATTCTGCAACTTAACCGTACCGGCCGGCGCCATTGCAGTAGTGCAGAAACCTCTTGTGCTCAACCCTCTTACCTTGGATCAAGTCTTTAGCGTAATCTATAGATACGTAATACGTATGATTACCAGTACTATAGTATACCCTTCAAACATGCATGTGTACTATAGACGTACGTATACAGATCTAAAAGAACCTCTGCGGATCAATTCAGGCCATGCTGATACGTTAAAGTGTGTGTGATGATGGTGAGGGTAAGCAATAATGTTTTCTGTATTTGTATGTTTTAAGTTGGCTTTTGTATACTAGAACTGTTCAGTGATATGATATATAGTCGACATTAAGCCTGAAAAAGTGCGAGAAAAGGGGAATGCGGGAGAAATGATTGGAGAGGGCTAAGGCTATGATTGAAGAAGACATGCACGCAGTCTGACTGAGTGAGTTTTAAGTTTTGAGTCATTCCCCTCCTCCCCCTATAGCATTTGGTCAACAATCCTCGTCCATTCTAAGTTCCTTACCCAGACATTCATGATCAATGTGTTATCATTTCCTATATATAGGAATAAATACTTTCTAATTGAGCAAGCCTTTTGTATGCTTTTGAAATATAATCTGACCAAAATTGCTTTTGAAAATTAAAGAGTGATGAAAATTTCGGTTTTAGAACTGAAGCTTAAACAACAATTGTACTTACTGCCATCTTCGACAAGTAAAAGGCCAAAGATTACTATCATCTTCGACAATGACAACTAGATATTTCCAGGCTTTCTGCCCTCTTTGCTCGACATCGGAATTCACTTATCTCTACTAATTAGCAACCCTGATTGTTTCTTCCGATTTGAGCGTGGCTTTCGGTGTTTTGCCGTTTTTTCTTCTCAGTAAAATGAAAGTTTAACTAGCTAAAGGAAATTACATCAACATGTTTTTTGAAAGGATTACAGCAGCATATTAGATTAAGGAAATAACATCAAGTTTAACTTCCATGATTTCAGAACGTTAATTATTCCTTGATCAAGGTGTGATCATGATGATCATCATAGTTCTTCCTGCAGTAGATGTTCTTCCATAGGAACTTTTTAACCCGCTCCTCAGTGATCTTTATCATAGGTTCTGCCTCGACCCACTTAGTCTGATAGTCTACTGCCACGATGGCATACTTGTATTGTCCCACAGCTGTTGGGAAAGGGCCAATGATGTCTAATCCCCACTGTGCGAACGGCCATGGTGCCAACAGGATTGATAATGCGATTGCCGGGGCATGATGTACAGAGGCGTACATGTGGCACTTGTGGCAGCCGCCTGATATTTTTCTTGATACTGCCGCCATGTCTGGCCAGAAATACCCCACTCGGAGCGACTTGTGGGATAATGACCTTGCGCCAGAGTGATTACCGCATACCCCTTCGTGGATCTCTCGCATGATAGCCTCTCCTGCCTCTTTTGTCACACACCTCAGGTGGGGAAAGCTGTGCCCTCTTCGGTACAACTGGCCATTGAGGAGACCGTACCGGGCGCACCGGAGGTGTAGCCTCCTGGCCTCTACCGCATCCTGGGGGCTGGTTTTGTCAGTCAAATACTTGACTATTGGATCCATCCAGCTTGGTGGCGCTTCTTCCACCGCAAATATCTCGGAGATGGTTTTGTTTATACTTGGCTTCTGGAGAGTTTCAATTTTTGCTCTCCGGTACTCTGGGGGGTAGTTTCCGGTTGCCAGCCTTGCGAGGGCGTCTGCATGCCTATTTGCCTCTCGGGGAATGTGCTGGATCGTGGCGCCCTGGAACGGCTCAATCAGGGTTTTGGCCAAAGCCTGGTAGGAGGACAGCTGGGGATCCTTGACCTCAAACACTCCGTTCATCTGGTTCACCACTAAGCTAGAGTCGTTGTATATCTCCATGGACGAGATTCCCAACTCCTTGGCCAGTTGCAAACCGGCTATGAGGGCCTCATACTCGGCAGCGTTATTGGAGGTGCTAAAAAAGAACCGTAAGGCATACTCGTACGACTGGCCATCAGGCGAGGTTATCATGACACCGGCTCCGCTCCGCTTGGTCGTTACGGAGCCGTCCACGTAAAGCTTCCAGCCGGTGGGGAGGCCTGGTTCGGTCTTTATGGTTCGTACTGCCTCGGTGTCCTCGTACCGGTCGGGGTGCGCTCCTACCGCCATTGGGGTGAGCTCACATATGAAGTCCGCAGCTGCCTGTCCCTTGATGGCCGTTCGCGGGGCATAAGTGATGTCGAACTCTCCCAATTCGACTGCCCACCGCACGAGCCTACCGCTGGTGTCTGGTTTTTGCAGGATCTGCCGCAGAGGGTGATTGGTATATAAGGTGATGGAATGAGCCTGGAAATAGTGTCGGAGCTTCCTGGCACTAACAATTACGGCCAGGGTCAATCTCTCTATGTCGGGGTACCGGCCCTCGGCTCCAGTAAGTCCCTTTCCCGCATAGTATACCGGAAGTTCGAGCGTGTCTTCCTTCCTGATGAGAGCCGCGGAGACGGCCGTTGCGGATGCAGCTATGTAGAGGTATAACATTTCGCCCGGCACTGGTTTGGATAGGAGAGGCACTGCAGATAGATATGCCTTGATAGACTGGAATGCCGCTTCATGCTCCGCTGCCCAGTGGATTTTCCTGGTCTGTTGTGCCTTGAGCAGCTTGAAGAACGGGGCGCACTTGTCGGTTAGGCGGGAGATGAATCTGGCCAGGGCGGCTAATCGGCCGGTCAGCATCTGGACCTGGTTTCTCTCCCCTGGCGTTTCCATATCTAAAATTGCCTGGACCTTCAGTGGGTTGGCTTCTATCTCTCGCTGGCTGATGATGTGGCCTAGGAACAGGCCCTCTGAAATTCCGAAAATACACTTCTTTGGGTTTAAGCGCATTCCGAATTTGAGCATCTTACCGATGACTACGGCCAAATCCCGGACGTGGGCCCCTGCAGTCAAGCTCTTGACCAGCATGTCATCAACGTAAACCTCTACGGTTTTACCCATTTCTTGCTCCAGCATTCGGTTCACCGTTCGCTGGTAGGTGGCCCCGGCATTCTTTAGACCGTACGGCATCCTTTTATAACAGTAGGTACCTCGGTCGGTTGTGAATGATGTGTGCTCCTCATCATCCGGGTGCATCCTAATCTGATTGTACCCGGCGTAAGCGTCCATGAAGCTGAGCATTTTAAAGCCGGACGTGGAATCTATAAGCTGGTCAATCCGGGAGAGCGGGAAGCTGTCCTTTGGACACGCCCGGTTCAGGTTAGTGAAATCCACGCACATACGCCACTGGCCGGTTCCCTTCTTCGGCACCATGACCACGTTAGCGAGCCAGCGAGGGTACTGGACTTCCCGGATGAAACCTATACCCTTCAATTTCTGTATCTTCTCTCTGATTGCCTCATACTTTGCCGGACTGAAGGACCTCCTCTTCTGCCTCACCGGGAGAACGTTGGGTAATAAATTTAGCTTATGGACGGCTATCTCCGGGGATATGCCTGGCATGTCCCCGTAGGACCATGCGAAGACCGAACTGTTGTCTCGGAGGAAGGCTATGAGCTCTTGCCTGACAACCGGATCGAGCTGCGTCCCTATCACGACATTTCGCTCCGGGTGGTCTACCGAAATGCAGATCGCTTCGGTTTCTTCCACGGCCGAAGGTGGCTCCAGCTTTTCGGTGAATCGCCCAACTCTTTTAGAATTGATGTCATCACGGGGGTCAATACTCAGATCCGGCACTGGCGCCTGCTGAGTGGTTGTGAAGACCTCGGTCCGCTTCCTCCCGTGGGTCAGGGCCTCTGTGTAATACTTACGGGCGATCCTCTGGTCCCCACGTATAGTAATAACTCCGGTTGGTGAAGGCATCTTCAGCATCAGTATATGGCCGGCTATAAACGTTTTGAGCCTCCATAACCCTGGCCGACCGATTATGCCATTGTACGATGATAGGCAGTCGACAATGATGAACTCCAAATACTCCTTTTTCGTTCTGTCTCCCTTGCTGAAGATGATCGGTAGGTAATCCGATCCCAGAGGCTGGACAACCTCACCGGAGAAGCTTATAAGCGGCTCGTTATCCTGGGATAACTTGTTCCTTCCTCTCTGCAACCCTTTGTATGCGTCTCGGAACATTACGTTGACAGAGGCTCCGGTATCGATCGGCATACGACTGGTTATCCAGTGGTCTATTTGGACCGTAATGAGGAAGGGGTCGTTATGCGGTTGGATCAAATCCTCCGGCTCTTCCTCCTCGTAGAAAGTGACCGAGTTCCATCCGGTTTTAACGGCTTGGCCGCTTCTTTCTCCGAAGGTGTACACCTCCTTCCCCCGAATCGATCTTAGGCACCGCTTCTTTGAGCTCCGGGTGAGCCGATCTATATGGTCCCCGCCGTGTATCATGTTAATGCTCCCGTGTACCTCGATCCCCCCGGGAGTGCGGGTGCTTATAGTTCCTACCTGCAGAGCTCGCGGTCGGTCTTTGTTGGGGTCATTCGGGCGGGCCTGGTCGTTCACGACCGCTTTCTGGGGTTTCTGGTCACCAGTTTAAAGGGCTAGATCTTGGGGTTTTCCTGCTGGCGCAATAGCTAAGGCCCGCGGTGGTCGCTCTATTGGCGTAGCTGCATGGGGCTGTGCCGGGCGCACAAATGGTGGTCTTCTCCCTGGTCTGGAACCGTTGTCACCTCCTCGCCGGGGTTGCCACTCCTCCCGTACTTTTGCTTTCCTGGTGGCTGTAGGCGCACGGTTGCGATCTAGCCGCCCGGTCTTGCTTCCACGGGATGGCGGTAGGTCGTCCGATATTCGCTTGGGCACCTTGTCCCCATATGTCTCGTGTTCTGCCTGAGCGTGCCTGACGGCCACGGTCATCAGCTCGTCGTACCCCAGCGGCTCCTGCACTAGTAAGTTGTACGAAAGTTCCCCAGGTCTTAAACCCTGCTTGAAGGCCATCCCTGCGATCTGCTTGTCCAGGTTCCTGACCCCGGCCGTGGCGATTTGCCACCGGTTAACGAAGGCGCGTAGCGGCTCGTTGTCAGTCTGCATGCAGTCAAAAAGGATCGTTGATGTTTGGGCTGCCCTGGCTCTGAGGATGAACCGGCCGACAAACTTATCAGCCAACCGCTCGAAGGTTTCGACTGAGTTCACTGGTAGCTCGTAGAACCAATTCAACGCCTCCCCCGAGAGCGTCTCTTGGAATACGTTGCAGCACTTGGCATCCGAGTAGCCCCTTGTCCCTGCCTGTGACTTAAAACTGTCCAGGTGCTGGTACGGGCAGCTCGTTCCTGAATATGTCAACTTCAGAGGCCTTTGGTTTCCAGATCTTCCCGATTCCCTAATCCGGCGTGGGAAAGGTCCAATACGTTCGTTGAACCGCGCACCGCCCCGCGGTCGCCCTGCCATCCTCTCGCTGGTCTCCATGCGGCCCTTTATGTCCGACACCGAGGCGGAGAGCGCCTCGAGTGTCAGTGCGGTAGAGCTTTCCTACTCGCTCGACACCTGGCCCGTGCGGTACGGGGGCTCGGCCGGGCCGGAGTTTTTCAGAGCTTCCGAAAAGAGTGGCGTGGTCACATGCACGGTCTTTCTTCTTCTCGTAGCCTGCCCTACCTCAAGATGCGGGAATTCGCTAGCCTTGCTTGCTGGCCGCGGTGCTACTCGAGGAGTGCCCTGCTGGCCCTCTCGCTCCAGGGCCGCCAATAGGGCAATGTTCACCGCCTTCAATTCCTGGCATCGGGCCTCCGCTCTTAATCGATCTTGATCGCCCTCTTCTCGCAAGCGCTCGACCTCTGTCTTCATCTTTTTTATTTATCCCGTACCATACCGGTCGGGGTTTTCTGACTCCTGGCGATCATGAGCCCTGTCTTGGATGGGAGAAAGGGCGAACCTCGCACCGACCTCAGCCTTTATGTTACGGGCCGGGTCGGGGAACTGAATTCGCGCTTTCGACTTTTCGTCTCGATCGGGGGAAAGGACGAACCTCACACCGTTCGCAGCCCCTGTACCTTGGGCTCGGTCGGGGAACTGAATTCGCCCTTTCGGTCCTTCCGTGCTTTCTTTGATCTTCCTTCCTTCCATAGCTTCCGGACTGCGGATGTAGCTACCTCTCCAAAGGACCAATAGAGTTCTACTCTCCGGTAGAGCAACACAACTTTTTGAACTGAGTTCCCACAGACGGCGCCAATTGTTTCTGCCTAAACCCGGGGGCCTGGTAGACACAGGTGAATCCAACTTGATCCTCTGCAATCCTGCTTACTAAGGGGAATACCGGGCGGGCCGGTCTTCTCCTCTCCGATGTCTAAGTTAGTATAGTTGGGATATATATAACTTGAGCACGTATGTAAGCGGGGAGAGAGATAAGTTACCTATTAAAGAGGGTAGTTGGGGCCCTTATATAGGTGGTTGGGAGTGAGGGCTGGCCTCACCCTTCGATGTGGGACTGGTTCCCTTCTGTTTGTACATTCTAGTGCCCTCTTTGGCAGGCAGGCGCCCCCGGTCTCAGGGTCCCTGGTGGCAGGATAAAGTGCTGGACCCCGAGGCCGGGTGCTGGTGAGCCGGTCTCGGGCCTTGGACCGGGCCCTGGTGCACTTGCTGCGGGTATGTGGGTCTACTGTAGCCTCTCTGCGGCTACTGTCAACACAGTTAAAAGCAGATTTTGGGGGCTTACTGTTCCCATTCTTTGGCAACATAATTGAGCAGCATCCCAGGTTGAGAAGGGACATAGGATGCATGATGGTTATGATAGTGTTGATGATGGTTATGATAAATATATATGGAAAAAAAATAAATGCATGACAAAATGCCTAATGATTATGTCTAGAGGGGGAACAAAGATCCTTCTATTTCCAGGGTTGCATGCCTCGGTGTCTTTTCTTTGCTCTCATCTTTGGGTAATCATCACGAAATAACAATTATTTCTTTTGATGATGTGCTTTCTAGAGCCTATCTAGGAATATTAGGGTTTGGGAGTGTGATATTATATACGTAAATGAACTTCTCATATAAATCATTGACCAAAAAAAAGAAAAAAAAAATCCCATATAAACCAGTGATGACTGGTGAGTACACTATTAATCAATTCAATCATGTTTCATGATTATGCAAACTATAATTTAGCATTGAATGTTTTTAGTTACTGTTACATTAACAAAAGTGTATAGTTAACATTGTGTTTTCGAATTTTGCTGAAATGTGTTTAGGGTTAGAATCAAATTAAAAAATTTATGGTGATATAAATGAAGGTCACCTAGCAATATGAGGGTAGAAAATGATCTAAACTTTTCAGAAATACCAATACACTATTGGACAATTTATAGGCTAAACTCTACGTATAATACCTGGGCGGTGAATTTGACAATAATTACTACACCATTAATTTTCTCCAAACAAAACTAAATAACTAAGTGCTTATACTAACCTCTCGATTTTTACTTAATTACATCGGTTTACACGTGCCATTTTAATGTAAAACTGATGTCTGGTATTAGTGTAGGATACTCATAAACAGGATTTGATGTATGGCATGGCTTCGCCATGAGACTTTTTCTAGCACACAAAAAACTATATTTTTGTTTAAGGAGAAATTATAATAGGGAGAACTCTATGTTTATTGATTAATAGAGAGACCTTTATATATGCATTACAACAAGTATCCCAACAAATCAGGGATTCCCTATCTATTACAGAATCAATTATACTAGTCTAATTAGGTCAAGACACATCCAGAAAGTTACGAAAATAACATTTCTACAACAATTTTATTGTTTTAGCCAATTTATGGATCTTATTATTTATTTTCGGTTTTATTTTTGAGTTAATTATTGGGATTTAAGGATTGGTTGTTAGAATGAACTCTAGGATTTGTTTTCTATATTTTAGGAAACCTTATACAGATACAAAGACTCATCGATCTTTCATATGATTAATCAAACAAATTATGAAAATTTTCTCATATTCTTTGAGATGGATTTCAGTTTCATTTGTTTTAGGGCTGGTTTATGACTCAGGTTACTGCTACCATGTCACCGTCTAAGTTGGTGGTATGCGCTCGAACATGCGAATATGCCTCCGGAAGACAAAGATAGGTCTTCCTCCAAATTATTGATCTTGCGAGAATTTGACTTCTATCAGTTGATTGTTGTCTGAGATTAACTTTTCTTAGTTGCATGGTTTCATCATTCTGTCTTTGATCTATATAATCGATTTTACTTGAGTCAATCTTACAAATACAAGTTCTCGTAGTGACAAACAATATATAGTTTTCTATCTCACATTTCTCATGGTGGTTGTAAAAAAATTTAATCATGTAAAATGCAATGTTAAACTTTCAACTATTTTAGAAAATCAACCTATACACACACTCTAAATGTTCAAAATGGCACGGAGACATATCCACAAAATGATCGCAAAGTCTCCTTGACAAAACTCACAAAATAACTAGTGAAAGATCTTAATGTTGGCCGCAATTAGATATATTAATTATACACAGTAAATTCTAAAATGTAGCGCAAAAGAAGAATTGAGAAAAGTTGAGTGTGTTTTGGGAAAGATGGAGAAATAAGGATGAGGGGGACCTAGGGGAGGAGTGGTCACTCACATCAAAAGGATCGAAGCATTTGACTCTCCATGCAAACACATTAATTCCAGACTAGGGCTGACAAAGCCTTCACACTTCCAGGCCATCATTGCATAGTTTCCCTTTTCCCGGTGGCTTAATGGCCGGGGTGGGGTTGAAACTTGAGACAAACCCTTCTTTTAATATTTTCACCTTAAAGTTACTGGGTTTGGTGCCATTTTCATTTTACTGAGAGCTACTGGTAGCTAGCTAGCCTGCTTCTGGGTTTTCTGATCTGGCTCTGTCTCTGCGGCCAAATCAAATCTTTGCGCGCAGGTCCCCAAGAGATCCACTACGCAAACGATATCTTGTTGTTTCAGAGTTTGTCTCTCATCTCGTTTTATTGTTAAGAACTTAGAATTGCGTCTTTATTGGATGGCCTGTATTTCCAGCAGTAGAAATGTATGCCCAGTATTGGATACTTCTTTCTTTTCTTAACTGTGTCGAAGCCTGGTGGAGTTTCCCTTGAGTATTTTAGTGTGCTTCTTTGCCCGAAGTGTTTATTCTTGTTTAGAAACTTTGTTTCTTTATCAAGGGAAATGACTTAACTATAGAAAAGAGAGTTGTTTAATTGACGGTTAATTACATTACACTGTCAGAGAAAGGGCATCTTGAAAGTCAAAGTCGATTAACACGAGTGATGAGACTCCAAAGTAAACAAACTTCGCTGGTGACGAATCCAACAAGTATCCTAGGTGTGAGAATCGGTGACAATTGAGATGAAAGGGCAATAAAACTTTTACATATTTCTTTAAACTATTAAGAAACTATAACTCTTTAAGTAATAAACGAATTTCAGTTCTAAGTTCTAACAATGATACGCAGCACCGTAAACAATTTTAATGCATTGAAGAAACTCTATATATGAGTGTAGTTTAGGCCTAGTCCCTCAACTTTCTTGTACTTTTTTTTTATCAATAAATTTTAGTATAAGGACGCTATTTAGTCTTTAAATCGCTTACTCAAGAAAAAAAAAAAAAAATACTTATGTCTATACCAGTATGAACATGTGCGTCCATACTCTCTCTAATTTGCATATTTTGAGCAATGTAATCAGCGATTTAAACCGTTTAAAAGTTAAATTAATCAATAAAGATGACCTCTGTAAAAAATAAATGTAAACAAATATCATTTGCTTAACCGATTATATCAAACAAATGGACGGTTGATCATAAGACTCTCAACTTTCATTAGAACTTTTTATTTATTTGATGCAATCGAATGAGCAAATGATTTTGGTTTATTCCGAATTTTTACAGAGATGATGTTTACTGATTAATTCAACTTTTGAACGGTTAAAATCGTTGATTACATTGCCCAAAATACGTAAATTAGAGAGAGTATGGATGCACACTGTCCATATTGATATGGACGTAAGTATTTTCAAAATTAAAAAAAAAACTATACCAATCAAAGAAACTCAATACGGTTGTAACAAAAAAAAAACCGCAGCACCGTAAACAATTTTATTTTTTTACTTTCATAAAGAATATATATTACAAACTACAGTAATTTCTATCTGGTAAGTAAAAAATTTGAAGAAAGAAAGAAAAAAGATATATAGTATAGTCACGTACAATCAATCATGCAATAATGTGTAGGGAATGAAAGAATCAATAATGTAGATTATATAGTAACGATGGCTAATAATTCCGCTACCGATGAGGGACTGCATGATGAGAAGAACACGATGATGGCCGGTGATAATTAAACAGAACAATAATGAAAAATTAAAGAGTAAATGATCAATGGGAAGATTGAGATAGAAAGGTTAATAAGATCCGACGTACAAATGATTGGTGGTGTAGAGATTGTCTCCTTTGGACTCTGCACTGTGTCCCCGCCAAGCCACCGCCCATCATTATTCATCATTTGCATGGCTCCTCCTCTTTTCTGCTTCTTCTTCTTCTTCTTCTTCCTCCTCGCGCCCATAACCCTAATAAGTCTCTCTCTCTCTCTCTCTCACGCGATACTCACGTGACTTAGCCATCGTCCCTCATAACTTCCTGTTTCCCTGCTATCATCGATCGTCGATCTGCATTTACAGCAACTCGTACATAATACATGCCGACGTACACACACATCTGGGTCGACTTGGCTACATCACACGCTTCAATGCTTCAGTTATTTCGTTTTTGTCATAGATGATATGATGATCATCTGCTATATATATATATATATATATATATATATATATAATGCCTGCCATACGCGCGTAGTCGGATACGTACGTACTCGAACGAATTGAAGAAGAGTTGAGTATTCTCGTGATTATTTATAGACTTACCCAAGTATAATTTAAGAGCGGAATTCGATCTTCCTGCATTAGATCGACGGCACTGAAGATACTCACGTACGTAACATATTAGGATCGACTAGACGTACATAATAATCACGAGAATACTCGCGCTCTAAATTATAAACATTCTAAAATATCGAGGGGTTGATTAGCAAGGATATTACAAATCATAGAATCCCGCGGTCCCCAAATTTAGTTAAAATCCGCTATAATGTTGTTTAGATGCGATCTTATACCTCATTATTCAAGTTGTTCTCATGCTCTCACCGGAAACGACTAGATCGAGCTCACCCAACCCTCTCAATCTTACCATAAAATCAACCGGAAATTATTATATTGTAACTTGATGACTGAATATAAATGGTTTGTTATCGGGCACTAGTTAGTTTGCATTTGTTTATCTATGTTTTCGTGGCATGAATGGCATTCTAAATGAGAATGCTGTTTTAGACAAGTTGCACACCTTCCATGACTGCGAACAAAACAATCTATTCTTTAACTTAATTTGACTCGAACATAATCTATATATGATTGTGTTATCTTGAATCCAGAGTTTGAATTCTAAGACAAAAATAACAAAAGGGTTTCTTATACTTTGGTTTGAACTCAATCAGATCCTTCAGTATTAAAAACGGCCATATACACTATGATCACTTAGTCAAGAAGGCGACTAGGGTTTTCTTTTCTTCTGTACTTACCTCCATATCTGACTTAGCTGCTAAGTCTAAATCTTATAATGGATTCGATGATTGATGAGAAACAAATTAACATAAGGGCTCCCCAGAATTACGCCCAATTATATATGGGTAATTGACTATTTTCTAAACCCAGAATATAGAGATTGCATAATCAATGGCACAAGATAATGATAAAATTCAAAAGGGACGGGACCAATCCTAAGATTTACTTCTACAAATGAAATGCATTCATATTTTTCTTTGGCGAAGAACAAGTAAAAGACCTAGTGGCGGCAGCAACGAATAAATTAGGCTGTTTCAACCAACGATGTCCTTCTAGAAAATCCAATAATGGGTTATTACCAGTTTTTCTTCTCGTTGAATATTTGGTCATTATGTGTCATTATATCTAATAATTTGCGAATGCAAGAAACTTAGACAAGGTCTTGATTAGGGGGCCGGGGTGAAAATGATCAAACAACTAGCTAGGCTCAATGCCTCAATGATCATGAGTCAATTTGATGGAGTGCCAAAATGGAGGTAGACAAGTATTGATAACGACTTCGTTATCGACTTATCCCCTACTTTAGGATAGACTCTTCCGAAGAGTTACAAGATAATATACTTACACATAAGTCTATTGGAAATTTAAAAAATAATATATATATATATATATATATATATATAAATAAAATTCTTTAATTCTCATTATCGACTCGATGAAAGAGAAAATGTTAAAACGAGCGGCAATAACTTTACTGATAGAGTTCGAGCCCACTATAAGTACATTCCGAATTCATTGCTCATGTACGTTTTATAGAAAATGTAACATGGTATAAAATATACACACCGCATTCATTTCGAGTCCAAACTCCTGTTACTTTAAACTCATTGTATCTATTTAGCTGAAATCGTCCCTCGAATAATGAATTTATCTATTTCTCTAAAAAAAAAAAATTTACTTCCACCCAACATAAGTTAGGTTAAGCAACAATATATAAAGATGTGGCAGATAGGTGAGGCTGACTAGGGATGGACACGCGGACCCGAAAACCGAAAAAAACCGAGTCCAAAACCGAACCGTAACTGAAAAAACTGAAAACCGAAAAAAAACCAAACCGAAAAAAAAAAACCGAACCGAACCGAAGTAGTTCGGGTTGGGTTTCGGTTTCAGTCTGGCAAAACCCGAACTAAACCGAACTGACCCAAACTTACCCGAATTCTAGCTATTCCGGTTTCAACTATATCTTCCGAGTCTTGTTTTAGCACTAGTGGGAGAGTAATTAATCCACATCGTAGCTCTCTAAGTCCTAAAATGGTGGAAGCATTGATATGTACTCAAAGTTGGCTTAGGAGTGAACATATTGCTTTGCACCATGTGCCTACTATTGAGGAGATGGAGATTTGTGAAGATTCGGAAATAGGTAATAGTTTTGTTTTTTTCTTATTGAATATTTGAATTGCTTAATGTGATTTGGTTTTGTGTTATGCATGATTATATTTGAAGAGCTTGCAGCATGGCATTAGAGACGATCGTGCCGAGAGTGGATCAAGTGGTATGCTACCTCCAAGATGAAACTCATTCATGCAAGCTTGAGGGAGAGTTGAGAATTGTGATGATGCCAAATTACCAATCATGTCATGGCCGGACTCTTATATTGTTCTATTTTTCTCTTCCTTATTTAGTTATGTTTAAATATTAAACTTTGGACTTTGACTTTATTTTGATGGACTTGAAATTGTTGAATTATGGAGTATTGACTCAAGCTGAACTTTGTACTTTGAAATTTTTGACTTATAAACTATGAAATTTATATTTTTTATTCGAACTTGAAAAGTGGGTAAAACCGAAAAAAAAACCGAACCGAACCGAACTTTGCGGGTTGAGTCGGGTTATGGGTCACTGACTCAAAAATTAAAAAACCGAACCGAACCGAACCGAATTTTAAATTTGGGTTGGGTCATGGATTTTGTCCAAACCCGAACCGAAGTGACCCGTGTCCACCCCTAAGGCTGACCTAATCACACTGCCTGCACTTATGTGGTGATTAAGGGAATGCATGAGGAAGTTTAGGGCTTAATCCCACGGAGCTAGAGTCATACTCATACATGCTTAGGGTAATTTGGTGCCACAATAAATATATATATATATATATATATATATATATATATATATATATATATAAAAAGGGTCCCAACTGGATAGGCAATAATTGAGATTTGCATATAATAAATAAATATATCATTCCCTTTTCCTTCCTCTATCATTAAAGCCTGCATGAGTTCAATAATTGCAATGATCCCAAAAGCATGACATATCTGACCTCTCCTCTCGATGTGCTGCTGCTGCTGCTGCTGCTGATGCATTTTAATTACCACGCGCGTGGTCCCCACTCAACCCTACCCAACCCATCAATCAATCTCTCGACCTCAAATTAATTACTATTGAGGATTCAAATCCCTCCCTCAACCCAGAAAAGGCCTGAAGAAAAGAAAAAATATATCAAATACAAGAAAGAGCGAGTCTCCAACTCTCCATAGGATGCCCTTCAGCTCTTTCTTTGTCCACGGCCACCAATTGACTCTCTCTCTCTCTCTCTCTCTCTCTCTCCACAACCATATATTAAGCTGCTAGCTAGCTAGCTAGCTTAGCTGCTTAATTAAAAGACACAAAAGCAACTTGCCCCCATAAAAGTGCTTCGTGAAAAAGTGCTTCTCTGCCTTGGAATCGTAAGAGATTACCACTTTGTCTGCTTCAACCAAAACATATTTATATTAGTCGATGAACCACCCATCACTCATGTTGTTTTCTCATCATCTTCATTTGACATGTTACGTAGTAATAATTGATAAATCGTTGCTTCACTTGTTTTCATATGGCTTAACACTGTTGAGACTTTTTTTTTTCATCAGACATTATTTTTTTTAAATAAATTAAACACTATAAGTCCAAAATACGACCTCTACTTACAAATAGAAGAGTGGTAATATTAGACTAATCAATTTATTTATCGTAAAATAAGAACGTACCAAAAATAATTTAGACATTTCATAAATATATATCTAAAAATCACAGTGATACTTTTGTTTTGAAATAATCAATCCAACCATGTACTGTACACATGACATATTTAATTTGGCGTAAGTATAGATATACATTATCGTAATTTTTGTATCTTTTCTCTAATTTTTAATTACTTATCGTAACTTATTACTTAACGTAATTTATTATTATTGATTATTAATATATAACGTAATACATTAATTTATCATAGATTTTAAAAATATCTAAGTTTGAAACTTTGGACGGATGCTAAAGATTTTCTGTTTTAAACCCAAAGTTAATTCTATTCACCCATCATGAGCAAGCCAGCCAGCCAGCATGTTTAGTTGCCGAGAAAACGGAATTGGGTGTGGCTCCACCCAATAGAGTTGGAATGATACGTCGTCACTCACAACAGAACAGAGTAGGTAAAGTTGCACTACAGCTCTCTCTCTCTCTCTCTCTCTCTAAGCCTAAGCTGCCTGGGTAGCTGCTCTCTCTGGTTGGTGAGTCAGCGGTCCAAAGCTAGGAGAGCCATCAGAGTCATTTCATTTCACCCCAGAAAAAGACGATGGGGAAAATCAAAGAAAAAAAATAATAAAGAAAGAAGAGAGAAAGGTTGGAAACTGGGAAAACAGCTACATGACTACATCCATCATTTGAATAGAAACAAAAACCCAACAGTGCATGGAATAGAAACAAAAACCCAACAGTGCATGGCAAACCCTTATGATTGTGTATTTGGTAATAACAACAGGCACCCCCCGCATCATTCCCCCTTCATATTACCATCATCATCATCATCATCTTCTTCTTCTTCATCATCATAATATTTTCTAAAAACCAACATGCCCTCCCCCCTCCCCCCATCATTTTTTATATCGATCCCTGTCGATCCATGCCATCAGAGTTTTATAATTGTGTTTTACTTGATTGTTTTCGTATATTATGGTCATCATAATCGTGGCCCTTGTTTGATATGAGAAAGAAAAGGACAATTATTTATATAGCAAACAGTGGGGACGATAATCACTCTTCACATAATTAATATGCATTACATATCTATTATACATATTTGATTTGAAATGAAACATTCTTTCCCCAAGTAATGCTTTTATTGTAAAACCTACCCAAATTCCTATTATTTTCAGCACAAAAGTCAAACTGATTTCAATTTCTCACATTCTATATATGCCAGTTTCAGTTGATATGTCATTTTCACATAAAAATCTCTCATAATACATACTCTTGTTCAATATGTCTCTTACAATATGAACTAATCAACTTTGCATTTACTAGATTTTTAGAATTATTTTAAGAATGTCTGAGTAGTTAATAAATATTGGTTTGTCAATAAATGATGATGATTGGATTGCAACAGTTCACCTTCGCGATTAAAGACATTTTCCATGTAACAACGTAAGGCGCATGGTCAATTAATCTTGCGTTCGGATGATCGAAAACAAATTTAATTTATGAAAAGTGTTGTTGCGTGAAGATTAATCGACCGACCTAACCTATATATTTTTCAACAACAACAAAGCCGATGATTGTTAAAGTAAATTGGGCATTAGAAGGACTGCACATTCGATCCATCCCCGATTGAAATGTTTCACCTTCACGGGTTGAGATTTGGTACTTTTATTAAGAGGCATGAATAATCAATCATGCATTTAAAATGAGAAGAAAAAAAAATTGATTTCTCAATATGGTCTTGTATATTGACAATGAGAAAAGAACAAGAGTGGAAGAAAACAATAATTTTTTTTGCTGCAGAAGATCGAGGAGCATGCATGCGCTTAATAATATTTTGACTACCAAAAGGATAAAATCTATTGTGTTTTCATTTTGGTCTCTGACTCCCGACTCCGACCCGGATCTCTCCCTCCCTCCCTCCCTCCCTCTATCAACCACCGTCGTATAATTAAATACATTCACGTGCGTTTGTCAACCTGGATTTGTCGGTCAATTCTCTCTCTCTCTCTCCCTCTCATCACAGGGCCTTTTAATATAAAAGAGAGAGAGTGGATAGACATAAGACTCTCTATTTATTAGACTTTGGTCTCTCAATTCCCTCTCCATCTCTCTTTTTATACTCCTCAAAGGCCCTCCTTCCCTTTCCACCATTATTTTCCCAACCACAACGATAAAAAATGGAGCTTGCTCTCAGCCTAGGCGATGCTCCGAAGCAGTTTCTCTTCCTTGACAAAACCCCAAGCGTGGGCAGCAGCAAGGATCTAGGGTTTTGCATGGCGTTAGGAAGCCGGGAAGGCTATGATCAAGAAGACGAGAGTAGTCGGAGAAGAATGAGAAGTGGTTCGTCAGATCCACCTGTTCAACTCAATCTCTTGCCTTCTGCTCCGGTCTTGAAGACTTCTTCCCAGCTTCGCTTCCCCTGGCTCACTGATAACTGTAAATAACTAAATACCCGTTCTTGCTTCTTCATTTTGTATGTTAATCCATTTGGGTTGATTTTCTTAGCAAACAAAACACGACCCAAGTCTTTGTTTGTTTTGTGCTCAAATGGGTCTGTGTTGGTTTTGTCTGTAATGGGATTTTGATAAGATGGGTACTTTTGCATTTTATTTACAGTGGCAGTGTCCGAACCGGCCGGTCTGGATGAACCAGTGAAGGGTCTGGATGTGAACCGGTTTCCGTTGGTGGCGGGCACGGCCGACGAAGCAGAAGAGGCAGCGGCGCAGCTCTCATCTCCGAACAGCACCGTCTCGTCGTTCCAGATGGACTTCGGTGTTAGGAGAAGCAAGAGAGACTTGGACTTGGAGGTGCTGGAGACTGAGAGAGCGAGTTCCAGAGCGAGTGACGACGACGAGAACGGGTCGACTAGGAAGAAACTCAGGCTCTCAAAGGACCAATCGGCTTTTCTTGAAGAAAGCTTCAAAGAACACAGCACCTTAAATCCTGTAAGTCAAAAAGCTACAGACAAAAACCAGAAATTCAATACCAAAGACTCGATCTTTGTTTTCTTTATTATACATGTAAGAAATAAATCCTTAGCATTTCTTTATTAGTTGATTAATCTTTGACTGAATATTTCGCAGAAGCAAAAAATAGCACTGGCAAAACAGTTAAATCTTCGTCCGCGCCAAGTGGAAGTGTGGTTCCAGAATCGAAGAGCAAGGTATGTATTTTTTTATATTTAATTTTCCTTACTCATTTTGTATATGTTTTTATTGTTTATATACATCTAAGAAAATCCATTATCGTTACTGTTGGATTAATATTTGGGGTACTGTTGAAGCAGACATGGATTTGGATTTATTTTGTTGCTTGCATTGTTTGGTGAAATATTCAATGATGTGATTCAAATTGCTCACACAGGACCAAGCTGAAGCAGACAGAAGTAGATTGTGAGTACTTAAAGAGGTGCTGCGAAACACTGACAGAAGAGAACAGGAGGTTACAAAAGGAACTGCAAGAATTAAGAGCCTTGAAAACTTCTCAACCTTTCTACATGCAGCTTCCAGCCACCACTCTCACAATGTGTCCCTCCTGCGAGCGCGTCGCCACCACAGCCTCCGCCAACACTGCCACCACCAACCCAACAACCACAAACACGGCCACCATCAAGTCGTCGTCTTCTCCTTCTTCTGGTCTAACCAATAACCATTCAAGGTTACACAGCCACAGTAATCCCTTTGCTCAATCCCAGGCTCACATGCAGCCTCAGGTCCAAGCTAACAAAGGTGCTGCATGATCAAGATCGATCCTTTAGCGCTTGTTACTCCATGAAACAATCCATTTGTATATATTTTTGGGTTTTGGAGTTCGTTTGGTTTCATTTTATTTGTTTATTTTTGGGGGGTTTTCCCGATCTACGTCTCTGGTTTCTTCTTTAGAGTTTTAGAAACCAGAGACTAGCTGGAGAAGGGTGATCATGATATATATATTTGTTCATTAAGGAGAAGAAAGTAGGAACGATTTTGGTAGACATGAAACCCCTAAGTTTGTGGTTTTCTCGTGTACTGATCGATCGATTGCACTAGTATATTTCATTATTATTTGTTATGGAAATGATCGATTGCACTAGTAATGGTGTACATTACTACATTAATGGCTGGTCACGTTTTTCCAATGATCTCAACATGCATGAGAATAAAGGAGGTGTGGGATTTCCTTCGTTTGAAATATCCTATGAAACCATCATGATTGAAGAACCCAGTACAGCAAATATTAAATGTTCATCATATGGATCTTGCTTCGATCTCTTGCTTACTTTTTAAACTTTCTTTACGTCTATTTCTTGTCCATCAAATACTTGTGCTGTTGTCATTCATTGATCTTATCATAGTTAAGTACACATATGTATGTCTATATCTTCATGTACATGTAAAGGAAAATGACATACAACTATCCGATATAGTATCACGGTACCCAAAACGTACAAGAGAATTGAGAGTCATTGCATGAGCAAATTAAGAAACAACGGAAACTTTCCATTTTGTGAAAGGCTTTGGCGCAGTTCTTTTAGTTATAAATTTTTAATATCGCCAAGAGAAATAGAGAGAAAGGGCAGAGTTTAAATGTTCCCCGCCATGTTTCCTACGAGGTTCTACTATAAAGAAACCGAGTCTAGAGAAAGACATGAATATCTTCTTCCTAAGGTATACGAGAGGCCAGGAGGGTCTGACTTATCGGAGAAAGAGTAAGCTAGGTCAACCAGTCTAATTGCCTAAAACTTGCACAACTATGGAAGAAACTGGTGAAAGGTGGAAGCAATTCTACATTTATATAAAATAAAAAAATTACCCATAGATATAATTTTCAACCTATAATTATCAATAGCAAAATTGTTTTTTAAAATTAACACTAACAGATTTCCATCCAGTAACTAACAGAATTAATTCATAAATTACCAAATTACCTTTTTTCACGACAATATTGCAGACCAGTAGCATTAGTTAGGTTATTATAATTGTCAGTAGTATTACCTCAGTTTTAGGGTCAATTGTGTTTTTGTTAATTTATGAGAATTTATAGGTTGTTAGCTATTGACATATCCTAAAATATATATTTACATTATTTACATTCAGTATAATGCTACTGACAATCAAAAATCACATAATGCTATTGACCTTAAAAAATCGCGTAATGCTATTGATCCTCAATATCGCGTAATACTACTAACCTTCAAAAATGTCGTAAAAAAAGTAAAAAGATAATTTTATAATTACCATTTAACAGATTTTATTAGTTAAATGAATGAAAATCTGTTAGTAGTAATTTTAAAAAAGACTTATTATTAGTAATTATGAGCTCAAAAATGTAGTTAGTGGTAAAAACTCCTAAATAAAATTGGAGATTTGGAGATAAACATACATTAGGCCTAGAAAACAATTAGATTGGGTCTAATTCTCGAACAAGCCTACAATTGCGTATGGTATAATGGATTAATTTTTTTTAGTTGGGCCGATTAATCTCACGTCGGCTGGAACTTGGGTTTGTTTTTATTTATTTTATATATATATTTTTTTTAAGAATGCTTTGGTTTGGTTCGGGAGAGTTGAAATGGTGTGAATGAGACTACATAGAGGGGTTTGCGATTCCTATGAACTTAGGGAAGGGTATTTAGGAAAAAAAAAAAAAAAAAAAAAAAAACTGTTCAAGGAGAAATTATAATAGGGAGAATTTCTACTTTATTCATTGATAAGGAGGCCTTTATATAGGCATTACAATAAGTATCCCGATAAATCAGGGATTCCCTATCTATTATATAATCATCTAATCTAGTCTAATTAGGTCAAGACACATCCAGGAAGTTACGGAAATAACCTTCCTACAACACTCCCCCTTGTGTCGAGGGCCTAATGTCTTCATGGTGCTTACCATGTTGCCTCACTAAAACCTTGCCAGCAAAACAAAAACCTCTTGGGAAAAAATAAAATGCATGGACGAAGGGAAAAGAGCACAACGCACCAATTACTATACTTGTGATTGACATGTGATGTAGACCCCCCTGATGTCTAACAAACTTAGAGCTCTGATAACTGGCGCATGCCAATGCTCTTCACATGTTTCACAAACATAGATTTTCTCAAAGACTTGGTAAACAAATCTGCAACATTTGCATCTGAACTCACTTGATTAACTTGGATGTTCAGGAATTTTTGTTGTTGCACATTATAAAAGAACTATGCGGGTCAGAGAGATACCCAGCATCTACAAAACCAACTAACACATTGTTGGGAGTCTTTGGATAAGGGAGACGGCCATTGAAGGACGAAGAAGGGCCGAAATCATCACCTATGCCGGTCTCCACGTCGCCGGTGCCGGTGGCAGTTCCGAGGCGTACAGCGGCGCTGCCGGTGCCGTTGGTGTGAGGATGACCGGTGGTGGAAACCTCTCTGTTGCTAAAGGAGTAGAACCTATGAAGCACGGACACGTTCCTACACTGGCGTGTCGCGTGTCGGACACGGACAAGCCCAAATACGGTAGGACACGCGAACTGTAATTCGGACACGCGCGTGTCCAACATGGACACGCGAGATGGGGGATGGGGTTGGACACGCGGGGTGGGAGAGCCGAGGGAGGAGAGGCACCGGAGGTGGAGGACGCAGGATCTGAGGAGGAGGTCGCGGAGGTGGTTGGAGAGGCGATCTAAGGAGGATCTGGGTTCTGGGCCCAGTGAGGGGAGTAAGAGAAAGAGGAAGAGGAAGAGAAAGAGAAAGAAGAAGAGAGAGGAAGGAGAGTCGGGGAAAGAGGAAGAGAAAGAGAGAGAAAGAAAGAGGAAGGAGAAGGAGAAAGAGAAAGAGGAAGGAGCTGGGGAAAAAAAATAGAGGAAGGAGAAAGAGAGAGAAAGAAAGAGAAAGGAGAAGGAGCTGGGGAAAAAAAATAGAGGAAGGAGAGTCGGGGAAAGAGGAAGAGAAAGAGAGAGAAAGAAAGAGGAAGGAGAAGGAGAAAGAGAGAGAGAAAGGAGCTGGGGAAAAAAAAATATATATATATATATATTAAAAATAATATTTAATTAACATATCCACCACGTGTCCGTGTCCGAAAAAATTTTATTTTCTCGTGTCCGCGTATCGAATCGTGTCCGTATTGGACACTCGTGTCCGTGTTCGTGCTTCATAGGGTAGAACAAACCCAAGTCAATGGAACCTTTCAGATGTTTAACACAATTCCAATGACGATGGGTAGGCGCTGAGCTAAATCTAGCTAATAAGTTTACAACGAAAGCGATGTCTGGTCTAATATATTGTGCCAAATACAATAGCGCCCCAATTGCACTAAGATACATGTATTTAGCTCCAAGCATCTCTTCATCATCCTCTTTAGGACGAAATGGATTCTTGTGTCTAGACTTTGTCTTTCTTATGAACACGCATAGGCATAAATCATTGTTCTTGTATCCCCTCCCAATCAAGTATTACAACAGACGTTACAATCTAGTTGCACAATGACTTTGTAGTTTAAAGTCACTTGATCGAGGCATTAGAAGTCCTTCAAACACTTCCGTGTATATATCTGCATCTATATCCCCATATATGTATACATTAACCACATTCATAAGCTGCAAACTTCAGTTTTTGGGACACTACTAAACTGATTAAGTAGCGGAAAGTAATAATGTCCATTACGAGAGAATACATCTCATCGTAGTCAATACCAGGTCGTTGAGAGAAACATTGCGCCATGAGTCTTGCTTTATACCGCATGATCTCATTCTCTCATTACACTTACGAACAAAGACTCTCTTATGTCCAACAGGTTTAACGTCTTTCCGGATCAACTCAACAGATCCTAAGACTTGCCTTTTGTTTAACGAGTCTAGTTCTGCCTGTATTGTTTCTTTCCACTTCGGCCAATACACTCTTCGTTGACACTCTATAACGGAATAAGCGATTACATCATCAACATACGTGGAAGTTCTATCCACAGAACACACGTGCGCACTTGTGTAATTGAGATTTATATGTACTCTGACATCAACAAAGGTTATGTGGCGTCCCACAGAAAATACATAGTTGATCATGGACATAATTATAGTCAGACACAATCTCGTTGATGATGAGCGGATTAAATTGTGCCTTCGCAACGCGCTTCATTCGAGCTTTTGAATCTCGAGAATTAAACGGTCTCCCCCTCTTCTTGGTGGGAGCCGAGGCCGAAGCTGCTGCACGTTCAAAGTTCATCAGTGGCGCCGTTGCGATCTGATTCAGCAACAGCGACGCCACGGCGTACGATGGCGCCGCCGCCGGCGTCACCCTCTCCTGAAGGTATGCCGACAACACTAGATCTTAGGGCAGCCGAACCAGTCCCATATGATGGGATCTTCAACCTTACCGGCACATTTGCAGTATGTATGTGCGATCTCGTCACTTTCTAACTCATTTTGAGTAGTGCAGGGATTATGATGAGACAAATCGTTGGGGGCACACCATGTCAATTCCTGACATTCATTCGAAATGTGAGCATTCCTATCTCCCCCTAACGGCGGGAAGTGTGTCTCATCAAAGTGACAATCTGCGAAACGCGCAGTAAAGAGATCTACGGTGGTTGGTAGCGGATTATTGTTGGGGATTCACATCCAACATATACCTAAACGTCTTTGTAGACCCATCTTTGTACGCAGAAGAGGCGTAATAGGCACATAAACAGCATAACCGAAAGTACGTAAGTGCGCAATATTGAGTTTATAACCAGTAACCACACTACCAGATCCGACGGCATAGCCGACGAAAAAATTTTCGTCGACTATGCCGAAATTTCGTCGGTTATACCTTCTGCCGATGAAATTTTCGTCGGCTATACTTCGTCTGAAAAACGCCGTCGGCTATACCAATGGCCGACGAAAAAAAGGAAATCGTCGGCTATATGCGAGTATGGCCAACGACTTTACCGACGAAACATCATTTCGTCGACCAAACCTTGGCAAAATATCCGACGAAATTCGTCGGGTATTTTCGAGTATGGCCGACGATATCGTAAAAAATAGCCGACGAAATTCGTCGGCTATATGTTCTGAACTATAGCCGACGATTTCATGTATTTCGTCGGTTATTTCGTCAAAATATATTAATATTTTAATAGGCATTAATTAGTTATAGCCGACGAAATAAGGTAATTTTCGTCGGCTATAAGACTTATAGCCGACGAATATGGGTAAAAATCGTCGGCTATAGTTCTTATAGCCGACGAAATAATGCCAAAATCGTCGGCTATTCTTACATTTGGTAAAAAAAAAATTAAATTATTTTCTAAATTACCATTCCAAGCAACCTGCAAATCACAAAGACAGTCCATACATTTGCACCAACAAGAAACACGTCTAAATGACTTATTATTTAATTCGTTCCAATGTACATAACATATAACGTAACCCTACTAATCATCACCTAAACCACTAAAGTCCACCACGTCATCTCCAGCATCCTGCTCTCCATCATGCTCGGCATCCTCGGGAGGTTGAGGCATTGGAGGTTCAACTAACGGCTGAAATGGGGGCGGGGATTCAAGGTTTTGTTGTTGTGCCGCGAAGATATCCATCCACCAGTTTTGTTGGCCGGCGTAGTTGTGTTGCCGAATTCTCTCGCATTCAGCATACCAACTGGACAGATCGAAATAATACTGCTGTGTTCTGCGGTGTTGCTCCTGTGATCTGCAGTGATGCTCCTGTGATCTCTGGAACTCGGCCGCCAACCTTGCATTTTTTTCTGCCAATCGCTGCACTTCCCCCCTCATCTGTTGGCTCTCCCCGCCTCCCTTCTTTTGACCTCCCTTAGTGGTCTTCAGAAGCCCTAGTCCAGAACTTCCCAAACCCCGGTAGTAGTAGTTGTTTGACCGGTTTGGGAAGGCTGCGTCGAACATCCTCGCTGCCGTTTGGACATTGGACCGGTCGACTTGGCGCAGGGCTTCTTCCAGATCTGCCTCTGAAATGTTCGGTTGTGTCTCCCGAACTACTTGCTGGAACACCTCTTCTTCGGCCCGGTTGACCCTCTCCTAATTGGACGGGAAAAAAAATATTAATATTATAACAAATATTTAATTAAGTACAATTAATAATTAAAATTTTAAAATTGTAATGAACGACTTACGAGCTGTTCGGTCGCTTGTGGATAAGCGATCTTGAACGTCTCCACGTACGGGTTGCTATCAGGATGATCTCTAAGCGCCTCCTCCTGGTATTGTGCAAACGGCCTAGAACCAACATGATGGGGGGTTGTGTTCCGGTGGCGGTTCTCAGAGTTTATCCGAGAACGTTACTTCAAACAAATAATAAAATGTTAGAAAAATGCATCAACAAATATTAGTGTAATAATTATAAAATAATTAAACTAATAATTAAAATTTTAACAAAATAAACATTTGTACTGAAGTTTAGTATTGACCTGCATAACTGGGTTGTTGAAGTCTACTGTCTTCAACCAACGCCACTCGTACTCCCTGAACATGAACTCCTTGAGAGTACCCATACGACCAAGGTTGTCGTATTCGTTATAGTGGGAACAGAGCTCGTTCTTCCACTCTTTGAACCTACGAAAAAAACAAAAGTGCATTAGAAATATTATTAATATCATAAAATATTAATAATTATAAGATGAGGAATTCCCAACGTACCTCGAGTTCTGCACGGTGTCCGCCCAATCCCGCTTGTGTTCGGCAATCTCGAAGAATGTCTGAAAAATAATATTTTATTGGTTTTACAATTGTAATAATACCGAAAATTATTAAATATTACAGTAAATAAATTAAATTTTTTAAATTACTCACCGACGCGGCGTTGTTCACGTCCCTCTTTATCTCTTCGGGCACATCAGCCCACCGGGTCCACAACATAGGGACTCTGTCCCTAATCAGTGCCCCACGCAACCCGAGTAGTCGCGTTTTTTCTTCCCCTGAACCTCCTGATTAGGAGGTTCGTTGATCTGAATCCTCCCGCTGCGCTCAACAGTTCTCTTGAGCGTGTCAAAACATATGACACCTCTCGTATTCCTCCGTGAACTGCTAGCGGCTGTCCCTATCACAAAAACGACGATTGGTTAATAAAATTAAATATTAGTGTGTTAATTTTAATAAAACATTTAATCAATAAAATCAAATGTTACCTGAACTGGATGACTCGTCTGTCGACTTTCCTTTTCTCCTCGCCGAAATAAGGTGGTCAGGGTTCTCAAATGGCTGCTGCTGGTATGCCTCCGCAGCACTGACGTACTGAGGCATATCAGGCCATATGGGCACACCACGATAGTCGACCTCCGGTATCGCCGGAATGTTGTACGGGAGGTAGAGCTGGTTTGGGAGAGTAGAACCCTCAGTCGAGTCGGCAGCAGACGTCGTCGGACTCCTCATCGGCTCCCGATGAACCTCAGGCATACGAACCTGAGGAACGTCTGCAGCTATCTCGTCCTGAAATAGCTGCCGACTAAACCTCGGAGCATCTGGCCCGACAGGCGGAAGTGAACTGCTCGACGGCCGCCCCGCCTGGAGAAGGGTCTGGTGCCAAGAACTCATACTCCACCGCGGCTGGGATGAATCCACAGTCCTCCGCGGCTGGGAGGAATCCACACTCCTCCGCGGCTGGCTGGTGGTCCTCTCAGGCTGGCTAAGGGTCCTGTCGGAGTCTGCGGAACCGGCGGAACTTCCAGAACCTCTCGATCTGGAACGACGGCCTCCGAAGAACTGTCTGAATGCATCGGCCATCTGCAGCCGCGGGCATTTTAAATAATACTAACCATTAACCTAAATATAACTATTTATATACAAATATAACTATATTTCGTTATTAACATATATATATATATATATATATATATAATTAGACTACCAAATTATATATATAATTAATTTAACAATTTATATAACAATTTATATAATTAAAATTAAATATATAACAATTTATATACCTAAATTATAACAAATATATAACAATTAAATTTATTAACAAATATATAACAAATATATAACAATTTATATAATTAAAATTAAATATATAACAAATATATAACAATTTGTTAAAATTAAATTTATTAACAAATATATAACCATTTATATAATTACAATTAAATATATAACAAATATATAACAATTTATTATATAACAATTTATATAATTAAAATTAAATATATAACAAATATATAACAATTTTTAAAAATTAAATTTATTAACAAATATATAACCATTTATATAATTACAATTAAATATATAATAATTTATTAAATTAAATTAAATTGAAAAAAAAAATTACCGGTTCGGATCGGAGGAGGAGGAGGAGGAGCCGAATGGAGGATCGGAGGAGGAGGAGGAGCAGCGGCGGCGGAATCGGAGGAGGAGGACAGTTCGGCAGCAGCTGCTAACGGCGAAGGAGGAAATGAGCAAAATGGAGGCTAGGGTTCGGCAGTTTCAGACTTATACCCGATAGAATAGCCGACGATTAAAAAAGATTTCGTCGGCTATTCTTTACTATAGCCGACGAAAACTTTAACATCGTCGGCTATACTTTGAATGTCGTCGGCTATTCTTTGAATGTCGTCGGCTATACTTTAGGCGCTCAGCAGCCGTTCGATCTCCCCCATCCAACGGCAGACAATGAAAAGGCGCGGATCGCAAGAGTTTAGCCGACGAATTCAAAGATTTCGTCGGCTATACTTTGGAAAATCAGCAGCCGTTGGATCTGAGCCATCAACGGCGGAAAATAAGCGGATCGCAAGAGTTTAGCCGACGAAATATTTGAATTCGTCGGCTAAACCTTTGGTCAAACTGCGAAGTCAAACCTCTAAACGCTTTAAAACGGAAATTGGCCTGTGTAAATGACGTTTTTTTGCCTGACCTTCAACAGATAATAGTTTCAAATCGATGAGGCGCAACTAATCGTATAAAAATTTTCCTCAAAATATTTACCGACCGTGAGCCTACCCATAGGAAAACGGAAGTAAAAAACAGTTAACCGCAACATTCGGCACACAGAATTTGTCGGAATCGTGTCATTTTTCAACCGTAGACGTATTTCATTACTTCGGTCATATCTTATTTCACGATACATTTGCATTTGAAGAGTGTACGTATAGTAACTATTTGAAACTACACATTCACTTAAACACTTAGTAAACAAGTTAATGAACATTAGTACATATGTTCCAATTTTGAATCTAAAACTTTGGAAAATCTATTCCAACCGTTAGATATCACCGTTAAGATTAAATACATGTATGAAAAAAATCCAACTACATCTGACAACGTTAAAGGCTCGATCGGGACGGTCAACCGGGTGAGTCAACCCTTTAAAGGCTTAGAAATGGAAATTGGCCTGTGTAAATGACGTTTTTTGGCATGACCTTCAACAGATAATAGTTTCAAATCGATGAGGCGCAACTAATCGTATAAAAATTTTCCTCAAAATATTTACCGACCGTGAGCCTACCCATAGGAAAACGGAAGTAAAAAACAGTTAACCGCAACATTCGGCACACAGAATTTGTCGGAATCGTGTCATTTTTCAACCGTAGACGTATTTCATTATTTCGGTCATATCTTATTTCACGACACATTTGCATTTGAAGGATGAAGCAATGGGTTGTCGATAGTGATAGAAAATGGAAGGTGGTTTTTTTTTTTTTTTTTTTAAGAATAGCCGACGAAATCAAACCTAGTACTCGTCGGCTATTCTTTTGTCGTTTTGTGTCTAAAATAAAATATGTATTTTCAATATAGTTTTGGCCGACGAAATCACGCATATTTCGTCGGCTATAATTAGTATAGCCGACGAAATAATGCATTTTTCGTCGGCTATTCTTTGAAAAAAATAAAAAAATCAGTTGTGTTACACCTCTCGTACTCATATGTCCTGTTCATATATAACCAAAATTTAACATAAAAAAAACAGAAACCCAGCAGTCAACATATTTCAAAATTTTTTTTAAGGGGTTTGGAACCCAGCCTAGCTGGGAGGCTCATCCCCACGCCCGTTCATTAGAAATGATCGAGTGGATTACAAATGAAAGGATTACATCATCTAAATTACTTAATCCGTCGGATTGTAATCGGAATCATCGGATGAGTCTTCTTCGGTTTCTGAATTGCTCGATAGGGGAATCTATGTCGTTCCTTACCATTAGAGTCCTCGTTAGTTTCTTCATTTGGATCAACATCAACAAGCAGTGGCTCTTCACGTCGAATTCGCACCGGCGTGTCTAGGCGAATAAAAGAGGAGTCAGGAATACCGTTTGAGTTGGGCACTTGATACGCGGTGCCCCCTTCCTCGTTCTCTTCAGCCACTCTAAGTGTATGATAGGAGCACAATGTGCGACGATATTATATGCTTATGCCCTCGTTTATGCTTTGTTTAACCCTTATTTGTCTAAGATTGAGTCATAATGTAGTTAGTGTCAATTTTGGTAGAGTTTTGTGAAAAATGGTTAAGAATCCGAAAAATGACTAAGTTTGAGAAATCTGGAAAATAGTGTAAAATATGTCTTTTTCGCGATTTTGAGATGAGCAAAAGTATAATCTATCCTTGTCCAAATTCTATGAAATTTTGTGTGCTTAATATTCATATGTTGAGGAATGTTGTGTTAAAATTTCAGATCAATCGGAGTTCGGGAAGTCACCCAAAACTTGGCTGCAAAAGGGCAGTCCGGACATTCCAATCCAGGGGCTTACAGGATTTTCCTGGGACTTTGTCCCAACTTCGAAAAATCATTCCCAACGACTTGCAAGGAATTTGGCCGAGCTATTTTATGGAGAGATGGCCATATGTGTCTAGTTTATATGAGACTTAGAATCGCATCAATCGGAGCTCCGAAGGTGGAGATATGCCAGAATTACTGCAACAAGATCAAATCTGCCGATTCCAGGAACCTACTGCCCCCTTTTTGTGTTTTCTGCTTTTAATGGACCAAATGATGCACAAATGCATTTTTGAAGATGGTTCAAGCTTTATGAAGGGAAGAGGAAGACACTAGGTCATGGCATTGAAGAAAAATATGAAGAAAGAAGTTCTCCTAGTCAAGCTAGGAGAAGCTGCCGATTCTGGCAGATTCGGATGCAACATTGTGCTGCCGGCAATTGGGGCATTTTCGATGGATCAAGGCCTATCAATTGAAGTCCAAGACCATTCAAGAAGTCCATGAAGATGTGAAGCCCAAGCCTTGAAGAAAAATTCAGAAAAAGAAAACCTAATTGAACTAAGAAAGGAAGGTTGCAAAACCTTATCCCACTAGGTTTTCTGAAATCCTTTTGCAAGAGGGCTGCCGGCAATCACCCCCCTTATTCTCTATAAATACCCCCACTTTTCCTACAGAAAAATCATCTCATCTCTTGCAAAGCACTAGCCAAAACTCTACCAAATTTTCCTACCAAAGTTCTAACCCGAAACCCTAAAACACATAGTCACCGATTCCACCTACACCACCACCATTCATCACCGATCCCATCACCTAGCCTAGCTGCTGCCGATCATCTTCCACCACACCAAGACGAAGCTCTCCAAGATTTCTAAAGTGTGATCCATTCCTATGACTTGTGTTTTTATTTTCGGTTTAGTCACATTTGTTGTTATAAAAATACTTTGTTTCGTTTGGTATTGTATGATGAACATGGATTGCAATTTTTGTTGGAATTTATGTGATGACTTTTGCAATTTTTAATACATGGATTTCGTATGTTTGATAACTAGAGCAGTGGTAGTAAAAGCATGTTTAGGATTTAATTTGGTTAGTAATCTAAGGGTGTTCCTTAACAAATCGAAACATTAGTTATGTTTAAAACAATTGTTGTTTGAAGCATGTAAATCTAGATGTTAGGTTTCATTTAACCTGAGTGGAACAAATAAAGATGAAACGTATGCTGCTTTGATTTGTGATACTCACCTAGGGTAATACCTTAGCTAAAACTTGCATGTTAAATAAGATGATTGACAACCTTGCTTGTTTACATGTCTTCGATTATAGACTTTTGTGCTTCAATGCTATGTCTTGTATAAGGTAGCATAACTTTTAGGATCACCATGCGAATAGCTCGATCTTAAAACATTAGAAAAAGTCTCACAACTAGGTAAAAATCGGATCCCGTTCTAGTTGTAGGTCGAAACTAAGTTAGGTCTTGAACATGCTAAATACTTGTTTCTTACTTTCTTGCATGCAAATCTTTGTGTTAAATTGTGTTTTGTGCTATGTGATGCGTGAGAGATGATGATCAAACTTGTATATAGTAACCTAGCATTAGAAGGCAAAAGCTGCCGAACCATCATATTCCCCCATTGTGACGTTTTCTTGTATATATGTGAATATGTTTGTGTCTAACAATTTCATATCTCAGGTACCCTTAATCCCCGGCTTAGAACAATCCCTACTTATGTCTATACTACTAACGATTGCAGGGTTTATTATTGCATGCGAGCTTCGGCTCCCGTTCAATTTTTGGCGCCGTTGCCGGGGATTATAAAAGCTTGTTTTATGTTATTGTTGTGTATATATGTTGCTGGAAATTTTTTTTGTGAAGTTGTAAAGTTGTAATTTGAAGTTCATTTTGGGGATTTTGTAAAGTAGGAATATGCTTCGGCATGTAGAGTTTAAATTTTGGAAGTTGCATGATGTATAATGATGTATGTTGGTAATCACTTAGTTTAATTTCTAGGGAGTTGATAGTGTTGTGTATGTTTGAGTTTATTGTAGTTTCTAAAGTGTAACATGTAGGTGAAGCCACTTTTGTTTTTCATAACCAAAACCCTTCATGTGAATGGTGCTATGTCGGAGGGCGTTTCTATGTAGATTGGGAAACGCGGGATACTTCCCCCCCACGCATATAAGCGTTTCTTCGGTAATAGTATTACTTCCATGAGGTTGAGGGCGGTTTTAATCAACACTTGTAGACTGCTAGGGATCCGTGTTTGTTTTACAAAGTATGGGGAAGTTATTATCATAGATATGGTTCTCAGGTTTGTTTAACTGGATCTCAAGGCCCATAGACTGATGTTCATTCTCGGTGAGTGAGTCGATAGGGGGTTCGCCCTCCGTGGTGTCCAACAACGAGTCCTGCCTGGTTCCTGTAGGGGGTTCGCCCTCCGTGATTGTAATGACCTTTGAAACGTAAAATCCGCACGACCTAGTCGACAGCTTGTGCCGAAGCATCACCTCACTTTAGACGCTAGAACATAACTTGACATATGTGGCCTATTTTCTTCAAAGATAAAACATGTTGTGTGGTTTAAACTCTTGAGGTATATCGGATTAAGCATGATACTACCGGGGGCTGTATCAGTCCATTGCACCGTTATCTCCTCTGCTCCACGTACTTTGAGAGTTAGAACAAATTTAAAAGAAATTAGACTTAGCGATTACATGCTCATGAACTTTCCGATTTTTGATCTATTGTTGCCGAGCCATACTTATATTTTGCCGAATGCCATTGTAATTTGCCGTGTGCTATATATGTGTTGCCAAGTGTGGTTTTGTATGCTATTGTTGAAATTTGATGTGAAATCGCCAATGCCGTGGCTTGTAATGATGTATATTCTTGTCTTCTATTTCTTTACGATGTTCTAACTTGTTTAAATGTTGCAAATTTCAGAAATAATGCATGTCCGAATCTAATATTTGGACAAGAGATCTTCAAGGCCGTTTGCAACGTTTAGATCAAGAACTCGCTATTGCTCGTTTTGTGCCATTACCACCATCGTCACCAACCAGTTCATCAGTGTCATCATCATTGCCGTCCTCCCCTATAGTTCCGTCCGTATCTGATTCAGGGCCGAGCTCACCATCAGTAGTTTCGTCGTCGTGTGATCTTCAGAATCCTGAATTTGAAGCTTTTGCCGAATCAGAAGAAGAAGAAGAGATTATGGCATCAATCAGATCACAGAATGGTCATGTTGCTGGAGCTGGAGTTGCTCCTTCTAATATTACTTATCCTCCCTTGGAAGCTGAAAAGACTGGAGAGATTGAATTGAGGAGTGGATTCCTCCATAAGCTGAAATCGTTTTATGGGATGCCGAGTGAGGATCCTAACAAGCATCTGCAGTGGTTTAACTTCACCACGGAGTCTATGTGTCCAAGAGGGACCGATTTGCAACACTTCAAAATGAAGGCATTTCCGTTTTCTCTAGAAGATCAAGCAAAGGAGTGGTTGTTTGAGGTGCCTAGTGGTCGCATCGTTTCGTGGAGTACTATGATGGATGAGTTTTTGCTCAAGTACTTTCCTGCTTCGCGTATCACTGATCTGAGGAAGCAAATTACAAGTGTGAAGCAAGCCGGAGATGAGACTTTCTTCGATTACTACAAGAGGTTCAAGTCCCTAGTTTCTTTGTGTCCATCGCATGGCATTAGCGATGGACTCTTGTTGCAATATTTTTATGAGGGATTGCGCGTCATGGAGAGAGAGTTTCTTGACTCGGCCGCGGGAGGTAGCTTTTTGGAGTTGAACGCCGGAGCGGCAAGAAGTTTATTGGAAGTTCGTGCCTTGAACAACCAACAATTTGGCATGGCATGAGGCAATGTGCAAAGGAATGAAAAAGTGCATGAGACGTCTTCAAGCTCAAAGCTAGAGGAGAAAGTGGACAAGCTTACCGACTTGGTGAGTAATTTGATGAAGAAGCGTGCTAGTGTTTGCGGAATTTGCACCGAGGGACATGAGACCGAACAATGCCCTCAATTTGGAGTTAATGAGGAAGTAGAGGAGTGCAATGCAATTGGTTTTCAAGGAGGCCAGCGATTTGGAAATTTCAATCCAAGGTTCAATGATCATCCGAACTTTCGATGGGCGAACAATGACAACGTGCTTAGGGCACCTATGCAACCAAGAGAGGGAGGAGCACCATTTGCACCGAGGCCACCATTTGTGCCTCGACAACCTTATCAGCCGAACCAAGGAATATATGGGGCAATGCCGAACCAAAACCAAGCCGTGCCTATCCAAGGCCAAGCCGCACCGAGCAACCCTAATTACGATGCTTTACTTCAATCTTTGTCAAGTGCTACTCAAGCATTACTCGCGGGGCAACAAAATCATCAAAAGGACATTGGTGAGCTCAAGACTCAAATGGGCCAAGTTGTAGACTTTATGGGAAGATTTAATGAGCAAGGGAAGTTGCCAAGCAATACTATTCCCAATCCGAGAAACGAGCAAGCCAAAGTGATTCAAACTCGAAGCGGAAGAGAGTTGTTTCCTCCAACAAGTCCAAAGAAGAAGCGAGTGACTTTCAAGGGTATTGAGGAGGATGAAAGGGCTGCCGGACCTGTCATTGCCGGCAGCCATGATGGAGATGTTGAGAAGAATGCATCCGGCCATGATGAGGCCGAGCATAACATTGCCGGCAATGTTGGTACCGAAAAGAGGAGCCGAGATGCCGAGCAAGGGCATAGTGCCGGCAACAATAGTGCAAAGGACAAGGGGCTGCGCAACGAGCTTGAGTACGATCCCGCCACATCGAGGAATGAGTTATTGCTGAGCCAAGCAAGCAAGGGAGGGGTGCCATCATCAAGCGTCCCATTCCCTTCACGCTTTGCTAGAACGAAGAAGGATAAATCCGATGAAGAGGTATTGGAGATTTTTCGGAAAGTGCAAGTCAACATCCCTTTGTTGGAATGCATTAAACAAGTGCCGATGTATGCTAAGTTTTTGAAGGAGCTTTGTACGGCAAGGAGGCATACTAGGGAGACTCGTGTGGTGACTATGAGCGAGACGGTGTCGGCCGTTATTCAAAGAAAGTTGCCACCAAAGATGAAGGATCCGGGAAGCTTCAATGTGCCTTGTGTTATAGGCAATACACGATTTGAGGATGTTATGTTGGATTTGGGAGCATCGATCAATGTCATGCCACTCAATGTGTATCAAACGTTGAGTATAGGGCCTCTCAAGAAGGATAATGTCATCATTCAACTTGCGGATCGCTCAAGCAAATATCCGGAGGGCTATGTAGAGGATGTGTTGGTGCAAGTCAACCAATTGATTTTTCCCGCCGATTTTTATGTGGTTGAGATGGAAGATTCGCCGGTCAACAACACTCGATTGCTTTTAGGGCGACCATTCATGAGGACCGCGCGCACAAAGATAGATGTGGCCGAGGGCAACCTAACTATGGAGTTTGATGGTGAGGTGATAAAGTTCAATGTGTTTGATGCCATGAAATTCCCCAATGTTGATTTGAAGGAGGGTTGTGCCATTGATGTTTTGGAGGAGGTCGAGCAAGTTATGTCGACCTCGCTTGACGCATAGCAATTAGCGATTGAGCAAGGGGTCGGATTTGACAAGCGGGGAGAACGAATCGTGCAAGAAAACGAGAAAGAAGGGCCGGCCGAACCAAGAATTTCCGAGCAAGGTGCCACAGCCGAACCATACATGGTGGTGCCGAGCTTAGAGGAGGTTGTTGCCGAGCTAGAGGCTCGGCCCTATGCCAAGGTATTTGATTCGTTCTTGTCAATTCCAAGTGCCACAACAAAATTTCGACCAAGTGTGGAAGAGGCCCCAAACTTAGAACTAAAAGAACTCCCTAGTCACTTGAAGTATGTTTATCTTGGAGAAGGAGACACACTACCGGTTATTGTGTCTTCAATGCTTAGTGAGAAGCAAGAGGTTGATTTGATAAGAGTGCTTAAGAAGTACAAGACCGCCATAGGTTGGACCTTAGCGGATATCAAGGGAATAAGCCCTACTACTTGTGTTCATCGTATCTTGTTAGAAGAAGGAGCTAAGCCGACTAAGGAAGCTCAACGTCGACTTCACCCTCCCATGATGAAAGTTGTGAAAGAAGAAATTATCAAGTTGCTTGATTGTGGGGTGATCTACCCAATTTCGGATAGTAAGTGGATATCTCCCGTGCAAGTAGTGCCGAAGAAGAGTGGTGTAACGGTTGTCAAGAATGAGAAGAATGAGCTTGTGCCACAAAGACTTGTAACCGGTCATCGGATGTGCATCGACTATAGGAAGCTCAACGCTACAACGAGGAAGGATCACATGCCTTTGCCGTTTATGGATCAAATGCTAGAGAGGTTAGCCGGCCATTCTTACTATTGCTTTCTTGATGGTTATAGTGGCTACAATCAAATCATGATACACCCGGATGATCAAGAGAATACCACTTTTACTTGTCCATTTGGCACGTTTGCTTATCGGCGGATGCCATTCGGACTATGCAACGCACCCGGCACTTTTCAAAGATGTATGTATGCTATCTTCTCGGATTTTATTGAAGACATTATCGAAGTGTTTATGGATGATTTTAGTGTGTATGGAGGCACCTTCGATGCATGTTTGGGAAACTTGGAGAAGATACTTGAGAGGTGTGTAGAGACAAATCTTGTGCTTAATTGGGAGAAGTGTCACTTCATGGTCACGCAAGGCATTGTTTTAGGGCACATAATTTCGGCAAGAGGCTTAGAAGTTGACAAAGCCAAGGTGGAGTTCATATAAGCATTGCCGAGCCCTAGGTGTGTGAAAGATGTAAGAAGTTTTCTTGGCCATGCGGGGTTTTATCGACGATTTATCAAGGACTTCTCTTCAATTGCCATGCCATTGAGCAACTTGTTACAAAAGGAGGTGACGTTTGAGTGGTCGGAGGCATGTGAGGCAAGCTTTTGCCGATTGAAGGAACTTTTATGTACGGCGCCGGTTTTGATGCCACCAAATTGGGATGAGCCATTTGAGTTGATGTGTGATGCTAGTGATTATGCACTTGGAGCGGTACTTGGACAACGAATTGAGAAAAAGCCATGCGCCATTTACTATGCTTCAAGGACTCTCAACGATGCTCAACTCAATTACACAACAACGGAGAAAGAACTCTTAGCGGTAATCTTTGCTTTGGAAAAATTTCGATCGTATCTTTTGAATTCCAAAGTTATTGTTTATAGTGATCATGCCGCTTTGAGATATCTTATGACAAAGAAGGATGCTAAGCCGAGGCTCATTAGATGGATTCTTTTGCTTCAAGAGTTCGATATTGAGATTAAAGATAAGAAAGGAGTAGAGAATGTTGTGGCCGATCATTTGAGTAGACTTGTGAAGGAAGAGGATCGGCTGCCCCTATTAGAGTCCTTTCTGGATGAGCAACTTTTTCGACTTGAAGTACATGAGCCTTGGTATGCCGATATTGCAAATTTTCTAGCCACACGCCGATTTCCCCAAGAGTTGCCGAACCACCATCAACAAAGAATAAGGAAGCAAGCTCGACACTTCTTGTGGGATGATCCGTATTTATGGAAGCAATGTGGTGATCAAGTAATTAGAAGATGTGTGCCGGAGAATGAGCATCGATCCATCCTTGCTTTTTGTCATAGCGAAGCTTGTGGTGGGCACTTTGGACCGAAGAAGACAGCTTTGAAGGTACTCTCTTGTGGTTTCTTTTGGCCTACGATTTTCAAGGATGCATTCATGTTTTGTAAGTCATGTGATCGATGCCAAAGAATGGGGAACATTGGAGCTAGGGATCAAATGCCGCTCACGCCTATCATTGAGGTAGAAATTTTCGATTTATGGGGTATTGATTTCATGGGACCGTTTCCTTCAAGTAAGGGTTTTCTCTACATATTGCTTGCGGTTGATTATGTGTCAAAGTGGATCGAAGCCAAGGCTACACGCACCAATGATGCCAAGGTGGTAGCCAAGTTTCTCAAGACCAACATCTTTTCACGTTTTGGAGTTCCAAGAGTCTTGATTAGCGATGGAGGATCCCATTTTTGTAACCGCACCATTGAAGCCTTATTGAGGAAGTATGGAGTCACACATAAGGTTTCTACACCTTATCACCCCCAAACAAGTGGTATGGCCGAGGTAAGTAATCGAGAGATCAAGCATATATTGGAGAAATCGGTTGGACCTTCAAGGAAGGATTGGAGTGATCGTCTCGATGATGCTTTGTGGGCTTATAGGACCGCGTACAAGACACCGATAGGTATGTCTCCTTTTCGGTTAGTTTATGGCAAAGCATGTCCCTTGCCGGTTGAGCTAGAGCACAAGGCATGGTGGGCAATCAAAGCCTTCAACATGAACATAGATGATGCCGGTCTTCATAGAAAGCTTCAACTCAACGAACTTGAAGAAATCCGTAATGAAGCTTATGATGCCGCTTGGATATACAAGGAGAAAACAAAGGCTTATCATGATAAGATGATCCGGGGTAAAAAGTTTGAAGTTGGTCAAAAAGTTCTCCTATTCAATACTCGACTTCGACTCTTTCCGGGTAAGCTTCGTTCTCGATGGGTTGGTCCTTTCATAATCACTAAAGTATTTTCACATGGAGCCATTGAGATCCTTAACCCGAGCACCAGCAAAGAGTACAAGGTTAACGGGCATCGCTTGAAGCCGTACTATGATTCATTCCAAGAATACACCATTGCTTCCCAACCCTTGGATGATCCCGTGCCACCATCACCACCACCGAGCCGAGGTAACATACATCTTGCTGCCGAGCAGCATTATCCAAATCCAGCCGAGCCACCACCCCCTGCCGGACCTGCCATTGCCGGCAAGGTTGATACACGAGCACAAGAGGCCGGACCAGAGGTGGATACACAGTTGGACACGCCAGATACGGCGGAACAGAGGTCGGACACGCCATCCGCTGGCTTGGACACACCATCCGATGGCTCGGACACGCCTTCCGCTGCCTCCGATACAACGCAGGATACAACCACCTATTCAAATGCCGAATCGGACACCTCATGCAACGGTCTTCTCATTGATCTTCTTCTTGCCGATTTGTGCTACTTTGGAACAAGATGAACACATGCAATATGAACGGTGAAAAGTCTAGGCTATGGACTATAAACACAAAGCGCTACTTGGGAGGCAACCCAAGTCGATCAAAGAAAAGTGAAGGAGCCATCACCGAGAGTTTGCAATTTCTTAACCCTTCTCTTTGTCTTTGGTTTGTGATGATATGTTGGAATGTGTTAGACTATTGCATGCTTAGGAAATTCGTTGATATAGATTTGTGCTTACATTGAGGGCAATGTAATTTTCTAAGTGTGGGGTGGGATAACATATTCCGTTTATGTTTTCGTGTGCTTAGTTTAGAAAAGGAAAATTCAGAAAATTGTAATACAAAAATAGAGTGTTTAAATTTGTTTGTTTCGAGTCTTAGGATGCCCCTAATATGTCAATGATGTTTTTCTCCTCTTTGCATACATAGATGATGGTTATGCATACAATTAAAATTGTGAGTTTCATGAATTTTGTGCATTGGTAGGAGCATGTAGGACTTGTTGATTATGAAGCATGCATGTTTTAGCTAGTTTGTTTCCATAATAACCTATGTGAGCTTTAGAGCCAATTTGCTTTCTTCTTGAGTGATAAAAAGATAAAATTCAATAGATTTGTAGGAAGCATGAAACCTCATAATTCTTTAACTATTCGATGACTATGTGCCATAGCTTTTTAATGAACTCTAGAATACTAGAACTTACTCTTGTTGATTTTCGAAACGTTTATATCATAAACTACCTTGATTTTGAATGTGATTGAATAAAGATCATTTAGGTTTACCACCATTACCAAATAAAGCATGTGCCCTATTGGAGCCCGTCGTGGGACACCTTAGTAAACCCCTTTGAGCCTACGATTAGCCTTTTCTTTCATCACCCTTAAACACTTTCCATGAACTTAGTATAGTGATGCCTTTACCTTGTGTGTCGGCAAAGCTTGATTTTTGAAAGCGTTTTCGCGTGTGTGATGAAGAAGAACAAGTGTGGGGTAGACTTAGCCATAAAATTATATGAAAAATGTATACATGCCGTGTCTATGAAAAGAAAAGAGAAAAATGCTTGGATTAAAAAAGAAAAGAAAAGAAGCCGAGAGCAAGGAAAGAAAAATGTGTACGGCATAGGCATGGAAAGGAAAAAAAAAATTTTGTGCATGGCTATTGTCTTGAGTATTGTTGTAATGTTTTATGGGAAGAAAAGAATGAAGTATGGGTCCAACAAGATGAAATTCGACCCTTGGTGAGAAGACATAAGGAGATCGAGCTTTGCTAAAGGCCTTAGTGACGTCTTTGAGCCTCCTTATCCAAATATCGAATACCTCTTAGCCTAGCCCCATTACAACCCTTTTGATTGATCTTTTTCATGATTCTTAAGATGGTTAAATTTGATTGTGGAAATTATCTCAAGAGTAAGCATATGGTTTTGGTTCATTGGTGCATATAGTTATCATATGAGGTTTTTCCATCAAAATTCACAAAGTGCTTTTGTTTCGTTGATATATGCAAGTCACTCTTTGTAATTCATTATCTTTCGCTTGCATATACTATTGAGTGAATAACCATGCTTCGAGAGAAAAGAAGAGAGTATGCCTAGTGAGGTGATTTGAATTAGCTTTTAACATGTTTACATGCTTACCTTTTGCTCTTATATGTTCATATTGATGTCACATGTTCATGAAGCTTGGAATTTTCGTGCTTAGCATTCTCATGCATTAACTTGAAAGCTATGTGTACATACGAGCCTGAGACAAATTGTTAGGGGCAATAGTTTGTTTAGAGTCGTAGTTTAATTTAGTTTGCTAAGGGACTAGCAAAGGATAAGTGTGGGGTAGTTGATAGGAGCACAATGTGCGACGATATTATATGCTTATGCCCTCGTTTATGCTTTGTTTAACCCTTATTTGTCTAAGATTGAGTCATAATGTAGTTAGTGTCAATTTTGGTAGAGTTTTGTGAAAAATGGTTAAGAATCCGAAAAATTACTAAGTTTGAGAAATCTGGAAAATAGTGTAAAATATGTCTTTTTCGCGATTTTGAGATGAGCAAAAGTATAATCTATCCTTGTCCAAATTCTATGAAATTTTGTGTGCTTAATATTCATATGTTGAGGAATGTTGTGTTAAAATTTCAGATCAATCGGAGTTCGGGAAGTCACCCAAAACTTGGCTGAAAAAGGGCAGTCCGGACAATCCAATCCAGGGGCTTACAGGATTTTCCTGGGACTTTGTCCCAACTTCGAAAAATCATTCCCGACGACTTGCAAGGAATTTGGCCGAGATATTTTATGGACAGATGGCCATATGTGTCTAGTTTATATGAGACTTGGAATCGCATCAATCGGAGCTCCGAAGGTGGAGATATGCCGGAATTACTGCAACAAGATCAAATCTGCCGATTCCAGGAACCTACTGCCCCCTTTTTGTGTTTTCTGCTTTTAATGGACCAAATGATGCACAAATGCATTTTTGAAGATGGTTCAAGCTTTATGAAGGGAAGAGGAAGACACTAGGCCATGGCATTGAAGAAAAATATGAAGAAAGAAGTTCTCCTAGTCAAGCTAGGAGAAGCTGCCGATTCTGGCAGATTCGGATGCAACATTGTGCTGCCGGTAATTGGGGCATTTTCGATGGATCAAGGCCTATCAATTGAAGTCCAAGACCATTCAAGAATTCCATGAAGATGTGAAGCCCAAGCCTTGAAGAAAAATTCAGAAAAAGAAAACCTAATTGAACTAAGAAAGGAAGGTTGCAAAACCTTATCCCACTAGGTTTTCTGAAATCCTTTTGCAAGAGGGCTGCCGGCAATCACCCCCCTTATTCTCTATAAATACCCCCACTTTTCCTACAGAAAAATCATCTCATCTCTTGCAAAGCACTAGCCAAAACTCTACCAAATATTCCTACCAAAGTTCTAACCCGAAACCCTAAAACACATAGTCACCGATTCCACCTACACCACCACCATTCATCACCGATCCCATCACCTAGCCTAGCTGCTGCCGATCATCTTCCACCACACCAAGACGAAGCTCTCCAAGGTTTCTAAAGTGTGATCCATCCCTATGACTTGTGTTTTTATTTTCGGTTTAGTCACATTTGTTGTTATAAAAATACTTTGTTTCGTTTGGTATTGTATGATGAACATGGATTGCAATTTTTGTTGGAATTTATGTGATGACTTTTGTAATTTTTAATACATGGATTTCGTATGTTTGATAACTATAGCAGTGGTAGTAAAAGCATGTTTAGGATTTAATTTGGTTAGTAATCTAAGGGTGTTCCTTAACAAATCGAAACATTAGTTATGTTTAAAACAATTGTTGTTTGAAGCATGTAAATCTAGATGTTAGGTTTCATTTAACCTGAGTGGAACAAATAAAGATGAAACGTATGTTGCTTTGATTTGTGATACTCACCTAGGGTAATACCTTAGCTAAAACTTGCATGTTAAATAAGATGATTGACAACCTTGCTTGTTTACATGTCTTCGATTATAGACTTTTGTGCTTCAATGCTATGTCTTGTATAAGGTAGCATAACTTTTAGGATCACCATGCGAATAGCTCGATCTTAAAACATTAGAAAAAGTCTCACAACTAGGTAAAAATCGGATCCCGTTCTAGTTGTAGGTCGAAACTAAGTTAGGTCTTGAACATGCTAAATACTTGTTTCTTACTTTCTTGCATGCAAATCTTTGTGTTAAATTGTGTTTTGTGCTATGTGATGCGTGAGAGATGATGATCAAACTTGTATATAGTAGCCTAGGATTTATTTTCTGTTTTTAATACCGTGTCTAGCATTAGAAGGCAAAAGCTGCCGAACCATCATATTCCCCCATTGTGACGTTTTCTTGTATATATGTGAATATGTTTGTGTCTAACAATTTCATATCTCAGGTACCCTTAATCCCCGGCTTAGAACGATCCCTACTTATGTCTATACTACTAACAATTGCAGGGTTTATTATTGCATGCGAGCTTCGGCTCCCGTTCAGTGTAGACGCCCGGTAAATGTTGCGATGGTGGATAGTGTTGACTACTTTCCACGGGTCACCCTTGGCGAGATCACCAAGATAAAACACTTGTTTCACCCATGTGGCTAAAACGAACGGGTCGTCCTCATACCATGATGTACTAGTGTTCACATAAGTTATGCCGTATTGATCGGTTTTCATGCTCTGCGGCCGTGTGTCAAACCATCTACACTTGAAAAGGTACACTTTCATGCCTTCCCCATAATGCAGTTCCACAACTGAATGGAGAACACCGTAATAGTCAACTCCATCATCCCCACCATGTGCCATAACCCCTGAATTTTGTGTTTTCAGTCTGAGGTCTCTCTCTTCACATCGAAATAACACACCATTCACCTTGCACGTCGCATAAACTTTTGAATAGACCGGCCTCATCGCTAGAAGTCTGAGTTCGTGAGACCAATTTGGGTGATTATGATTTTTAATAAGGTCCATCTGCAACCATCAGAATCAACTATAAATATGAATAATTATACACAATAATATATAAACACGTATAGAATAGTGTTAAAGTTACGTACCCAGCGGCCGAAATACTGTGCGAATGTCCGGTTGTGGTAATAGAGATCACCTCGTACTTGTTCACAGTTTAGATGCATGTTCTTCCAAAACTGAACTTCTGGATAGTTGATTAGTACCCACCAATGTGCAATGGCTACCTCATAATCTTTCAACTTGTAGGAAACTGGCATGTTTCCACCGAGTACAACATCGTCGGAGAGTATGGAAAGATTGAACTGTGAAGGTACATCTTCCGGTATGCTTTCCTGTAACGCTCCTAAATACAGCTTCATGTAGGTGACGCACTCGTGCGCAATATATGCTTCAGCTATACATCCTTCAGGTGCGGATCTGTTTTGGACAAAATCACCGTTTTGTCCAAGTTGCCTATAAATCAAGTTTTTAAAGTGTTATGATAATACATTAATACTATATCACATATATTGATGAGGAAATTAACATAAGGTATAAAATACGTACCTTTCCATCGGATACATCCAAGTGAAGTGCACAGGACCGGTAAGCAACAACTGCCGAGGAAGATGGATCATGAGGTGAGGCATGATGTCGAAAAAATTTGGAGGAAATATCATCTCAAATTTACACATGATATGAACGATGTCTTGTTGCATTTCCCGGAGGTCAGATTTTATCACTTCCCGTGTGCATACCTTCTGGAAAAATCTTGCCAACGCTACTAACGGCTCCACAACGTGACGGGGAAGGAACGGCCGAATGAAAACAGGGAAGAGACGTTGTAGCAGGATATGATTGTCATGACTTTTCAACCCGTACAGATTGTTGAATTGTCTGTTCACACACTTGGCTATATTTCCAGCAAAGCCTGAAGGATACTTGGCCCGACTTATCAAATGGAAAATTTCTGGTTTATGCTCAGGCTTGACGGTGTAAGGAGCTTGAGGCATTTTTCTCTTCCCTTGTTTCAACCATAGTTGTTTTCTGATATTCATGTTTTGCAGATCAGTGCGAGCCTTAGAACCGTCTTTCGTCTTCCCTTCCAAGTTCAGCGTTGTGCCCACCACACTTTCAGAAACATTTTTTTCTATGTGCATAACGTCTAGGAAGTGACGGATCAGCAACTCACACCAGTACGGGAGTTCCCACAATATGCTCTTATGTGTCCAGAATTTGTACTCCTCCGGTCTTTCAGGTATTTCCGCTACAATATCGGGATGATTGCTAAGGGGCCCAAAATCGTACTCATTAAGCACTGCTAAACTTTCTCTTCCCATCCATCTTCTGGGAGGACCACCGTGTTCTTCGGTTCCATCAAATGCGGCGGACTCGTAACGCCAGTGGTGATCCGCCGGAAGGAACACACGATGACCCATTCGGCGTATCTTGTTGCAATGAGGGGTGCTCCCATAATCGCTGAGGCACTCTGGACAAGCCTTGTATCCCTTAACAACGCTGCCCGACAACATCCCATAAGCAGGAAAATCACTCATGGTACCAATAACCATGTCATGCATCTGGAACGTCTCCTGCTTGTACTTGTCAAAAGTGGGATGACCAACGTCCCACAATACCTTAAGCTCTTCAATCAATGGTCTCATATACACATCGAGACATTTCCCTGGGTAACCAGGCCCCGGAATCAACAACGTCAATATATTATATTCCTTCTTCATGCACATCCACGGAGGAAGGTTGTAAGGTACCAAAACCACCGGTCATATACTGTATGAAAGACTCATGGTGCCGAAAGGGTTGAACCCGTCGGTTGAGAGCCCGAGCCTGACGTTTCTGACATCTGACGCAAAATGAGGAAACTCATTGTTTATATGCTTCCAAGCCGCTCCGTCAGAGATGTGTGTCATGATATCTGCGTCTCCCGCGTCCCGCTCACCGTGCCATCTCATAGCTTTTGCGGTGGTTTCTGACATGTACAACCGCTCAAGCCTATCTCTCAACGGAAAATACCGAAGCACTTTCACAGGTTTCCGATTGCCTGCTCCCGTCAACTTATATCGGTCAGACTGACATATCGGACATGCGTCAAGACTAGCAAAGTCATTCCCTTCTGCATCTTTACCCTAGAAGAGAACGCAGTCAAATGCGCATGTATGGATCTTAATGTAGGAAAACCCTAGATCTTTTAGATACTTCGGACCTTACGGTGATTGGTAGGATTACGATGACCCTCCTCCAACAACGAAGAAGTGTACTGTAGATATTCATCCACTTGCCTGATGCTCGATTTTGTCTCGACTTTAATCCTCATTACCTCCATCACACTTTGAAGAACTGTCTTCTCAGAACTTGAAGACACAGGGGTCTGTTGCAATGCAATCAGTTTGTTGTACTTGTCAAAGGCAGCAGTGTTGACAACTTGTGGGAATGGCTGCACCGGGTCATGCATATATTGTTTCCCACGTACACTACTTTCAAAAGGAAACACGTCGTTGACGAATGCCATTGTTGGATCGTTGGATGTACTACTACTGCCCGCCTCAAAAAACTGCCCATGATCATGCGATCCATCTAATGATGGCTCACCGTGATATATCCAACGTTTGTACTTCGCCCAAAACCCATTACTCTTTAGGTGCTCCCATACTGTCCTAATCGGAAATCGACACATATCACTGCGACACTTACATTTCTTGCACGGGCAATAATGGTATTCACTCCCGTTTGCATTTTCCTCGACGAACTGCAAAAAATCCACAACTCCTGTAGTGTATCGTCGGTCATGTCTTGGAAGCGAAATTCAACTCTTATCTCGATCCATATATAGCCTGATAATAATATATATGTATAACTTTAATTAATAATAAATTAATTAACACATATATATTACAATATATATTATTATCAACATCAACTCATATATATATATACCATTAATTAACAACCATTATTTAAGTTCATTACACTATCAACAACCATTAATTAACATATTTATATATATTTTAACACTAATTAAAATAACATCAAATTAAAACACATAATTAAACTCTAACTGAAAATCAACTCAACTACAACTCAAAATCAACATATATACATACATTCTAACACTAAAACAACAACAAAACAAAAAATCACTTGCTATATCAAAATCACTAAAACTCAAAATCAACTCAACTAAAACTCAAAATCAACATATATACACATATACGTACCTATATATAGCTCCACAATGTAAGAGAGGACGAATTTCAACAATACCCACAGATTTTTCACTCTTTCTCCCGTTTTTTTTCTTTTTTTTTTTTAAATGAGCAGCTTCTGTCCAGATCTGAAAATATAAAGACTTATAGCCGACGAAAATTACAATTTCGTCGGCCAAACTTTCAAAAGTTTTCGTCGGCTAATGTTTTAGAGAAAGGCCGACGAAAATCCAAATCGTCGGTCATTCTAGGGGTATAGCCGACGAAAAATATTTTTTAGGGACGAAAGATAAAATCGTCGGCCATTCTGGTGGAATAGGCGACGATTTTTTATTTTTAGCGACGAAATAAAAAATCGTCGGCCATTCTTGGGAATAGCCGACGAAAAAAGTATGTCGTCGGCCTTTTTTTTTTTTTCGTCGGTAATGCCATTTTTTCTGGTAGTGCAGCTGGTATGCACTAAACGTCTGGTTGGCATTGGGTCTGAAACGAATAAGCATAGCTGTATGCAGTATTACATATCCCCATGTAGAAACTGGCAATTGGTTCCCATAATCAAAAGCCCTAGCTAATAGCCGGAGTTGCTGAAGAGTGTCTTCTGCAAGGCAGTTCTAGAAAGAACACGAGAAACGGGATGTTCAACTTCAATCTCTGTGAATATGCAATAATCATCGAATGTCTTGGAGTTAAACTCTCTAACATTATCCAACCTAAAAGATTTAATAGGATGGTCAGGGTGATGAGCCCTTAACTTTGATGATTTATGCTAAAAGTTTGGCAAATGCAGCTTGTGGACAGCAAATCGACGTGATCAACACATCGATGCATCAACCAGCACCTTAGAATACACAAAGGGTCCGCATTCTGGTTGATAGGTCCACACATATCATCTTGGATTTGTTGTAAGAATGGTTTCTTTTGTGTCCATAACAAAGGAAAACAATGGATTCATCTTTGCTAGTGTACAAGCTTTGCAATAAGAGCATTATGCATCTTAAAATACAAATTCGGGCTGAAAATCAGATTCACGTGCAACATGACCTTTGTGTACTAAAACGGTTATAACTTCTTCATTTTAGAAGGTATTGGCAAACCTTAAAATGTTTTGGAAACTAAACATCGATGCTTTCGATTGATATAACGTACACAACGTAGTTCGAACCGAGCTGATCACAAAACTATGTCGAAGTTGATGGATCTATAGATTTCCGGACAGATCCGTCATACGTTGCCGAAACGGCCATAACTCACTTAATATGATAGCTATGATCAAACGGTCAGTGTCTCTGGAAATTAGACACATAGACCTCTCCATCGGTATAAAATATACCATTTTTGAATGAGTGAGCTATGATTTATAGGTCATGCAATATCAAATCTTGTATGAGTCATAAGATCCAATAACAAGAATTGGAATGAGATATTCTCATTGAATCTGACTCAACTTCTTCTCTAGAATGATTCATTAGAGGAAATACACAAGTAACTGTTACCATTCTCATATATCCAAGTGATAACATATGGCAATTAGGTTTCGGAAAACACAGCAAGATTCAATTTTTTCTTGGTGCATAGAATACGTTCAATGACATCGATAACTGTACCATTAGGTAACGTAAAGTTAATGAATCCACGCTCTTTAACAACCGGCGAGGTTCTAATCGATATAGTCATTGATCATCTATATTGCACATAATACTTAAACGACTCTCTCTCCCTTAGGATAGTGTGGGTTGTCCCATTATCAGCTAGACACTCAACTTCACCGCGAGAGATCTAAAGAGATGAAAAATTATGGGTGGTTTTCTCGCGGGACACAGTTTAATCACTACGCCGTAGGATCGAGAAAGAAAGGGGATGAAATCCCATCGAGTGTATCGCATGGCATTTGGACTTTATAATTTCGACTAAAGTCGGAAAGTGCAAGGTTGAATGTTACATAACCGAGCAATCATCATCAGAAACCAAAATGAAGCCGAGGCTTCGCACGTTGTGGTGTTGAACACCTTTGGTGACCGGAAGAATGGAGGCTTAGCCTCCTATGATCGGTGCTAAGCACCTTCTCGGGCGGCTATGGAACCGAGGCCGAAGCCTCCTTGAAAGCACGGTGTCGTGGCACCTTTGTGCTGCCGAAGCCGAGGTATCATCACCATGAGGCTGACGTCGGCCACTAGGCTTGTGACGTCGAGCCTAGCTTCAATTATTCTTTGATTTTGATTTTGATTTGAGCTGAGGTGGAATTATAAGTCCAATATACTAAGCCAATGTGACCCAATAGTGTTTCAGAAGAACCACGTGAGTCGTTAAAACACGAATCTGGATTGCTTAAAAACAAAAAATTTCTCACAATATGGGAAAACAGAGAAATTTTATTAACTTGCCAACTTTTAATACATCAAAAGCAAGCTTCTAATTCCAAAGAAAACGACTAAGAGATCAAAGTCTATAAGATATGGCAAAGCCATTACAATACTTGAAAAATTCTTAATGAAAAGTCAAACATAAAGACTAATAAAAATCCGGGACATCTAATGCTTGAGTAGGCTCTTGAGTCTTAACTTCAGGAATGAAGTGCTCAGCCACGAGATTAACGTGAGGTTGTCATCACTAGTTCTCACTCAGCATGATAATTCTCTTTCTTAGAATTATCTCTTGTAGGCATTAATCATCTCTTTGCTAGAATTATACACGTGGTGCATATGCTTAGAGGAACCCCACTTGTAACAAGGAGCAAAAACTAGTGCTTTTGTTGTTGTTGTGAGGCGAGGGAGGAGGTGGCGCGTGGCCACCTTGACAGATTCTATGGCCGAATCGGCCTCCCCATGAAGGTGTGGCATTGCCGCCATCTCGTCTCCAAGTGTTGGAGAGTCGTGTCACACGGTTTCTACCATTTTGATTTCCTCCACGTATCGGTTTAGAAACTTGTTGATACGGGGTATTCTGATTCTTATTTCTTTTATTTTGAAGCCTTCCCATAGTGAGCCTGTGGTTCATGAACCTTTTTAATTCCAACAGGTCTCAAAATTATTGTTATTTATTCAGCCTAATCAACCGAATTTCGGTATGGGTGTCATAAGACATCATAGGCTATGGGGAATTTATCAAGAGTCTTATTGATAAGATCTCTATCATTTTTGTTATGCCAACAGTGTCAAGGTCATAATCCAAAGAACCGAATGGTTTCCCATTTCAATGAAATCTCTGGGATAAGTATGTCATTGACATTATTTAATCGCTACTGGAGCGTGTCCCTTAATTTTTTTTTTAATTTTTTTTAGGGATCTTTTATCGACAGATGTTGTCGCTTCAGAATTGGATGAATATGGCGTTCTCAAAAATGAGTGCCTAGGCCTTGACATAATTCCCAAATGGGGTAGTGGCTACTACTTCATTCAGAATGACTGAGAAACCTTTGCTTTGAAAAGCAAGCTATACATCGGAAACACATCGATGATATTCATTGCTCTTGAGATTAAGAATCTTAAAATAGGGTCGTGACTACGACGACATCTACAAGAAAAGAGATACGTCGGATTGGTATGAATATGACATATACCATTCAAGTATATAGAACGGAATTAGAAGGGCTATGACGTATATGGTCATAAATTTATCTTTTCGATGCATAAAACCGGCGTGATCATATCGCACCTTCAAACAATGGCGTACTCAGACATCCACATAAGCATCTTTTTTCTTTTAATTTCCCTTTCAAACGTGATTCCCCCAGGACCATCACTTAAAAACTCTGACCGTAGGGGTAATTACATCCCCATCTTAGGTCTCATCGGCGATATAAGAATGGCCGGGATCGGAGTAGAAGAAGGCTAATAGCGCCCGATATATATATCGTATATGTTCAAAAGCTGGAACTTTTATAAAATCTTACTTGCTAGTTCGCCAATGAACTGCGTTGTAATATAAAATGCGCTTGAGAACTCAGTTATAATCCTTGTGCAAATTTGAGTTTCTCTTCCATGTATGTGCAACGAATAATTCTCGCAATTTCAAAGCGATGCGTCGTGCAATAAATTTCATGGAAAAGAAAACGCATATGGTTAGTCATATTCACCATATACAAGGCAGTAAAACTAATAAATAAATATTGCAGTAACTGTTTTAACCCGTAGGGTAAAAACTTTTTATCTGAGGTAAGTACAATTACCGTTATACCCCTCTTCCCATTGAATCGGGTCGCCGATTCGGGTCGGGTCGGACTCCGAAAACCGGGTTGGGTTCGACGAATCCAGGTTGGCCTGGGCTCTGGGACGTGCGCACGGAGCTGCGATGGTCGTCGGCGCTAGGGCTGGGCCCAAGAAGCACGTAGCGAGGCGGCGTTAGGCTTCGTCGACGATGGACTGGGGCGGCGCCGATCGCGCACTCGATCTGGGCTTCTTCGAACACGCACTCGAGGGGTGCCGCACGGGGCTAGCGACGCTAGACGGGGCAGGCGTCGTCGCTGGATTGAGGATCGGCGCAAGGTCACCGCGGCGGCGCTGGCTTTGGGTCCGAACTGAGATCGGAAGAGGAGGATGCAGCGGGTGGATGCCCAGAATAGATTTCTGGGTGCCCTGAGATTTTTCATCATTTGCCGACAAGGATGTCGTCGGCAGAAGTGCATTGGGGGAATTGCTTTTCTTTGCCGACAAAATGGGTGTCGGCAGAGCTTGGTGCCCTGGGAATTTTTCTTTCTTCCAACGAAGGGGTTGCCGGCAGAAGGTGATTTCTGGGGAGGGCCTTCTTTGCCGACAAGCAGTTGCCGGCAGAAGAAAAAGCTAGGGTTTCTGAATTTTTTTAAAAAATTTTTTATTTTTTTTTTCAGATTGGAGACCTAGGGTTTATGAATTTTTCATGGCTATTAGACGAAAAGCTAGAGCCACGTGCTGATAACGTGTTCAAGGAGAAATTATAATATGGAGAACATCTACTTTATTCATTGATAAGGAGGCCTTTATATAGGCATTACAATAAGTATCCCGATAAATCAGGAATTCCCTATCTATTATATAATCATCTAATCTAGTCTAATTAGGTCAAGACACATCTAAGAAGTTACGGAAATAACCTTCCTACAACAAAAACTTTAAACAGAACATTATTTGCTGTTTGTCTAGCCTTCTTACAACGCATCTTGTGCGTGCGGAAGGGTTGTGCTCTGCATGTGTTTGTTTTGGTTTCCGATTTTTCATCGTGTTAGTCAATGAAACAACTTGGTTTGGTTGAGAACAAAATTTTGTCTGAAAATTGGAGTTTGAAAGTCGCTCACTTGCTGTATCACGGAAATACGGTGAAAATTGAGAGAGAGAGAGAGAGAGAAGACAACCAAATAGAACAAAATTTTTCATTCATATTACCCAATATGACCTATTCACCGATTTTCATACCATTTGGTTTAATTTTGCTCTCATTTCAGCGTTTTACAAAAATTGTTCATTCAAATTACCCAAAATTCAAACCCAATTGTCCACCAAAGCCCTTGCTGGCGTCCTTGGATGACACTGAGTTGGTCATGGTTTAATTTTATATGGGCAGTGCTGTAATCGGGGAGGAAGAGCTGTGGAGGCGTCAAACTTCAGAGTATGAGAATATTACCAATCAACTCAATTTCAATCTCATTTGCTGCAACACAATGAAGAACACATTTTTGGGTCGAATACTAGAACTAGATGTAAACTACTAGAGGGTAAGACCGGGTAAGTTGAACAAGGTAGCTCAGCTCAAATCCTTGAAATCCATGAATCTACGTGAAAGCTATTGTGTAGATAATGAATATTTCAAACTTACTTCTAAAAATAATAATCTGAATAAATGAAACAATATTCCCTATATATACAACATCAGTCGAGAAAGGTCGGTCCATTTTCCTCCCATGAAAATCCCTTCAGTATTACTCGTGGAATTCAAAATAACATATCATCTCTACATAACATGTAGGGGGCTAGTGCAGGCCGAGAACCCCACATTTTTGCCCTCCCGAATGCAATGTTTCTTACCCTCTCAACATCATTCTACTCTGGCTTTGGTAAGGAGTTTCAATAATTCATCTCTATTGCAAATGTAGTATCCCGGATTGAAAATCCTCCTTCAAGTAAAATCCACGAGTTACTGTAGACAAAGATCGTTGCCGCTGCGATATTACCCAAGAAGATAAAAAAGGGTAAATTACAAAACTAAGAGAATTCCTCTCATATCAAAGAAACAATATATTCTAGACTTAGCTCTCAGGACTGACTGCAGTCCCAACAAAGGAAAAAAAAAAAGAGAAGCAAAACATGACTAACAGTCCAAGGCCTAACAAATTATATTCAAACTTGGATCTTCCGACTCTCAATTAGAGTATGGAATGTTGCCAAGTTAGAGTCAAAACATCCCATGTGAGAAGTTAGAAAAGGGTTCCTCACAATCAATATAGATTATATATTCATCAAAAGCAGTACAGACTCGGCAACTTCATAAAGAAATAATCAAAGGAACATGAGATTATAATATATCCCACTATTTTATTTAATAAAACAACTAAATAATTAGAATTAAGACATTTACAATTCTCAAAGCCTTTTAAGGCCAAAAGAACAAGATGCGGTAAAGAAGGAGAAGAAATTTACAAGTGAAAATTGCACCCACCAGCCAAAATCCCTCTCTACACTCTTTCACTCTTCACTCTTCACTCTTCCCTCAGCACTCTTCATTCACATAAACAGATAAGTTTACTACAAGCTCAGGTTCATGTCTCCAAGAACATCATTTTTCTTCACATAACTTTGCTTCCATGTTTTGTATCAATAATGCCAAAAAGGGTAGCCAAAACAGAGAAAGTATAGTGCTACAGTGTGATTTAGACACAGTTTTTAGTGTGTATTGATTATCGCATTCTTAAGCTAGCTAGTGTAACCTTTACCTATGCTCTCTTCTTCTGCTGTTGCAGTTGCTCGTGCAGATTTTTCTTATGCAGTTTTACTAGGAGCTCGGCATAAAGAACCTCATTCCATGCGTCTGGAACACCTGGAAGGCACCAATGGCTGCAGTCCTGGAAGCTTATTGGGGATTTCTTTTCTGCAGCGGAATATTTTTGCTTCCGGTAGATTGACGGGTGGCCGTCCTTCCGAAAATCGGTCATTCTTGTGATATTGAGATAGGTGATGTGGTGTTTCATGTTTTTCAACACCTTCTCAAGTACCAGCATCTTTGGGGGGTATGGCCTTAGATAAGTTTCGTTGAAGATAGGTATAGTCTCACTGTCACATTGTCCACCAGAATTCCATTGTCCACCACTGTTGGAAGAGAAACAAAACAAAGCCTAAGTGGAAGCAAATTTTAAGAAGGAAAAAAAAATCGTAAACTTCAAACATGTTCTGAAGAAAAAGCTTGATGCTATTCATACAATCACTAATTTCATAAGAATAGGTTTCCATTTTTTTAACTCAGTTGAATGGTGATGAGGAATGTTCAAAAAGAAAACTACTAACAGAAGGCCAGACTAATGCAACACAAAGCATAGGATGATCATTCCAGTTTACCTGAAATGGGAAGCAGAATAACCCCGAAAGAATACCATACTTTTAGCCGTGTCAACACTGGTATCAACCCATCTGGCCCAAGTAGTCAAAGCTTTCCGAAATGCCTCAAGAACATTCAGTTCACCATAAACATGGCTACCTTCTTGGTAATAGTCTTTCCTGCAAATGCTCCAAGCTATTTTAGTTCCCATCGATAGGTCTAAATTATAAACAGCATCCGTCTGGTTTTCAAAACAATAACTTGAAAACACTATGGCCATAGAAGTAGTACTAAACGTACCCTTTCGCAGTTTTGTCATGTGTCCACCAGTGTCCAGTGTTGAAAATGAGAATATCTGCATCTTTGTATAAGTTAGATGATCGCCCTACTAAATCAAGACGAAGTGTTTCTTTCTTTGATCCATCTTTGTCCGGCATTTCCCATTCTCGAACCAAGAAGGGAGAAACAAAGAACTCCACCGTGAAATTGTAGTCCTGCCAATCCATTCAATTAAGCAGAGCATCATAAGAAATAAGTTCCACTAAATTAGGGAAACGCTACGGCACAACCTAAGAAAAGATCAAGTCAAATGATAGGATAAACCTACTTTGAATATGAAGGAGTATGAAGCTTCCCCTCGAAAATGGGTTCTTCCATTGGCCTCATAAACCTTGCTTTTATCTTTTACCGAATTCCTTAAAATGCAAACCAGAGATTCCCACATATTCCTGTTGAGAGAATCACCAACAAAGACCAAGCGCTTTCCTCTCAATAACTTTAACATGTGATTTGCATCCAGCCTGATCATAAGCAACATTTTCACATTGAGTGAGTTTTAGTCAATCATAAACATGAACTATATCAATGGAACTTCATCAATAGCAATATAAAAATCCAATTTTAAATGCTGAACACAATCAGAAGTTCGAAACTCTAAATTCGTCAGATCACTATGAATGTCAATTAATCAAAGCCTATCACCCATGAAAAAAACTTCTCACATCAATCACTCCAGAGTCCAAACCACAATTCAAAGCCAGTTAAAGGACCCCTTTCATAAAATTAAGGAAATAACGAATTGAAGTAGAAGTGTTAACAACAATAGTTTCCACTACATACCTCGGGAGAGTACAATCCTTAGGCTGCCATTTGTACTTCTGATAATCCTTATCAGGTCTACCATTACGAATACAATTGAACTGCTCATCAATCAAAGGACAAGACCCTGGTTCATAAAGAGGGTGCGAATCATCCTCAACCCATTCCCCATGAAACAAATCACAACTCAACAAAGACTTTATCAAATCCTCCTCCTTCCCCTGCTTCACCGACACACTAGTTTTTGTTTCATTCCCCTGTCTCTTCAACACTGCCGTATAATTAACCGCCACACCCTTCTCAGCAACACGATTAGTCTCGTTCTTCGTACCGGAACCCGATTTCGGAGATGAGCTTGTGGTGTTATTGGCCGGAGTTTCAATTGTGGTCTGATTTGCCTCTACAACTGAAGTTGGGGTGTTTAGAGTTTGGTTTTTCACAAGGGCTTGTTCAGGTACACTTGAACTGTTTTTGGATACTAGGGATGGGGAGTTTGATGTCTGATTTGGGTTCAGAACTTGTGGGGTATCACTATTCACAATGGGCTGAGTTTGGCTAGAGGGTTGATTATCCACAGAGGTGTTACTAGATCTATATGGCTGTGTTTGTGGAGGAGAAGCAGAGCTTTGAAATTGTTGGGATGGAGAAAAAGAAGTAGAAGAAGCATTGGGGTAGAAGAAAGAAGAGAAGAAGGAAGAGAACTGAGATCCACTACCCGAAGTAGTAGTAGTGGTGCTGAAGATGTTAGTGAACCAAGGAGCACCAGAGTTTGGGTTTGGATTGAAGGCCAAGAAAACAGTGAAGGCGACAAAAGCGAACATGAAGCCATAAGCGAAGGCAACAGTTCGTCTGGTTTTGATGATGGAGAAGAGGCTCTTCATGTCTGAGACCAATGTTCGGGGGCTGATGGGGTGGTTGTGCTTTGTTGGCTCGGCCATGGTGGAAGTTGTGAAGAGGAGCCAGATGTGGGAACAAGAAGAAGGAGAAGCAGAAGAAGAAGAAGAAGAAGAAGAAGAAGACTAGAAGAGTCTGAGGTGGATGGAACACCAGCCCACTACACTTTTAGTGAGAGAGAGAGCAGAGATTGAATGATGTTGAGGAAAGTGGTGAGTTTTACTATGGGGTTGGCCTGAGGGACCAGCAGGCATGTGATGCCTGGGAATAATATGAAGGATTGACCCTTAATATAAGGAATATTTACGAGAGTGCCAAGTATAGAAGAGAGTAGGGTGCCTTATTTCAACGAATTTTTAAAGGAAGGGAAAGGATTTTCTTTTGACGCGTGAAGGTACAGTTTGAGGGCCTGTCGTAAATTAATAAAATAAAAGGGCATTAAAGGCAAAGTAGTTAACTAACAACCGGCCTACTACTTTACCATGTTTCGTGGCCTCATTATTGGGAGGGACAAGGTTGATTTGAAAAAACAACAATCGGATGAGCTCGATTTCATAAGAGCATCCGCACCCATGAAATGGTCTTGCTCAAGCACCTGGTGGGCCCAGGAGCAAATTTTGCTCAAGCAAATGGAAATCAAATTTTGCTCCACCCAAATTGATTTTTTCACACACTCATTAACAATTTGCTTGAGCAACTCAGTTTTGTCTTGTTGTGAAATGATTAAATTTTTTTTTACCAGATAGATTAACCACCAATAATAATGTGTCACGTATCATTATCGACTCGATATTATCCAAGATTTTCGATAAGCTTTCCGATTAATAGATAATTGACACGTTAGTATATGCCTTGAACTAGTCATCTGGTGGCGCTGACAGAGGCGGGGATCTCGCTGTCCGGTCAGCGAGTCGGGGTCCAGGGGCGACGCGCCCTGGTTTTGGGGGTTCGGGGGCGCAACGTGACCCCCGATGGGGGTTCGGGGGTAACGCCCCCGAGGCCCACGATATCTGTTATGTTGGGGTAGGTTTTCCTTTTGGGTTATTATGTGCTTTTGAATCCGTTTGAGTTTAATTATTAAGCTTGTGTTCAATTTAAGTATGTGTGTTAATTTTAATATGTATTTCTATTTCATCTTAATAAATAATTTTTTTATTTCTCGAACAAATTAGTGTAAGTTGATTAAAAATTGAAGTAGTATTTATAAGAAAATTTTTGGGAGAGTTTTGAAATTTTTGGGATTTTTTTACTATTTTTTTGGTTTATTTCCGTTCTGATCAAATTGTAGCCTTTGTCTTTGAATTCTGACCGTCGGATCAAAATTTCAGATTGAAATGGAAGGCCCAGATTGAGTTGCCCCTTTTTTTTTTGACCGGTCAGACTGCCACGTGGCAGCCTGACATTGGCTCATTTTAAAAAGGTTACTGTTCATCTTCTTCCCCATTTTTTCCCGCCGTTTTCTGCCGTATCTTCCCGGCTTCCGTTCGCCGCCGTCCGGCCACTCCAGCCGACGTGCCACCCACCAAAATGATGGGCTCAAGGTGCTCTTTCATTTGGGACCAGTCTCAGGGGCATTTTCTTGATGTGGGAGGTGCGGCAAATCTCGGGAGCCACGGCCACCGTCGAGTGCGGCGCTCGGCTTCACCTCCGGTTCGTGCTAGTGCTCGAACGTGCCGGCCACGAGCTTTTGTGCCTCTCCAACGTCCGAAAAGCCAAAGAAAACGGAGACCGGCCCCACCAGCTGCTCGAGCAAGCATCGGAGCAAACTTTGCTCGAGCCTTCGCTCGAGCAGTTTGACTCGTTGACTGCTCGGCATCTTGCTCGCCGTTTTCGACCCCGGTGCGTGCTGTTTGAGCACCTTGCTCGAGCACCTTGGTTGGTCCCACCAGCTGCTCGTGCTCTTGCTCGGCATCTTGCTCGCCGGTGCAGATGCTCTAACGTTAAAAAAAGTTGAACAAAAAGTAAATACCGGAGACGGAAAGGAAAGGTAAGTCTACAAGAGGTGGTGGTTTGGGCACATCCTATGCTGATCATAGTGGTAAAAAGGACAGGTAAGTCTACAAGAGGTAATTACCGGAGACGGAAAACTTACCGTCAAGGATTAGCAAACCCTAATCAACTTTTTCCTTTGGACTGGTCGTCCGGCTTTTGACTCCTAAACATGATTAGTTGAAGCAAACCTAATTACGATGATCAATCCCGCCTTCACAAGGAAGATAGCTAGTCGCTCTTTCTTGGACTAGAAAAAAAGCAATAGAAATCCCCACACATGGTAAAGGATTGTGGGTGGTACTTAAACGAGTATTATTGGTTAGATTACAATTGATATTAGAAAATGTGACGAGTTGTTGTTGAATTATAACTAGTGTCCCCACACACTTATGTTCAATTTTTTTTTTTTTTTTTTTTATCAAAGCCCCTATAGCGGCTATGGGGGCTATAGCCCGTAGCCGTTGTCATTACTTTTTCATTAAGACAATAATGAAGGGACACACCTATGGAAATATATCTTTCATTTTAAGAGGGATGGTTAACTACATATCTCTCTCTCTCAATTAATACTTCATTTCAAATAATGGAACTTAATGCGACTTTGATTATTGGGGTGATGACTAACTACACATTATCGACACAAACAAAACTAATTAAACTTGTGGACATAAGTTCAACTCCCTCAAAATACATTTAAGGTCCTACTAATTTATGCTTTGGAATTTAACTAATTAGTCGATGAAAGTGCCCTCTCAGGTAGCGTAGAGTAGAGTTTATTATTCAATCTAGCTACTCATATATTCTCTGCATGTAATCTATTAATTTGAAAAAAGAAAAAGAAAAAAAATTAAATAAGACGAATTGCTGAGAGATAATGAGAGAAAAAGATGGAATGTAGGATAATTGTTTTAATTTTTTTTTTATAAAAATCTATTTTGTTACTGTCATATTTAACTTTGTAATTACATTATTTTTTAAAAATTTTCAATATTAAAAACGTTATAACTATAAAAAATTCAGTTACGGTGAACTAGACTTTTTCTCTTAATAATAATGTATAGATACCAAAATTTACATTTTGACAATCTGAATAGGATCATGGACTTGACAAGAAAGAAGAAAAAATATTGATATCAGATTTTGTTACAATCCAGGGCAAGCATGGTGTCGTATTATTATTCTACGGTTTAATTAACAAAGAAGAAGTGATTAACACGTCAGGAGGTTAAACCTTGTGCCGTACAATTCGACGTGGACTTGTTTGAGACGCGTCAACCCTAGAGTCATCCACGCAAACATGTCGGTGCTGATTTGGATGATTTTTATTCTAAATCATTTAATTATTGGCTAATCATTATTGGAGCATCTTCGTAGTCCAATTGTCACTGACTATGACTCCAGCATCTAAGTTTCCTCCCACTCAATCTAGACGCCATGCTTATTCACTTGTGTTTTTGTTGGTCTGATTTTTCTTAGTGTTGGAAAACACAAACAGTATTATCTAAAAAAGAAGAGAAATCGTAGAAAATTTACCCAATCTCTTTCTATCAATCTATTTCTAACTAAAAAATTATTTTCGTTAAATATACAACCTTAATTATTTGTTAAATAACCAACTATTCACATAATCCTAATATTTGAAAGTCGTGTAAGATGAAGTTATAGAACAACGTAACCATCATTACTTTCTCATGTGTTGGTTTTATATTTTTCTAAACATAAACAGTATTGACTAACAGAAAAATACTACACAAAGTTCACTCAAATTTTCTATTCAACCCATCTATGACAGGCTCCGTTATTTATTCGTTCTCTAAAAATAATATATACATAAAAAATTAATAGATAAATATGTAAGGCAAGTTACTATTTGAATATTTTGATTAAAAGATGTTCAAACTTGAAGGAGAGCAGAAGGAGCAAACAAATGGAAGACATTGGAGATTCTAGTTGAACAGTGTGCCGGCATGCCAAAAAAGTACCTAAGTTTGCGAAATTAATATTAACATAACCCAGAACATTGAAGAACACTAATAAATGAAGAAGGATGAAGAAAGCAAGAGCAAAAAGCTCGACACTATTATATAGGCTTGAGCATCAATGCTTCGATCGAAGATATGCCTTTTATTCCCTTTAGTGTTGAAGTAGGGGATGCAAGGTTTTTATACAATCATATGTGTATGTGTGTCATACATTCGAATGGGTTGGAGAATAATCAGAATATTGTTGAAACTCAGATAGTTAAGCTAGGTACAAGACTATTTGTCCGAGTTACATATAAGATGTACGTATGGTGATGTGATGACACTACGCCAAAAAAGAGAGGCATGAACAACTAGATAATTAACGGTCGCTAAGTCATTGTTTTGTGGACTTCAACGTTCGAAGAGATTCTTTTTTCCTGTCACATTTGTATGTAAAAAGTTATGAATATATAAGATGCTTAAAACGATCAAATTTAAAATGACATTTAAATTTTAAAAATTTATAAATATAAATAAATATAATCAGGCACACCCGACTCTTTACTTGAATACTCCAAAACTCTTTACTTTAACTCTAAAACTCTCTTACTTGCAACAACTGCTAAACAAAAATGTTTAGGTAAATGGAGGAAACTAAACCCTAGCCGCAACTTTTCTCTCCTTTTAATCTTTCTCTAAAAAACCAAGACCCAACCTCTTTTTCCTAGGCTTGGCAACCGTGCGGGTTCTTAACAGGCCGTACTCTTAATGGGTCAGCACGTAAGAATCTGTTTACGTTAACGGGTTTAGCGGAGTAAGCCCGATTTACGTGCTTCCTTTGGGACCCGTTAAACCCGCGAATTTATATTTTTTGCCTAAACTCGTTAAAACCCGCAAAGTAATTTTTTTTCTTTCCAAAACCCGTTAGACCCGCGAATGATATTATTTATATTAATTATTTTATTTATATACTGTATTAACTTAATTTCATTCGTTCCTAATTCATGATCAAAATATATGAATATTCATATTCACGGGTAATTTATATGAATGATGATTGATAATAATAGCAAATGACTCGAAATCATGTAAAATTGAGATGAGCAGTACATACTACACACTAGTGTGTATTTGTTTAACAAAATACATATATTTATCTAAAGTTGATTTAAATATTTCTCTCAAGTGAAGCTTTCTTCTTCTTCTTCTTCTATTCGATCATGCAATATAAAACTAAATATATCATCGGTAAGATCTTTCACCTCAACATTCTCCTTTCCTAAAATATTAGAAAATAATAATTATAAATATGACATAAAGATTAAAATGGTGAAATAAAACTAAATTGTTTCTTATTTACCTTTTTTGCCGAAAATCCAATCTCGTGTACACAACAAAACTTGTACTGTGTCAGGCAATAAAGAGCTCTGATACTCATCTAGAACTCGACCGCCAATGCTAAAAGTTGACTCAGATGCAACAGTAAAGATAGCAATGGCCAACACATCACGAGTCATTTGAGATAGGATGGGGTATCGGTGTTGCTCCATTTTTCACCAAGCGAGTACATCCAAGTCTACCATTCTATCTATTCTTGCTTCATTCAGATACTTGCTCAACTCAGTCTTCAAACTCAAACTCTGACCACTCCTGTAACGGGCATCAAATTCCTGCAAATATAGAAAAATATAAATTTTAACAATTACTTAGCAAAGTCATACAAACCAAGAATAATGATGTCAAAATACTACTATCAAATTCATAGAATCATCAAAATAATAAGCACATGTAAACATTTATTTACCTAAAGTATACAAGACTTACCTTGTCTTTGAAATGAGCTCTCATGACATGATAACTAGAACTTTGGTGAGTGAAACTTTCCTTGTATGCACTATACGTAAAAGATAATATGTCAGTAAGAACCTTCAACTGTGAAGATCTTAGACCATAGAGTTTGTCATATGCCCAATCCACAAACTCCATCTTAAAGCGAGGATCCATCACAACAACAATCCCAAAAAAAAAATGATGTATACTGTGTTAAATGAGTTTGTCATATGCCCAATACTTTTTGAAATTCAAATATATCTCTTTCCCCATACATTGCAGAAAAAGATATTCATCTTCCATGACACTCTGTATACTGTGTTAAATAACAAATACCTTTGTGAAGAATAAGTTTGATGTAGAGTATTTTGTTTCAGAAAACAAGACTGTTACTTCATAAAACTCCCCTAAAAACTTATTTATCTTTTCAATCTAATCTCATTCATCATCATCTAGATACAACTTTAAATTACTGTTACTTACTTCCAAGTTCATCAAGGCACGTCGGTAGTAGAGAGCACCCTCAAGCATCTTGTTGGGACATCTTGTGTTAATCTCATTCTACTTCCTTCTAATCCAACTTGTGAAACACACTAAAAATCTCTCTTTTCTTGCTTGGGAACCCTTTATATATTTGATGCATTCCCGAATCTTTGTGACAACCCTACCTATCTCTTTCAGCCCATCTTGAACTATCAAGTTCAAGATGCGTGGACAACTTCTCACATGAAAAAATATACCATCCATGATAAGCAAGCCTCTAAAATTCAACTTAATTTTTAGCTTCTCAATAAAAGAATCATCAGCGGTTGCATTATCTAAGTTAATTGAAAACAACTTGTTTTCAATTTTCCACTCACCTATCAAGGTAAATACCTTATCAGCTAATACTACACACTTATGAGGAGGAGGCATATGACAAAAATTAATAATCATTTTCTTAAATTTCCATTATGAATCAACAAAATGTGTTGTAACAGTCAAATACCCATCAGTAGCTAAAGAGGTCCACAAATCTGCAGTCAAACTTATTATCCCTTTAACTAAACTCAACAAATTCTGAAGCTTCACTTTTTCACCGTCATACATCTTCAAGACATGAGCCTTAATAGTGTTTCCACATGAGAGTTTAAGTATAGGAGAGATGTATGAAAACATATCTCTAATACCCTCATGATCGACAAAACTAAAGGGTAAATCATGTCTAACAATTGCTTCAATTACCAACTCAAAGAATTTTTCATGACTAAATTTATCAGAACATGTGGAGGACTGTGGTCAGACAACATCACTAGAACTACAACTATTATGGTGACATAACATGCTACCTGTACTTGTTACAGAATCACATTTGAGTATGGCTCCGACACTTTTTGCATTGGGCACTCTTAAAGGAGTCACTAAGGGGCGAGCATTTAGTTTAGTTGTCAAATCATGTACTTGAATGTTGTCACATCAAAGTCAGTGCAAAAGAGATTCAACGCCCTGGTTCTCACTCAACAGTAGACCAATCCGCAAAAAATGCTGATGGGCGTTTCCCTAACAGTACAGGTTGTGGAACTTCCTTCTCTCAGTCGAGTTTGCCCTTCACCCACAGAAATATCCTCAAACGATATCCAAACCACTGATTTCCTTACCCTCTTCTTCTTAACTGTCACACCTCTCACCCGATTATTGCCTCATTCTCCTTCTTCCTCCATAGATAAACTCTGAGACTCATCATTCACAATCATTCACAAAATAAAAGAACATACAATAAATCATAATCAACCACAAATTACCAACAATTAATTTGAAAATTGTATAATTTGCTCAATCAATCTCAAAATGAATATAACAACAATGTAATGATCAATTTTATATTTTTCCTTTTGAGTGTAACATATTTTCTAATAGCAGTAAGGATTAATTAATATGTAGTACTAAAACATCTCTGTATGGTCCAATGTGTTATAAAAAAAAAAAACAAGAAGATACAAGTGGGTTCAAACGAGCATTTGAAGATATATTTTTTTTAGGGGAATGAATAACTTCATTGACATAAGCCATACGACCGAATTAAGTCTGGTCAAGCAGGAGTCGAAACTCCACTACAAACTAAAAGTTCCAAAATAAAACAACAAAACGAAATAAACGATATTAAGGTTCGAATAAAACAAAAAGTTCAAAACAAGCAGACAAAAAACTACGAAAGCAAGTAACCATCATGATAGTAGAGAGGACTCCACCACAACCCTCAGGCCTAAGACCACGCGGTGTACCTTTCAAGTAGAGGTAGAGCAACCCTTCCACTCTCATGATGGGATCCTGGTGCAATAATGTACCACCTCACGTCGCAATAGTCCCATCGCCAACCTCCGAGGCCGAATTCAGGTTTGTCAGACCCCCATCTGCAGAAATCTCTCTAGTGCAAATAGGTTAACTCATGCTCAAACTAAAGAGCAAATAGACAGGGCTGAGACTCACTACACTGCTACTCACTCAAAGGAGAATATTATTATAAAACCTTAATGGCACTGAAGAAACACAAGCCCATGCCCAATAATTGACCCGGCCCAATTTTATCACCTCCTGCCCATATTAGAGCCACCACCGCCACCACAAACCAAAGTCGACTTGCCTCCATAAGGCCAGCGCCCCACCATACGACACCACCTCTACTTTAAAAAGAAGACCGATGAACCTACCATAAAACTAAGACGGGAAAATGGAGCCAAACCAATCTTGAGATCTCAACTCATCAATCCAAAGAAACCAAAGGGAAATAGAACAATTCCCGTCCGGTAGTAACCATCAGGCAGTAAAGGCAAACGCCCAAGCCACGACGGCCACCGTCAGACGAGGAGGAAATCAGACGAAGGACGTGTGCTCTCTAGGGGAAGGGAGAGCGGCTATATCATTATATTTGTGTTTCAATTTGTTACTGGGTTTCTAAAATGTTACTGGGAAGGGAGAGCGGCTATATTTGTGTTTCAATTTGTTACTGGGTTCAAACGAGCATTTGAAGATAGGTTTCAAAGCTTTGGGTTAAAATAAATAGGGAGTTTCTATTCATACCTCCAAAAATAGTACTTAGACCTCTCTATTTTTTTAAAATTGGTATTGACTTTATCAACGCATGTGAATTTACTAAATAATCATCTTACTAAAATAACTCTCACCTCACCAAAAAAAAAATATATTCATCTAACTAAAAAAATCTCACATTACCTAAAAATCACACCTTACCAATAAAATAATATCCAAGAACGATAAATCCATATCATCCATAATCGACGGTCAAATTTTATGTAAACTTTGAAAAATGATGCAATTTGTATTAGTTTTAGATTTTTTTTTTTGTTAGATTATTTTTTGGTTTCGCTTGCTTGAATGCATTTATTATAATCAATAATTAGTATAAAGAACGTGTAAATATTTGTACTGTGATTATGAATAAACAAGCTTCACAGTCTCAATAAAGTTAATAATGGATGAGAAAATATGGTTATTAGATGTTCAAAAATTGAAAAAGAAATAATTACAGATTTCCTTTAGAATCTTCTAAAAAGAACATTTTTATTAATTTTTTTGAGTTATGGGTATTTTGGAAAAATAAGGGAGGTCTAAATAGCATTTTATTTCGTTGAAAAAGTAAATTGGAGGTCTAAAAAGCAAAGAGGCCCAAGTGCTGTTTTTTGATGTATGAATAGAAACTCCCAAATAAATATGAAAAATGTGAAAACTTGGTTATGAATAAATCATAAAAGCTACCAGACCATACAACAAAGCACCAGACGAATACTAGAAATGCAGACATACGTTCCAATTTATAATTTTAATCGAGGATGTCATTGAAATAATTTCAGAGAATATATATTGATAGTCCCAACTTATATCATCTTCTCATCGATCAAACAAAACCAAAATCTTCTCAAGATCAATCATATTCATCAGTGTGTTTTTGCCTTGGTTTTTAAAAAGGACCCAGAACAGAAGCATACAATTTTTTTTTACCACTGAGGGTTGGTTGTTCTATTAGTAATCTATCTTAAAATTTCCAATATGAATATGTCACCCTAAATAAGCAACGAACATCTAGTACTAGTTGACTTATTATAAAATCTCAAGTCTCTCAAGCTATCAATCATAAAAACTTTGGGTTTTGAACTAAATTCAAAACTAAGAACAACAAAAGCTAGACACTAGCCAAACAATATATGCACAGTGAACTGCATTCTTACTAAAAGAGCTGGGAACTGAAACAGTCAAGAGATTTTTACCTTGTTCAAACAGTTCTAAAGGTTCAGACTTTCCACCAATTCCAAGATGATCAACCAACCTTAAACAACCGGTTCTTTGTAATGTCTATTTATCTTATGTATTTGAAATGGAAGTAATGACACACTTCATGGAAACTTGTATAACTTCATGGAACTAATCAGGCAAGAAATAAAAAACCAAACTAATATCAATATTCGAGCTGTCTTACCTTATCACCAAGTGAACTCAAGGGTAACTTCAACCTTAATCAACTCAAAAATCCAAAATCCCAAATCAAATCCCGAGTGTAATACTCGCCCTGCATCACCAAATATCAAACCCAAATAAGAATCTAACAATACCCATTACTCAAACTCCTCAAATCACAGACTCATAAAATATTACCAATGGGTGAGCTAACGGGTGGCTTAATCTTAATAGTTCGATATTCTCACATACTTGATGGCAGAGAGAGATAAGAAGATTTGATTAGGGATTGAGGAGATATAAGCCAAACGGGGACCTGCGAAAGAGAAGTTTGAGGGCTGAGAATTTTTGTTTTCAATAGAATAGGTTGTTCTCCTGTTTTAGGTTTTACAATTTTTTTTTTTGGTTAACGGGTTCCAATGGATCCTAACGTGCAAGCACGTCACGGCCCGTTAGTATTCATATTTTTGAGTGCCGGATTTTGCTAGGCACATTTAGTAGACGTGCGGGATCGTACGGGTTTTTCTCGTGCGGGTTTCGTGCGGGTCTCGGGCTTGAGGCTTTAATTACCAGGCCTACTTTTTCCCATTCTCTTGGATCATCTGGATCTCCTCTTATCCATTCTCTGCCTTGAGAGAGGGGGGATGACGACCCATTCTTGTTTTACTTTTCTCTACCCTTGTTGTGGTAGTTTCTCTGTTCGGCAGTGGCATATCGCATTTTCCTTTGATTTCTGATTTTTTCGTTTCCCCCAACATTTCACCCAAATCGTCACTCAAATATGCTCTCTTTCCATCTCAAAAGACCCAACCTAATTCTCCTCATGGTTTCAAAATCCAGATGCTTCAAAGTCAAAATGCGCATCCTGCATTATCATTAGTGGTTTTAGCGAAGGTTCGCCGTTTCGTATATTCGTATATCAAAATTAGCTGTGTTTGCGATTTCCATGTCATCCTCACCTATCTGGATCCTCTTTCTTTTGGTTACCTATCGAAGTATACTATCATCAAGAATCAACTTTTGTAGGAAGTTAGAAAAGAATGGAAAATTCTCGATTAAATGGGCTTACTGGTATGCTTTTCTATACTCTCTTAGTTATCTCTAATTTTGCATACTGTTGGTATTGCAATCTTGAAGAAACTGTGGAGACTAGTATAAAAAACAAGGCAAATGTCAGTTCATATATAGAGTGTGCCTTGATATTTTGCCATCTCTTGGAAGTCTTGCTTTAAAACATGTTGCATTAAACTCCAACAATAATTTGTATATGTTACTAGTGTATTTCTACCTATATTTTCCTTTGTTATTTCCCTTAACTTTATTAATTTAACTATATTTTCATTTTACAGGTAGTTTAGAGTCAAATCAAAAAGAAAGATAAAAAGGAAGAAATGATGGAATTCGTGGAACAAGAGGAGGAAACATGCAAAAGAGAAGAATCCTAGTTCAATAAGGAAACATTTTCCAAGTCAAAGAAGAAGATCATTTTATGAAAGAATGAGGAATCATAGTCGGAGCAGGAGGATTTCTATTTCTGCTAGGAGTCCTAATTCTATTAAGAGAGTGAAAGCTTATCTCAAGAGGTATCTTTGTTGAAGAAGGAATAAAATTCCTAGCCGATTTGGCACAAGTTTACAGAAGGAAGAGTTTTGGAGAAGAAGCAAAGTCTATAATGGATAAGGAAGGAGTTGAAGAGATTATTTATCAAATAAGGAATCCTTATTTCACAAGAAGTGAATTAAGACCAATTTAGGTGAGGATACAAGATCATACAACGCCATAAGGAGATTACTTTCTTAGTTCTGCCTTGATTTTACTTACTTGTGATTGGTTGAGGAATTCTTTGAGGGCAAGAAGTAAGGCTTGTCGTCCCCTATTTATAGGAATACAAAATTACCAATAACTACAATTTTGTAGTGATATTTACCAATAGTAATACCTAATTTTTTTATACCATCAGCAGAGAATTAATAGTAATGGGCTGTTAACCCATCCATGACTTAATGACATAGTTAACCCTAAAAATCTATAAATTACAACTCCATACCATCCATAAATATGGACATATTCTTCATCAGCCACGCGTCTTGCTTGACCTAAAGTAAGCCTCAAATTCCTCAACCTTTGCTGCACAATATTGCTTGATCAACTCCATAGCCTTCATATACCATTCGGCCCAGTTTGGGATTGCTTTCCAAGCTGTTTTTAGGGTCAAAAGTGATTTCGGGTCTAATATTAAGTGTTTGGTAACAACCCATAAAATTGATTTTAGAAGAATTGATTCTCTTAAAAGTGGATTTTGGAGAAGTAGGGTAAGAGATGCTTTTGCAGGAATCAGTTATATTTGTAACATGATAATATTTGTTTTTTCTTAGATTGTAATATACTAATCTAATTAAATCATAATCAATTATTTACTATGGTGTTAAGAAATCTTATGCAATATTGTGGATTAATTTTATAATTACATACAAAAGAAACAATTATTTATTTTAATATCAATTTATAAAAATACCCATTTTTGTCATTATACCCATCCAAAACAGTTTTTACTTATAACTCACCAAACACACGAAATTGCTTTTTGATTCTCACAACACTTTTAAAAACAGTTTACCAAACACTTCAGTTGATTCTACTCACAGCAGATTCAAAAGCAATTCTGCTCACAGTACATTTAAAAACAATTCTGCTCACAGCACAACAATCCCAAACTGGGCCTTCTTCTTTACCGAGCCACTGTGCAAATCACAATCCAATGGCGCCGAGCAATGACATGGAGGCTTGGTTCGCGAAGCTCCAAGGCGAAGACTTCGAGTACTACATGCAGCCCTACTCAATAATCCTCGGCCGCAACTCGAACAAATCGACCGTCGACATCAACCTCTACTCCCTCCGCGGCGGCGATGGCGGAAGCCTTAGCGTCATCGTCGTTGTTGTCAGAATTCTACGGCGGCTTCGAAGGCTGAGGCTTCTCGGAGCAGGAAGCAAGAGAGAGCGATGGTTGCGCAAGGTGCGGGATCGATGCGACGGTGGCGGTGAGGAGGAGTGGTTGAGGTGGTGGAGGTCTTCGTCGGCGGAGAGAGGTTCGGGCTCGGCGGAGGCGGGGCGGCGGAAGCAGTTGGTGTTGACCTAAAAAAATTGCAATTAGGAATCAGAAGAAGCGATTGATCTGATTGCTAACCTAGTTTGAGATTTTGCAGGTGAATTCAAGAGCCTCGCGCCTCGACATTGCACGTGGACTTCGCTGATTGCATCTCCGCCATGCCGTTCTTGAAATCTTGAGAAATTGACGAGGTCCCGAAGAAGTTAGGGTTTGAGAAATTGAGAGGTGAAAAGGAGGAGGAAGAAGAAGTTACCTAGTAGATTTGATCGACGATGGAGAGGAGAGACTCCGTATCTTAATTTCTGAGGGTCAGTAGCATTAGAATCGCGACGGAGGACAGCGAAGTTGGATTTTCTGAGGGTCAGTAGCATTAGAATCGCGGCGGAGGACGGTGAAGTTGGATTTTCTGAGGGTAAGTAGAATTAGAATCGATTTTTTGATGGTCAGTAGCATTATAATCGATTTTCTGAGGGTCAGTAGGATTAGAGGTACATATTTTCTAAAAAGGGTATTTTTTAGGGTAATTTTGTAATTTATGAGTTAACAGATTCTGTTAGTTTTAGATGAAATATGCTAGTGGTAATTTTAAAAAACAATCTTACTATTGGTAAACATGAACACAAAATTGTAGTTATTGATAAAAAAACCCTTCTAGGAATTGCCTTAGGCTACGTTTTCTCATTACATCATAGCATAACATGCTAGAAAGTCTCCTATCTTCCTCTCCGTTTCTCTAGTGACGCAGTTCAAACCTTCAAAAAGTTTTGAAAACCTCGAGTTCAAGGAGAAGCTGCCACCGCCATCCTTTTCATCCATGCTCTTTGTAATTGCTTCCATTTCATTATCTGGTTGCATAATAAGTCCTCTAGATTAAAGTTAGATTTGATATTTTGATTTCCAAATAAGCATGATTAGCTCTAGTTTTCTTATTGATTTTTGATGTCATATTCAAACATGGTTGTTGATTCTATGCACAAGTTGTTCTAGAATGCATGCTAGGATTTTCTTAATTCTATGCACCTTAAGCCTTTGTATTTTAATACTAGCGACAATACTTATCAAGAAAATCCTATATACATTATAGAACAACTTGATACATGACGTTTACATGTACATAAAATCGACAACCATATTTGTATATGATACTGAAAATCAATAAGGAAAACCTAAAAATGATCATGCTTCTAAATATTTAGAAATCAAATAACTAAATTGAACCTTTTTTTTTTGTTCTTGCTTTAAATTTAATTTAATTTTTATATAACATTATGATTTATTTCTAGATCTATTTCTGTGTAATGAGATAATTTGTCGTCACTAGGAAAAATGGATAATCCAAACAAAGAAGTGAGGTGTAGTTATTTAAGACTTGAAGTTCCAGCCCATTCATCCAACAACTACTTCACCACGGACTTAAGTGGACAACAACCAAACTTTATTGATGGATTACATATTAGTCATGACACTTTGAATTTGAAGGGTGACAAATGACAAGCCAAGACGGCAAGCAACATTAAAACTGGAAATTGTCGTCAGATTTCTCTTTTTCTGGTTTTGTGTTCTACTGCTCTTTTTCCTCAAGTAATTAAGCCGGCTTAAATGAAGATTATATTTTACCGACTTCTAGTCAATTTTTCAACTGCATTCACTAGTCGATGCGCATTCTTCCTTTTTGCAGTTGGTATTATGCTGGTATAGGTTTAAACCAATTCGTGGCTCATTGCTGGTTTTTGGTTATCCTAGCCTCATCGGTGTACTTGAGAGAGTTTAACTCCCTTTTTCCTTTTTAGGATTTGGTAGACAGATGCTCAAGTCCGACGATTTTGTACTACGTTGTATCTATGCTTGAACTTTAATTTCCTTCTATTAGAATGAATATTATGAACTTGGAATTTAGAAGAAATAAAGAAGAAGAAGAACAACTTAGATGAGGATAGGCCAGCTCTGGCAGTGGCACCAATAAACATGAGACCCAATAAGCATCATTGGAGTGACATACTGACTAGATAGTGAAGCAACTAGTTGAACAAAAAGAAAGAACGCACGCAAAGAATCGAAGAAGGAACATGAAATCATGAACTGATCGAGATCTGAAAAAATGGCAGGGGCATGTGAAAACCCTGAGCTGATTAAGAAGTTTGTAGAATATACTAGGATGTTTACTTTCCTTGTATGTATAGGTAGATTATTCTATGTAATCTTAGGATATATTTTTCCTTGTAGATATAGCTTTGTATCTTATATATACCTCCTTATGGAGAAGAATAATAATCAAGCAAATATTAAACCATTATTTTCTAGTTGGTATCAGAGCAAACACAAAGCAAAAACCACAAACCCTATATACCATCACAAATTTTATTTCCGCTGCAAATCATACCCAACAAATTATCACAAAAACACAATCCAAATCCTACAAAAACATCAAGCAAAAAGAAGCACAGCAACCAAACAACAAAAAGGCCAAAAAGGACAAGAGGAGCTGACGGCGGGACCCACAACGTGCAGCAGCAGCCAGCCGAGCCGAGCCGAGCCGAATAACCAGCCCAGCCCAGCCACCTGCTCCCTGCTCTGCTCCTCATCTGCTCATCTGCTCTCCACGTGCCCAGCCGAATAACGTGCTGCAGCAGTCTGCCCCTCATCTGCTCTCCACGTGTCTGCTCCGAGTCCACCACCTGCTCCCTGCTCTGCTCTCTGCTCCATAGCAGCGGCAGACTAGTGGACCCCCTCTTGCCTCTTCAAACAGTCGAATAGCCAAAGTTTACTTATCTCTGCTTGTCCCTGCCGACGTGGACCGGTTCAGCACCACATCTTGCACTTTGTTCTAGTACTCCAATTTTTTCTAATGGCAAAAGACACAGTTATTTCAAATACGTCCTGGATAATCGATACAGGTGCATCAGACCACATGACAAATGACCCTAGTCTCTTGATTACAGTTAAACCTTCCTCTCAAGATGTTGTGTCTACTGCTGATGGTACACCAACTACAGTTACTGGAGAAGGTTCTGTTGCCTTATCTGATACATTAACTCTTGAATCTGTTTTAGTTGTTCCATCACTAGCACATAATCTTCTGTCTGTTGGTCAGATCATTCTAGCTCTGGCATGTATTGTTACTTTTTATCCATCATTCTGTGTGTTTCAAGACATTCTGACCCGTCAGATCCTTGGTTATGGTGTACGAAGAGGAAAATTATATTATCTGGATTTAACAGAGACTGGAGAAAAACATAAACATTTTTTTGGACAAGCTAATCAGGTTCATGGAGTCGTGAGTGGTCGGGAAGCTATGTGGCTTTGGCATCGTCGTCTAGGTCACCTCAACTTCCATTATCTCAAGAAGCTGCAACCTCAGTTATTTTCTGGTGTCAATGCTTCAGATTTCCATTGTGACACTTGTGAACTGGCCAAGAGTCACCGTGTGTCATATTCACCAAGTCTTTACAAAAGTCCGGTTCCCTTCATGAAAATCCACTCTGATGTATGGGGCCCAGCGAAAATCCCTTCACTATGTGGCGCTCGTTATTTCGTCACTTTTATTGATGATTGCACTCGAATGACTTGGGTGTCTCTCTTGAAGAACAAAAGTGATATTTGTCTCAGGTTCAAAGAATTTCACAAGATGGTGTCTACACAATATCAACAGACTATTCGTGTTTTCCAATCTGACAATGGTGGAGAATATGTTAATGGTCTTATGCAAGAATTCACACAGTTTCATGGAATTCGACATCAAACTTCAAATTCTTATACTCCTCAGCAAAATGGATTGGCAGAACGGAAAAATCGGCAGTTACTTGAAGTTGTTCGTGCCTCGCTGTTTGGCATGAATGTGCCTCGTGAATATTGGGGAAAAGCTGTGAAGTCTGCTGCATATCTCATTAATCGCACTCCTTCTCGAGTAATTGAGTTTGAAAACCCTCAACAACAACTTTACAAGCTTCTTTCAATTCCATCAATGCCTAACTTAGAGCCGCGTGTATTTGGCTGCACAGTATATGTTCATATTCCCAAGCCACAACGGAGTAAACTCGATCATCGTGCAAGAAAGTGTATTTTTGTGGGTTACGCAGAGTTTCAGAAAGGTTACAGATGTTATGAACCCCACACTGACACAATACATACATCACTTGACGTTTCATTTCGTGAATCTGAGCCTTATTTCTCAAGCGGAGATTCAGCGTCTTCCCTTCAGGGGGAGAAACCTAATGAAGAAAATCCGCTGAATTTATTCTAAGAATTTGAAGAATTAGAGACATTAGAATTGAGGTTTGGCGTCGGAGAAGTTGAAAATCAACATAGGGAGGCAGACAAACACACAGAGGTAGGGCCCAGCTGCCTCGAGCAGCTGAATGGAGCCGCTGAGCCGACACAACAAGCTGAAGAAAACAAAAGGAGGAGTACTGACCAAACAGAGACAGATGGAAGAGGACAGAATGAACAGACACGTGTCGTGTCCACAGAAGATCCCAGCCGAACAGACACGTGTCGTGTCCACAGAGACAGACAAAAGGAACTGAGCCGTGTCAGCCTTGTTCCTACACACCCAGCCGAACTGACACGTGTCGAGCCGAGCTGTTCCTCCACAAGAGATGCTGAGCCGAGCTGTTCCTCCACAAGAGATGCTGAGCCGAGCCGTGTCTGTCCTCTCTTAGAGCCAAGCCGTGCATGTCATCATCCTCCTGAAATTCAATCTGACATCTTGACAAGCCCATGTGCACTTGATGAGCAAATAAGTCAAACTTTGGGAGGTTCCTTTACTGATGCAAACGTGCACCACAAATGTCACAGACCACAAGCTTCTCAACAAAGTTTTGAAGACAGAACAATTCCTACACCAAGTACAGTTTCTCCTTTCCCATCTACACCATCAATTAAAGAATTTGCTGCGATCGTCCCTCATCAGGTACCATTATTTTCAAATGAACCTAGAAAATCACATAGAGCTACTAAGGGTATTCCTCCAAAACATTATGAGCCAGACATCACAGCCAAAGCAAAATACCCTATAGCCAATTTTATGTCTAATCATAGGTTGTCTGGGTCACATGTATTTGTTGTCAACCAATTATCTTCTGTATCTATTCCAAGTAGTGTACAAGATGCATTGGCAGATCTCAAGTGGAAACAAGCAATGAATGAAGAACTTGAAGCCTTACAGAAAAACTCAACTTGGGATATTGTGACTATGCCACCTGGAAAGAAGACTGTTGGATGTCGATGGGTGTATACAGTGAAACTCAAAGCAGATGGGAGTATTGACAGATATAAAGCCAGACTGGTTGCCAAAGGGTACACCCAACGCTATGGAATTGATTATGAAGAGACATTTGCACCTGTAACAAAGATCAACACTGTCAGAATATTGATCTCACTAGCAGCAACTAGAGATTGGCCTCTTCGCCAATTTGATGTGAAGAATGCATTCCTCAATGGAGATTTAGAAGAAGAGGTTTATATGGATGTACCACCAGGAGTCAAAAATAAGCCTTGCGATGCAGGCAAAGTTTGCAAATTGAAGAAGTCATTATATGGCTTAAAGCAATCACCCAGAGCTTGGTTTGGAAGATTTTCCAAATCAATGAAGATGTTTGGTTACAAACAGAGCAACTCAGATCATACTTTGTTTATTAAGCATAGTCAGGGTAAGATTACTGCTCTCATAGTATATGTTGATGATATGATTGTCACAGGAGATGACCCGAAAGAGATGGAGGCCCTACAAAAATATCTTTCGAAGGAGTTTGAGATGAAAGATCTTGGACAATTGAAATACTTTCTTAGTATTGAAGTTGCAAGATCCAAGAAAGGAATTTCTTTGTCCCAACGCAAGTATGTCCTTGACCTGTTAGCTGAAACAGGGATGCTTGATTGCAAACCAGCTGATACACCAATTGAGATGAATCACAACCTTGCCATCTATCCAAATCAAGTTCCAACAGATAAAAGAAGGTACCAACGTCTAGTAGGGAGACTTATTTATCTTTCTCATACTAGACCTGATATTGCTTATGCTGTGAGTGTGGTTAGCCAATTTATGCATTGTCCCAGTGAAGAGCATATGGATGCAGTATATCGCATTTTAAAGTATCTCAAGAAGGCACCTGGAAAAGGTTTGTTGTTTGAAAAGAGGAATGAATTAGAGATCATGGGATACACAGATGCTGATTGGGCAGGTGATAAGACTGATAGAAGATCTACATCTGGATATTTCACTTTTGTTGAAGGAAATCTAGTGACTTGGCGTAGTAAGAAACAAAAAGTTGTTGCTAGATCAAGTGCAGAAGCAGAATTTCGAGGTATGACACATGGCGTATGTGAATTGTTGTGGATCCGAAATGTGTTAAAGAGCTTAGGTGTCAAACTCAAGAAGCCTATGGACTTGCATTGTGATAATATGTCAGCAATTGAGATTGCTCATAATCCAGTTCAGCATGATCGAACTAAGCATGTGGAGGTAGATCAATTCTTTATCAAGGAGAACTTAGACAGAAAGTCATTCGATTCCCTTTCGTATATACAGAAAACCAGTTGGCAGATGTTCTTACAAAAGGAGTGTCAAGGAAAGCATTTGACGATTCAATTGACAAGTTGGGCATGATTGACATCTATGCACCAACTTGAGGGGGAGTGTAGAATATACTAGGATGTTTACTTTCCTTGTATGTATAGGTAGATTATTCTATGTAATCTTAGGATATATTTTTCCTTGTAGATATAGCTTTGTATCTTATATATACCTCCTTATGGAGAAGAATAATAATCAAGCAAATATTAAACCATTATTTTCTAGTAAGTTGAGTGCTATAGGAAGCAAGGTTTAGCTTGCAAAGCTTATTAAGAATTTGATAACTCACTGTTATTATCAACTTTAATTATTAGATATAATCACATGGTAAAGGGTCCTGCACTCTAAATGGATCTTAATTATAGTCGTTGTTAGGGTGAGTCAAACATTCCTAAGATTGTTTGTAATTTGATATCACAACTGGGAGCCCTTCCTATAAAACAACACCAGTCTTCGAGAGTGACAAGATTAATACAACTTAAAATATTGCTAATTTAAGTACGTATCATTGTACGTATGTGGCATGCATGTATATGGATTGGAGAATATTGTTGAAACTTAGAGTTAGCTATGCTAGCTAGTCAAGCATATACTATTCGAGAAGATATATATGTATATATATAATGTATATGTACGTATTTATGCTGGCTTGGTCATAAAAGAGGCATGAAGTCATGGAGAAATAAGCTTAATTATACGAACAATATTAAGACTTCGAGAATTGTTTTCTTAGGGGCAAGACTAAGATTAAGAAGTGTATAATGTCGGGTAGTTGCCTAGTGTGTCTTTTAACAGTCTTATTAATTTTGAGGTATGTTTATTAGTAATTCGTCAACATGATTCTGCAGACATGCAAATGCATGCATTATGCATAGGATGTAAAATATTTCACAATTTCTACCAATTTGAACAAAGAGAGAGTTGCATACTCCAGTCCCTTGCTCGCAAAAATTGCTGAATTGAAAGATCTAAACCCAAGTTGGGAAACTGAACATGAAAATTCAGACCAACAGAGAGTTCATAAATCAACCCTCGATCGAGAGCTGTTGATATATACTTCTTTCCTATTAGAATTCAAATGCAAATAAAACAAGACAACTTGGTAGTGGGGAACACGTACATATTTATTTTCTGACCCGTTGATCATTGATGAATATATATCTGCAGAAATCTCCAGCTAGTAGAGAATAATGGATATCAAAATAAGAGGGGCGAACATGTGTGGCAAAGGATCTTCAATCGCTTTCTGCATTGAAGCCAATAATGCAGTGAGTGAGGAAAGCTTTACACTATTTCGATCCCAAGTCCCTACCAGAGTATTGGCATATAATGATATAATTAAGTCCCCACCTGAACCCTAATTCGACCCAGATTAAATAGGCAAGATCTTGTCTTGTAGATTATACCTCCTGCGGTGATGTTTCTTGGTATTCAGAAAAATAAATTCACTTCCTGTCCTTATTCAGAAAATAAGTCTTTCTATTCCTGATCTAAAGAAAAGAGTGAGTTGTAGTCAATTAAGTTCCAGCTGCCTAGCTACTCACTCATCCCACATCCACTTCTCCACCGACTGCTATGCACTTAAATGATCGATCATATAGCTAGTGTTTTTGCGGAAGCGTCCAATTGTCCATATAGCTAGCGTTGAAACTCGGATATGAGTTTCTAATTAAAAAAACCTCAGCAGCATTAGTGTGTGTTATGTCATCTTATAACCCAAGCATAACTCTTGATTTATTCCGATGGGAAATTTTAAATGGCTCTAATCTAAAATATACTTTTCCAACAGCTTGGTCATCTTCATTGTCTTCATCGCAGCAGTAGTCATGACATTTTGAATTTGAAGGGTGCAGCAGTAGTCATGACAAGACAAGACAAGACAACAACCAATATTGGAGTCCCTTATCAAATTTCTCTTTTCCTGTTATAATTTTCCATCTTCTCCCTCTTCAAGGATGATAGGTCTACTCTAGACTGTCACTACCAATGAGAACAGATAAACAGATCTGCTGCTGCTGTCTAGCTATTTAAGCAACCAGTTGAACAAAAAGGAAGGAGGTACTCAAAGAAGAAGGAATATGAAATTATGAGCTTAGATCTGAGGAAAATGGCCGGGCATGATCTCCCATGAGAAAACCCTGATTGAGCACAAAAAGTTGAGCACAAGATGTAGCTAGCACGCTTCAATAAGAATTTGATTATTCATAGTTATGGAATGTAAAGATGAATATATCACATGCCTGGTCATGGGGCGTGGACTTGTTTCTACTTGGAAGTGTTCAATGTAGTCACTAGCTAGTATTAATCATATTTTCCATAAAATGTTATAGTTTGGTGGAAGCACTTGGGTCTTTCCACTCAAACATTGTATTGTCATTTGTGAAGCAAAATTTTTAAATGGCTCTTTTGGACTAAGTCTTAGATGCTTCTCCCTGCTAGATCAAGGAGAAAGGCATGAGAAGTCTCTCTTTAGAATGCTACGAGAAGGAGGCTCAAAAAGAGGTTATTTGTGCACATTTTTTTTTGGTCAGATCTTCGTAGAGACTAATCACAGAAAAAAAAAAAGTTCACGCAATTTGCTTTCTAGCTATTTGTCTTTTTTGTTTTTGATGATATTATTAACACATTAAGAATCTCTATTCACATACATTTTCAGATATTTTATTATTTAGATTGAGTGTGTGAATAGAGAAAAATAGTGTGCTAATAACATTATCATTCACTGAAAAAATATGTGACGTGTATCAATAGAGAACAAAGTGTGTTAATACATTACCCTTCTCTTTTTGTAATATCTTTCTTCAATGATCATTATAAAAACATTAGCGAGAGACATTTGTTTTCGTCCAATACGTCAAATACATCAACAAACTTAAATTACACGTACAACTATTCTTTGATGAGTCGAATTTGTAACATTCCTTAGCTAGAAGAGACTAATATGTATGACACTAGCTAGGACGCATATTTCTCGTGTAAGGTGATATTATCATTGGCTCAAGAGAATACAACTGAACTGATTACCAAACCAACAAATTTCTATATTTCCTCAAAGGTTTAAGAGTTCGCATGTATTACATTGTGATCGAATCATGTGGAGGCAAATATTGTTTATTTCTCAAGTGAATATCTTATAATTTATATTGATCAAATTGTGTAAATTGTTTCATAGATTACAAAGGGTTAGCGTTTTGTGTTTAAAAAAATTAATTTTTTTGACAATTAGTACTGTTTCATAGAAAAACATGTTATATCATATGAAATGGCAACATATTAGTTATTCAGAGTACTAATAATTGGACGCGTTAGCAAAATTATGACTGTTTTTTGTTATTAATATTTAAAACTAAATATTAAGATTAATACGAACATTGACTGGATATCAAAATTCTGAATACCTAAGAATTTTGTATGAACACGAGGAAATCAACAACATAGCGAACTATGAGTTGGGCTAGAATATTTTGTAAAGCTAGATGTCAAGTTGTCAACCCACAAGTTGAGTTGGCTACCAAATGAAAATGTGTTGGAGGAAATTAGGGTATAGATGTTTGTTTGTTGTTTAGACAGACAAATGGGCTGTATTGTTGGAGTCTTTAGCTCAACCAAGTGAGCCCAATAACTTTTTCCAGAGGATTTAAAAATCACACACAGTAGTCGACTACTATGTATTGTTCTCATCCACACTCCAACACATCGCTTGTGGATAAGCTTTCGAGACCATTGCTCCCCATTTGCAAAGGATCGAGACAAAACACCCTTGAGAAAGCAAACTTCAACCCCAAAAGCTCAACTAGCCAACCACACAAGTATCCATTTTTGGACACCAATCATGATTTTTATACAAAACCTGTCATCGTAATACCTTCACTGATCCTAGAAATATCTTCACTGACTCTAACTCAAAGGCCATTGCAGCATTCTCTCATCCTTTCTTGCAGAGAGAGCAATCGGAGGATGTCTGTTCTTGCAGCAAATTCTCACATTTTGTGTAGAGAAGTGCATCACAGAGAGCATCAAAATCAGTTTGGGAGCGCTGCAGGGGGCAGCTTTGCTTTGCCAACATCTTCTGGGTTTGGTTTTTCACATAGAAACAGAGATAGCAAGAAGATATTGAGGAGAGCCTTGAAAGTAGAAGCCCTTTGGCCAGAGTCAAAACCCACTTTTGTAGTCATGGAATCAATAAACGACTCTGATCACCTTGATCATATATTAAGCCATGCTCAACAGCTCTCCCAGCCCGTTATCATTGATTGGTCTCTTTCTTACTCCCATACTCTCTTACTCTCATACTACTTTTATAATCTAAATTTTATGGGAGTGTTTTCCTTACTTTTTGATAGGATGGCAGCTTGGTGCCGCAAATGCATCTATTTGAAGCCTAAATTGGAGAAGTTGGCTGCTGAATTTGAAACCAAGTAAGCCTCTCTATTCAAATTGTCACATTGGTTATCTTTGTAGTGATATTAAATTTGCATATAAGAGACTCCATTACGTGTTGTGATCATTGACCAAGAAGAAGATTAAATGTATTCATCAACTAAATACTAACCATTATAGTTAATTCTGCACCAAACAGGGTTAAATTCTACTACGTAGATGTCAACAAAGTGCCTCAAACTCTAGTGAAACGCGGGAACATCTCTGTATGCCACATTTTATTTGCCTAGTAAACTTTGTTTGCTATTTATCTACACAATTTCACTGATACTTTCTTCTGTTTTTCTGTTGCCAGAAAATGCCAACCATTCAGGTGAGAGTGGCAGATTTTATCTTGTGGAGCACAATTGAGTTTTGTACTAGGGTATCTGGGAAATTTTAATTATCTGAATGGTTTCTTGTTAATAAATAAAATGCAGGTATGGAAAGATGGGGATTTTAAGGAAGAAGTGATTGGAGGTCATAAAGCATGGCTTGTGATTGAAGAAGTTCGAGAAATGATCCAAAAATTTGTCTGAGTTTTGTTCTGATCTTCCTCCATTTCCATAACTTTTGTAGTCTGATTTTCATTTTTCTTTTTCGGGTCATTCTTAATAATTTTTTTTCTTCCATATACTATATATAGAGAAAGAACATGTATAGTCAGATTTCTTTACATCTATTCATCTATCTCCTTTTGTTTTTTTGGGGACTGCAAATCCTCAAGCGTGTGCTCAAATTGAAATCGTTTTGGCTGATCAAGTAATATTTCCAAGAGGGATAGGATTCTTTGTTCAGCTTTATCAACTGTGCTCTTTTCTTAAAGAAGAGTTGTCTCCAATCCTTGCGTTTTCAGATTGATAGGCAAACCCCAATAGGTACCAGATATGAGCAGAAATGCATAATAACATACCACAACGGTGCTATCTCCGGCCAATATTTATTTGGTTGGTGATACCGACCTTGTTCGTACTAATAGAATGTTGGGTTGAATGCCTCAGTTCTTCTGATAATAGAAGTACCAAATGTTAAGATCTCATTGATAATAATCCAGCCACACCTACACGGATTTGCTATTGTGACTGGATCAGCATTACCATCTCTGCTTGGGACACCCAAGATTTATAATACCCTGTAGAATCTTGTTCCTATGAACTAAATAAACCTCTTGCTCAGCTGATCTCAATTCTTACATGTTTCATACTCCTGTCTAAGGGTATGATTTAACCAGTTTCTGACTCTCCAGTTAAAACCCCTCCAACAAGGAATGATACACCAGAATTTGAATACCAAGCGATGTTTTAAAACTTGACTACAATAAGGGGGCATTTGGTACATGGGACTACTTCGGATTGGACTATCTTATTTTCTTAAGGAAGACGTAACCCATGTTTGCCTGAGATAGGGGTTGATTTAAGTGAGATTGTGTAGTCACCGGGCCCACCTCCACACCTTCTTACACAAACCCCCCAAATTTCATGGGACTGTGGAACACCCATTCTAACTCCACACTATAATTCAAAACCGTCGACACCTTCAACCATTTTTTACCAGATGCTCGTCGCCGCACTCCTCTCTCTCCCCATGCCAACCATCGTCACCCTCCCCAGCCACAACGCCGTCGCGGATTTCCAAGTGGTGCGATTGCGGTGTGCTAATCGAGGTCAATTTAGGGCTGACGATACCGGATTACTTCATGGCAGCCTATTCGGCTAAGTTGGGATCTCTTCTGTTGTGTTGGGGGACGTGGTAGGGCTCAAAACCCGCAGCCATGGACGAGTAGTGAGGAAGAAGGAAATGATGGACAACTAGCTGGGTAATTGAAGGAGATAATGAGCAGTGAATTGGAAGACATGAGAGGCTATTATGGCGGAGAGAGAAATCTGAGACGTCAATTGAGTGAAGATTGTGGAATTTCAAGCCATTTATAAGTTTTTCCGATACAAGGCAATTTACAGGTTGTAAGTTTAGTTGGGTAATTGAAGGAGAAGATGAACAGTCAATTTGATTAGTCAACCTCCCACGATGCAACCAAACATGGGTTTGGCTTACTATAGAATAAGCTTGGCTTGTGTAGTGTTGGAGTCTGTAAGAATTTAAGCCTTACTATAATAATTCCAGTTACCAAACGTCCCTTTAAGGTTCATCTCAAGAATTGTCAGTGAACAAATAACTCACTGTTTATTGCCGAGAAATCCAGGGCTCCTTACGTCCGCTAATTCATTTCAATAAAACATGTCTATTCTATTAGTTTTCGGGGTGAATTGTTAAGAAATATAACTGCTGGTGAAACTGCAACAGAAAATCAAAGCATTCAGAGATGAGATCTATCATCGTTTCATTAAAGTTAAATGTTTCAATAAAAATTCTATAGAATTTTGATTCCTATAAAATCCCAGTGTAAATAACAGTTCAACATCAACTCAAATGTCTTACAACCACTGGAAGAAAAAGTGACTTGTAGATTTTCTCAAAGAATCCATGTCACCATTAGGACATACCTCCACCTACGTACTAAAATATGCTTATGATGAATACCAAAACAAATTATGAAACAGTGAATATCTCAAAAAACTTGATCTGGAGTCCTTGTGAATCTTTATTTTTTACACTGCTAATCACTACTTCACCTCAACTCTTTCAACAATTCCACACCTAATGTCCCCTACTAGACTTGCAATTTTACCAACTCAACTTTCTCACCATCTTAGACACATACAACCGGGGACACTAAACCTGATATATTTGGAAAGTTAACCACAAAACACTTGAGATTGGCACAACCCTGCAACCATTTATATATTCAGATTGAACACCAACCCTTGCAATATTACCAATTTCTTCAGAAGCCCCTTACTTGGAAAGTTCACCACCTTAGACTCATACAACCTGCTACTCCACACTTAGTATATTCCCTCATTGGATGGAAATTCCAATACATAATACTGAAGTTTGGCACCAAAAAAACCAACCATACTACCCACATAGTCCAGTTCAGTTGGCAAGTTGACTGTGCTCCTTAAGCAAGTTGAGAGACTTGAGGCAGATGTCTCAAGTTCGAGCCTTGTGTATAGAAAAGACTATGCGGGAACGGCAAGCCCACCTATTTGGTGTACTCCAAGCCCAGAGGAGGGGTGTCTCTGCGTCTTTGGCGCGGCACTGTGCTGGACTTCGGGTAAATAGACCATTGCGTGCCTCCTTGTGGTCCTTCCCAGTACCTCCTTTTTTTTTTTTAAAAAAAAAAAGCCAACCATACTACAATTTATACATTCACATCAAACACACACTTCAAAAGTCTCCTAGTTGAGCCAAGTGAACTTCTGCAAATCCTATATCTGAGTAAAGCCCTCACTCACGACCCAATTTATGAAACATCTCTTTAGTTCAAATAACTGATTTCATCCACCATATATTTGCCTAATTGACTCTGTTCATATCACTCTTATAAAGCCTTTTGCTGGCAGTGTTTACTACAAAGAAAATAGATAAGGGAAGAATACATGCAACATTTGGCTAGAGCTGAAAAGGACAATCCTCCATTTTCTCACATTTCCACTACATACCAAGAGCCTAAATTCATCAGAAATTTAGATAGTACAACTACATAATTAAACTACATTACCGCCAATGCAAAGCTCTTCAACCTCTCAGGCAATTGTTCAGAACTGATGTTCACTGGTAATATTACACTCACAATCAAGACTAAATATCCATACTCAACTGCCCACACTCAACAACCATTATGCTTAATGAGCATACAGAACAGAGGTGTTATTAATCCAAACAGTAAACTTGGGTTTATGTTTGAGAATCAATAATTTCCTCAACCTATATCTCATATGTGTACGCTAATGAGCATACTCAACAAGTGATAAGCACACAACAACCAAAAATTGCAAAATGCCAACAACAATGCTTTCTCCATAGCTCCCTACCCAAGCATGTAAAAACAAACCCATACATCCAGCTGTGCTGAAAGTAATTTTGATAACAGGGAAAAAAAACATAAATATATGAAGATCAATAAAATGACACAAATCTTTGTCCCTCTTGTAAAACCCCAGGATGAATTTTAGTTATCGAAAATGTGAGAGGAATGACAATTCATTTAAATGACAATCCAACAACACTGACCCCAGCTTATCAATGACAGGACATACGCAGCATTAGACACGGTGAACTCTAAAATCAACACTGAGTTCATGCTTTCGAAACAACCAAATTCTGCAATTAAAAAGAAGAGGCTACTCATAAATCTTAAATTCCAAAACCAAAAACTGCCCTTATCCTCTGGAAGATAAGATCTCGCCATCCTCTCTCGGTATTCTCCACCACAGTGGCATTCCCATATCTGCATACAACCACATATATCGTAAGCTCCTCAATCAAAATCATCACAATCACAGTATACTGACTTAAACTAAGAGTAACAAACTAACCTGTCTTCCTCAGGCACATCCACATGTGTTAGCTTGACAACAGTAAGACCAGGTTCAGGCTCCTCAAATGTAAGTGTGACCTGCAAAACACAACAAATCAAACTCAATCCACAAATCACTAAACCCACACAACATCAAATCAAAACAACTAAAACAAACCTTTGACTGAATCCCATCAGGCCAGTTCCCAAATCTCCAATTCTGCACAATCAACTTCCCATTCTGCAACTCCAAATTCCTGCCAGTCACGGAGCCATCGAAAATGCTAAATTCCCCACCCACCTCCTTGCTAATCTTAGCATTGCTCTGTGAAAACCCCTTCCACCTATTCTCATCCATCAAAATCTCATACAAATTATCCGCCCTGCAGCTAAACTTCTCCGTCATACTAATCGTCTTAAACCCTTTCTTGCTCTCCTTCTTCTCCACCACATTCTCCTCCTCCTTCTTCACCACCGCCGCAGTCGCAGTCATGCCACTACTCTTCTTCTTGGCCTCCGCCTCATCCTTGGCCGGTCCACCCTGCGCCATACTCTTCACATAAACCCTAACCTTGTCCAATATCACCGGCTTCCCCTTGGCCACCATCGCCTCCTTAATCCTCCGCCCAATAGGCCCCTCGTCCTTCACCGTCACCTTCACCTCCGGATCCTCGTCAGCATTCTCGTCGGCGATGTAGGGAATCTCGACGGCGCCGTCGACCTTGAGCAACGACTTACCGTCAGAGTCTCTGGCCTCGCCCTCCCAGGAGAGACTGACGCTGATTTCGTAACCCGGGATGATTTTCCCTTTGCGGATGTTGACGTAAGCATCGCCTTCGACTTTCTCGACATTGATGGTCTTGACGAAGAGGTTACCCTCGCCGTCGAGGATGGTGAGATTGGAGAGGAGCTTGGTGAGGAGGTCACGTGACCAGGCGAGGCAGTTGGTCTCGGCCCAGTGCCAGTTGTGCACGTTGGCTCCGTCGGGTCGGTCCTCCACGATCCACCGCTTGTCGCCTTCGCCGTACTTGGCCATTGAATCGAATCGAGAGAGAAGGTTTTGAGGGTTAGATTGGGTATTGGGATTGGGGAGGAAGAAGAAATAGGAGAGAGGGAGAGTGGAAGAGTCTAGAATTTGGGAGGCCAGGCCCAATTAAGTTTGGGGTTGAAGGATCTAGAACGCTGCCCGCCAGCACCTCATTGGTTTTTAACTAATGAACGTCAACACAAATTTCATCTTTAATTATTGGCATCAAATATTTTTGTTGTAAGACCGAAAGTGTAGAATCGGACGGTGACGAACAAGTGAAAGTGACGATTAAAAAACCACAAGTTGATTGTCCAGCAGAGTTTATCATCAATTCTCAATTCATTTTTTCATACACAACCTGGCTTAATTAGAAGAAATTTACCAAAGTCACATTATAATTAATTTACAAACACATTGCTAGCTCTTAATTAGTTCTGATTCAGAACTTCTATCTGAGATTTATTTATAGGAATTTCGCACTTGATAAACAAACATGAGCATTCTTTTATTTCTACTGGCTACTGGAACTTAATCCTAACTAAATTAACATCAACCAACTAAGATTTATTCATTTATCTCCAACTGTTTTCATAATCAAAGCCACACGCACTAGATCGAGGACTTGCTATATTAGCCAAAGTGAACTCTGCTCGGATCATGCTTATTTGTGACACTCTTCAAACTGTGCCTTTTGCTCATCAAGAAGAAAGGAGACTTTACACATCGAACAATAAAAGGTTTTCTCCGGGGTGGGTCTGGCAAAATAGAAAAAAATATAAGTAAGTGGAGTAGTAAAGTGAATCGAACTAAGCTTCTTGTTTTTGGAGAAGATACCTTAATTAGCGGTGGAGAGACCTCTGGTGTATTCATGCCGGAGGTTCGTCTCCTCCTTTGTTTGGGCCACAATTGGAATTTATTTCAATTGGACTTTCACCCCGAGGCCCGGAGGGGTTTTGATCAGAGTCAAAACCTTTAAGTTTAGACTTTCCTGCCTCGTTGGGGGAAGTTAGGCTAAGGCGCGGAAGTGAGTTGCGACCTAATCAGATTGGGGTTGTTTTGTAACAATCCAACTACACAATATATGAATCTCCTTAGGTGATTAGGTGTAGATACTGATTGATGTGATAGGGGGTTGTTTCGATAGCAATCCATTAGAGGAGATATTTGTTGGAGTTGAGTGCAAAATAGCAATGTAATGATGCGCACGTTAGGCTATCATCAACTAACAACTACGAATCATGCTGCACCATGCTGCACCATGCCTTAAGGAAGTGTTAGGGGAACCGGCCATACTGCACAGTAACAGAAGCATAACAAGCAAGGTCATGACGTGTTGCTCCAAACTGCAAGACTTCAGCATCGACCATACTTCCAACAGTATCTCCGCCGATTTGATTGGAGGCAAGACAAGGAAGGACACTCCTAGTGAGTCGCGGGATCCGCCAGGCTGAAGGTTACAGCCCTGGGGTCCCTTGACCGTATAAATATAACCCTTCTGACATCTAGGAACAGGTTCTCAACCAAACACAAACAACCACAAGTTCTAGCGCAACGCTAACTTGCCAAAGCCTCTCCGGAGCAACTCACGCAACCCGCCTCCGCCCTACGACGGATCCAATCTCGTACTTGTGCCGAGCATTTGCTGAGCCTCACGCAACCCTCCTCCGCCCTACGATTGATCTAATCTCGTACTGGTGCCGAGCATTTGCTGAGCCTCACGCAACCCTCCTCCGCCCTACGAGCGATCTGATCTCGTACTTGTGCCGAGCGCTTTGCTGAGCCACTCACGCAACTCGCCTCCGCCCTATGACGGATCCAATCTCGTATTTGTGCCGAGCATTTGCCGAGCCTCACGCAACCCTCCTCCGCCCTACGATTGATCTAATCTCGTACTGGTGTCGAGCATTTGCTGAGCCTCACGCAACCCTCCTCCGCCCTACGAGCGATCTGATCTCGTACTTGTGTCGAGCGTTTGCTGAGTCTATCGAGTCAGTTCGCTACCCCCGGTAGCAATCGAGTCTGTCAGTCCGCTACCCCTGGTAGCAATCGAGTCGTCACTCCGGTGACACACCCGTGGTCTTGGAAACAGCTCTGCTTTGCTTCTCCGGATCAAAGTAAGATCCTCAATCCTCGAGGGGTTGGGAAGAAAATCCTGGTAGAGAGTTCTATTCAGGTCTTGTTCGAGCCCTGTACGCCGGCTTAGTCAGCGCCCGCGTAACAGTCGCTTGACCAGGAAGTCAGAGTCGAATTGGGAGCAGACGAGGCGACTCGCCAGGGGGTCGCACGCAATCGAGTTGCACCGCTCCAAGGGTGCTGGCACGCCTAAGCACAACACGTAACCACAAACCAGTGCTGACTGTTCGCCGGGTTCGAAACCCGCCACGAACATTTTGGCACGGCCAGTGGGACCGGTGTCAAAGATTGCGGGATCTACAAGGGGTAATCCTTACGTAAGGGTGACCATGTCTTGTTTGAAGACTTCCCACAAGGGGCTGATCCAGCATGGAACAGCTGAGTGTAGGAGATTAACTGACGCTGAAGTTAAGGAAGTGTTTGGCGGGACTTTGGCAGACGCAAAAGCTATTGCTACTGCCCTTAAAGCCCTGCGAAGCAAAAAGGGTCTGAATCTGGTTTCCGAGCCACCTGTTTCGGAGATCGAAGAGGAGACCACTGAAATCACTGCCGCTTCTCAGGATGACGACCGCGCTGTCGGCTTTGTTAACCGGGAAGCTACATCTGGTTTCTTGGAAACGGGGTCCGCGGATGAATCCGCTGATCCGAATGCGTCACCGATGGTACAATTCACTGGGGAGTCTGCAACTCCCACGGAAGTGACGGATACTCTGAAGATGTTGATCGAAAAGTCTTGTCATACAGACGAGGCGCTGAAGAGGGCCAATGATGTGGTCATTGATCTAAGTGAATCCGTTAGGCGTATGCAGACAGAGCAGCGGGGGTTCACTGCTAATTTCAAGTACCTCGCCGAACAGCAGGATCGGCTGGGGAACGACTTGACCGCCTATGCCAGGAACTCCGAGGGCAGCTGGCAACAGCAGCAGGAGCAGTTGGCGGAAACCAATGCCGCGCTCGCCAACCTGAGTGTCTTGATAAATCAGTTGCTGGAACGGGGCGACCACCCTGAGGGGTCTGGCCGTACAGTTACAGATCCAACTCAGCCAAAGGACCAGCGCAAGCGCGACGCCGGTCGTGGCGGAATTGGCGGATCTAACAACAGGGCCACTAATAATCAGAGGGGAGGTCAGGTTCCTCCTACAGAGCCGGTTAATAACGATCCGCCGGATGCTCCAGCGAACGCCGTGGCTCAGATAACCTTGGAGGACATTGGCAGGATCTTCGCTGACAAGCTCAGGGAGCTGCAGGGGTTGCCCGACGTCGACAAGACGTACGAGAATCCGTTGACTCCTGAGATCAATACGATGCCCTTCCCGGCCGGTTTCAAGCCAATCCGTTTTACGCCGTTTGCTGGCCAGACATCTGAGGATGCTGAGACGCACATCATGCGTTTCACCAATGAATCAGGTCAGTATGCTGAGAACCCGATCATGAAGCTGAAGCTCTTTCCTACGTCCCTGGCAGGGGAAGCAGCTATCTGGTATAAGCGTTTGAAGCCTGGGTCAATTCCAGACTGGAAGACCATGGAGGTCATGTTCAGGACCATGTTTGGGGTTGTGGAAGCGAAGATCGGACTCAAGGACCTGGCAGAGACTGAACAGAGGTCTGACGAGTCTGCCACTGATTATTTGCAACGTTTCAAGCTGGAGCTGACTCGCTGTGAGATGGAAATTCCAGAGGAGCATGCTGTGCGGATGGCGATTGATGGCTTGATAGATGAGATCCGCCAGGGTTTCAGGCAGGTTCATGTGACCACGATGGCGGATCTGACTAATCGTCTGGGTCAAGAGCAGCACTATGTTGATCGGTCCAGGGAGAGGAACGAAAGAAGGAAGGGGATTCCGATGTCCTACTATCCGGGGACTCTGAAGCCCAAAACTCCAATTTCGACCGCTGCTCAGACTGTGGCAGCCATCCAGGCGGATGCAGTTCCTAGGCCAATCCTAACATGGGTTGATGAGGAGAAAGTGGAGGTCGAGGTCGCGGCCATCGAGAGGACTGATCAGAAGCCTTTGCAGTCCCAGGTAGCGAAGCCGGTCAGGGAACCTATTAAGCTAGTCACTCCTCTTCCAACCAAATCAGCCTTTGATGCATACACCTATAACGCCCACAGGGCTCACGAGATTTTGCAAGAATTGTTCAACCAGGGGCGTCTGCATCATGATGGATTTGCCCCCAAGCCTGATTATTTGGCGGGGAAGACATACTGCAGCTACCACAATATGAACAATCACAATACTAAGGATTGTGTGAAGCTGAAGGACCAGTTGCAGATATGGATCAATGACAACGTCCTGCAGTTGGAGAATCCTAAGGAGCCTCAATGGACAAAGGCTAAGGGTGCACCGCGGGTGAATGCTATCGAGATCAGCGTTGGTCCGAATCTGCCGCAGCAGTGTAGGAAGCAGGTTTCCAGGTTTCAGGAGTATACTTACGACGCAAGCAAGGCGGAAGAAATCTGGGAAACCATGGTGCACCAGGGGGCACCGGAAATTCAGCAGTTTTACCAATGCCATCCTAGCAATGGGGATGGCGGATTTACATGTCTTTTCCATCGGTTTTCTGACCACTCTAGTTCTGAATGTGTAGGTCTGAAGGATCAGTTGCAGGAGTGGCTGAACGATGGCAAACTGGGGTTCGACGCCAGCGAACCTAGGCCCTGCCCAGAATTTTGGGTTGGGGCGATTGAAGAAGAGGACATGGTGATGGTCCCGCGCTCCAAGCTCTGCCTCACGTGCAGACTGAATACAGGGCAGCCGATTACTTATGAGGAGTTTCAGGCAGCCTTGAAGGAGGCGGAGGAGAAAGCTGAAAAGAGAGCCCTCGAGAAAGCTAAGTTAGAGCATCCGCCGCCCGAGAAGTCAGGCAGGGAGAGTTACAAGCGGATGAAATGCCATCACGGGTCCGAGGACAGCTGCGCCAGCAGGGCAAGGCCCAGGCAAGGTCCAGGACCGTCCGGAGTCAAATCAGCTACGGCTGGGGGTTCGCAGAAGGCTGCGAATCCAAAGCCATCCGCGGAGGTTTATATTCCGCCAGCGTCTAGGAACGATTCGAAGGCGGACAAATGGTATACCCAGCGAGATGGCAAGGCAATTGAGCTTGCTGCAGTGACCACCCGGAACGAGCGGAGACGCTTTGGCAAGGCGAAAAGAACCTTGGCGGATCTGGCATCGGGAAGGGTAACCGAGGAAGAGTTGTCAGTACCCGTGGAGCGGGTGGAGGAGATCCATAAACACTACAGGGTAAGAACCAAATCATACGTGGACTCTAGACGACAGCGAACCGCGGAAGTTCCACCGGCACCTCGAAAGAGTGTGCAAGATAGGGTGGCGGATCTGCCAAGATCCACTGGGGCACCTCAGTCCAAGCCAAGGAGAAAGCTGGATTTCCCTCCTGAGCCTTCGAAAGCAAGGAAGTCCCCTCCAAAGAAGTCACAACCGGAAGCTGCCGGGAAGCAAGGGGCATTGGAGGCTCAGGAAGATGTGATGGTGATTGACACCAGCAAGGGTTCCACCGTTATGCGGTGGATACCAAAGGAAAACAGCGCGTCATTGGCTGCGAACACGAGCAACGTGGGGGTTTCTGAGAGGGAGGCTGTTCCCAAGGAATCCAGAATAATTTTGGCGGAATCAAGCGGGCCGTCCGCTACCATATCTCAGGCGGGGCCAAAAGAGCCTAAGGCGTCAACCAACTTCGTGGAATACGCAGCTAAGAAGCTGCAGATGACCGTGCTAACTAGGACATCCTCAGTCGCCTCCAGTATACAAGCTGACTCCGACGTAGGAGACGTAGACCTGGATAAGGAAGAAGAAATGGTTGACTATGAGGATGAGCCCGAAGCGGTAGACGAAGGAGAGGTGCCGATGGACGAAGAGCAGGCTGGGGATGAGGCCATGGCTCACCATTGCAACATGGTCTTCATTCTGTCATCTGCTTATGCTCTGCCAGAGCCTGTGCCCACTGCTCACTTCATCAACGACGAAGAGGCTTCTCATCCTGTTTACTCAGTACAGGAGCCTGAGGGTGGGGGTGAGGCAGAAGCTAAACCCGGGGTTTTTCGGTCCAGCCATCGATATCCGGAAGGGGCCGGAGACCTTCTGAAGCAATGCGTGATGTTTGCCAAGCCTACGTTCAACATGTCCCAGCATCTGAAGCCTCTATATGTGACGGCGGAGGTGCAGGGCATGAAGGTCCACAAGATCTTAATAGATACAGGGGCTGCGGTAAACGTCATCACCACTACTATTGTGGAACAGCTGAAGATTCCAAAGGACAAAGTCATCCAGTCTGTCTCCAAGGTGAAGGGGTTTTCAGGGGATGTAACTCCAACCGCTGGGGTGGCTGTGCTCCGAGTTAAGATAGGACCCTCTGACGCCCATCACGCATTTTACGTGGCCAACGCGAACGCTCCCTATCATATGATCCTAGGGAGGGATTGGATCCATAAGGCGCTAGCAGTGCCTTCATCTCTCCACCAAGAGATGATCATGTGGGATCCAGTCACAGAGTTGCCAGTGCTCATCAAGGCAGATGAGCGCCCTTATTCGATAGCGGCCATCCAGTTGGAAGCCAGCTATTACAACAGAGACATGAGACCCCTCCGGATTGAGGGAGTCGACCATAGGGAGCATCCACTTGGGGTGACCCAGAATGAGCTATCTCAGTGGAGAATTGCCCAGGCTATGGCGGATTATAGCCGGCCAATTTCCATTGAGCTCCTTCCCAATACTTCCAATGAGTGACACCCTCTCGCAAGAGGAGTCGGAGGCCTTTGCTAGTTTTATGCAGCGGTTGGCGATCTATCGATTAGAGCGAGTGGCCTGGGAGGAGGTGGCACTGGTGGAGTGTATTGAGGAAGAAGAGTTTGAAGCTTCAACAGGGGTGGAGGTAATTCAGCCTGCTCCAGCAGCGCTGGACGATACTCCACCCAAGGTACGCGATCCTGTCGAAAAGATCAACCTGGGAACAGAAGCAGAACCCATGGAAGTGGGGATCAGTCAGTACCTTAGACCAGATTTGAAGCAGCAACTGATAGGGTTGCTGCATGATTTTAAGGACTGCTTTGTCGAGAAGTATCAAGACATGCCGGGGTTATCAAAAGAGCTGGCTTGCCATCGCATTCCTATCAAGGAAGGATGTAGGCCAGTTAAGCAAGAGCAACGGCGGATGAATGCTGAAACTGCAAAGGCGGTCAAGAAAGAAGTTCAAAGCATGGTGGACGCTGGGATAATCAGACCAACCCTTTATCCGGAATGGTTATCCAACGTCGCCCCTGTTCGGAAGAAGAATGGCAAAATCAGAGTATGCGTGGACTACAGGGATTTAAATGCTGCATCTCCCAAGGATGTTTATCCTATGCCCATAGCGGATATGCTAGTGGATGCAGTAGCGGGACACGAGTTGCTCTCATTTATGGATGGGACGGCAGGCTATCACCAGATTCCAATATACGAGCCGGACATTCCTAAAACTGCCTTCCGCTGTCCGGGGTTCACAGGAGCGTTTGAGTATCTCAGTATGCCATTCGGCTTAACCAATGCAGGGGCTACATACCAGAGTGCGATGAACGTGATTTTCAGCAAAATATTGGGGGACATCCTTGAGGTCTACATTGATGATGTGGTAGTAAAGTCCAAGAAGAGGGAAGACCACATTGATCATCTCCGAAGGGTGTTCACAATCATGCGAAAGCATCAGCTTAAAATGAATCCGGCCAAGTGTGTCTTTGGGGTTTGTGCTGGTGACTTTCTAGGGTTTGTGGTACATGAGAGAGGCATCGAGGTGTCTGGCGACAAAGTACAAGCTGTGTTGGACGTGCCAGCACCGAGAAACAAGAGGGAGTTGCAGAGCTTGCTTGGAAAAATCAATTTCCTCAGAAGGTTTATATCCAACTCAGCAGGCAAAGTGGCACCTTTCTAGTCTCTACTCAAGCTCAAACCAGGAGAAATCTTTGAGTGGAGTCCTGAGCACCAAACTGCTTTTGACAGGATCAAGGAGTATTTGGCTAGTCCGCCGGTCCTTCGGCCGCCTACGCCTGGTATCCCTCTCAAACTGTATATCTCTGCTTCTGATATCTCTGTCGCGGGGCTGCTAGCCCAGGATGAGACCCTGGCAGATGGAAAGAAAGTCGAATATGCAGTAGCCTACATCAGCAGGACGTTGTTGGATGCAGAGACCAGATATTCACCAGTCGAGAGGCTGTGTCTAGCCCTGTATTGCGCGGGCATTAAGCTCCGCCATTACATGCTGTCATTCACAACAATAGTGGTGGCACAGACTGATTTGGTGAAGTATATGCTAACGAGACCTATCCTAAGGGGTAGGATTGGCAAGTGGGTGTTAGCCATGTCAGAGTTTTCCCTGCAATACGCGCCACTCAAGGCCATGACGGGTCAGGCTATCACGGATTTCCTGTTACACCATCCTATTGAAGGGGAATTCACAGAGCCGCCGGAGTTCGTTGACGTGATCCGATACCAGCCTTGGGTCTTATACTTCGATGGTAGCAATACCAGTAAGTTGGCGGGCGCGGGGGTTTGTATCCAGAATCCAGCAGGTGCCAAGTATTTGTACTCTTTTCAGCTGGAGTGGACGTGCACCAACAACCAGGCAGAGTACGAAGCCCTACTCATTGGTTTGGAGCTGTTGCTCGACCTGGGGGCACAAGAAATTGAAGTACTTGGAGATTCCATGTTAGTTATTAATCAACTGTTGGGGGTCTACAAGTGCGTTTCCTTCCATTTAGTACACTACTACGAGCGGGCTATTGAGCTACTGGATCAATTTATTGATGTTTCCTTAGACTATGTTCCGAGGGAATTAAACTCAGCGGCCAACGAGCTGGCACAATTGGCCACTGGAATCAGCCTAGCCCAGGGAGTGAAGGAAAGAATCCTTAAGGTGGAGCGCAGAACTCTACCATCCTTTGCTATCCGCCAGAGAGAGCGCGGAGGGTGGTCGGTCGCTACAGTTGAGCCTGTCGATACTGACTGGCGGATACCGATCATAGCGTATTTGCAGGACCCATCTGCACCATCCGAGAGGAGAACCAGACATCTCACAACAAATTACCTTCTCAGGGGAGACGAACTCTTCCGCAGAGGGGAAGATGGAGTCTTATTGAGGTGTATCTTTGGCGTCGAAGCCAAGCGGATCATGAGAGAGGTACACCTAGGGGTCTATGGTTCACGTCGGTCCGGACCCAAAATGAGATGGCTTATTCGCAGATATGGATATCATTGGCCATCCATTGTGAAAGATTGTCATAGTTTCGCTCAGGGTTGTCAGGAATGCCAGCAACACGGGCCAGTGCAGCGGGTTCCTAACATTCCTTTGCAACCCATCATCAAGCCTTGGCCTGCTAGGGGTTGGGCATTAGATTTCGTAGGAGAGATCAATCCACATTCATCTGCGCAACATAAGTTTCTTTTGCTGGGCACCGATTTCTTTACTAAGTGGGTTGAAGCTATACCAACCAGGAACTGCGATGCAGATACTGTCATCCGCTTTGTGTTCCAAAACATCATCTGCCGCTACGGCATTCCAGAGTGCATAGTGGCGGACAGGGGGGCAGCCTTCATGGCTGAGAAGACCCAAACTTGGTTAGCGGATTATGGTATCCAGTTCCTCCATTCCTCTCCTTATTATGCTCAATCCAATGGTCAAGCGGAAGCTACTAACAAGGTTATCATATCCATTCTGAAGAAGATGCTAGTGGATAACCCGAGATCATGGCACACTCAACTTGACAACACGCTTTGGGCCTATAGGACCTCTAAGCGGACTCCTACAGGTACTACCCCTTATTCGTTGATGTATGGCCATGATGCTGTCCTGCCAATGGAAATCAATGTAGCTTCTTTACGGGTTCGCGAGCAACATCAGCTACTGGGTGAAGACTATGTCCAAGCCATGTTCCAGGAACATGAAGACCTCGACGAAAAACGGTTGGAGGCCTTGGACACTATCATCCAGGAAAAGCAGCGGATCACCAAGGCGTATGATAAGCGGACCAAGGGTAAAACCTATGGCGAGGGAGACTTGGTCTGGAAGGTAGCTTTGCCCCTAGACGAACCGGGTCGGGGTAAATGGAGTCCTCGTTGGGAGGGTCCATTTGTCATCGATCGTATCGTGGGCAAGGGGGCTTACCAGCTCCGAGACTTGGAAGGCGAAGTTCATAGAAATCCCATTAATGGGCGATATCTTAAGAAATACTTTCCAAGTGTCTGGGAGTTCGAGGTCCCTCCGGCGGATGACGGTTCTGGACAGAATTCTTAGTCCAGTACGCTCGGAAGGCAACAAGTTATAACGGCACATCCGCTAGGGGTGTTTCCGCCGTTTAACGACACATCCGCCAGGGGTGTTTTCCGCCGTTTGTGAAGTTTTCTTCGTTTTCATTACAAAACCGTCAGGGTTTTGTTTTTTCTTTTGCCCTGTTTTATTTCAACATCCGCCAGGGGTGTTTGTGTCCTTGTACTTTTCATTATCAATCAGATTCGTATCTTGGCGAATGATTAGGATAGAAAGTGCAGATTGCTTTATTCATACAAAGGCTTTGCGGCCAAGGGCATTACAAGGAAAATAAAATACAACGAGAGCTACTAGCTAGCTCTGATACCATCCTACGTCTCTCTTAGTCTTGGGGGACTGGCGGATTCCTCGTGCTGCTGCTTGGTCCTCTTTCCCAAGTCCTCTTCTTCTTCGGAGCTCTGCTAATTCCAGGAGGGGAAAAGGAGCTGGAAAAAAGGGAAAGATGAGGATGCAGTGGCGGCGCTTGAGGAAAAACACATAGTTCCGCTGAGGGAACGTGTGGATGGGTTGCTCGGGGTGAAGGTCATCGAACGTGTCAATGACATTCATCCAAGCACCTAACCGGGTCACTCGCGTTAGACTGGCCGGGTGTTGTTTAAACACCAGGAAGCACAGCTTCAGGCCGCCTAACGCTAGGTGACCGGGGTTAGGATTTACTTAACGCTGGGTGACTGAGGTTACTGGGGTATGTAACCGGGATCTCGGTTTCTCTGGCGGAAAGGCTTGTGGCAGCCAGAGGGCTAGGCCATTTGCTAACAACTCTACGATTGCCATATTTGCTCTAAGCAGGGTGATCTGGTGAGATTTTTGCTGCAACTACGGGGTTCCTTTTATACTACATGTGCGAGGGGATCCAACGGTTGGGGGTTACGCGAGCTTTAATGCTTCGGTCTACCAATCTTTATGACTCTATCCGTTTTCGGCGCCTGCTCGCTTGGGAATCGATGCGTGATCAATGGGGTTTGACTGGCGCCTTCTCGGTTCTTCCCACCGTTTCGGTAACTGTCAAATCCTGCATTCATACCAGTTTACTTTTCCCAAGCATCTGTTTCGGGCTACCTGGCGTTGGGCTTACTTTCCATTTCTAGTGGGCCGGATGGGGTTTCAACGGCGGACGGGCTTCCACCTTTTCGTCAAACCTAGCCCGTTCTGGGGGAAACCACTTGTGAATCCTATCTAGTTTACTCGGCTTGGCTCTGGCTTTGCACATCCGCGCAGCCCAGTAAACTAGGGGGGCGACATAAGGGCAATATCCGACTTATCTTTCGCGTTGGATTTTTCGCGTTGGATTTTTCGAAATTTTTGAAATTTTTCAACTCTCTTTAGGGCCAAGCCTGGTTGTCCTTTGAATGGGGGTTTTTAGGAACATCCGCGTTGGGGTGTGCCCTAAACCTTTGCCTTTAGTAAGAATTGTGCGATGCAAGTCTTGATGCTAAATTTTTGTTTCATTTACAAAAGTAAAGGGGCTTTGCGGCCATGGCGATTACAAAGGCAAGTAACTAATAATACATATCCGCCAACTAGCTCTGATACCATCGTGGTATATGGGGATCTTCGCCATCTCCTTCTGTTTCTGCCTAAACCCGGGGGTCTTGGTAGATACTTGATGAATCCGACTCGATCTCCTGCAATCCTGCTTACTAAGGGGAACACCGGGCGGGCCGGCCTTCACCTCTCCGATGCTTAAGTTAGTATAGTTGGAATATATATAACCTGGGCACGTATGTAAGCAGGGAGGGAGACAAGTTACCTCTTTATGGTGGTAGTCGAGGCCCGTATATAGGTGGTTGAGGGTGAGGGCTGGCCTTGCCCTTCGATGTGGGACTGGTTCCCTTCTGTTTGGATATTCTGGTGCCCTCTTTGGCAGGCAGGCGCCCCTGGCCCCAGGACCCTTGGAGGCAGGATAGACCGCTGGGCCCCGAGGCCTGGTGCTGGTGCTCCGATCCTGAGTCCTGGGCCGGGCTCTGGTGTACTTGCCGCGGGTCTGTGGGCTTGCTGTAGCCCCTCTGCGGCTACTGTCAACAAGTCCCCCAAGTTCCCGGTCAAGTGCAATCTTGAATGGGGACTTATCTGTCTTGCTCTTGTCCCGCAGACCCGCGGGGTTACCAACCTACCGGTGCTCAGTCCCCCAAGTCCGCGTTAAAGATTGGGCGTGACCGAGGTGAGTATCTGGATCTTTGAATGGGCGTTCCTAAAGTATCGAAACGAGTCCCGGATGAACCATATTGGTGCGGGGCGGAGTTCATGGGAGCTCGACGGGCGTCCTGCCGTATCGGAACGAGTCCCGGATGGACTTGCAGACTAGCCTTCGGGGAGGCCTGTTGGTGCGTGGAATAGGCCAACAGGTGCCCGAAGGGTGTTATGGTCGCGCTGAGGCGTTTGTTTTAACACTTGCTAGCTCTTCTCTGCTTTTGTTGTTTAAGCGTTGAGGTAATGTGCAGGTTTGTTAGCCTGCGGGGAGACTTGCTCTGTGTTAGAGAGACAATCTGCCCAGTGGAGTGGCGTTGAGATAACGAGTCTCGCCATGTATCCCCAAGGGTATCACAGTTCAGTGTGATGCAGGGTTTTTATCCTGCTGGACAAGAGTACATTGGTTAGATGTAAGCTCGCCCGGGTTTATAAAGCCCATGCGTTTGGAAGCCTTGCGTTGTTGCTGGCTCGTCCCTGCCCGTAGGCGTAGGGAATGACATTCGGTAGAATATTTTGGAGCTGGTTGAATGTCACATGCCCGGTGGAATGCCATAGTGCTGGGCGGATCTCGATCGGGCGGGCTGCCATATCGGGGTAAGTCCTCCAGTGAACTGGCATTCAGCCGGTGTAAGTAACCGTGACACGTCATGGTGTCGGGTTGATTCGAATTTTGACCTTTGTGGAGCGAGGAGAGGGGACGCCTCGTTGCGTGCTCCTTGTTTACTAACTGTTTTTTTTTTGTGGGTGGGGCATGTGGCTGACATGCAATGAAGGGGGAGCCCATCAGTTCCATCAGTTTATGATGGCATGGGGTCTTTTATTGATGCCGTGGACACGTGTCGGCAGGGGGCGGACTGAGATGGAGGGGATCGACGGCTGGGGTTGCCTGACCTTTGTTGTTGCCCTATTTATCGTCTCATCTGCTTTCTTCCTGCCGCACTTTGCTTTCTGCTCTCCTCTTCCGTCTTTCGGCAGAACTGAACTTTTGTTTTGAGGTTTAATGGCGTCTGGGAGGTCTGCGCATTATGGCAGTGGCGTTCGTGGGCCTAGGAGGCACGAGCTGCGGGATGGTGATGGGACGATTGTCTGCGACGAAGCAGTCAGAAGTATGGACGAGAGGGAGATTAGGGAGTTTCGGTCGAGGTGGGATATCAACTCTTCCGTTAAACTTCGAGGCTTGCATCCCGGCGAGCTGGCCTGTAATCCGGAGCCGGGCTGGGTCGCCGTTTTTGATGACCAGTTCCGCAACGGGCTATCGCTGCCGTTGCCGGGATTTGTCCAGTACATGCTGAGCTCACTGAATCTTTCCCCAGCCCAGCTTCCGAGCAATCAGTGGAGGCAGTTGCTTGGGCTTGGGTGCCTGTTCTGTTTGAGTTATATGGACTGGCCCACAGTTAATGAATTTCGGGCGCTGTACCGGATTTCTTACTGCAGAAAGGGCCAGTGCCGTGGTTGCGTGAATTTTGCCACGCGGGAGCATGGTGCTACCATTACACATCTGCCGGCGACGGTTTTGGATGGCTGGAGGAGGTCGGTGGTGCTGGCCGGTGGTAAGTGGCAGCGGACCTGGAGGGGTTATCAAGTCCCCGGGGCATATCAACCGATCGGGGACCAGACCTATGAATTGGAGAACCTGGAGAAGCAACGGTTATTCCGTTTGTTTTATGGCTGGGACCATGATAGCCGGAGCACCTATAATTTCACTCGGTGGAACGTGCTGGAGGTGCTGGGGATGGGGAGAAAACCTACTAACGGTCCTCGGCCCGCGCTTAAAGTTGAGGAGACTATCGAGCCGGATGAGGAGCTGATAGCAGCGCGGTTGATGGAGATAGGGGAGGAGGCCGCAAAAGTCGTTCTTGACGTGGCTACCCAGAAGCGTACGGAGCATGCAAGGCCGGTGCCGCTAGTGTTCTCGGACGCGCATTATGGGAGGCGGCCGGGCGGTGAGAACAATTCTCCACTCCGCATTCGGGAAGTGCGGGCGGAGGGCCTCCCGGGGCCAGACTGAGAGGACCCGTCCCGAAAATTCCCTCGGAAAATTCGAAACAGATCCTAATTAATCCCAAAAACTAAATAAAATTTTCTTTGCTCCCAAACCGCCAACACCCACCCACTGGGAACAAAGTTCGATCAATTCATTGATCGCTAATTTTGTTAATATATTCTTACTCGCTAAATACTCGATTTTTCCATTTAAGCAATCTAAATATAACGATAAATATATTCACATTTATACTCGTAGCTTATAATAATATCAGGAGGTTTACTCACCTTAATTTACCAGAAATGGTAAATATCCAGTCGAGATCGAGTCAGACCGCCGAAGGATCGCATCGGAGCACAACGCCACGATTCTGGAATCCGGTCAACGCCGGTCAACGCCGGTCGTCGTCGGTCAACGCCGGTCAACGGCTGGTCAAAGCCGTCAGTGGTCAACGGATGGTCAGCGTTGACTGGTCAACGTTGACTGGTCAACGGCTGGTCAACGTTGACTGGTCAACGTTGACTGAGCCGGGCTGAGTCTGGGCCGGGCCGGGTCGGGTCAGATCTAGCTGGGCCGGGTCGAAACTACTGGAAACGGGTCGAATCGACCCGATCGGGGTCGATTTTTCCCGGTGTCGATCCGGCCGCCTCGGCTGGAAATGGTCGTCGCCACCACACCAGAAAGAACCGGCATGAAAAACCCTACCGATCGGTGGGTGGCGCACTCTCGTTCGTCGCCTGCAGCGCCGCCACCCACGGTGGCCGATCCTCGAGTCGCCGCCGCTCCCTCCTCCGTGCTCTACCGGTGCCGATCTATGGCTCGAAATGACGAGGAGAGAGAGCTGAGCCCGATGCGGGGTGGCTCGCGTGCCGCCTTGGCCGGACGGCGGAGATCGGGGCACATTTCGGGATGAACAGTAAATCGGGGAGAGAGAGGGGTGAACAGTAGCTGAAGAGCTACAGTAAAATGCTACAGTAAATCGTAACATCCCGAAATGGAAAGTTACCCCCCTTTCCGAAAAAAAATCCTCCTTTTATAGTAAATTTTATGAACAGTAAAAATATTCCTCTGGTCATAACTTTCTCATACGGTGTCCGTTTCACGCGTGCCGCGTGTCCACGAACTCGTATCGTCGAGCTCCCCAACTTTCGTGAAGAAAACTTTTCCAAAATCACGAAGGATCACAAAGTCGACTTTTCCCCCCATTAAAACTTAAAACATTTTTCAAATTTAACCTCCGAAAATATTTCCGACATCGCGTGACAATTAAAATAAAGCGTACGAAATTCCAATATTCATAATTCAGATAAATTGGGTTCGGGATGTGACAATTCCTCCCCCCTTATAAAAATTTCGTCCTCGAAATTTACGTAACCAAAATCGCAGAAAAATTCTGCGGAAAATCGGACAGAGTTTCCACTATAATTAGGAAACCCAAAACCTGCAAGTATTCAAAATACACTTCTATAACCATAATAGAATTCCAAATCTATACCACGAGCCACCACTGCTCGTCCCGATTTCTTTACCAACACATATCAATGAAATACTCGATATAAACAAATTCGGGAACTCATCGATTGGGTTCAAATTAAAATAACTCGACTTGTCTCACGAGTAAAATATCCGAAAGATTTTAGAATTGCACTTTTAATTTCAGAAAATATCAATAAATAATTAACCTTAACAAATGCATGGAAATTTCCTGATCAAATATCAATATACGCATAATCTCATGGATAACAATTCAATCCAATTTAAATGATAAACCAATTTAAAATCGGAATGAAACAATCATTAATTCAAACAACTTTATAACTTTTCGATAATTCAACACATTAACAACATAATCATCCCCAAATAATTAAATCCCCATAAAACCATATATTTATGCATGCATCACTTTTAAAACAAAGGTCCACTCACTGGTTTAAAGCATAAAATTTTATTTTTCAACTTTGAAAACCACTATACATGCATATTTATATATAAAACGTAGGCACATTTTATGAAAATCTCATTTAAAACACATCAGCCTCGCTGATAACTCAAATAAACAAATATTCCTTTGTTTGAAATATATATTCAAAATCATATACGTTTGAAATCAATTCATAAAATCTCTTGACCATTCTCATTAGTCATATAAAAATCTCAAACTCGCTGGTTCGGGAATCTATTAAAAACCGAAAACCTCGTAGAGGAAATATTCCCGAAACTAAATAATATAAAAATATGGAAAGCCTCATAGAGGAAATCTTGCTCCACTGCTTCGGGAATCTATCAAAAGCTGAAAATCTCATAACTGAAATTTTCCCTAAGCCACATCATATAATCGTACAAAATCTCAATCAAGTCATATCATAATATAAAAGCTCAATCAACTGATGCGGGAATTTAATAAAACTGAAAGCCTCACTGAGGAAATATTCCCGCCATCACAGTGAAAACATCCTCATGACCAAACCCCGTTGGCCATGCTACAGGGAAATGTCTACCCACCACTGGAGCTGATCAGACTCCGGCCCGAGAACCCTAATGGCTCCCCCCGTGTCTAAGTCTACTACCTAGACACGTGATCCATCCGCCTCAATATACACAACCCTACGTCGACCACCGAGCGTGAATCTGACCTATATGGTCAAGTCGTCACCTCGCGTGGGATGAGGCACCGCTAGCTAGCATCCATATCAATATCATAATCACGTGGGCCATCGTGTGGTGAAAAACAAATCTCGAAATACATTTCCCTGCTAAATCGACATGCCGAAAATCCACAAATACCCGGCAAATCACTATGCCGTCAAATCATAAATACCCGGCAATCTCCATGCCGTCAAATCACAAATACTCGGCACTCACAATGCCGTCAAATCCAAACAACCCGGCAATCACAATGCCGTCAAATCAGAAATACGTAATTCCATAAAATCATATCGAAAGAAGTAATCACCATCGGCATGTCGAGAAATTCCAAATAAATAAACTCAACAAAATCCCCGGAATCCTCAGTTCCGGTCTATCGAGTAAATACTCAAATAATTTGAAATTATAAAATCTCATGGGGAAACTCATTTCTCAGAGAAATATCAAAGTCCAATAAAACAGCACTGCTGTCACGATCAAATCAAAACTAGATATTTCCTCAAATATCTCATAAAATTCAAAAATTCCTCAAAATATTTCGAAAATATGAATTCCCATAGAAATCTCGTTTCTCAAAGAAATATCAAAATCCATAAAGACAGCATTACTGCCAATCAAATCCGTTTAACAATAAATCAATAAAATATATTCGCAAAAAAAATCATCAATCTTTGATAATAAAAATCATTCTCAAAATAATTCAATGAATATATAAAATCCCCAAAACTGTATCTTTGCTTTACCCTTATCACTTTTCATTTCAATAAAACATTCCTCAATTCAGACTTTTTGAACATATAATTATTCATACTTCATAGCAATTAAAAGTCAAGAATATTTAAAGTATATATAATCTCCCCAATGACACACATACTAAAACACACAGGTCAGAGGATCAGGCTCTGATACCATTTGAGAGGACCCGTCCCGAAAATTCCCTCGGAAAATTCGAAACAGATCCTAATTAATCCCAAAAACTAAATAAAATTTTCTTTGCTCCCAAACCGCCAACACCCACCCACTGGGAACAAAGTTCGATCAATTCATTGATCGCTAATTTTGTTAATATATTCTTACTCGCTAAATACTCGATTTTTCCATTTAAGCAATCTAAATATAACGATAAATATATTCACATTTATACTCGTAGCTTATAATAATATCAGGAGGTTTACTCACCTTAATTTACCAGAAATGGTAAATATCCAGTCGAGATCGAGTCAGACCGCCGAAGGATCGCATCGGAGCACAACGCCACGATTCTGGAATCCGGTCAACGCCGGTCAACGCCGGTCGTCGTCGGTCAACGCCGGTCAACGGCTGGTCAAAGCCGTCAGTGGTCAACGGATGGTCAGCGTTGACTGGTCAACGTTGACTGGTCAACGGCTGGTCAACGTTGACTGGTCAACGTTGACTGAGCCGGGCTGAGTCTGGGCCGGGCCGGGTCGGGTCAGATCTAGCTGGGCCGGGTCGAAACTACTGGAAACGGGTCGAATCGACCCGATCGGGGTCGATTTTTCCCGGTGTCGATCCGGCCGCCTCGGCTGGAAATGGTCGTCGCCACCACACCAGAAAGAACCGGCATGAAAAACCCTACCGATCGGTGGGTGGCGCACTCTCGTTCGTCGCCTGCAGCGCCGCCACCCACGGTGGCCGATCCTCGAGTCGCCGCCGCTCCCTCCTCCGTGCTCTACCGGTGCCGATCTATGGCTCGAAATGACGAGGAGAGAGAGCTGAGCCCGATGCGGGGTGGCTCGCGTGCCGCCTTGGCCGGACGGCGGAGATCGGGGCACATTTCGGGATGAACAGTAAATCGGGGAGAGAGAGGGGTGAACAGTAGCTGAAGAGCTACAGTAAAATGCTACAGTAAATCGTAACATCCCGAAATGGAAAGTTACCCCCCTTTCCGAAAAAAAATCCTCCTTTTATAGTAAATTTTATGAACAGTAAAAATATTCCTCTGGTCATAACTTTCTCATACGGTGTCCGTTTCACGCGTGCCGCGTGTCCACGAACTCGTATCGTCGAGCTCCCCAACTTTCGTGAAGAAAACTTTTCCAAAATCACGAAGGATCACAAAGTCGACTTTTCCCCCCATTAAAACTTAAAACATTTTTCAAATTTAACCTCCGAAAATATTTCCGACATCGCGTGACAATTAAAATAAAGCGTACGAAATTCCAATATTCATAATTCAGATAAATTGGGTTCGGGATGTGACACAGACCCTGTGGCGCGGCAAATGGCAGTGCGTACCTCGCGGGAGAGGGAATCGGTGGTTTTGCCCGAGAACCGTCGAAGCAGCTACAGTGAAAGTCCGGCAAAAAGAGCGAGGGTATTTGATGCGGGGGCGTCAAGCTCAGCTGGGCCGACGGGGCGAGCCATAGTCCCGACTGTGGAGGCGGGTGGTCGTAGGACTCAGGAACCGGAATCCGTTCGTAGCTCTGGTGGTGGATTTAGCAGGCTTGTGGCTGGTATAATCGAAACCTTGGGGCTCGACCGGGAGGGGTCCTGGACTGAAAATCCGGGTGAGAGTATGGCGGAGCCCGTGGGACTGGCTCTACAGGTAAATGTGTTTCTGTGAGTCCTCTTCCGTGATGTGACATGAGCTGATGCTCCTTTTGCTTTCTTTTTTTTGGCAGCTGGCTCAGAGGTTTTATGTCGCCGGCCCCAGAATGGAGGCTGCCGCTATCCTGGAGAAGCGGGTGGAGGAGCTGGGTGTTAAGGTGGGTGTGGCGGAAGCCGAGCTTGCGAAGGAAAGGGAGGAAGGCGGCCGGCTGAGCGCGGAACTCGTGCGGGAGAGAGAGGAAGCCAGCCGACTGCTTGCCGCCCGTGATGGGAGGATTGTTGAGTTGGAGGCAAAAGTTTTGGAGCTGCAGGCCCAAATGACGGCGGTCGTTGGGGGACGGGAGAGGCTGGTGGAATCCGAACTTGCTGAAGTGGCTGATAAGGCCGTTGACGAGTTTCGGGAGTCGTCAGATTTTGAGGAGATGCTGGAAAAGGCTCGTACGGAGGGTATAAGTGACGCCTATCTGGAGTGGCGGGAGAAAGGGTGGCTCGACGCCGAGCGGATGGAGGCTGACATAGCCCTGATCGTGATGAGGGAGCAGGAGCGGGAGCTAAAAGGTGGCGGGTCGGGGGTTGTGGGTTCCGGGAGTGCTAGCTAGGGGTGTGTTCTGTATATATATCCTGTAATTGGTGTAGTCTCTTTAATGTCATAACTGCACATTGCAATGCTTGCCAATTACACTTTCGTTCCTTTACGATTGCTACTATTTAGGGTAAAAGCGTAGGTGTTCGATATTCCACGGCCTGGTAGAATAGATGCCCGTTGCGTCTATGATGTGGAATGTTGCCGGGCCTACGGCCGCGGTGATCTGGTAGGGTCCCTCCCATGTTGGCTGCAAGGCCAATGGCTTTTTCTGGACCTTCCTCATGACCCAGTCGCCGACTTGCAGCTTTCTCTCCCGGACCCTTCTATCGTAGTACCGGGCGACCCGCTGCTTGTAGGTTTGGTTTCGCAGGTGCGCTCGGTCGCGCCGCTCCTCGATGAGGTCCAGGTTGAGTAGTAAGCCGTCGGCGTTTGTGTCGGCGTCGTAATTCTCGACCCTGCCGCTGGGTATCTCAGTCTCCACAGGGAGCACTGCTTCACTCCCGAATGCCAAGCAGAACGGGGTCTCTCCTGTTGCCTCTGCTGCTGTTGTCCGGATGGCCCATAATACCGCGGGGAGTTCCTCGGCCCAGCATCCCTTTTTGGCATCCAGCTTCTTTTTAAGAAGAGTTTTGATGATCTTATTGACCGCTTCTGCCTGGCCGTTAGTCTGCGGGTGTGCTACCGAGGCAAATAGCATCCGGGTCCCCAGGGAGGCTGTGTACTGGATGAGATCTGCGTTGTTGAATTGCGTCCCATTATCCGTGATAATAGTCTGCGGCACCCCAAACCTACAGTAGATGTTTTTCCACAGGAATTTCTTAACCCGTTCCTCAGTGATCTTTATCAACGGTTCTGCCTCGACCCATTTAGTTTGGTAATCCACTGCCACAATGGCGTACTTGTATTGTCCTACTGCCACGGGGAAAGGGCCGATGATGTCTAATCCCCATTGTGCGAAAGGCCAAGGTGCCAACAGGATTGATAATGCGACTGCCGGGGCACGAGGTACCGAGGCGTACATGTGGCATTTGTGGCAGCCGCGTGATATTTTCCTGGATGCTGCCGCCATATCGGGCCAGAAATATCCCGCTCGGAGTGATTTGTGGGATAATGACCTTGCGCCGGAGTGATTACCGCATACCCCTTCGTGGATCTCTCGCATGATTGCTTCTCCTGCCTCCTTAGTCACACACCTCAGCTGGGGGAAGCTGTGGCCCCTTCGGTATAATTGGCCGTTAATGAGGCCATACCGGGCACACCGGAGGTGCAGCCTCCTGGCTTCCACCGCATCCTGGGGGCTGGTTTTATCGGTCAGATACTTGACTATTGGGTCCATCCAGCTCGGTGGTACCTGCTCTACCGCGAATATTTCGGAGATGGTCTTGCTTATACTTGGCTTTTGGAGGGTCTCGATTTTAGCTCTCCGGTACTCTGGGGGGTAGTTTCCGGTTGCTAGCCTCGCAAGGGCGTCTGCATGCCTATTTGCATCCCGGGGAATATGTTGGATCTTGGTGCCGCGGAAGAACCCGATCAGTGTTTTGGCCAAAGCCTGGTAGGAGGATAGCTGAGGATCTTTAACCTCGAACACCCCGTTCATCTGGTTGACTACCAAGCTAGAGTCGCTGTATATGTCCATGGATGAGATTCCCAGCTCCTTGGCCAGTTGCATACCGGCTATGAGGGCCTCGTACTCGGCAGCGTTATTGGAGGTGGTAAAAAGGAACCGTAGTGCATACTCGTACGATTGGCCGTCGGGCGAGATTATCAGGACCCCGGCCCCACTCCGTTTGGCGGTTACGGAGCCATCCACGTAAAGTTTCCAGCCGGTTGGCAGGTCTGGTTCGATCTTGGCGGTTTGTTCTGCCCCTGCGTTCTCGAGCGGGGCGGGATGGTCTTCTACCGCCATTGGGGTGAGCTCACATATGAAGTCCGCAGCAGCCTGTCCCTTGATGGCTGTTCGTGGGGCATAGGTGATGTCGAATTCCCCTAATTCGACTGCCCATCGCACGAGCCTCCCGCTGGTGTCTGGCTTTTGCAGGATCTGCCGCAGGGGGTGGTTGGTATATAAGGTGATGGAATGAGCCTGGAAATAGTGCCGGAGCTTCCTGGCGCTAACAATCAAGGCTAGAGCCAATCTCTCTATATCGGGGTACCGGCCCTCGGCTCCTGTAAGTCCCTTTCCCGCGTAGTATACCGGAAGTTCGAGCGTGCCCTCCTTTCTGACGAGAGCGGCGGAGACGGCGGCTGCGGATGCGGCTATGTAAAGGTACAACATTTCTCCCGGCAGTGGTTTGGATAGGAGAGGAACTGCAGCCAGGTATGCTTTGATGGACTGGAACGCTGCCTCATGCTCCGCAGCCCAGAGTATCTTCCTGGTTTGCTGTGCCTTGAGCAGTTTAAAGAACGGGACGCACTTATCGGTTAAACGGGAGATGAATCTGGCCAGGGCGGCCAACCGGCCGGTCAAGATCTGGACCTGGTTTCTCTCTCCTGGTGTTTCCATATCAAGGATTGCCTGGACCTTCAGCGGGTTGGCTTCTATCCCTCGCTGGCTGATGATGTGCCCTAGAAAAAGACCCTCTGAAATCCCGAAAAGACACTTCTTCGGGTTCAAGCGCATTCCGAATTTGAGCATTTTACCGATGACCACGGCCAAATCCCGGACGTGGGCCCCCGCAGTTAAGCTTTTGACCAACATGTCATCAACGTAAACTTCCACGGTTTTGCCCATCTCTTGTTCCAGCATTTGGTTCACCATCCGTTGGTAGGTGGCGCCGGCGTTTTTTAGACCGTACGGCATCCTCTTATAGCAGTAGGTGCCTCGGTCGGTTGTGAATGACGTGTGTTCTTCATCATCCGGGTGCATCCGTATCTGGTTGTACCCGGCGTAGGCGTCCATGAAGCTGAGCAGCTTGAAGCCAGATGTGGAGTCAATGAGCTGATCAATCCGAGGGAGCGGGAAGCTGTCCTTTGGGCATGCCCGGTTTAGATTAGTGAAGTCCACGCACATACGCCACTGACCGGCTGCCTTCTTCGGTACCATGACCACGTTGGCGAGCCAGCGCGGGTACTGGACTTCCCGGATGAAACCTATGCCCATGAGTTTCTGCACTTCTTCTCTAATCGCCTCATACTTTGCCGGGCTGAAAGACCTCCTCTTTTGCCTCGTCGGGGGGACGCTGGGTAATGAGTTTAGCCGGTGAACGGCTATCTCTGGGGATATGCCCGGCATGTCTTCGTAGGACCATGCGAAAACCGAACTGTGGGCCCGGAGAAAGGCGATGAGTTCTTCCCTGACGACCGGGTCGAGTTGTGTCCCTATCACTATGCTTCGGTCCGGGTGGTCTTTGGAAATACAGATGACTTCGGTTTCCTCCACGGCCGAAGGTCGCTCTGGTTTCTCGGTGAACGTGAATCGCCTAACTCTACCTGGAGCGATGTCATCACGGGGGTCAAGACTCAGATCCGGCGCTGGTACTCGCTGAGCGGTTGTAAAGACCTCGGCCCGCTTCCTCCCGTGGGTCAGGGCTTCTGCGTAGTACTTACGGGCGATTCTCTGGTCCCCGCGTATAGTTATAACTCCGGCTGGTGAAGGCATTTTCAACATCAGCATGTGGCCGGCAATGAACGTTTTGAGCCTCCATAACCCTGGCCGACCGATTATACCATTGTACGACGACAGGCAGTCGACGATGATGAATTCCAAATGCTCTGTTTTCGTTCTGTCTCCCTTGCCGAAAATGATTGGTAGGTAATCGGATCCTAGAGGCTGGACTACCTCACCGGAGAAGCTTATCAGCGGCTCGTTATCCTGGGATAACTTGTTCCTCCCTCTTTGCAATCCTCGGTACGCGTCTCGGAACATTACGTTGACAGAGGCTCCGGTATCGATCAGCATACGACTGGTTATCCAGTGGTCTATTTGGACCGTGATAAGGAAGGGGTCGGTGTGCGGTTGGATCACATCCTCCGGCTCTTCATCCTCATAGAAGGTGACCGAATTCCATCCGGTTTTAGCGGCTTGGACGCTTCGTTCTCTGAAGGCGTAAATCTCCCTCCCCCGGATTGATCTTAGGCACCGCTTCTTTGAGCTCCGGGTGAGCTGACCGATATGGTCCCCGCCGTGGATCATGTTAATGCTCCCGTGTACCTCGATCCACCCGGGGGTTCGCGTGCATATGGTCCCTATCGGCCGAGCTCGCGGTCGGTCCGCCCTGGGGCTGCCGGGGCGGGCTTGGTCTTGTACGACCGTCTTCCGATCTGGGATCCGAAGGTCCGGTTCATAGGGTTTTCTTGCTGGCGATGGAACCGGGGCCCGTGGTGTCCGCTCTGCTGACACAGCTACCTGGATCCGAGCTGGGTGCCCAAAAGGTGGTCCTCTTCCTGGTCGGGGATCATTGTCGCTGCTTCGCCGGGGTTGCCACTCCTTTCGCGCTTCTATCCCCCTGGCGGCTACAGGTACCCGGCTGATATGTAGCCGCCCGGCTTTGCCTCCGTGAGTGGATGGCGGTATGCCATCTGAGATCCGCTTGGGCGCCTTGTTCCCATATGTCTCTTGTTCTGCCTGAGCATGCCTAACGGCCACGGTCATCAGCTCGTCGTACGCCAGCGGCCCCTGCGCTTGTAAGTCGTATGAAAGTTCCCCAGCTCTTAATCCTTGCTTGAAGGCCATCCCCGCAATCCTCTTATCCAAGTTTCTTACCCCGGACGTGGCGACCTGCCACCGGTTAACGAAGGCGCGTAATGGTTCGTGGCTAGCCTGCATGCAATCGAAGAGGACCGTCGATGGCCGGGCTGTCGTGGCTTTAAGGACGAACCGGCCGACGAACCTATCGGCCAACTGTGCGAAAGTTTCGACCGAGTCCATCGGTAGCTCGTAGAACCAACCCAGTGCCTCCCCTACGAGCGTTTCTCGGAACATGTTGCAGCTCACGGCATCCGAATAGGCCCTAGCGCTTGTCTTCGACTTGAAGCTATCCAAGTGCCGGTACGGGCAGCTTGTTCCCGAGTATGTCAACTTCAGAGGCCTCTGGTCGCCAGATCCCCCCGTTTCCCGGATCCGGCGTGGGAAGGGTCCAGTGCGCTCGGTAAACCGCGCGCCGTCCTGCGGTCGTCCCGCCTTCCGCTCGCTGGTCTCCATGCGGCTTTTTATGTCCGATACCGAAGCGGAAAGTGCCTCGATCGTTCGCGCGGTGGAGCTATCCCGCTCATCTGAAGCCTGATCTGCGCGGTACGGGAGCTTGACTGGGCCGGAATCTTTCAGAGCCTCTGAGAAGAGGGGTACGGGCATATGGACGGTCTTCCTCCTGCCCGTAGGCAGCCCTATCTCGAGATGCGGGAATTCGCTAGCCTTGCTCGCCGTGTGCGAGGCCGCCCGAGGAGTACCCAGCTGGCCTTCTCGCTCTAGGGTCGCTAACAGGGCGGTGGTTACTGCCTTCAGTTCCCGACTTCGGGCCTCTGCTTTTAACCGATCCTGATCGCCCTCCTTTCGCAATCGCTCAATTTCTGCCTTCATCTTTCTTATTTCCCCTGCTCCCACTGGGTCGGGATTCTCTGAGACTTGACGATCGTGAGCCTTGTTCTGAATAGGAGGAAGTGCGAACCTCGCACCGACCTCGGCCTTTATGCTACGGGCCGGGCCGGGGAACTGAATTCGCGCTTCCGGACTTTTTTTGCGGTCGGGGGAAAGAACGAACCTCGCACCGATCGCGGCCCCTGCGTGTGGGGCCCGGTCGGGGAACTGAATTCGTCCTTTCGATCCTTCCGTGCTTGTCTCTATCTCTCTTCTTTCCATGGCTTCCGGACTGTGGTTTTAGCGATCTCTTTAATGGGTCCCCAGGGCCCTGCTTTCCGGCACAGCGACACTGACTTTTTGAACGAGTTCCCACAGACGGCGCCAATTGTTTCTGCCTAAACCCGGGGGTCTTGGTAGATACTTGATGAATCCGACTCGATCTCCTGCAATCCTGCTTACTAAGGGGAACACCGGGCGGGCCGGCCTTCACCTCTCCGATGCTTAAGTTAGTATAGTTGGAATATATATAACCTGGGCACGTATGTAAGCAGGGAGGGAGACAAGTTACCTCTTTATGGTGGTAGTCGAGGCCCGTATATAGGTGGTTGAGGGTGAGGGCTGGCCTTGCCCTTCGATGTGGGACTGGTTCCCTTCTGTTTGGATATTCTGGTGCCCTCTTTGGCAGGCAGGCGCCCCTGGCCCCAGGACCCTTGGAGGCAGGATAGACCGCTGGGCCCCGAGGCCTGGTGCTGGTGCTCCGATCCTGAGTCCTGGGCCGGGCTCTGGTGTACTTGCCGCGGGTCTGTGGGCTTGCTGTAGCCCCTCTGCGGCTACTGTCAACACCTTCGATCCGAACCCGTTCCGGGCAGGGGTTGAAGAGTAAGATCCTGAGAGATCAGCAGATGAAGCGTAGAGATGGGGGTGGCAGAGACTGTCTTGACACCGAAGTAGAGTGGCACATAGACGTCCGCTACCTACAATCTCTCGATTATGCAATGAGTTCAATAGCCCAGCGTTGTCCACGGTTGTCCGATTCCCCTTCATATGGAGGAAGACAACTGGCCTATTGAAGCTCATTGCTCCTCTCTCCTGAGAGGAAGGTACCCCAAACCGCATCCATGCTAGGCTTCCGGCCGATGCGCTAGGGGGGTGCCAAATCGACAGCTACCAATCTATAATCACATCCGCCCGGAACATAACATGGGATGTTATGGTTCGGGATTTGTTTAACATAGGGTGTTATGATTCGGGGTGTTCAGCAGAACATCCGAACTAGATCTGGTGGAAAGGATTGAGGAAGCCATAGCGGCTGGTAGCAGAACCTAAGGGAAGAAACGCTGAATAACATTCTAAGGCAGTTTTTTGGGGTTCTCGGGTCTAGCCGGAGGGTGTTGCTTTTATAGCCTCACTTAGAAGCAATCCAAGGGCTGAGATGAACTTGTGCAATTATTAGGCAGTTAGAGGTTGGAACAGTTTCCCGTTTTAAAATTCAAATTCATGAGAAACAGTTCTACAGTTTTCTGATAGCATGGATAAGACTGATGCGCAGGGTTTGGTTTACGAATCAAACTGAATAGGGCTTAGTAAATGGGCTCATATCATTAAACTCAGTGAATGAAATACATCAAGCCAGTTTTTATGGGCTAAAGCCGAAACTCATACAGATGCAGGCCCAACCGTTTGATGGTGGCCTTGGTCTTGCTTACCCCACGATCAAACTCTGCTGTTCCCTTCTTTGCTCGCGTCCGCTCCTCTTGTAACTTACTCCCCAGGGCCTTCTGTTGATCTACTTCATTGGCGCGCTGGATTCGTTTCTGGCGGAGGAGGGAAATTTGCTGGTCTATGGCTGCCTTCTGATCTTCAAGTTTAGCTATCTCAGCCGCTTCTGGGTCGCTAGTAGCCAGGGCGACCAAATCTTTGTAAGCACGAGCAGCATCCGCGAGAGCAGTCTCAGCTTCCTTAAGCTTGGCATGTTGAATGGACCGGGCAGGTAAACGCTCGTGCAGGCTCCTTAGCTCCGCGGGCAGCCGGAGGAGAGAAGCGTTGACTTCAGCTTGGACCTCGGGGGGCAAGTGCTGGAAGTGGTGCTTAAGGACCTCAAGGGCAGAGGTGAGCTCATCCGCCACTTGAACATCTGCCGGGTCCTTCTCTCCTAGGCGTTCTAGGATTCCCCATGCCCTCTGTACCTCTTCAGGGCTTTGGGGAGGAAGGAAGGGATCTTCAGCCAAGATGAATTCAGGGACTGTTTGTTCCTGAAGATCTGAGCCCGATCCGCCAGGGGTCGCGGAGGGCTGATTTGATGAAGACGCCGCGACCAGACCTTCGGGGGTTGGGGTTTGCGGCAGGGAGACCTGTGCAGTTCCACGGAACCAGAATCCGTTGCCTGTGGGACGGTGCTGGTGGTCTCCACATCATCATCATCATCATCCACCTGTTCATAAAAAATGGTTAGGAATGGTTCTAACTAAGGAAAGATAGCTCTTCAAGTGGATTTTACATCATACCTCAATAGCCTCTGAAAAAGGGGTTTCCTCTGGCTGACTCAAAGGAGATCCGTGCTGCCCTGCTTGCTCTTCCTGAGCTGTATCAACTGGATTAGCAGCAGGGGTTGGATCTTGTTCAACCTGGGGGGCAGCATCCACCACCAGGGGGGTGGCATTCATGGTTGCCACTCTCTCTTCTTCCACCTGCTCATAATCAAGGGGGATTGGAAGCAATTCAGACCAAGGGAGGTACCAATTTAGAACATAGGGAATACATACCTCCGTCAACGGGGTCTCTTCGGGCAGAGGAGATCCGGGCCGCCCCGCTTGTGCTGGCTGATCGGCTTCAAGGGGAGCGTCAGCAGGGGTTGAAACTGGTTCAACCCGGGGGGCAGCACCCGCCAGAGATTCCACGCCAGCTAGAGCCTCTTCCTCTGCCGGAGATAGGTCAAGTGCAGGGGAGGATGGCTCGTCAGCCGTTGGTTGTTCTGCGCCCTGAATCGGCTCCTCTTCTTCTTCTTCTTCTTCTTCTTCTTCTACTTCTTCTTCTGCCTCGTGCTCCTCCTCCCAAGTTGAGTCTGAGGTCAGCAGATGTGGAGTTGAGGAACTGCCAGGAGCGCCACATAGCGTGAGCAGAGGCCTATCTGTTGGGGCCTCCGCCATAGTAGCATCTGGGTTTTCCTCCGCCTCCGGTCCAGTTTCTGCAGCAGCACGAAGGGTCAGGATTGGTTGGATAGAACTCTGACTAACTGCGAGGGCTAGACTAGAGGAAGTACCTGCATCAAGACAGCGCAGAGGAACAGGTTGAGGAAGACTATCGCTGCAAAGTTCACGAATATAGAGGTCCAGATAGTCATCGTCGGAACTAGAAGAATCTGCTTCTTCAGAAGGGTTAGAGGACTCACCAGAGGAGATCTCTATCACCGCAGGGTCTCGGCTGGTGGCGGAAGCGGACGAGGAACGCTTCCTCCGAAGTGTCTGCAGGGAGGGATAAAGATGGGATATCTACGTTATGTAGGTATCTATTTGAACTCATAGTTAGAGACGTAGGGGGAAAATTGAGCTTTTAAGAGTACTTACAGGTATGTCCTCCTCCTCATCCGCCTCAACAATAGTTTTGCTTTTCTTGGGGGGCGGATGAGCTCTGCATTCGGCCTTCCGTTTTCCTTTGTCCATTGGGGTTTGCTCAATTGCCTAGTTTATTAAACAATCAAGATTACGCGAGAGTTTTTTTTTGGGCAAACCGAAACAGTAGTTTCAAATGGGGGCATATTACCTTTCTTAGGGGCAGGTCAACATATAGTGGACCGCCGTGTAGCACTTCTTGATCCGCTGGGGTAAGTTGCCCACCCCGATGCAGAAAGAACCTCTGGAAGTAGAAGACGGAGGGTCGTCGGAAGAGCGAACCTCGCATGCGTGACCACCATAGCTGATATGAACCCGTAGAGTCCAAAGAGGCCCTGAGGTCTGAGTAGCAGTCCGGGTTTCGCAGGACGAGTAGCTCTAGCTCTGACCCGTCGCTGGCATCAGGCGACCGCGGATATTTTCTGGTATTCCGCCATGCCGAGAACAGATTCGCACTTTTCAGCGGCGGATACGGCAGGATTTGAGTCAGGCCGAACTGCCGAGCAAAGAAGTGGGGTGCGTAAACCTCGTGGCCCGAGGATTTCTTGTCACTATGGATGAACGGCAAGTCCACCATGGAGACGCATTGAATAAAAATCCTTTGACCTTTGGTTTCTTGTCTGCTGGAGGGGAGGAAGCCCCGGGCTAGCCCGCGTGGATACTCCAAATGGATCAGCCGCTGTGCCTCGGTAAAAAATTCCTTAGCAGATGTACTGAAGAAGATGTCGAGGCAGACAGCGTAGCTGAGGTCAGGACTAGCAGCGCATCCGGCATACTCTTGCCCCACCACTCGATCGGGCCTTGAATCCCTCTTCATGGTTGGGCTGAGTTGAGGAAAGTGCATTTGGCACCAAATATCCAGAATCCAGAGGGGTCCGGATTGTGCACACCTCATAGGCACGACGGATATCTGGTGCAAGCAGCGGTAGAGTTGGGCCAAAACGTGTTGGGCGAGGCCAATTTCGTGGCCAGCATAGATTACCTCCGCCATTCGGTGGTAGAGCTTGGTCATCTTGTTGGTTTGGGAGCAGAACACGAATTTGTTGAGCCAGAAAGATAGGAAGGCTACTCCGCTGATGTCACCACCCAGCTGGGAGGTATCGTTCTTCCACTTCTCGAAGCCGGCGGGCTCAATCCCACCAATAGCGCTTTTGGGGGCTAGCCTCTCGGGGTAGTAGCGCTCTTCAAAGGTGTGGGGGCCAAGTGGGAACCCAAAGCCGGCATAGAGATCAAGTAGGGTCACGGAGGCGTGACCGAATTTGAACTCGAAGGCATTGGCTGTGGGATTCCAGAGGCTCATCAGTGGGACAAGAGCGCACTTGTTACCTCCTTTTGGGCTGAGGCTGAAGCAAAGTTTGATCGCGTCAGCAACCCCAGCTTTCCTCCAGATTTCTCCGTCGAGAGGACGCCGTTCTGCATACCAGGCTGTCATGTAGGGCTTCACCAGCGGCCAGGCGGCATGGTTCACGGGGCATTGGTGAGGATCTTTCTGGAAATTTGGGCACTCCGCCGGTTCGTCAGAGCGGAAGAGCGCCGGAAGCGGGCGTGCCGGGCTATCAAGGATCTGATGGGCTCCGTTGTTATCATCAGGATGATAGGCCACCACGAAGGGACCCAGGGTGGCACGGTCCTCTTGAGGAAGGCTAAGGTTGGTCCGGTCATCTTCCCCGGAGCATTGGAGAAGAGGGAGGAGTTGAGCTTTGGCTTGCTCCGCCACGGGGTACTGAATAACAAAGTTCTTTGAAGGGGCCATTTGTTTTGAATCTGGGTTTTCTTCTGATTTCGGGCTATTGAAGAAGAAGAAAAGGTGGTCTGAGGGAGAAACCGAGGGGTCTCTGTTAGAATTTATAGGAATCCGAAAGGGGTTCTTGTTTCGTGAAACGCTGGGTTTCGCAGCAATTAAGGGTTTAGGTGAACAGTGTTACCGTTTTGAATTGGGAAATTGTGATTGGCGAGGAAACGGCGCAACAGTCCAGTCATTTAAATTGCTGCGGATGAGCCAGCGTTTGGGGCTCAGTCTCTCTTCTATTTCGTTATACCTCAATATCGGAGACTGGGGGGCAATGTTTGGGCCACAATTGGAATTTATTTCAATTGGGCTTTCACCCCGAGGCCCGGAGGGGTTTTGATCAGAGTCAAAACCTTTAAGTTTAGACTTTCCCGCCTCGTTGGGGGAAGTTAGGCTAAGGCGCGGAAGTGAGTTGCGACCTAATCAGATTGGGGTTGTTTTGTAACAATCCAACTACACAATATATGAATCTCCTTAGGTGATTAGGTGTAGATACTGATTGATGTGATAGGGGGTTGTTTCGATAGCAATCCATTAGAGGAGATATTTGTTGGAGTTGAGTGCAAAATAGCAATGTAATGATGCGCACGTTAGGCTATCATCAACTAACAACTACGAATCATGCTGTACCATGCTGCACCATAGGAAGTGTTAGGGGAACCGGCCATACTGCACAGTAACAGAAGCATAACAAGCAAGGTCATGACGTGTTGCTCTAAACTGCAAGACTTCAGCATCGACCATACTTCCAACAGTATCTCCGCCGATTTGATTGGAGGCAAGACAAGGAAGGACACTCCTAGTGAGTCGCGGGATCCGCCAGGCTGAAGGTTACAGCCCTGGGGTCCCTTGACCGTATAAATATAACCCTTCTGACATCTAGGAACAGGTTCTCAACCAAACACAAACAACCACAAGTTCTAGCGCAACGCTAACTTGCCAAAGCCTCTCCGGAGCAACTCACGCAACCCGCCTCCGCCCTACGACGGATCCAATCTCGTACTTGTGCCGAGCATTTGCTGAGCCTCACGCAACCCTCCTCCGCCCTACGATTGATCTAATCTCGTACTGGTGCCGAGCATTTGCTGAGCCTCACGCAACCCTCCTCCGCCCTACGAGCGATCTGATCTCGTACTTGTGCCGAGCGCTTTGCTGAGCCACTCACGCAACTCGCCTCCGCCCTATGACGGATCCAATCTCGTATTTGTGCCGAGCATTTGCCGAGCCTCACGCAACCCTCCTCCGCCCTACGATTGATCTAATCTCGTACTGGTGTCGAGCATTTGCTGAGCCTCACGCAACCCTCCTCCGCCCTACGAGCGATCTGATCTCGTACTTGTGCCTAGCGTTTGCTGAGTCTATCAAGTCAGTCCGCTACCCCCGGTAGCAATCGAGTCTGTCAGTCCGTTACCCCTGGTAGCAATCGAGTCGTCACTCCGGTGACACACCCGTGGTCTTGGAAACAGCTCTGCTTTGCTTCTCCGGATCAAAGTAAGATCCTCAATCCTCGAGGGGTTGGGAAAAAAATCCTGGTAGAGAGTTCTATTCAGGTCTTGTTCGAGCCCTGTACGCCGGCTTAGTCAGCGCCCGCGTAACAATCGCTTGACCAGGAAGTCAGAGTCGAATTGGGAGCAGACGAGGCGACTCGCCAGGGGGTCGCACGCAGTCGAGTTGCACCGCTCCAAGGGTGCTGGCACGCCTAAGCACAACACGTAACCACAAACCAGTGCTGACTGTTCGCCGGGTTCGAAACCCGCCACGAACATCCTTCTTCTTCTGCTGCTGCTGCTGAAGGGGACGTACAGCTTGTTCGCCTTGCTGCAGGTTTTGGGCGCCGTCCATTCTCTCTCTCTCTCTCTCTCTCTCTCTCTCTCTCTCTCTCTCTCTCTCTCTCTCTCTCTCTCTCTCTCTCTCTCTCTCTCTCTCTCTCTCTCTCTCTCTCTCTCTCTCTCTCTCTCTCTCTCTCTCTCTCTCTCTCTCTCTCTCTCTCTCTCTCTCTTTCTTGTATGTGTTAATTTCTCCTGTGTTGTTTCTCGATCTGATCATGTCTATTTATACTGTCTTCTCTCTCTCTCTCTCTCAACTTGGACACTCAATCACTTAGTGTCTCATTTGTATGAGTTGACCATGTCTTAACTTATTCATTGGCGTCCCATTTACAGGTTGCATTATTCATAAGTAGAATATATATTTGGTGGTGATCGAATTGCTTAGTCTGTTGCATAATTAATTTGTCCCATATATACCATAGTTTTAGTTTAAAGTTTTTGCATGATCATCACCGCAGATATGCGTGCAGAAAGGTATTCACATGCCTCTGAATACGCAAACCCTAATTAACATAGCTACTTGCCCCCATTTGTTCTTTTACTTGTATTTGGGTACATAATCACCGATCATATCTTCCAGCAGATAAATACAGAGAAAGAACAGACCCGTCAACTACTACGTACATATAATGCAAGCAATATGACAATAATGATCGACAATATATACCGTATTTATCATATCTCCTCCGATCCTCTTCATCATTATTGAACTTTTGGAAGGATCAAATGAATCATATATATTTTCTGGATACACAGCTAGCCTATTTATCCTACGACATGATCGAGTTAATTGAAAATGAAAGCATTTGACGCGGTCGATCGACTCGCCAATGACATAGGGTAGCTAGAATCACATGCTGCAAGTCCTAAAAATGGAAGCTAGCTAAATTAACTATGGAAGCAGCTCACTGCATCTTCCAGTGGCATATACGTACGTACGTATGTGAGCTGGTGATATATGTAATCACAATTGCCCCATTTCTACGTACTTTTGGTCTTCTACTTCTACGCACTGGACTCGATCTTTCGTCGTACGTATTTCTTGCCTTTTGGAGGATGCAGTGAGCTATTATGTTCGATAATATAGATTGTATGCATATGTATATATATACGTGCATATATAAATAGTGGTCACGTATTTGTGCTAGCTGATCACATACATATGCCATTGGAAGATGCAATACGTTAATTAGGTGCTTGCGTAGTGATTTAGCTTCCATTTATGGGAGTTGCCGCTAGCTAGTTTGAATTATTACTTGTGCTAGCTGATCGATGTCATTGGCGTGAAAAGCTTTGATTTTTAATTTACTCATGTTGAAGGATACACAGCCAGATAATTTGTTACATTTGATCCTTCTACTTACTAAACTTAATTTCGTTATTGTCCAATGACTTCGAATTACTAATATTAACTTTCCTGTTAGTTGATATCTCAGCACCTCTAAAATCATTCATCCTAATTAATAAGTAAGTTACTCTACATAATGACACTCGATCAGTGAGCTTTTCCAGACTTAGTTCTTACAAGATCGAGTATTTGCCGATAATCGTTTGTTGAAGTGAAAGGTTCCTTGGAGCAAAATAAAACGAACTTGTTGGAGCAAGATACTCTTGCATGCGAATCTTGGAAATTCATTTGTTGGCTTTAGATGTTGGAAAGGTAATATATATATATATATATATATATATATATATATATATATATATATATTCCGCTTAATGTTAATGACAATGTTCAATTTTGAAGAACTTGGCGTTGTCTGACCTAAGAATCTAAAGATACATATAAACAGTTGGCTCAGAATCTGACACTACACATATGTGAGGGTACGTACGTAGCCACGTACCGAACTTTCACTTCATTCCTCGCAAAATATTATTTTTTTCGATTCGATCATTGAGGCTCGATTTGTGATTCTTCTGCCCTTTTCCTTTTAGTTTTCTCTACAAATTTCATTATTCAGTTATTATCGACTTTGAAATGTCGGGAAGATATGAGTGTATGACGATATATAGACAAGTAGTATAGACAAGTAGAGATTATTTTAGCCGGAAAAATCAAAGGGTGATCGATAGAAGAGAAAACAAATACACACATACATATAGACATATATACAAATCGGCAATAATGAAGATTTGAGATGAATTCTAAATCCTATAAACTGAAAATAAAACCTAAATTAACATATATACAAGTGATCATCAACCAAACACATAATTAAGCACAAAAACACACCAATAACACATAGCAATTTCGACACAATCAAGGCAGCAAGTAAGTTCGACATCTATATGCAAATCCTAATTTCAATTCTAATTAAAGACCACCAGCAGTTCATTAATCGTTAAAACTTCTTAAAAATACTTAGAATCAACTCCAGCGTATAACCTAAGTTATGCTAATCAGTTTAAAAACATACCAGCGTAGAATTTAAACACAAAGAGCACATAAGACTATAAGCCGAATTGGAAACATGAAACATGTAATAGCGTCACCTATCATATTCACATACATGTTCTTGAATCTTAACTCTATAGACAACTTAGATTAAAACAACTCCAGCATATGAAATAACCTGAGTAAATCTCTAGCACATAAAACTGAAATCCAAGAAACAACCATTGACAAGGGCTGCCTTCGAACAACAATTTATCTAAAGCATTCAAGAAACAAATCAAGAAAAATACATACAAGCATCGAAATCTATTGCCCTAATCATGTTGTTAAAATCGTTACATGTTACAAGTTGAAAACAAAACACGAAAATCAATCCAAGAACCAAAATTCATGTAATGTATTCAAAACCAAAAACTCTACATAGACTTTAATAAAATCGTAAATTACACAATCAAATAAAGAATACAAAGCCATAGGTAGAAGTCACACTTTAAAAAACCTTAAGAAAAATCTTCAAAAGTATGGTGAATGATCGGAAGTACGAAGGTGAATCAAATGGAATTATGGCTAAGTAAACTATCTAAAATTTTGGCAAGTGCTTGGCTCGACTGTATAGTGGTGAGGTGATAATCTTCTGTTCTGAAACCGCGCCTATTTATAGAGAAAATACTAGGAGAGGCCGGCAAGAAGGATGAAACCATAGTGAATTAGGTTTCCTTCTCTTTCTCAACTTCATTGCTTGGCCAACACTCGATCTTCTAGACTCTTCCTTTGACTGAACTTTGCACTTGAATCTTCTCATTAAGTAAGTATGAACATGTCCAATAAGTCTTTAAGTCTATCACAGCTGATCCGTGCATCAAAAGTCCAAAGGAAAGCTTTCCTTACACAACCGGGAAACCACTGTTTCTCAGTAAATTTGACCTTACTTCAATAAATCCGACATAACTCCCTCCTCAGTGCTCCGATGGATGTGATTCCAAGTCCTGGAGAAACTAGACTCATAGGGATTTCTATCCATATAAAGCACGTCCTCTGTTTCCAAGTGAAGTGTCGTACAAAAGTCCTGGAAGTCAAGACACAGTCCCAGGAAAATCCTGGTAGTCCCTGGATCGTTTTGCTCAAACTGCCAAGTTGCAGCCATCTTTTGGGTGACTTTCCGAGCTCCAATTGATATGCATTTTGCCATAATATACTTCAGCTTGCCAAATATATGCCTGCCAAATTTGATCAAATTTGGAAAAGAATAAGTCAGTTTAACACAAGCCTCAAAATCACGAAAACAACATATTTTGTACTTTTTTCTTAGATTTCTATACTTAATCGTTTTTATGACAATTAAACACATTTTTCCGAAACTCTACCAAAACGACACTAAACTATATTATAACTCTATCTTACTCTAAATAGACTTAACAAAACACAAATACGGGATAATAACACATTAATATCGTCGCACATTGTGCTCCAAAAGCTGGAAGATGTGGGAAGACATGAACTAAATTGTAGCTAGATATATATATATATATATATATATATAGGAGTGTGAGGCTTTACCAAGTTGGTGCTTTTTATTGTTTTCTTTTCTTTGTTTTTAATTATCCTTTTAGAATTGAGATTGGACGATTGGTTATTAATCATTTCGACAAATTTATAGGTTTCCAATTACATAAAAAGAATCCCATGATTTGATTCAAGTCAATAAAGAAGATCGACTACCGATCGTGTAACTCTGAATTTCCTATCGCAGTCCATGCATGCATGCATGCTACGTACTGGCTCGTCTCGAGTTACCCATCTCTTGTAAGAAGTCCGATTAACGGGACTATTATTTTACGTGGCAACAGTTCTGCTGGCCAAAAACTTAACGTACGTGAAGCTAGGTCACCCGTCACCGTACACTACCAACACCCAAATTGCAAGTCCAAGCAAAGCACAGAACCAGCCCAATGATGAAGACAAGGGTAACTCCAAGCAACGCTTCTTTTTGACGAACTCCAACCTCATATATACAGAATGCTCGATCTCTGAATTCCAAGAATGTTTAAATTCTAATAAATTTCAAGCCACTCATATATATATATATATAAAGTTGTACACATAAGACGAAAAGCTGAAATATATTAGAACGTTCTATATAAAGTTCGAAAAAGCTGAAATATATTAGAACGTTCTATATAAAGTTCGTAGCCGTGATCATAAATATCTCACCTAGCTCATTGGCTTCCATCGCATGCTACTTTGGAAACCCTAACGTTTCTCTCACAAAGTTCCATTTCTATATATTCTTACCAAGCCTACGATTACCGGCCAGAAACCACACGAGGTTCAATTTATGAATGCTGCTTGTCTTATCAATAAGACAGGAAGAAGCCGATCCAAGAAGTCAGACGAAGAAGAGAAGCAATACCCGGCCAGTTCCCCTCAAGTACTTTACATATATACCCCAAGTTGCAACAACTATCTCAAGGTTTGATGAGTCGAATGTACTACGGAGAGCTTTGAGGATTTACTCCATTAATTATATTGTCAAGAATCGATAAAGACTAGTAATCAGAAGTTAATATTTTCTTCAGTCTTTCATATCTTGTATATTCAACAAGACAACAACATCAGGTATTATTGTAATTAAATTAGATTCCAAAAAATTTCCGCTATAGTCATGTAAACAAGGGTCATTTGGATTATATGTTCGATATCTAATGCCATATCAAGCATAGAAAGAATTCTCGCTGTACAATATCAGTTGCTGTAAGTTTACGTTCCTTTATAATTTATTGCATGCCCTTAATAAACGATCTGTCAACTTCATTTTGGGTTTTGCTTTCTTGTTATCCCAGATAGCTAGGCTACGGCATTGATTCTCAGCTGCTCATATATATGTATGCTATATATATACAGTACTATTTTTCAAACTGAAGATGATCGAGTTTTTTGGGGGTCTGATAAGACCGATTGCGAGCTTGAAGCCGCAATTAAGAACAAATTAAAGAATTTACGTACGTGATTGAAACTAACTATATATGGGGCTGGAGATGAAATATATAGCTATAGAAAAATATTTAAATTAAAAAAGGATCGAAATTAAGAAATTTCAAAACACATCATGTGTAACTCTCTCTTCATTTGTTTTGTTGCAACTGTTAACGTAAGTAACTCTCCTCTAACTCTCCTCGGGTTAGAGGAGGCAGAGGGGAAATTGGCTAGCTCTACTAATTGACAGCAATCGGCTTAAATCAAATGAACTAACATGCACGTACCTGACTGTCAATAAAAAAAAAAAATTGCGTGTACCCAAGAAAATAGATCTAGTACGACATGTACACGTACACGTACACGTACACGTACACGTACGTAAGAGAGGAAGTGAAATATATGGCTTAGAGAAGGTCCAGCTAATAATAATGAAATAAGAATAGAGATCTAACATAAAAATTAAAAATTAAAAAAACAAACACTACTGGAACTATGGAATGAAGCGACGAAGAATGAAACGGGAAAACCAAAAGTCGTCGCCTCAACATATCCAAGCGACCAATATAGGATTTGCCGCTTCACAAAAAGATGGCGATGACTTTTGATCAATAGTCGTCGTTCAAAAAAGAATGAAACGACGAATAATGACATTTTGTCGTCTCAGTTTATGAAAGAACCAGGTTTTGTAAAATGTAGCGACGATAATTCAACAGTTATCGCTCATGTTTTTTTGAGGCGACGATATTCACAAACGTCGTCGCTATCTAATAAACTAAGCGACGAATTTTGACAATCTTCGTCGCTTCGAGTTTTCAAATCTGCTATAAAGCCCTCGGCTTAGACAAAACACAGAAGGTCAAAAATATTCGTCAAAACACTGTAGCAGCTGCGAAAAATCTCCAAAACAGCTGATTTCGTCAATTTCGGGGTCCGTAAGCTTGTGTCTTCTCTTCCAATTGCTTTGTAGGTTAGTATAATCTGTCATCTTCATTGTAATCACCATATTTTGGTTTGATTGGTTGAATTTAGTGTTTGATTTCTTGAGTTGGATTTGGTTTATAATGTGTTTTGTGTTGTTTTTAGTGTTGGGTGTTTGAATATATGATGGAGTTTGTGTTGATTTTGGTGAAATTGAGATTAGGTTTGTTAGTTTGGGAAATTCTGATATTTAGTTAAATTTAGTGAAATTGAATTTTAGTTAATTTAGTTAAATATAAATTTAGTGAAAATGAAATTTTGTGAAGACGATAAAATTTAGTGAAAATTACAATTTTATGATGTAATTTGTTTGTGTTGTGTGTGGATTGTGATAGTTAGGGTTTCTGAAACATGCGAGTGACTTAGTGAGGGAGTGTAGTGCCGTGTGTAAATTTAAGGTTTCATATTATATATAATTGTGGTGTTTATCAGCTTAGAACTCCCGTTTGAGAATCAACAACTCATCTAGTTGATCGAGATGAGTTGTTGATTCTCGAATTGTCCCTTTTTTGGACACTTTAGGCGAACACGAGTTTGTTGGTCCTTTTTCTATTCATGTGGTTTCCGTTGCAGTTTTGGGATAGAGTTTCGACAGTGTCTCTCTACAATGTTCCTCGAGTGCAAATTAGGTTGTTTAGATTTTTGTGCACTTGAGGAACTGTAGGGAGATGCTGCCGAAATTTCCCAAAACTGTAGCAGAAACCGCATGAATAGCAAAAGAATCAACAAAGTCGTGTTCGCCTGAAGGGGATAGGACCCAACCTGGAGGAATAAGGAGAAGAAGTGTTGGGACAGGTTTTTATTGTATCATAAATGTTGTGTGTTGACCTTACGCATATCGTCTGTTTATGTTATGACAGGAAACATGGATGATGTTCCGGACAAATCTTTTATGAATCTTCATTTTACACACACTGACTACAGAACATGAGTAGTTAACTTCATCAATTTTGTAAATACTCACAATGTTGGAACCATGTACTTCACTTGCCCGTGCTCAGTGTGCAGAAATGGTCCTTATTATAAGAAACTCGTTGAGATTTATCATCACTGCATCCACTGTGGTTTGGATCCGACTTACACAGTTTGGCATCTACACGGGGAAGTTTCTGGTCAACCAGCAATGATGAGTCAAAGGAGACAGTGGCTTTAAGACAGAGTCCAGGCTTCCAGTGTTGCCGGTCCTTCAGTGGTCCGACCTGTAGGACCACCTGTTGATATTATACAAGATGTATTTCCGTACTATCCTGGATACCATGGAGATGCACCGCATAATGTGAATGTTGAAGAAAATGTTGAAGCTCAATTCAATGACATGGTAGATGATGATTATGCTAAGTATGAAAGGCTTCTAAGGGAGTCTCAAACCCCATTGTATGAAGGGAGTGAAGAAACTGTATTAAGTGCCATTTTACATGCAATGAAAATTAAAGTTGAAAATGGATGGTCGGATACGAGTCTTGATAAATTGTGCAAATGGTTGCATAAGTTTTTTAAAAAGCATAATTTCCCACTTAGTTATTCGGGAATTACAAAAATCATTAAGGATCTTTCCCTTGGATATGAAAAAATTCATGTTTGTGAATTCAATTGTTACCTATTCAGGGGGCCTGCAAATAAAACTCGTAGGAATTGTCCAATATGTAGTGCTCAAAGATATAAGCCAGATACGGATGACCTTCAAAAAAAGATAATCTGGTATTTCCTCCTCACTCCAAGGTTGAAATGCCTATTTATGTCTCCACGTACACACAGCAAAGCATATGCGATGGCATAAGGAGAGGCGAGTAGATGAAAGTACCCTCCGGCATCCATCTGATGGAGAATCATGGAAACATTTTAACAGGACATTTCCAGGTTTCGACGACATTAAGAGAAGAAATGTGCGGCTTGGAGTAGCAACTGATGGTTTTAGTCCTTTTGGAACAATGACAACACAACATAGTACATGGCCCGTGGTTGTGATGCCATTTAATCTACCCCATAATATGTGTATGAGGAAGGAATATAATATGCTGGCTGTGTTGATTCCTGGCCCTAAATCTCCAGGAAAGTGTCTTAGTGTACTCATTCGTCCATTGATCGACGAGCTCAAAGATTTATGGGAAAATGGAGTCTGTTCGTACCTAAAACCCGTAGGCCTGGCAGAGACAGATGAATCCAAGTATGATCTCCTGTAAACCTGCTTACTAAGGGGAATACCGGGCGGGCCGGTCTTCTCCTCTCCGATGCCTAAGTTAGTACAGTTGGGATGAATAGATAACTTAAGCACGTATGATAAGCAGTAGGAAAGATCAGTTACCTATTAATGAGGGTAGTTGAGGCCCTTATATAGGTGGCCGGGCGTGAGGTCTGGCCTCACTCTTCGATGTGGGACTGGCTTCCTTCTGTTCGTACACCAAAGGGCAGCTCTAGTGACCTCTTTGGCAGGCTGGCGCCCCCGGTCCCCGGGTCCCTGGTCGCAAGGTAGACTGCTGGACCCCAGGTCCGAGTGCTGGTGACCCTGTTCCGGGCCCTAGGCCGGTCCCGGGTGCACTGGCTGCGGGTCTGTGGGCCTGTTGTAGCCCCTCTGTGGTTACTGTCAACAAGTCCCCTAAGTTCCCGGTCAAGTGCAATCTTGAATGGGGACTTAACATGTCTTGCTTCTGTCCCGCAGACCCGCAGGGTTACCAACCCAACGGTGCCCAGTCCCCCAAGTCCGTATTGAAGATTGGGCGTGACCGGGCGTTCAGTCAGAGTAGGCGTGGTGAGTACCTGTTAATGATGATGTGCGACAGTTATGAGTATGCTTGCAATACAAATGGTATTGTACTTAAGTGCTGTCGTGCCGTGAGCATGGAGCGGGGTGAAACTCGGAGAGTGCATGGGATGATAATGGGGCGTTGAAATCCGCCATGCAATAGATATGGAGCATGGGACCTCGACCGGGCGTTCTGCCATATCGGAACGAGTCCCCCAAGGCGAAATTGGTGAACCGACCGGTGGACCCCCATACCGTATCGAGGCGGAGAGTGCCTGGGAACTCGACCGGGCGTTCTGCCATATCAGAACGAGTCCCCCAAGGCGAAATTGGCGAACCGACCGGTGAACACCCATACTGTATCCAGGCGGAGAGTGCCTGGGAACTCGACCGAGCGTTCTGCCATATCGGAACGAGTCCCCCAAGGCGAAATTGCTGCCAATGGCAGGCCGGGAGGGGCCCGGTGGCTCGGCCCAGCTTGTGTTGGAATAAGCGTTGGGCGACGGGCCTGTGGGGAGAGTTCTGGATCAGAGAAACAATCAGCCCGGTGGGGAGGCGTTGAGATGACAAGTCTCGCCTTGAATCCCCATTTTGATCGCAGTTTAGTGCGATGCAGGGTTTTTATCCTGCTGGACAAGAGTACATGTGTTAGATGTAAACTCGCCCGGGTGTATAAAGCCCATGCCGGTTGAATGTTCTCATAACCGGAGTCATGCCATGGAGCCGGTTGAATGATACCTAACCGGTGAGGGGCCATGGAGCCGGTTGAATGTTACCTAACCGGTGAAATGCTCTCAAGCCGGTTGAATGTTACCTAACCGGTGAGAGGCCATGGAGCCGGTTGAATTATACCTAACCGGTGAGCTGCCATGGAGCCGGTTGGAAGATCATAACCGGAGAGAAGCCTTCGAGCCAGTTTGAAAAATCATAACCGGAGAGCTATCGTGGAGATGCCATGTAGCCGGTTGAATAATACCTAACCGATGAACTGCCGTGGCTCCGGTTGGAAGATCATAACCGGAGAGAAGCCTTCGAGCCGGTTTGAAAAATCATAACTGGAGAGCTGTCGTGGAGATGCCATGCAGTCTGTTGAATGATACCTAACTGATGAACTGCCGTGGCTCCGGTTGGAAGATCATAACCGGAGAGAAGCCTTCGAGCCGGTTTGAAAAAATCATAACCGGAGAGCTGTCGTGGAGATGCCATGCAACCGGTTGAATGATACCTAACTGATGAACTGCCGTGGCTCCGGTTAGAAGATCATAACCGGAGAGAAGCCTTCGAGCCGGTTTGAAAAATCATAACCGGAGAGCTGTCGTGGCCTTTGGGGAAGTGAGGGGGGGGGGGGGGCTTGACGCCTCGGTTCCTGCTCTATCTCTCCTCCATGTCGCTCGTAGGCGGGACAAATGGCTGACATGCATTTAAGGAGGAAGCCCATCAGTCCCGTTAGTTATGATGGCGTGGGAAGTTTACCAATACTGGGACATGTGCCAGTAGGGAGCGATCTGAGATGGAGGGTCTGGATTCGCAGGCATTTGAGTTGCCCTGATTGCGTGTTTTGGGGGGATTACAAGTGCCTAGGGCATCAGACCCCTATATAAAAAGGCCTCATCTTCCTTCATAAGTTATGTTTTGTTCTTTGGCTCAGAGAGACGAAGAGAAGGTTAGAGAGGAATCCGGCGAAAGCTTTGTGGAGGTGTCCCGCGACATCCGTTGCCTCAAGCGTTCTTGTTCTTTGCCTGCCATTGCTCGGTGTTTTCGCAGAACGGACTTTCCTCGGTTGTGCATAATAATCGGTAAGTCTTGCTTTCTTTGGCTGGTGTTTTTTCTTTTCCTTTTTGGCGTTTTGCGGCGAGAGAGGGGGGGGGGGGGGGGGGGGGGGGGCTCTGTTGCCAGTAGTGAGTTGTTTTGAGTGGGGCTGCTGCGGTAATCTTGGGGAGGAGCAGCAGAGGGCGCTGTTCTAGCCTGTTGCTGACCAGCGGTGGGGTTTTGTTTTCTTCCCCTTAGGTTAAATGGCTTCTGCAAGTTCTGATGGGACTTCCGAATCGGCCGACAGGCGTCCCGCCGTGGACGATGAGGAGAGGCTGGAGGATTGGCTCGGTTCGGAATCCCCGGATGCCGAAGCCGCTGACCGTTCCCGGAGCGAGGTTTCGTCTTCCGGGTTCTTGGGATCTGAGGAAATCCCGCACGGAGTGCGCTTTTCTGGCACTCCGCCCGTGAGCTACACCATCGGGAGTGGGAAAGGAGCCGTGGTGTGTGATGAACCGGAGGGTAGTATGAATCTCGAAGAGATTGCTGCCTTCCGGGAGACGTGGAGTATCCCCGATGAGGTGGCGTTGCGGCCGCTGAATCCCGGAGAATCGGCCTGTAACCCGGAGGCGGGTTGGGTTGCCGTGCACTTGGACCAATTTCGCCACGGGTTCTCCCTCCCGCTGCCAGATTTCGTGCAGTACACGCTCAGTGCCCTGCAAGTGTCTCCCGCGCAGCTTCCCGGGAACCAGTGGAGAAAGCTGCTGAGCCTCGGTTGCCTGTACGAGTTGTCCGGGATGAGTATGCCGACAGTGAACGAGTTCCGGGCCTTGTACAGGATATCTTTCTCGAAGAAGAGGGGCTCCCGGGGTTGTCTGACCTTTAGCGCCCGTCAGTTCCAGCCTATTATCACCCACATGCCTTCCTGGATAGACAATAGCTAGAGGAAAAAGGTGGTGATGGCGGGGGGGGGGGGGGGGGGGGGGGGGGGGGAGTGGCAGAAGAGGAGTAGAATGTACCGGGTTCCTGGTGCCTTCCAGCCTCTTGGCGACCAGTCGTTCGAACTATCCAAGTTGGAGTGGGAAAGGATTACGACTATACTCGGATGCTGGGACGATCTCGAGCGAAACTCTTACAACTTCATTCGGCGAGAGGTGTTGGAATACTGCGGTCTCGGGCGAGATCCAGGTGCGTAGCAAGGTTTAGCGGTGGCGTTTCTTCTGGCCGAGTTTTTAAACACTAACGTTTTGCTTGTCCTGCAGGTGCATCTTCCCGGGCGGTCATTAAACCGGACAATACCTTATCCATGGACGGTGAAGACCTTCTCTCAAGTCTAAAGGAGAAAGGGGAGGCCGTTTCGCGGACCTCGGTGGACGAGGAGTCCGGTCGGCTTACCGTTCATGCCGAACCGAGGGCCATGGACGTTGAGGGCGACGCCTATACTCTGAGGCGTGTGAAGAGTCACCCTGCTACGCCCAAGGCGGGACCTGGAAAGGGCAAGACCACCGGGGGGCCACCAAAGGTTCCTGGTGGGGTGAACCGGATTCCGTACCGGCCGGGATCTGTCCCGCTAGTCACCAGGGTCACCCGGTTAGGCACACAATCTTCTTCGCCGGACGGCCAGGGTGAGAAGAGGCGGAGGGTCATGGACGTTCCTCCCTCCACGCTGGTGACGCTGACCGGCCGGTCGTCAGGTGATAACTTGGCGAAGCGGCTCAAGGTGACCAGTGGTGCGTCGAGTTCTGCTGGGGACAAGGCTGCCGCTGCTCCAAACTCTGCCTGTCAGCCGAGTAGCCCCGCTCCTGTGGAGGAACAGGGGGGGGGGGGGGTCTGGAGAATCCCCTCCTCCGGAAGGTGGCGGCAGATGTGGCTGGCCTTGGCCTGGACAGGCCTGGGGTCACCGGAGCCTTGGCGGGGGAGAACCATCAAAAGTGCAAGGAGTCGGTCCTCCGGGTAAGAATTGCTCGGTGCCATGGCACTGCTCGTAACTCGTTACCTTTGCTGCTTGTCTAATTGGCTCCCTGTTGTTGTGTAGTTATTGTACAATCTGTACCAGCCGGATCAGAGGGAGGAGCTGCCGGGGTTGAAGAGGCAGGTGGCTACTCTAACAGAGGCCCGAGAGCGTCTGGAAGTAGAGAAGTCCAGGCTGGAGTGGGAGAAGGTCAGAGCGGAGGAGAGGGCCAAGAAGCAGGTGGCCAAAATGGAAGAGCGGGTCCGGAGCCTCGAGGAGGAGAAAGAGTTGGCCGAAGAGGAGAGGGCCGAGCTGGAGGCAAAAGTGGATGAGCTCCAAGTGGGAGCTGCTGCTGCGCGCGCCGCCGCTGCCGCTGCGTCTGGAGAAGAGGACCCGGAGCTTTACCAACGGGTTGTTCTCAAGTATCATGAAAGCGACCAGTTCCTCGAGTTCCTGGAGAAGGCCAGGGAATCGGGTATTGCGGACGCCTACGTGGAGTGGGAAGAGAAGGGGTACCTGGATACCTCTCGAATGCCGAAGGCCGGAGCTGATGAGAATATCCATGAGCAGTCGGATATCCATGAGCGGTCGGTAGGCGAGGCCTAACCGGAAGCGGTAGGCGGGCCTGAGGAAGGTGCAGCGGCTTCATCTGGAGAGGCTGGTGGAATGCCCGCTGAAGGGGGAAGCGCGGCTCTTTGAGATTTTTGTTTTGCTCTCCTTTTCTTTTGTAAACCCGGCGGAACGGTTTTTGTTTGTATTATTCCTTGGATATAAATACATTTGTACTGGCCGAACCGGTGGAATTTTTTCTCAAAATAGTTGGCATACATCCCATGATATTATAGCAGCCGAACCGATGATATGCCAAACTAACCGCTTGGAGGTTTGGGCGTGCCAACCAGGCCTGGTCCGGCTCCCGGTCGGGGTCTGCTCTCCTTTCCCCTATATACCGCTGGAGCTGGCCGTTGCTAATCAATCCCTCCACCGCTGTCTTGAGAGCGAAGCACTTGTTTGTGCGATGAGTAACTTCATCGTGATAGGCGCAGTGCTTGCCCGTTTGCGTCGGGGTAAGCTTCCCCTTCGGGTACTTTCTCCTGGGCGGTGGGGGAATGATGTTCCCGTTCTCGTGCAAGATGTCTTCGTATGAAGAGGTTAGGGTAGTGAAGACCTCTTGCCGTTCTGCTGGCATGATTGCCAGGGGGCGCTCTTGCCGGTACTGCACCGGTTTGTGCTCGTTCTACGGTTTGTCATGATAGGGCCTCTGCTGCCGTTGCCCCCAATATCTGCTGGGCCGGCTCGGTGGGGCACCTCGGTTCTCGGTCCGGTGGCTGGCCTTGTCTTCTTGGCCAGGAGGGGGGTGATCCTCCCGGGGGAGCTCTTCCTGCTGCTCGTCCCGTTTTCTTTTTAGCAGGTGCTGCCCGTACATTTCATGGTCGGCCTGAGCATGCCTGATGGCCATTGCCATCAGTTCGTCTGATAGGAGCACAATATGCGACGATATTACATGCTTATGCCCTCGTTTATGCTTTGTTTAACCCTTATTTGTCTAAGATAGAGTCATAATATAGTTAGTGTCAATTTTGGTAGAGTTTTGGTGAAATGTGCTTAATTGTCCGAAAAATGACTAAGTATGAGAAATCTGGAAAATAGTGCAAAATATGTCTTTTTCGCGATTTTGTGACGAGTACAAATATGATCTATGCTTGTCCGAATTCAATGAAATTTGGTGTGCTTATTATTCATATACTGAGGAATGTTGTGTTAAAACTTCAGATCAATCGGAGTTTGGGAAGTCACCCAAAAGTTGGCTGCAAAACGGCAGTCCGAGCATTCCAATCCAGGGGCTTCCAGGATTTTCCTGGGACTTTGTCTCAACTTCGAAAAATCATTCCTGACGACTCACAAGGAATTTGATCGAGATATTTTATGGGGAGATGGCCATATGTGTCTAGTTTATCTGAGACTTAGAATCGCATCAATCGGAGCTCCGAGGATGGAGATATGCCGGAGTTACTACAGCAACATCAAATCTGCCGATTCCAGGAACCTACTGCCCCCTTTTTGTGTTTTCTGTTTTTGATGGACCAAATGTTGTACAAATGCATATGTGATGATGGTCCAAGCTTAAGGAAGGTTAGAGGATGACACCAAGCCAAGGCATTGAAGAAAAAAAATCAGAAAAAGAAGTTTCCTAGAAGAACCAAGAAAGGAAGGAACCAAAACCTTGTTGCACAAGGATTGCCTTTGCCGATTTGGACTAGGTCTGCTACCTAGGGTTTCTGCCGAATTTGCCTCTATAAATAGCCATGTTTTCCTACAGAAAAACTTGTCACATTCCAAAGCAAAAATCTAGCCAAAGCTCTACCTAAATTTCCCAAGAGTCCTACATACAAACCTTAGCCGAAACCACCACCATCTCACCCAAAAATCCTGCCGACACACCCATTGCCGAGCAGCCATCTTCTCCACCAACCATCGGATCCACACGAGTCGAAGTCATTCAAGGTGTCTACAAAAGTGTGATCCACTCCCTACTCTCGGTTTTGTAATTTTTATGTAGTTATGTTAAACTTTGTCTATGAAGTTAGCATGAATTCTTGGTTTCAAACTCTATGTCTATGTATTGTTTGGAGTGAAATTTGGTTTTATAATTTGTATGTTCAATTCGTTTTCTTTGTCTTTAAATGGGTTTTGGATGTAAGAATATGGATTGCATGTTAAAGAGTAAGGAAAATACATGATGAATTAGTAAGTAGGATAATCGGCAAAACATGTGTTAAATTGATTTTAGGGTTTTCTTGACTTGTTCTTTAAATTCGTGTGCTTTAAGATTGGTAGCCTATGTAATTGCAATACTTAGATTATTAATCTCATTAGCCGAAAAATTAATATGGATTAGGTAATTAACGAGTTACTTAGTTTATGTTGTTTTTCACAAGGGTTAGAGTAATTTAAATGAACATGCTTGTTGAAGAGATGATTGACAACCTTACTCTATTGACTTGTTTCCAATTAAAAAGGACTTTGTGCGTATTTACTAGCTAGTTCATGTGTCGACGCTGCGTGTCATGTAAACCGGTTAGTAACAAGATTAGGGTTATACGCTGAGTTAATTCTAAGTACAAGAGAAGTCTAACAATTAGATGGCCGCTGCGGCTCTAGTTGGGTTGGAGTTAAGTTGAGTCTAGAACGCTTTAATACTTTGCCGTGAGTCTTACTTGCTTGTTTGCCATGTGTTTTGATTGCTTTTGTGTTAGTGCTTTGTGGAAGAATGTCGACCAAACTTGTAAATAGTAGCTTTAGGATTTAATTTCATGTCTTAAATTCATGTCTAGGAATTTAGAGGCAGCCTTGCTGCCGAACCTCATCTTCATCCCCCATGATAAATTTGTATATATGTATATAAGTGTGACAATTGTGTGCATATATGTATTTGTGAAAATTTGTGTTAACATTCTCATATTTCAGGTACCCTTAATCCCCGGCTAGAACGATCCCTACTTATTCTATACTACTAACGATTGCAGGGTTATTATTGCTTGATGCTCGCTTCGGCGACTCGTCAATTTTTGGCGCCGTTGCCGGGGATTATAAAATCTTGTTATATTTGAATGTTAACTTTGTATATTTGTGCAAATTTCGTATAGCTTTATTTTCGGTTTTGTATAAATCTTCTCTAACTTTGCTAATTCATATATGTATTGTAGAAAATTTTCACTGCTAACTTTAACTTGTAACTTGATTCTAACTTGTAATTGTTTCTAACCTTTACTAACTTTAACATATTAACTCTGATTTTCTATCTCATTCTTTTCTAACTCAACTTTTTCTTCTTATATTTATTTTTGGTTTTGTTCGTTTTGAAGTGTCTTGTGCGTGTGCAGATTGAATTGAAAAGAAATGGTGCAGGAAATACCAAGTTCTGCCCAAAGCAGAATCCCAGCAGTACTGTATGTCAATCTTAACCTAGCCCCATTACATCCCTTTTATTGATCTTTTCATGATTCTTAAGATGGTTAAATTTGATTGTGGAGATTATCTCAAGAGTAAGCATATGGCTTTGGTTCATTGGTGCACATAGTTGTTACATAAGGTTTTTCCATAAAATTTCACAAAGAGCTTTCTTTTCTTGACATATGCAAGTTACTCTTCGTAGTTCATTATCTTTCATTTGCATATACTATTGAGTGAATAACCATGCTTCGAGAGAAAAGAAGAAAGTATGCCTAGTGAGGAGGATTGAACTAGCTTAACATGTCTACATGTTTACTTTTTGTTCTTATATGTTTTTATTGATGTTACATGTTCATGAAGCTCGGAATTTTCATGCTTAGCATTCTCATGCATTAACTTGAAAGCTATGTGTACATACGAGCCTGAGACAAATTGTTAGGGGCAATAGTTTGTTTAGAGTCTAGTTTAATTTAGTTTGCTAAGGGACTAGCAAAGGATAAAGTGTGGGGTAGTTGATAGGAGCACAATGTGCGACGATATTACATGCTTATGCCCTCGTTTATGCTTTGTTTAACCCTTATTTGTCTAAGATAGAGTCATAATATAGTTAGTGTCAATTTTGGTAGAGTTTTGGTGAAATGTGCTTAATTGTCCGAAAAATGACTAAGTATGAGAAATCTGGAAAATAGTGCAAAATATGTCTTTTTCACTATTTTGTGACGAGTACAAATATGATCTATCCTTGTCCGAATTCAATGAAATTTGGTGTGCTTATTATTCATATACTGAGGAATGTTGTGTTAAAACTTCAGATCAATCGGAGTTTGGGAAGTCACCCAAAAGTTGGCTGCAAAACGGCAGTCCGAGCATTCCAATCCAGGGGCTTCCAGGATTTTCCTGGGACTTTGTCCCAACTTCGAAAAATCATTCCCGACGACTCACAAGGAATTTGATCGAGATATTTTATGGGGAGATGGCCATATGTGTCTAGTTTATTTGAGACTTGGAATCGCATCAATCGGAGCTCCGAGGATGGAGATATGCCGGAGTTACTACAGCAACATCAAATCTGCCGATTCCAGGAACCTACTGCCCCCTTTTTGTGTTTTCTGTTTTTGATGGACCAAATGTTGTACAAATGCATATGTGATGATGGTCCAAGCTTAAGGAAGGTTAGAGGATGACACCAAGCCAAGGCATTGAAGAAAAAAAATCAGAAAAAGAAGTTTCCTAGAAGAACCAAGAAAGGAAGGAACCAAAACCTTGTTGCACAAGGATTGCCTTTGCCGATTTGGACTAGGTCTGCTACCTAGGGTTTCTGCCGAATTTGCCTCTATAAATAGCCATGTTTTCCTATAGAAAAACTTGTCACATTCCAAAGCAAAAATCTAGCCAAAGCTCTACCTAAATTTCCCAAGAGTCCTACATACAAACCTTAGCCGAAACCACCACCATCTCACCCAAAAATCCTGCCGACACACCCATTGCCGAGCAGCCATCTTCTCCACCAACCATCGGATCCACACGAGTCGAAGTCATTCAAGGTGTCTACAAAAGTGTGATCCACTCCCTACTCTCGGTTTTGTAATTTTTATGTAGTTATGTTAAACTTTGTCTATGAAGTTAGCATGAATTCTTGGTTTCAAACTCTATGTCTATGTATTGTTTGGAGTGAAATTTGGTTTTATAATTTGTATGTTCAATTCGTTTTCTTTGTCTTTAAATGGGTTTTGGATGTAAGAATATGGATTGCATGTTAAAGAGTAAGGAAAATACATGATGAATTAGTAAGTAGGATAATCGGCAAAACATGTGTTAAATTGATTTTAGGGTTTTCTTGACTTGTTCTTTAAATTCGTGTGCTTTAAGATTGGTAGCCTATGTAATTGCAATACTTAGATTATTAATCTCATTAGCCGAAAAATTAATATGGATTAGGTAATCAACGAGTTACTTAGTTTATGTTGTTTTTCACAAGGGTTAGAGTAATTTAAATGAGCATGCTTGTTGAAGAGATGATTGACAACCTTACTCTATTGACTTGTTTCCAATTAAAAAGGACTTTGTGCGTATTTACTAGCTAGTTCATGTGTCGACGCTGCGTGTCATGTAAACCGGTTAGTAACAAGATTAGGGTTATACGCTGAGTTAATTCTAAGTACAAGAGAAGTCTAACAATTAGATGGCCGCTGCGGCTCTAGTTGGGTTGGAGTTAAGTTGAGTCTAGAACGCTTTAATACTTTGCCGTGAGTCTTACTTGCTTGTTTGCCATGTGTTTTGATTGCTTTTGTGTTAGTGCTTTGTGGAAGAATGTCGACCAAACTTGTAAATAGTAGCTTTAGGATTTAATTTCATGTCTTAAATTCATGTCTAGGAATTTAGAGGCAGCCTTGCTGCCGAACCTCATCTTCATCCCCCATGATAAATTTGTATATATGTATATAAGTGTGACAATTGTGTGCATATATGTATTTGTGAAAATTTGTGTTAACATTCTCATATTTCAGGTACCCTTAATCCCCGGCTAGAACGATCCCTACTTATTCTATACTACTAACGATTGTAGGGTTATTATTGCTTGATGCTCGCTTCGGCAGCAGAGGCCCTATCATGACAAACCCCAGAACGAGCACAAACCGGTGCAGTACCGGCAAGAGCGCCCCCTGGCAATCATGCCAGCAGAACGGTAAAAGGTCTTCACTACCCTAACCTCTTCATACGAAGACATCTTGCACGAGAACGGTAACATCATTCCCCCACCGCCCAGGAGAAAGTACCCGAAGGGGAAGCTTACCCCGGCGCAAACGGGCAAGCACTGCGCCTATCACGATGAAGCTACTCATTGTACAAACAAGTGCTTCGCTCTCAAGACAGCGGTGGAGGGTTTGATTAGCAACGGCCAGCTCCAGCGGTATATAGGGGAAAGGAGAGCAGACCCCGACCGGGAGCCGGGCCAGGCCTGGTAGGCACGCCCAAACCTCCAAGCGGTTAGTTTGGCATATCATCGGTTCAGCTGCTATAATATCATGGGATGTATGCCAACTATTTTGAGAAAAAATTCCACCGGTTCCGCCAGTACAAATGTATTTATATCCAAGGAATAATACAAGCAAAAACCGTTCCGCCGGGTTTACAAAAGAAAAGGAGAGCAAAACAAAAATCTCAAAGAGCCGCGCTTCCCCCTTCAGCGGGCATTCCACCACCCTCTCCAGATGAAGCCGCTGCACCTTTCTCAGGCCCGCCTACCGCTTCCGGTTGCGCCTCGCCTACCGACCGCTCATGGATATCCGACTGCTCATGGATATTCTCATCAGCTCCGACCTTCGGCATTCGAGAGGTATCCAGGTACCCCTTCTCTTCCCACTCCACGTAGGCGTCCGCAATACCCGATTCCCTGGCCTTCTCCAAGAACTCGAGGAACTGGTCGCTCTCATGATACTTGAGAACAACCCGCTGGTAAAGCTCCGGGTCCTCTTCTCCAGACGCAGCGGCAGCGGCGGCGGGCGCAGCGGCATCTCCCACTTGGAGCTCATCCACTTTTGCCTCCAGCTCGGCCCTCTCCTCTTCGGCCAGCTCTTTCTCCTCCTCGAGGCTCCGGACCCGCTCTTCCAGTTTGGCCACCTGCTTCTTGGCCCTCTCCTCCGCTCTGACCTTCTCCCGCTCCAGCTTGGACTTCTCTACTTCCAGACGCTCTCGGGCCTCTGTCAGAGCGGCCACCTGCCTCTTCAACCCCGGCAGCTCCTCGCTCGGATCCGGCTGGTACAGATTGCACAATAACTACACAACAACAGGGAGCCAATTAGACAAGCAGCAAAGGTAACGAGTTACGAGCAGTGCCATGGCACCGAGCAATTCTTACCCGGAGGACCGACTCCTTGCACTATTGGCGGTTCTCTCCCGCCAAGGCTCCGGCGACCCCAGGTCTGTCCAGGCCAAGGCCAGCCACATCTGCCGCCACCTTCCGGAGGAGGGGATTCTCCAGACCCCCCCCCCCCCCCCCCCCCCCCGTTCCTCCGCAGGAGCGGGGCTACTCGGCTGACAGGCAGAGTTTGGAGCAGCGGCGTTCGGCTGGGGAACTGGCGAATGCGAACCCTACACAAGCGGCGTTCAGCAGCTTGGTATCGGTCCCGTCGTTGGAAGAAACCGACCCTTTGGGGTCGGGGCCTGCTGGAAGCGGGGCTAGCGGTGGCGCCACGGGTGGGGGCGGAGATGGCGCTAGCGCCACCGGTGGAGCCGGAGCTGCCGCTGTGGAGCGAAGTGCCGCTAACGGTCCTCCGTTAAGCATTCGAACCAAGAGGGGTCCTCCGTTGCCGGGTAAATTTCATTTCCTGTTTCAATTTCTATTCTTTGTTTTGTTGGATTTAGGGTTTAGTGAAGCCTCTGATCGATGTAATGCCTTAGTTTTTGTAGTTTTTTTAATCAAAACCGGGCAGGCATGCATATTGGGATAAATTTCCAGCATTTTCTTCTAGGATTGATGAACATTAGGAATCAGTAATAGGATTTGATGATGGATATGAACTTTAGTATCTCAGCTAATGCTATAGCCTAGAAAAATCAACTAAAGTTGCAATAGGATTCGGTGTATGATTCATTGTTTTAGTTGATGTAAATTTTAGTGTTTCTTTGCATCCTCCCAGAGTGACAGTGCGTCTTTTGCATCATATGATCAATCTCATATGATGAGCCCGACCTTCCTTCTTGGCTCAAGTAGAAAGGTCTTCTTGTAAAGAATAAAATAAAAATTGTGAAGTTTTGGTAGCTATCGTATTTGGTGATTGAAGCTTGCTGAGAGCTTCTTTATTTAGATGGTATTAGGGGGTATGCAATTGGTATATAGGATAATAGTATTTACATGAATATTTCTCTGTCAATGCATTTTGCAGAGAATGAATATTGTTTAATTTGCTTAGGACACTCTCCTAATTAAACTACAAAGTTAAGTGCAAGGTTGCTGGACTTATGGACAACCTAGAGCACGTGTAGAGTTGGGAACTCCGCGAGGTGTCATATGGACAACTAATAAAGCACACAATGCATTGAGATTTACGCTGTGACTGCAGCTTGTTTCATTAACTCAGCATAAAATAGTTGCTGCTCTAATTTTATCCAGCTTTGGTATGATCTTGAGCTTCTCGGTGACATTGTGAATTACGCTGTGATTGTAACATGTTTCCTTCACTCATATCAGACTAAAGGTCTCGATCATTCACTTAACATCTTACTGAATTTGTTTTTATCTCTATCTTCTGCATCTAAATGTTGATGTGAGCTTCATATTCTATTCGAACTGAAAGTATGCATCAGTATTGTCCTGTTAGCTTAATAGCCGAAGCATGAATTTAGTGATGATACATTCACCAAATTATTCTAATTCCTTGTATTTGGATGTATATAATATAACTCGCACTTTGCTTTATATAATACCAGAATCTTTTCTATTCCAATACATATATTTACTTAGTGGTTTGAATGAATGAACAAACTGGGCTCTCTCGAATTCATATTCACTGATCACATTGTTCTAAAACTATTTCCTGTTTTATTTGGTATTTTGGATGCAGAGGTTGTTGATATGGCAACGGGGGAGAACGTGACGGGGCCCCTTAAGAAGTCTGGGATCGTCATAGGCACCAAAACTCTATATTTGAAGAAGCTGAACAACGACAACCCTCTGCCGGTTGTGTACTCAGAACAGCACAAGGGTCCCAAGGAATTAAAGTGGAGGACTTTGATGAGTCGAGACATCGGGAGCGCCGTACGGAGTAAAGTCTCGATGCTTGTGCCATCATATGCTGAGCTAGCTGAGGAGCACCGAGATGCCCTGGCTGATTATATGGAGGTAAAAGTTCTTTTTTTTCAATATTTTCGGATAATTTTTTTGTAATTAAAATAATTTTGAAATATGATATTCTATTTCTAATGCAATTTTTTTTCAATTGTCCAATTTTTCAGATGTTCTATGACCTCCCTCCCACCGAGACAGGCATGTGGGAATACATTGAGGAGACCGCTTCCAAGATCTACAAGGATTGGAAGTACGACTGCCATACTCACTACGTTGAAGTGAGTAAGGCGACGCCTGCAAAGTTCATCCACCGACCCGAGCAGTGGGAGTACCTCAAAGTCCACTTTGAGGACGACGATTATAAGGTAATGAATATTAATTTATAGGTTCTCGCATTTCATATAACAATTTGTTTTCTATTATGATATCAAATATGTTAATTATATCATCCAATGTGTTTTGCAGAAATTTGTGCCCGGAACGCTGCTAACCGGAATAAGGGAAAGGAACAGAGATATGCAATCAACCACTACTCCGACACCACTCCCTACAGCTACCGGGTCGCTGTAAACGAGCAGAAAGGGTGTCTAGCGCCGATCCTCCAAACAGTATGTGATGTGTATCAAAAATCACAAAATGCGCAGGACAAAGTGGTGAGTGACGACGAGTTAGATGGAAGTGTTTGTTTTTTAGCTTCTTAATTTTTAATTTTTTTAATTAAAAACTATACTAACACAACCTATTGGATAATATTTTTTACAGGCAGCGGTTAAGAGGAAGATGGATGAGCTATGTGCTAGCCAAGGGAGTGAGGAAGCGGGCAGCAGTCAAGTGACGGGCCCCATTTCCGTCGAAGAGCAGATGGCCGTAGTGGAGAAGGAGCTGGGTGGGAAGCCGGGGACGAGGGTCCGAGGTATGTACAAAACATAACAATAACAGTTTTTCTTTTAGATAAGAAAGAGTTTAATTTAATATTTTTTTTGTGTTTTACCATTTTTGCAGGGCTAGGGGGTGCATTAAGACGGCCGGCAAAACCAAGAGGTGGTACACGCGTGTCCCGCAACGATCCGGAGGTGGAGAAATTGAAGAGCGAACTAGCAGCCGGCAGAGAATAAAACAGACTCGAAAAAGAACAGCTGACGCAACATATTGCAACAATGGAGAAGTTGATGAGTCAATACATTTCGGCCCAACCACCACCGGATGTCAATGCCGCCGCCGCAAACACTCGGACGATCGCCACAAAATCATCTTGTGCTGAAGCTATAGGTATACCCGACGAAGACGTAGACCTTGATTAAGACCTTTTGTTACTTTGTAATTGGAACATATGTGTATTATTGTTAGAACATATTGTAGTTGTGAATGAAATCTATGTATTTATCGTGTTTGTGTTATGTTGGATATGTGATTTGAATGTATGTTGGTTATGTGAATTGAAAAAAATGCAGGTTTTTTAGGCAAGAAAGAAAGCAGCAGAACTCTATTTTTCTGTCTCTGTAACAAACAATGAAGCGACGAACATTGGTCAAAACTCGTCGCTTAGATATAAATTAAGCGACGAACATTGATCCAATTTCATCGCTAAACTATGAGGCGACAACTCAAAATTCGTCGTCTCCAGTTTGAAGAGACGTCCCAAAAGTCAAACGTCGTCGCTTAGATTTTAATGACGCAACGAATGTTCATAAAAGTTCGTCGCTCACATTTTATCATCCCATACATTACAGTATTAAACATGAAATGAAGAGACGAATGTTGAACTTAAGTTGGTCACTACAAATGGAAGCGATGACTCAAAATTGGTCGCTAGATAGGTTGCGACGAGGCAAAATTAGTCGCTATTGAAGAACTGCGACGAGCCAACATTGGTCGCTATTGATGGTTGCGACGAGTTAAAATTGGTCGCGGGGAAGGTCAGCCGACCATGCAACATTGGTCGCTCATGTTTGAGCGACGACTTTTGTTTTTGTCGCCTGAAATATGGAGGCGACGACGTTTGACTCATAAGTTGTCGCGTAGAATCGAAACGACGACTATGAGGCGACGACCGCGAGTCGACATATTTTGATCGGCATGAAAGTGAGGCGACGAGTTCGGATCCGAAGCGACGACAAAATGTCGTCGCTTACATTGCGACCCCCAGTAGTGAAATACTGCCGGGAACCGATCGACTGTAATTATATATACATATATATATATATATATATACATATATATATATACGGAGCAGCCAAAATTATATCTCACACCCGTAGTGGCTGTCATCTTATTATTCTTTCGAAGCCCTAACTTGATGACTAGTTATTTCTCTTACAAATCTCCATCTCTAATCTTTCTAAGCCTGCGACTAGCATTCTACGTACCAGATACCATGAGGTTCATGACTCCCTTATCTTTTATCAACAAGATAGAGAGAAGTCCCTCTAAAAATTCAGACGAAAGGTGTACGTTGTTGGTACACGAGGATGGCCATGTCGAGAGATCCAAGATATTGAAGAAGCTGGGTTCAACTCCAAGAGGTTGTATGGATTTGTTTGTGGATGAAGATAAGAATAAGGATAAATTACTGGTCACTCCTTATACTTGTACTGTGTCGACAGTTTAGTCCTTATGCTTTCAATTTCAACTGATCACTCTTTATAGTCTCAATTTTCTACTAATTGGTCAATTTCATCCAAAATAATTGTTTACTATTTTTCAACCTCCTGAAATGCCCTTAGGTTATTTTTCTTATTTTTTTACTTTCTCTTCTTCAAAACCAAAACCAATAGAAGCTCCAGAATATCTTGGTTTATAATTGTTGATATTCAATCCAAGAATTTTATAATTGTAAACTGATTTCAATCAGAAGAAAAAATGCAAATTGATTTGATACATACACTACTAGATCAGACAGAATAGCCGACGAAAAAAATTTCGTCTACTATGCCAAATTTTCGTCGGTTATTCCTTCTACCGACGAAAATTTCGTCGGCTATAATTCTTCGGTAAAAGGGAGTCGGTAAAATGAATGGCCGACGAAAATAACGAAATCGTCGGCCATTCCAAAATTATCACCGACGAAAATTCATTTTGTCGACCAAACCTTGGCAAAATATCCGACGAAATTCATCGGATATTTTCGAGTATGGCCGACGATATCGTAAACTATAGCCGACGATATCTTCTGTTTCGTCGGCTATTTGTTCTAAAATATAGCCGACGATTTCATCTATTTCGTCGGTTATTTCGTCGGAATATATTAATATTTTAAGAGACATTAATTAGTTATAGCCGACGAAATAATGTGATTTTCGTCGGTTATAAAAGTTATAGCCGACGAAATTTGGTAAAAATCGTCGGCTATAGCACTTATAGCCGACGAAATAATGCCAATATCATCGGCTATTCTTACATTTTGGGGAAAAAAAATTAAATTAATTTCTAAATTACCATTCCAAGCAACCTGCAATTCACAATGATAATCCATGCATTTACACCAACAAGAAACACGTCTAAATGACTTATTTAATTTGTTCCAATATACATAAAATATAACCCTAATCATCACCTAAAGCACTAAAGTCCATCACGTCATCCCCAGCATGCCCGTCATCCTGGCCACCATCCTGCTGTCCATCATGCTCGTCATCCTGCTGAATGAACTCGGGAGCTCTCGGTATTGGAGGTTCATCTAACGGCTCAAACGGGGGCGGGGGTTCAAGGCCTTGTTGTTGTGCCGCGAACATAGCATACCACCAGTTTTGTTGGCAAGCGTAGTTCTGTCGCTGAATTCTCTCGCATTCAGCATGCCAACGCTCCATTTCCATATGATACTGCTGTGTTTTGCGTTGTTGCTCCTGTGTTCTGCGTTGTTGCTCCTGTGATCTCTGGAATAGGGCCGCCAATCTTGCATTTTCTTCTGCCAATCTCTGCATTTCCCCCCTCATCTGTTGGGTGTCCCCCCCGCCTCCCTTCTTTTGAGTTCCCTTAGTGGTCTTCAGGACCCCTATTCCAGAACTTCCCAAACCCCGGCAGTAGTAGTCGTTTGACCGGTTTGGGAAGGCTGCATAGAATTTCCTCGCTGCAGTTTGGACATTCGATCGGTCGACCTGGCTCAGGGCTTCTTGCAGATCTTCCTCTGAAATGTTCGGTTGTGTCTCCCGAACTATTGTCTGCAACACTTCTTCTTCGGCCCGGTTCACCCTCTCCTAATTGAACGGGAAAAAAAAAATTAATATTCTAACAAATATATAATTAAGTAAAATTAATAATTAAAATTTTAAAATCGTAATCAACGACTTACAAGCTCTTCTGTCGCTAATGGATAAGCCTTCTTGAACGTCTCTACGTACGGGTTGCAGTTAGGATGATCTCTAAGCGCCTCCTCCTGATATTGTGAAAATGGCCTAGAACCACCATGATGGGGGGTTGTGTTACGGCGGCGGTTCGCAGAGTTTATCCGAGACCGTTCCTTCAGACAAATAATAAAATATTAGAAAAATGCATAAAAAAATATTAGTGTAATAATTATAAAATAATTAAACTAATAATTAAAATATTAACAAAATAAACATTTATAGTTAAGTTTAGTATTTACCTGCATAACTGGGTTGTTGAAGTCTACTGTCGTCAACCAACGCCACTCGTACTCCCTGAACATGAACTCTCTTGGAGTACCCATACGACCATGTTTGTCGTATTCGGTAAAGTGGGTACGGAGCTCGTTCCCCCACTCTTTGAACCTACGGAAAAAAAAAAAGTGCATTAGAAATATTATTAATATCATAAAATATTTCAAATTATAAGATGAGGAATTCCCAACGTACCTCGAGTTCTGCATCGCGTACGCCCAAGCCTTCTTGTGTTCGGCAATCTCGAAGTATGCCTGAAAGATAATATTTTATTAGTTTTAAAATTATAACAATACCGAAAATTATTAAATATTACAATAAAGAAATTAAGTTTTTTAAATTACTCACCGACGCCGCGTTGTTGACCTCCCTCTTGATCTCTTCCGGCACATCAGCCCACCGTGTCTACAACATAGGGACTCTATCCCTAATTAATGCTCTCACGCAACCCGCGTAATCGCGGCGTTTTTTCCCCTTAACATCCTCATTAGGGGGTTCGTTGATCTGGATCCTCCCACTGGTCTCAACACTTTTCCTGAGCGTATCAAAACATATAACACCTCTCGTATTCCTGCTTGAACTGCTAGCGGCGGTCCCTATCACATAAACGACGATTGGTTAATAAAATTAAATATTAATGCGTTAATTTTAATAAAACATTTAATTAATAAAATCAAATGTTACCTGAACTCGATGACTCTTTTGTCGACTTTGCTTTTAATCTCGCCGAAATCAGGAGCCCAGGTCTCTCAAATGGATCATAATGGTATGCCTCCGCAACACTCACGTACTGAGGCATAGCATGCCATATGGGCACACCACGCTCGTCGACCTCGGGTATGGTAGAAATGTTGTATGGCAGGTACAACTGATTAGGGAGAGTAGGCCTCACAGTAGAGTCAGCAGCAGACGGCGCAGGACTCGTCATCGGCTCCCGATGAAACTCAGGTATACGGACCTGATGAACGTCTGGAGCTATGTCCTCCTCAAATAGCTGCGTACTACATCTCGGAAGATCTGGCCGGAGAGGGGGACGTGATCTGCTCGACGGCCGCCTCGCCGATAAAAGGGTCTGGTGCCGGTTGCTCACACTCCTCCGCGGCTGGGATGAATCGATCCTCTGAGGGTGGCTGGTGGTCCTCTGAGGCTGGCTAAGGGTCCTCTCGGAGTCTCCGGATCCGCCAGAACTTCCATAACCCCTAGATCTGGAACGACGGCATTCAAATAACTGTCTAAATGCATCGGCCATCTGGAGCTTGAGGCATGTTGACAGTACATATGGTACACCGCCAAGCACATCTGGCGACCTCGTGGACCGTGCAACCGGCGTCATAGGTCCCACTTCCGGCATCCAGCGGGTAGACCGCAACCCCGGCTACATCTTCCTTGTTCCACATCACCGGTGCCGCACTCGGAAGCAGTGCCACCGGGCGCCTGAAGTGGCTTCGTGAGTAGGGAATTATGTAATAGTGTAGTAAGCATCCCACATTGGAAACATTGTAGAAGAGGGAGCCTTCCTTCCCTATAAATAGGAGGCTTCCCCCTTAGTACAAAGGATCTTGGATCCAAGGCACTCCATCCTTGTAACCCGATGGCTTATTGGCTATTCCTACTGGATTCCAAGTGGACGTAGCCGTGCCCTCCGATGGCACGGTGAACCACTATACTCGCTGTGTTCTTTATAGCTTTATTATTGTGGTTCTGCCAGGCCCCCGGGTTTGAGCAGAAACAATTGGCGCCGTCTGTGGGAAGGCTTACAAAAAGCTGTGTTGCTCTGCCGGCAAGCTACTGCCCGGACAACAAGTCCCAAATAATCAGCAAGCTGCCTAGCTAGCCTGCCCAGCACCAGCAGCCCAGGCCAGCGGGTCTGCAAGGAGCAACTGGCCAGTGGCCCAGCAACGGCCCAATCAAGATCCGGTCAACACGGGTCAACACGGGTCAACACTCCCGATACGGTCAACTCGGACAAGCACCCTCCCACCACCGCCATCTCCAGCCATCTCCCTCCGCCTCGCACCACAGCAGGCCACGGCCGACGAAGCCAGCAACTCGCCCGCGTCCACCGGACGGCAGTCCGGCGAATCACCTACGACGCCTCCGGTTACCCACAGCTTCAACCGGCCGGCACCTCATCTCTCCCGACCAGCATCTCTAAGCCAGCATCTCCAGCAAGCCTCCCGGACGACATCACCCGGCATGCAGCCCAGCCGGGCGTGGTTCTCGCGCGAGGCTCCGGTGCGGCAGGTCCGGTACAGCAGGCCCGGCTTCGTCTTCCGGCGCAGTAGGTCCGGTGCGGCAAGTCCGGCCCGGCTTCGTCCTCCGGTGCGGTTCGTCTCCGGTGCAGCAGGTCCGAAACCCCGAGCGGGAGAGAGTCCGGCCGAGACGAGGGATAGAGCCCCCGGACGAGAGAGTACACCGGCCGAGGGGGGATGCTGGGAGATGGGATGCCGGCCGAGAGAGAGCCACCGGCCGAGGAGGATGCCGGCCGAGAGGGCAGTCCAGCCGAGAAACAGAAACCACGAGAAGAGGAAGAGAAACAGAAAGCAGAGGAAAAGAAAAAAAATGGCGGGAAGCTGAAGAGAATTCAAAACTTGTCAGAGGACCCGCCCGGTCAACCGGTCAGCAGGGGCAGCAGTTGGGCTGGGCCGGGCTTGGGCAGCAGCAGCGGATTGGGCAGGCTAGACTGGCTTGAACACCCAGAAATCTTTTCTGGACACCCACTGCTCCAAACAGCAAAATCAAGCTGCTCTCTACACCCGTAGACATTCACCGGGCAACCCGGGAATCATTCCTGCATGCTATTCCAACACTCGGCAGCTTTCTCCAAAGCTAAGTATTCTAACTTATTTATTATTACTCAACGCATGCTTCACCTGTGCATAATCTGTTGGGAAATATTGATAATTAGACATGTGATAACAGCACAAGCTCATATCATCATGAATCAGTTGATCATCTCAGCATTGCAATGCATCGCATATCAGTATGCATCGTTGCACGCATGTCATTATGCGCTTATCAGTGCTGCTCATATCATTATGCATCAGTTGATAATCTCAGCATTGCAATGCATTGCATATCAGTATGCATCGTTGCATGCATGTCATTATGCGCTTATCAGTGCTGCCCATATCATTATGCATCGCATTACAGCAGCGCTATCTCACCGGTTGTGTAGTATCCAACCGGCTCCATGGCTCTCACCGGTTGTGTAAATATCCAACCGGTTCCTTGGCATTCCACCGGTTATGTAACATTCAACCGGGGACAAGCCAACAACAACTCGAGGCTTCGAAACGTATGGGCTTTATAAACCCGGGCGAGTTTACATCTAACACATGTACCCTTGTCCAGCAGGATAAAAACCCTGCATCACACTGAACTGTGATACATTTGGGGATACATGGCGAGACTCGTTATCTCAACGCCACTCCACCGGGCAGATTGTTTCTCTAACACAGAACAAGTCTCCCCGCAGGCTAACAAACCTGCACATTACCTCAACGCTTATCCAACAAAAGCTGAGAAGAACTAGCAAGTGTTAACCGGCGCTTCAACATAGCCGCAACACTCTCCGGGGTACCTGTTGGCTTATTCCACGCACCAACAGGTCTCCCTGCAGGCTAGCAGACTTACCCCAAGCTGGGCAGAGTCACCGAGCTACTACTGGCCTGCCATTGGCAGCAATTGTACTGGGGGACTCGTTCCGACATGGCAGTCCACCGGTCGAGTCCTCACATCATCACATGCATTCATCCGGGTTTCAACCCGCTCCACATTCACGATCATATCAGAATGCATCGCCATCATTATGCATCGCATTACAATGCATCGCACTACGGTGCACGCATTCCAATGCATCGCATCTCAGTGTGCGCATCAGTATGCATCGCGTTACGGTAACGCCATCTCCGCCTTGCTCCCCGATCCGTCCGATGGCAGAACGCCCGGACGGAATCGCCGTGCTCCGATCCGTCCGATGGCAGAACGCCCGGACGGAATCGCCTTGCTCCCCTATCCGTCCGATGGCAGAGCGCCAGGACGGAATCGCCGTGCTCCGATCCCTCCGATGGCAGAACGCCCGGACGGAATCGCCTTGCTCCCCGATCCGTCCGATGGCAGAACGCCCGGACGGAATCGCCTTGCTCCCCGATCCGTCCGATGGCAGAACGCCCGGACGGAATCGCCTTGCTCCCTGATCCGTCCGATGGCAGAACGCCCGGACGGAATTGCCTTGCTCCCCGATCCGTCCGATGGCAGAGCGCCCGGACGGAATCGCCGTGCTCCGATCCGTCCGATGGCAGAACGCCCGGACGGAATCGCCTTGCTCCCCGATCCGTCCGATGGCAGAACGCCTGGACGGAATCGCCGTGCTCCGATCCGTCCGATGGCAGAACGCCCGGACGGGATCGCCGAGCTCTCTCCGGTTACCGGCTGCTCCGGTTCCTTACCGCTGCGCCAGAGCCTCGGCCGCTCCGGACCGGTCCTATCCGGCGGATCACCCCCTCCAGCGGGTCACCCCGGATTCAGCCGACCGGTCCTATCCGTTGGGTCACCCCGGATTCAGCCGACCGGTCCTATCCGGCGGGTCACCCCCTCCAGTGGGTCACCCCGGATTCAGCAGACCGGTCCTATCCGGCGGGTCACCCCCTCCAGCGGGTCACCCCGGATTCAGCCGACCGGTCCTATCCGGCGGGTCACCCCCTCCAGCGGGTCACCCCGGATTCAGCCAACCGGTCCTATCCAGCAGGTCACCCCGGATTCAGCCGACCGGTCCTATCCGGCGGGTCACCCCCTCCAGCGGGTCACCCCGGATTCAGCCGACCGGTCCTACCCGGCGGGTCACCCCCTCCAGCGGGTCACCCCGGATTCAGCCGACCGGTCCTATCCGGCGGGTCACCCCCTCCAGCGGGTCACCCCAGATTCAGCCGACCGGTCCTATTCAGCCGACCGGTCCTACCCGGCGGGTCACCCCAGATTCAGCAGGCCCGGTCCTCTTCAGCAGCGGCTCCGCCAACTCTGCCAGATCAGGCTTCAGCAGGTCAGCGCCGGTCAAACCCGGATCCTCCCCGGGCACCCACCACCGCTCCAGACCCCGGCACAGACGGTGAGGATCAACGCCTGGCATTTCATCACGCCCGGCACCTCATCACTCCGGCCCAAGTCACATCTCCAGCACGGACTTGGGGGACTACTACTGGGGGCACATTAGTAGCACTCGAGCGGAAGGGTGGGACTCGACATTCGAACGCCCGGTAAGAGCCCAATCTCACTTAGGGACTTGGGGGACTGGTGGTAGTAGGGGTGACTCGGTCACCACCTACGCTTGGCGGCACATGATGATTAACTCCCCAAGTAAGATTGCACTCTTACTCGGGAACTTGGGGGACTTGTTGACAGTACATATAGTACACCGCCAAGCACATCTGGCGACCTCGTGGACCGTTCAACCGGCGTCATAGGTCCCACTTCCGGCATCCAGCGGGTAGACCGCAACCCCGGCTACATCTCCCTTGTTCCACATCACCGGTGCCGCACTCGGAAGCAGTGCCACCGGGCGCCTGAAGTGGCTTCGTGAGTAGGGAATTATGTAATAGTGTAGTAAGCATCCCACATTGGAAACATTGTAAAGGAGGGAGCCTTCCTTCCCTATAAATAGGAGGCTTCCCCCTTAGTACAAAGGATCTTGGATCCAAGGCACTCCATCCTTGTAACCCGATGGCTTATTGGCTATTCCTACTGGATTCCAAGTGGACGTAGCCGTGCCCTCCGATGGCACGGTGAACCACTATACTCGCTGTGTTCTTTATAGCTTTATTATTGTGGTTCTGCCAGGCCCCCGGGTTTGAGCAGAAACAAGGCATTAATACATTAATTAATATTAAATTATATTACATTAAATAATAAATTCTAATTAATATAATATCCAATAATACTAACATATTTTAAAACATACTAACAAATTAATATTTAAATTTTAACTAATTTTAAATAATACTAACCATTAACATAAATATAACCATTTATATACAAATATAACTATATTTCATCATTAACATATATATACATACAAATAATCATTTATATATTAACATAAATATAACCATTTATATAATTAGGCTACCAATTTATATATATAATTAATTTAACAATTTATATATAACAATTAAAATATACATTAACATATAACCAATATTAACAAATATATAACAATTTATATAATTAATCTACAAATTTATATATATAATTAATCTAACAATTTATACATATAACCAATATATATAACAATTTAACACACACTTAAATATCTAAATTATATACCTAAATTATACAATTAAAATAAATTGAAAAAACAAAAAAACTTACGGGATGATTTTCTTTAGGAGGAGGAGGAGGCCGGCCGGAGGAGGAGGGGAAGGAGGAGGAGGGCGCCGATTTGAGGAGGAGGAGAAGGAGAGCGGCGGATTGGGGGAGCGGAGGAGGAGTTTTTGCGGAGGAGGAGAAAAAAAGTCGGAGAGAAAGTGACTTTCAGCTTTTATAGCAGAAAGAATAGCCGACGATTTAGAAGATTTCGTCGGCTATTCTTTGAGAATAGCCGACGATTTAGAATATTTCGTCAGCTATTCTTTGAATAACCGACGATTTAAAACATTTCGTCGGCTATTTAGAATATGGCGTCGGCTATTCTATGAACATCGTCGGCTATACTTTGGAAGATCAACAGCCGTCTGATCTGAGCCATCCAATGGCGGACAATAAAAAGGCTCGGATCGCAAGAGTTTAGCCGACGATTTAAAATATTTCGTCGCCTATTCTTTGAATGTCGTCGGCTATACTTTGGAAGATCAACAGCCGTCGGATCTGAGCCATCCAACGGCGGACAATAAAAAGGCGCGGATCGCAAGAGTTTAGCCGACGAAATATAATTTTCGTCGGCTAAACTATAGGTCAAACCACTAAGTCAAACCTCTAAACGCTTAAAAACGGAAATTAGTCTAGTTAAACGACGGTTTCTGGCCTGACGTTCAACAGATAATAGTTTCAAATCAATGAGACGGAACTAATCATATAAAAATTTTACAAAATTGATTTAACGAACGTCAGGCTACCCATAGGAAAACGAAAGTAAAAAACAGTTAACCGCAACATTCGGCACACAGATTTTATCGGAATCTTGTCATTTTTCAACCATAAACGTATTTCATTATTTCGGTCATATCTTATTTCACAACATTTTTGCATTTGAAGAGTCTACGTATAGTAACTATTTGAAACTATACATTCACTTAAACACTTAGTAAACAAGTTAAGGAACATTAGTGCATATGTTCTGATTTTGAATCTAAAAGTTTAGAAAATCTATTCCAACCGTCAGATATCACCGTTAAGATTAAATACATGTATGGAAAAAAAATCCAACTTCAGCTGACAACGTTAAAGGCTCGATCGGAACGGTCAACCGGGTGAGTCAAACCTCTAAACGCTTAGAAATGGTAATTGGACTGTCTAAATGACGTTTTTTTTGCCTGACCTTCAACAGATAATAGTTTCAAATCAATGAGACGCAACTAATCATATAAAAAATTTACAAAATTGATTTAACGAACGTCAAGCTACCCATAGGAAAACGAAAGTAAAAAACAGTTAACCGCAACATTCGGCACACAGATTTTATCGGAATCTTGTCATTTTTCAACCGTAGACGTATTTCAGTATTTCGGTCATATCTTATTTCACAACATTTTTGCATTTGAAGAGTATACGTATAGTAACTATTTGAAACTATACATTCACTTAAACACTTAGTAAACAAGTTAAGGAACATTAGTGCATATGTTCCGATTTTGAATCTAAAAGTTTGGAAAATCTATTCTAACCGTCAGATATCACCGTTAAGATTAAATACATGTATGGAAAAAAATCCAACTTCAGCTGACAACGTTAAAGGCTCGATCGGAATAGTCAACCGGGTGAGTCAAACCTCTAAACGCTTAGAAATGGTAATTGGACTGTCTAAATGACGTTTTTTTGGCCTGACCTTCAACAGATAATAGTTTCAAATCGATGAGAAGCAACTAATCGTATACAAATTTTCCTCAAAATATTTACCGAAGGTAACGCTACCATTAGGGAAACGAAGGAATAAAACCTTTGACCGCATCTTTCGCCACTCAGATTTTATCGGAATCTCGTCATTTTTCAACCGTAGACGTATTTCATTATTTCGGTCATATCTTATTTCATAACATTTTTGCATTTGAAGGATGAAGCAATGGTTTATCGTTAGTGATAGAAAATGGAATATGGTCATTTTTTGTTTTTTTTGTTTTTAAATTATAGCCGACGAGAGACTCGTACTCGTCGGCTATTCTTTTGTCGTTTTCTGTCTAAAATAAAATATGTATTTTTCAATATAGTTATAGCCGACGAGATAATGAATTTTTCGTCGGCTATTATGAGAATAGCCGATGAAATAACAAATTTTCGTCGGCTATTATATGAAAAAAAAAAAAACAGTTGGCAAGGAAGTTCAAGCAAAGTTCAGTTGGCAGTGCTGTTTATCTACACCGAAAACTGTACTCTGTCTCGAAGGACTGGAAACCCTCTGACTCAAATGAAAAAATGGATGAGTTGGTCGAGACGATAGACTTGAATGAAGGAATCAAGGCAAAATTCTTTATGAATATGCTTAGGTTATATGAGTCATCTGGTGAGAAATTATTGGTTTTCAGTCAATACCTCCCACCTTTGAAATTTTTAGAGAGTAGCAGGGAAAGTCGTCACAAAGCAGCTGTTATCTTTAACAGCTTGGTCGTAAACATATCTTGGTACATGCATGTTTTTCTTAGTTTTTTTTAAGAATCGGAGTTGTCTTTAGAAATTAGTGGATTACAAATGAAAGGATTACATCATCTAAATTACTTAATCCGTCGTATTGTAATCGGAATCATCGGATGAGTCTTCTTCGGTTTCTGAATTGCTCGATAGGGGTAATCTATGTCTTTCCTCACCACTAGAGTCCTCGTTAGTTTCTTCATTTGGATCAACATCAACAAGCAGTGGCCTTTCACGTCGAATTCGCACCGGCGTGTCTAGGCGAATAAAAGAGGAGTCAGGAATACCGTTTGAGTTGGGCTCTTGATACGCGGTGCCACCTTCCTCGTTCTCTTCAGCCACTCCAAGTGTAGACGCCCGGTAAATGTTGCGATGGTTGATGTGAGCCTAAGCTCGCACACAATGATAACCCTACAAAATATCATTAGTAGTATGAGCATGTAGGGATCGTTCTAGCCGGGGATTAAGGGTACCTGAAATATGAGATTGTTAGATAAAAACACATGTACAAATATACAAAAACGTCACATTGGGGGTAAGCATGGCGTCGGCAGCAAGGCTGCCCTAGAACTAAATGACACGGAATTTAAACCCTAATCTACTATATACAAGTGATCATCATCTCTCACACAAAACAGTTCACACAAAAGACTCTTTAACAAGTAGATTTGCATGCGAGAAAGTAAGAGACAAGTATTTAGCATGTTCAAGACTCAACTTAGTTTCGACCACAATTAGAGCGATTAGCCTTTTAACCAATTGTTAGACATCTAATGTTTTAAGATCATGCTATTCGCCTTCGATCCTAAAGTTTATGCTAATCCGGTTTTAAGCGTTTTAACATTTAAGCACAAGAGTCTAAAATCGAAAACATGTAAACAAGCAAGGTTGTCAATCATCTTATTCAACATGCAAATTTTAGCTAAGGTATTACCCTAAGTGAGCACAATAGAATCAAAGCAACATATATATGTTTCAACTTTATTCATTCTACTCAGGTTAAATGAAACCTAACACCTAGATTTACATGCTTTAAACAACAAATGTTTTAAACACAACTAATGCTTCGATTTGTTAAGGAACATCCTTAGATTACTAACCAATTTAAATCCTAAATATGCTTCTAATACCACTGCCCTAATTATCCAACATACAAAAACCACAAGTTAAAATCACAAAACTTTAACATAAACATCAATCATGCAATCAGTTTACACAAAAGTTCAATAAAAACCAAGAATCGAATTGCGTTTATACAGTACAACCAAACTACAACAAATACAAAAGCCATAGGGGGAGTGGATCACACTTTTAGAACCTTTGAAGACTCCTCAAACGTGACAAGATGGTACTCGGCTGCTGCCCCTTAGTGCTCGGCCTAAGCAGGAATCGGCAGAAGACAAGGTGAAAGGATTCAGAAGTTTGTAGTGGTGGTGATGGTGTTTTGGCTAAGTATTTGGGTATTTGGTACTTAAGAAACTTGGTAGAGCTTTGGCTAGTATTTTATGTTTGAGATGAGATGATTTTCAGAATGAAAAAGTGAGGCTATATATAGAGAGTAGGTGCCGGCAGCCCTTGTTGCACAAGGCAATCACAAAACCTAGTAGGATAGGGTTTTGAAACCTTCCTTTCATAGCTAATTAGGTTTTCTTGTTCTGATTTTTCTTCAAGGCTTGGGCTTGGTGTCATCTTCCTTCCTTTCTTAAGCTTGGACCATCTTCACATATGTATTTGTACACCATTTGGTCCATTGAAAACAGAATTTGCAAAAAGGAGGCAGTAGCATCCTGGAATCGGCAGACTTGATGTTGTTGCAGTGACTCCGGCATATCTCCCTCTTCGGAGCTCCGATTGATGCGATTCCAAGTCTCAAATAAACTAGACACACATGGCTATCTCCATATAAAACAGTTCGATCAAATTCCTTGTGAGTCGTTGGGAATGATTTTTCGAAGTTGGGACACAGTCCCAGGAAAATCCTGGAAGTCCCTGGATTGGTTTGCTCGAACTCCGATTGATCTGAAATTTTAACACAACATTCTTCAGTATATGAATAATACGCACACTAAATTTCAATAAATTTGGATAAGGATAGATCGCATTTCTACTCATCTCAAAATCACGAAAAAGACATATTTTGCACTATTTTCCAGATTTCTCAAACTTGGTCATTTTTCGGATTATTAAGCACATTTGATTAAAACTCTACCAAATCGACATTAAACTAAATTATGACTCAATCTTAGATAAATAAGGGAAAAACGAAGCATAAACATGGGCATAAGCATATAATATCATCGCACATTGTGCTCCTATCACTACCAGAAAAGGGGTTATAGCCGACGACACCATCTCGTCGGCCGTTTCCATTAAATCGTCGGCTATAGTCATAGCCGACGAAGTATCGTCGGCTATTCCGTCGTCGGGAATGCCCCGTCGGCTATAGTATAGCCGACGACACTGAGGCTAAGTCGTCGACTTATAAACCACGAAGTATAGCCGACGAACAAAGCGTCGTCAGCTATTATGAGAACATTGCCGACGATAGAGTCGTCGGCTATTATGAGAACATTGCCGACGATAGAGTCGTCGGCTATAACTCTCCCCTAACCCCTAAACCCCGAAGTATAGCCGACGACTCTATCGTCGGCAATGTTCTCATAATAGCCGATGACTCTATCGTCGGCTATAAGTCGAGGCATAGCCGACGAATTAATCGTCGGCTATAACCTTCGCCGGCACCGGAAACGGCTTATTTTTGCCGGAAGCCGGGAGGTTATAGCCGACGAAATATGGTCCATTTCGTCGGCTATAACCCCTAAATATTTAAAAAAAAATTATAAATTTTGCTCGGGCCCAATTCCACTTCGTCTTCGGTTTGCCTGCAGAAAATCCACAAATGTACATCCAAATAGCCAACAAATATCCACATCAATCCATCCGTAATATCCTACTGTACAAATCCCCTAACTAGCCATCTACGTACACTAACTACTCATCACCCCCTAAATGGATGGCGTCGTCGACGGGATCGTTCGAGTTCCGGTGGCTATGGCTACCCTGATCTCCTGGCGTACTCCGATGCGGGGGAGGAGTAGGGACGACGAAATCGGGCATCTGTGGCGGAGGCGGGGGCTCCTCTCCAGCTCGCTGGGCCTCCCAAGATTGCCGCATCCATCGGTACATCTCCGCCGCGGCCGCGTTGCTGACCAGCTGCACCGAAGCCTGCTGCTGGAGCGCCTCCACCGCCCTCGCCAAATCCGCCTGCGTCCTCTGCAGCTCTGTCTGCAAGTCTCTCCTCGTCGAAGCCGCACGCTGCGTGCTGGGATTGGCCGACGTGTACTTCAGAACCCCATCTCCCGCCGCGCCTAGGCCTCTCTGGTAGAAGTAGTTGTTGCCAGTCCCTACCGCCGCGTGCATGATCTGAGAGGCCAAGCGCGGCTCAAGGGTGTCGATCGTGGAGGCAAACTGCACGATGGCCTCGTCGAACGCCCCTTCCCCCAGCGTCTCTCGCGCCATCCTCAAGGTGATCGCGTCGGTCTCCGCATCTATTCTCGCCTAATTGACAAGAAAATATAATAAACGAATTAATAAAAAAATATATATATTAATTTAATGAAACACTTTTATTGAAGATGGGCGAATACTTACCACTTGGTCGGGACGGTCCGGATACATCTGCGCATGAATCCACGACAACGGGCTCGGCGGTCGGTCCCTCCTTGCAATCTCTGCCCACTGCCTCCAGGAGCGGGCGCCGCCGTGGTGGGGGTGCTCGTTCCTCTTGCGGTTGTCGCTGTTCGTCTTCGAGATTTTCTTTACTATAAGAACGAACATATAAACGCAAATATAAATTAGTAAGTAACTTAAAATATTAGGAACTAACCAAAAAAAAATTATTAACTAATTTAGTTACTAACTAATTTAGTTTAATTAGTAACTAACTAACTAACTAATTTAATTTAGTAACTAATTAACTTACTAACTACCTAATTTAATTTAATTTAATTTAATTTAATTTAGTAACGAACTAACTAACTATGTAACTAACTAACTAACTTAATTTAATAACTAACTAACTAACTAATTAATTTAATTTAGTAACTACATAATTTAATTACTAAATAACATTAAAAAGTTATAGACTAGGCTAAATTTTCTTACCGAGACCCTGTCGCTCCCGAAGTAGGCTACCAGCCATAGCCACTCATACTCCCTGTACCGGAACTCGTGGGGGGTCGCACCTCGCCCCAAGCCCTTCTCCACATGGTACGTCCTGTGGTGCGTTGACAACTCGTTCTTCCACTCGGAGTACCTATATTAACAGAACACAACTGATAGATATATTCGTACATCTTTAATCGTCTTCAATCTAACTCGAATGATAGTAAAATAACGCGAAACACATAACCTGTTCTTCAGCTGCTCGTCTCTCCACCAGTATAAGGTAGGATGGACTCTAAACCATTGCTGCAATATTATAAATTAATTAGAAAATATTTTTATATAGTTATAAGGACTCAATTCATAAATGTTTATTTTCTATAATAAAAATACGATTTAACTCACCGACAGTGCATTGTACACTCGCGCCTTGATGTCATCGTGCACAGAGCCTCAGTCGGGCCACAACATTGGGACTCTGTCCCGCACGATCATGCCCGTCGCGTTGATATACTTGGTCGTGGTTTCTCTCCTCTCGATCGGGCGTCCATCCTCACCGGGACCGGGCAGGATCTCCCTGATCCCACCGGCGAGTTCCCTCTCCAGGGTCGACATGTTCGCTGGCCCTCTGGTCCTTCTCGTCCCCGCGGGTTTATTTACGAGGACGCCTGTTTCATAATTAAAATGAATACATGCCTAATAAAAATTCCGTACTAACTAACTAATTGACTAACCAACTACGTACATAATTTACTAACTAACTAATTTAATTTAATAATTAACTAACTAAATAATTTGCTAAATAATTTAATTTAATAACTAACTAGCTAAATTAAATTAATTTACTAAATAATTTAATTTAGTAACTAGATTAACTAGCTAAATTCTTTAATTTACTAACTAATTTAAATTACTAACTAACTAACACATTTAATTTACTAACTAACTAACTAATTTAATTTAATAACTAACTAACGACCTAACTAATTTAATTTACTAACTAATTATGAACTAAGCTTCAACGTAGTTAAATAATTAATTAAACAATCTAAATAATTAATTAAACTAACTAATTACCTGCGTCGTTGTACTATTTGTCCTTCTCACGAACACACCACAGGCCGCGGCAGTCCTCTGAGTCGAATGGCCTGTGGACGTAGGCCTCCTCCTAGGGAATCTCGTGCGGTCGGTCGTGCCTCCAAATCTGCCTCCCCCTAGCGTCGTACTCGGGGATGGGAGGGAGGAACTGGACCATGTACATCCCCGATGGCGGAGACATACGGGGCGTGGACCCTGAGGGGCCTGATCCCCCTGTCGGTGGGCCCTGTCGCTGTGGACGCTGTCGCTGTGGGGGGACAGGGAGCATCTCTGGAGGGTCCTAATCGTCGCGCGGTGGGGTCGGCTGCCGATCCTGGAACAGTGCTGAAGTGCAGTGGGGTTTGGAGGGTGCGGCTGTGCGTCCTCCTCTGACGCTCGAGATTGGGCCCGCTCCCGTCGACTCATACGATGAGCCCCCACGTGTATCACTCGGGGTAAATCCCATCAACGTCTCCTCGAGCCTGTTCATTGGCCGGCGTAGGCCCCGACGACCGCTGGGTCCGCCCCCCCCACGGCTGTGTCCTGCCTGAGCTTCGGGGTCGCACTCGCTCGGTCTGGCAATCCAGCGGTCTACAGCGCGGCGGTTTTCTGCACAATTAGTATATAAAATCCATAAATTTTACAACAATTCCACAAAAAAATAAAAAACTTCATTAAATATATATATATACCTAAATATATTTATACCTAATTATATATATATATTCTGAAATATATATATATATAGCTATATATATATCCTCCTAAAAATTCAGTATATATAACACAAAAAAATAAAAAACTTCATTAAATATATATATACCTAATTATATATATACCTAAATATATTTATACCTAATTATATATATATATTCTGAAATATATATATATATAGCTATATATATATCCTCCTAAAAATTCAGTATATATAACACAAAAAAATAAAAAAACTTCATTAAATATATATATACCTAATTATATATATACCTAAATATATTTATACCTAATTATATATATATTCTGAAATATATATATATATATATATATATAGATATATATATATATATATATATATATATATATATATATATATCCTCTTAAAAATTCAGTATATATAACACAAAAAAATAAAAAAATTCATTAAATTTATATATACCTAATTATATATATACCTAAATATATTTATACCTAATTATATATATATATATATATATATTCCGAAATATATATATATATATATATATCCTCCTAAAAATTCAGTGTTAATTCCACAAAATTAAAAAAAATTCCACAAAATTCACAATTAGCCCTAAAACACTTATACCTAAATCATTTAACCCTAAAAAACAATTAACCCTAATTCAATCAAAAAAATTCTAATTCTAATTCAAAACTCTAAATAATTCAATAAATCACAATGAGGGAGAGCCGGGACTACCTGACATGGTGGTGCGACGGGGACGAGGTCCGGTGGTGGTGCGGTACGACGGCGACGGCGGCTGTGTTCGCACCTGTTCTGGAATGGGCGAAGGTCGATGGTGGTCGGGGAGGGTCGGGAGGGGTCGGTGGTGGTCGGGGAGGGTCGGGAGGGATCGGGGAGAGTCGGTCGGCGTCGGGGAGGGACGGGCGGCGATTAGGGTTTGAGGGGAGCCGGTAGAAAATGTGGGAAAACGGTCTGCTTCGCTTTAAATCGAAGGACTATAGCCGACGATGTCCATTTTAATTCGTCGGCTATAGTATAGCCGACGAATTTCGTCGGCTATACTCTGACCCTAAATCCTGGCCGGGCCGAAGTTGGGCCAGGCCTTGGGCTGTGCGGGGGGCGGGCCGGTTATAGCCGACGAATTTAGCCATTTCGTCGCCTATAGTATGAATTTCGTCGGCTATACCTTTAATATCGTCGGCAATACTTCACGCGCTCAGCAGCCGTGCGATCTCCCCCATCCAACGGCGGACAATGAAACGGCGCGGATCGCAAGAGTTTAGCCGACGAAGTTAAATATTTCGTCGGCTATTCCTTGGTCAAATTGCAAAGTCAAACCTCTAAACGCTTTAAAACGGCAATTGGCCCGTCTAAATGACGTTTTTTGGCCTTACCTTCAACAGAGAATAGTTTCAAATCGATACGACGCAACTAATCGTATAAAAATTTTCCTCAAAATATTTACCGACCGTCAGGCTACCCATAGGAAAACGGAAGTAAAAAACAGCTAACCGCAACATTCGGCACACAGATTTTGTCGGAATCTTCTCATTTTTCAACCGTAGACGTATTTCAATATTTCGGTCATATCTTATTTCACGACACATTTGCATTTGAAGGGTCTACGTATAGTAACTATTTGAAACTATACATTCACTTAAACACTTAGTAAACAAGTTAAGGAACATTAGTGCATATATTACGATTTTGAATCTAAAAGTTTGGAAAATCTATTCCAACCATCAGATATCACCGTTAAGATTAAATACATGTATGAAAAAAAATCCAACTCCATCTGACAACGTTAAAGGCTCGATCGGGACGGTCAAACTGCAAAGTCAAACCTGTAAACGCTTTAAAACGGCAATTGGCCCGTCTAAATGATGTTTTTTGGCCTGACCTTCAACAGAGAATAGTTTCAAATCGATGCGACGAACTAATCGTATAAAAATTTTCCTCAAAATATTTACCGACCGTCAGGCTACCCATAGGAAAACGGAAGTAAAACACAGCTAACCGCAACATTCGGCACACAGATTTTGTCAGAATCTTCTCATTTTTCAACCGTAGACGTATTTCAATATTTCGGTCATATCTTATTTCACGACATATTTGCATTTGAAGGATGAAGCAATGGTTTCGGTCAATATACTTTAGCCGACGAATTGCATTTCGTCAGCTTTAATTTAGCCGACGACCTTCAACGTTTTGTCGTTAGCCGACGACTTGCATATTAAATTACCCAGAATGGGCATTATAGCCGACGAAGTATGGTCCATTTCGTCGGCTATAATGCTTATCTTTCTGAAAATTTGCCATTTAGGGCCTGAAAATTGCCTATTTCACCTGATAAATTCCTGAACATCACACAAACAATTCAACACAATTTCCCATAAACATGTATTCATACATGCATGCACCATCGTACAAAAATACATACATAAATAGTATACTAAGGATGATATTCAGAATCATCCTCATCACTTGAGTCAGACGTAGTATAGTAGTTAATATCTGGCAACCGGTGCTCGTACTCGTCGTCTGAGTCATCGTCTGCCTGAGATAGACGATTCGGATTAACATCATATATGGGCACCTGACCCCTAGGAAGTCGAACGACTCTGCCCGGCGTCACATTATTATCGCGGATGGTGGAGGATTCCGGAATGTCGACGGCGTCCGGCTCTTGGTATGCGGTTGCTTCTTAACACTCTGTGCTCACACAAAGTGTGGTAGCACTGTATATGTCTCGCTGAGACATATGGTTAACTACCTTCCACGTGCCTTTGTTCAATAGATCATCAAGATAAAAGACCTTTTTGGCCGCTGTGGCGAAAACAAAGGGGTCATCTTCATACACACTAGTGGCGGTATTCACCAAAAGTATGCCGTACTGATCGGTCCTTATGCGGTGCGGCCTAGTATCAAACCATCGACACTTGAACAAGTGGACTTTCATGCGGTTCCCATAAATGAGTTCAACAACTGACTGTAGGACACCGTAATAATCCTCGCCCCCCTCTGCACCATCGACCATCACCCCACAATTCTGTGTTTTGCGTTCCCCGTCTCTAGCTTCACATATATACTTAACGCCGTTGACATCACACATTGGGCGGACTGTGGAAGATATCGGCTTCATCGACAACAGCCTCAATTCCTCTGAGTAATTTCTATGACCACCCTTCGCAGCCACGTGCATCAGCTGAAAAATATAACTCAAATCACTTGGTGTGTTTATGATTAAAGAATATGAAACTGTAAAAGAAAGCCATCTAATATATATATTTATACACTTACCCATTGTGGAAAATAGTCTGCAAACGTCGTGTTGTGGTCCTCGAGATCACCGCCAACTTCCTTGCAGTTAAGATGGGTTCGTTTCCAATATTGTACCTCCGGACAGTTTATTAGAACCCACCAGTGGGCAATCCCTACCTCATGGTCAGGCAACTTGTCCACACCCTTCTTTTTGAAGCTTCCGTATGGTACAACATCGTTGGCGACGATAGATAGGTTGAACTCGGGGTCATCTCGACTTGGATGTTGTGGGGGGTCCTCCATCGCTCCCAAGTACAACTTGGCGTACGTTACACACTCATGCGCAATGTAAGCTTCAGCAATACACCCCTCAGGCGCAGATTTATTGTGCACATATTTCTTTTAGTCTCCAAGTTGTCTGCAAGGTTAACAAGTGCATGTTAAGAGCATACAAATTTTATTTAAAAACATGTATAAATCAAATTTATGAATAACATGTACCTTTCGATGGGATACATCCAAGTGTAGTGTACAGGACCGGTAAGCAACAATTGTTGGGGAAGATGGATCATCAGGTGAGGCATGATGTCAAAGAAGTTTGGGGGAAATATCCTCTCGAACTTGCACAAGATAAAAACGATTTCCTCATGCATTCTCATGAGGTCTGATTTTCTAACTTCTCTAGCGCATACCTTCTGGAAGAATCTTGACAACGCCACCAACGGCTCAACCACTTCATCCTCCAAGTACGCTCGAATGAAAATAGGGAAGAGGCGTTGAAGCAGTACATGGCAGTCGTGACTCTTCAATCCGTACATCTTGTTGTCTCGGTAGTTAACACACTTGCTTATGTTACCCGCATAGCCATAAGGATACCTGCATAGCCATTAACAACAATTAGATTTCATGCAGTCCCATGCTTGTGGAATACATGCCTAATAAAAAGTTACCTGACATTACTCATCCATCCAAAGATTTCATGTTTCTGGTCCCTGGTGACGGTGTAAGGAGCTTGGGGCATTTTGCTCCTGCCCTCTCTCAACCACAAATGCTCCCGCAGTCCCATATTTCTCAGATCAACGCGTGCCTTAGGGGTGTCTTTTGTTTTCTTCTCCCAATTCAAAACTGTGCCAACCACGGCTTCACACACGTTCTTCTCTATATGCATGACATCCAGGTAGTGTCTGGTAGCCAACCTGGACCATTAAGGAAGTTCCCAGAAGATGCTCTTGTGTGACCAGAACCTATACCGATCGGGCCTCTCTGGAATCGTGCGCAACACATCGGGATGATTGCTAAGCGGACCAAAGTCATACTCATTCAACACTGCCAATATTTCCTCCCCTGTCCATCGCTCCGGTGCCCAGCCCCTTTCTTCAGTCCCATCAAAAGCCTGTGCATCGTCCCTAAATGGATGGTCATGCGGAAGCCAACAACGGTGACGCATCTGGACAATCTTGCTGAAATGAGGACTGGAGCAATCAACAGTCATGCACTCTGAACAAGCCCTGTAACCCCTGGTGACGCTGCCCGACAACATACCCTTCCCAGGAAAGTCACTGATCGTGCCAACAAGCATGGCACGCATCCGGAACATCTCATTTTTGAACCGGTCGTAGACCAGGTGGCCTTTCAGACTCAAGTACCGAAGCTCCTCAATTACGGATCTCAAATACACATCGAGACACTTTCCCGGATAACCTGGGCCTGGAATCAACAATGTGAGCATGTTATATTCCTTCTTCATGCACATCCACGGTGGAAGGTTGTACGGAATCAAAATAACTGGCCACACACTGTACTGAAGCTCTTTCTTGCCAAAATGGTTGAAACCGTCGAATGATAGCCCTAGCCAAACATTTCGAACCTCTGATGCAAATTCAGGAAACTCCAACACATTCTTCTTCCAAGCCTCTCCGTTGGCGGGATGTCTAAGGGTGTCATCGTCAGGCACATTCCTCTCAGCCCACCATCTCATAGCTTCGGCCGTGAAAGCACACATGAACAACCGCTCAAGCCTATCAATCAGCGGGAAGTACCGAAGTATCTTCACAGCTTTCTTGTTCCCTTTAAGAGTGAACTTATACCGCTCTGTATTGCATACTGGGCAGTATTCAAGATCTGCAAGTCCTTCCCCGTAAAACAGAACGCAATCGTATCTGCATGCATGAATCTTGATGTAGGAAAGGCCGAGATCTTTAAGGATATGTCGCACCTTATGATGACTGGTAGGAAGCCGATGTCTGGGGGGCATCGCCCCACCCCATATCTTCAGCCAATCATCAACCGATTTGACAGTGCATTTGTTCTCCGTTTTGATCTTCATCACTCCCATGACAGATTCAAGGACAGTCTTACTGCATCCGGGGTACAACGGAGTCTGTTGCAATGCGATCAGGTTGTTGTACTTTTCCATACCACTTGTGTTGACCGGTGATCGGGGTAATGGCTCGAGTGGCTCAATATCAGGGAAACACTCCATCTCCGGAGGAGGGAGTTGCACATCTGGTGCTTCATCAAAGACACTGCTCTCACGAGGAAACATATCGTTGATCCAGTTCGTTGTTGGATCATTGGACGAACTCCCTCTCTCGGCAAATTGTCCATGATCATGAGGACCCGCAAACTCTGGTTCACCGTGATAAATCCAATTATTGTATAGGACCCAAAATCCATATCTAGCCAGGTGTTGCTCCACTTTCTCTATGGAAAAACGTTGTCGTGGGCTGGCACACTTGCAGTTTTTACACGGGTAATAATGAAGTGTAGTGTCTCCACAGTTAGCCATCACAAATTCCAGGAAACTCCTAACTCCATCATGATACGCCTGATCCCATCTTCCAAGGGTAATCCAACTCTTGTCCATCCTGTAAATTCAATAAATAAATATAATTATATATAGATATGTATATATGCACGTACTACGTACGTACGTACGTACTAATTAATTAAAAAATTCATCATTACACGCACACACACACACACATATATATATACACATCCCTAAATTAATTAAAACATCGTCAATCTCCCTAATTAATTAAACACAATATATTTTTTATATATACCAACAATATATTTTTAATTACAATTATATTAATTAATATATATATACATTTTTTCATCAAATTCATCTAAAATCACCTCTAAATCAACAATCAATCACTAATCTTCAACAAAACTTCAATTCTATCTAACCAACATATCAACCCATTAATAATCTCATCTCAACATATATATATATCAAATTAATCACACATTTATTCTAATTAAACTCTAAATTAACACACCTCTGCATATAACCAACTAAATCAACACACACAGCAATATACGTACCTTTCAAGCTTATGGCCGAGGTTTTGGACGATTTCAGAGCGTTTTCAAAATTTTTTCGAAAAATTTCGACGAAGTGAGCTCGCTGGTGCAGAATAGATCTGATATAAGGGTTATAGCTGACGAAGACCCTCCTCGTCGGCTATAACAAAAAACTTTTCGTCGGCTATAGTTATAGCCGACGACGTCAAGTAATAGCCGACGACTCGTCGGCTATAATATTATAGCCGACGATGTGGCCGACGAAAGAGTAATTCGTCGGCTATAACCCCTTATAGCCGACGAAGTACTCTTTCGTCGGCCGTTTTTATTCATATCGTCGGCTATGACCCCTTTTCTGGTAGTGTATCAATGGTGGATAGTGTTGACTACTTTTCACGGGTCACTTGGCGAGATCATCAAGATAAAACACTTGTTTCACCCATGTGGCTAAAACGAACGGGTCATCCTCATACCATGATGTAATAGTGTTCACAGAAGTTATGCCGTGTTGATCGATTTTCATGCTCTGCGGCCGTGTGTCAAACCATCTACACTTGAAAAGGTGCACTTTCATGCCTTCCCCATAATGCAGTTCCACAACTGAATGGAGAACACCGTAATAGTCAACTCCATCATCCCCACCATGTGCCATAACCCCTGAATTTTGTATTTTCAGTCTGATGTCTCTCTCTTCACATCGAAATAACACACCATTCACCTTACACGTCGCATAAACTTTTGAATAGACCGGCTTCATCGCCAGAAGTCGGAGTTCGTGCTACCAATTTGGGTGATTATCATTTTTAATAAGGTCCATCTGCAACCATCAGAATCAACTATAAATATGAATAATTATACACAATAATATATAAATACGTATAAAATAATGTTAACGTTACGTACCCAGCAGCCGAAATACTCTGCGAATGTCCGGTTGTGGTAATCGAGATCACCTCCTACTTGTTCACAGTTTAGATGCATGTTCTTCCAAAACTGAACTTCTAAACAGTTAATTAGTACCCACCAATGTGCAATGGCTACCTCATAATCTTTCAACTTGTAGGAAACTGGCATGTTTCCACCGAGTACAACATCGTCAGAGAGTATGGAAAGATTGAACTGTGAAGGTACATCTTCCGGTATGCTTTCCTGTAACGCTCCTAAATACAGCTTCATGTAGGTGACACACTCGTGCGCAATATAGGCTTCAGCTATACATCCTTCAGGTGCGGATCTGTTTTGGACAAAATCACCGTATTGTCCAAGTTGCCTATAAATCAAGTTTTTAAAGTGTTATGATAATACATTAATACTAAATCACATATATTGATGAGGAAATTAACATAAGGTGTAAAATACGTACCTTTCCATCGGATACATCCAAGTGAAGTGCACAGGACCGGTAAGCAACAACTGCCGAGGAAGATGGATCATGAGGTGAGGCATGATGTCGAAAAAATTTGGAGGAAATATCATCTCAAATTTACACATGATATGAACGATGTCTTGTTGCATTTCCCGGAGGTCAGATTTTCTCACTTCCCGCGTGCATACCTTCTGGAAAAATCTTGCCAACGCTACTAACGGCTCCACAACGTGACGGGGAAGGAACGGTCGAATGAAAACAGGGAAGAGACGTTGTAGCAGGATATGATTGTCATGACTTTTCAACCCGTAAAGATTGTTGAATTGTCTGTTCACACACTTGGCTATATTTCCAGCAAAGCCTAAATGATACTTGGCCCGACTTATCCAGTGGAAAATTTCTGATTTATGCTCAGGCTTGACGGTGTAAGGAGCTTGAGGCATTTTTCTCTTCCCTTGTTTCAACCATAGTTGTTTTCTGATATTCATGTTTTGCATATCAGTGCGAGCCTTAGGACCGTCTTTCGTCTTCCCCTCCAAGTTCAGCGTTGTGCCCACCACACTTTCAGAAATATTTTTTTCTATGTGCATAACGTCTAGGAAGTGACGGATCAACAACTCACACCAGCACGGGAGTTCCCACAATATGCTCTTATGTATCCAGAATTTGTACTCCTCAGGTATTTCAGGTATTTCCGCTACAAAATCGGGATGATTGCTGAGGGGCCCAAAATCGTACTCATTAAGCACTACTAAAATTTCTCTTCCCGTCCATCTTCTGGGAGGACCACCGCATGTCTTGTTGCAATGAGGGGTGCTCCCATAATCGCTGAGGCACTCTGGACAAGCCTTGTATCTCCTAACAACGCTGTCCGACAACATCCCATAAGCAGGAAAATCACTGATGGTACCAATAACCATGGCATGCATCTGGAACGTCTCCTCCTTGTACTTGTCAAAAGTGGGATGACCAATGTCCCACAATACCTTAAGCTCTTTAATCAATGGTCTCATATACACATCGAGACATTTCCCTGGGTAACCAGGCCCCGGAATCAACAACGTCAACATATTATATTCCTTCTTCATGCACATCCACGGAGGAAGGTTGTAAGGTACCAAAATCACCGGCCATATACTATATGAAAGACTCATGATGCCGAAAGGGTTGAACCGTCGGTTGAGAGCCCGAGCCTGACGTTTCTGACATCTGACGCAAAATGAGGAAACTCATTGTTTATATGCTTCCAAGCCGCTCCGTCAGAGATGTGTGTCATGATATCTGCGTCTCCCAAGTCCCGCTCACCGTGCCATCTCATAGCTTTTGCGGTGGTTTCTGACATGTACAACCGCTCAAGCCTATCTCTCAAAGGAAAATACCAAAGCACTTTCACAGGTTTCCTATTGTCTGCTCCCGTCAACTTATATCGGTCAGAATGACATATCGGACATGCGTCAAGGCTAGCAAGGTCATTCACTTCTGCATCTTTACCCCAGAAGAGAACGCAGTCAAATGCGCATGCATGGATCTTAATGTAGGAAAGCCCTAGATCTTTGAGGATACTTCGGACCTTACGGTGATTGGTAGGATTATGATGACCCTCCTCCAACAACGAAGAAGTGTACTGTAGATATTCATCCACTTGCCTGATAGTCGATTTTGTCTCGACTTTAATCCTCATTACCTCCATCACACTTTCAAGAACTGTCTTCTCAGAACTTGAAGACACAGGGGTCTGTTGCAATGCAATCAGTTTGTTGTACTTGTCAAAGGCAGCAGTGTTGACAACTTGTGGGAAGGGTTGCACCGGATCATGCATATATTGTTCCCCACGTACACCGCTTTCAAAAGGAAACACGTCGTTGACGAATGCCATTGTTGGATCGTTGGATGTACTACTACTGCCCGCCTAAAAAAACTGCCCATGATCATGCGATCCATCTAATGATGGCTCACCGTGATATATCCAACGTGTGTACTTCGGCCAAAACCCATTACTCTTTAGGTGCTCCCATACTGTCCTAATCGGAAATCGACACATATCACTGCGACACCTACATTTATTGCACGGGCAATAATGGTATTCATTTCTGTTTGCATTTTCCTCGACGAACTGCAAAAAATTCACAACTCCTGTAGTGTATCGTCGGTCATGCCTAGGAAGCGAAATCCAACTCTTATCCGGATCCATATATAGCCTGAAAATAATATATATATATATATATATATATAACTTTAATTAATGAGAAATTAATTAGCACATACACACATACACACACATATATATATTATTATCAACATCAACTCATATATATATATATATATATATATATATATATATATATATATATATATATATATATATATATACCATTAACAACCATTATTTATGGATATATATAATGGTTGGTGTTCGAATGCTCATCTTGATTGGGATTGCTGCATCTCCAAAGCTATAAATTCCTTTCTGAGTCAGGTCGCATACACCGAAATCACGAGGTCGAGGAAAACGATTAAAACCCAATTAGTCCCAATCGTGTATGAAGTATATGCAATTCGGCTCACACCCAAGAAAATTCGAAGCCATCACAGATATTACAGTCTCCTAAAAAGAGAGTAGCATCACCTAAACTGTAGATCTCGACCCACTTACCATGATAGGCATCCAACTTGAAAACTCTGAACGCCACTGTTATGCGTGGTCGATGTCGTCGTCGACGGGCTTGCATATACCTGTAAATCAATAATAGTCCTTTACCATCACTTGAATCCAACATATGTTTCTTACGATAGCTCATAGGTGGTTCAAAACTTTCTGCAACCAATGTAAATTTGAGTTGACTAATACTAATGTCACATGAAAAAACTTTGTTATCATAACCAAGGGCATATAGTTTATCTTCAGCATAAACAATATCATGTATATGTTCAATAATCCCTGCATCAATATAAGTCCATCTTGTATCATCTTCAAGTCTAATCAAAGCCAGCCGACCATAATGTTCATATCTGACTACAACGATGCAATCTTTTCTACTTGAGACTGGATCTGCTGAAATAATAGCCTTGTTGATAAAATATTCATGATGTTTAGTCCATTTAGTCCTATATTGATCATTAGACATCTCTGGAGGGTGTAATGGAGGAAGGGCAATGGTTGACTCGTCTGCATTAGGTCTCCTGACTCTCCTCCCCATAATTTTTGAGAAAGGATTTATAAGGGTTACTATGAACTTGTTATCCATAGTTACCAACCATCCCTTAGAAAACCCGCAAAAACGTGTGTTGGGCAAAAATTGCAAATCAAGAACTCTTTCATTCGTCATGTCGCATAAATTCCATATCTCCTGTTCGCCCGAATAAGTTTAGAGTATTCCTGTAGATTATCCTTTTTCTATGGGAATACTTTTTCTTTTTCTATGAACCCTTGAGCCGGAACAAACGGTTACAAACCCAAATATCTTACTTCACATCTAAAATTGAATCTAAAAACAACTTATTGTTCAAGGAGAAATTATAATAGGGAGAACTCATCATTTATTGATTGATAGAGGGGTCTTTATATAGACATTATAACAAGTATCCCGATAAATCAGGGATTCCCTATCTATTACATAATCATCTAATCAAGTCTAATTAGGTCAAGACACATCACGGAAGTTACGGAAATAACATTCCTACAACAATCTCCCTTGTGTCGAGCGCCTAATGTCTTCATGATGTTTACCCTGTTGCCTCACTAAAACCTTGCCAGCAAAACAAAAACCTCTTGGGCAAAAATTAAATGCATGGACGAAGGGAAAAGAGCACAACACACCAACACTACACTTGTGAATAACATGTGATGTAGACTCCCCCTTATGTCTAACAAACTTAGAGCTCTGATATATGGCGCATGCCTAGGCTCTTCACATGTTTCACTTGCATAGATTTTCCCAAAGACTTGATAAACAAATCTACAACATTTGCATCTGAACTCACTCGATTAACTTGGATGTTCAGGAATTTCTGTTGTTGCACATTATAAAAGAACTATGCGGGTCAGAGAGATACCCAACATATGCAAATCCAACTAACACATTGTTAGGAGTTTTTGGATAAGAGAGACGGCTATTGAAGGAAGAAGAAGGGCCGAAATCATCACCTATGCCGGTCTCCACGTCGCCGGTGTCGGCGGCAGTTCCGCGACGTACAGCGGCGCTGCCGGGGCTGCTGGTGGCGTTGGTGTGAGGAGAGCTGGAGATGGAAACCTCTCTGATGCTATAGGAGTAGAACAAACACAGTTCAATAGAACCTTTCAGATGTTTAACACTATTCCAATGACGATGCGTAGGTGCTGAGCTAAATCTAGCTAGTAAGTTCATAGCGAAAGCAATGTCTGGTCTAGTGCATTGTGCCAAATACAATAGCGCCCCAATTGCACTAAGATACATGTATTTAGCCCCAAGCATCTCTTCATCATCCTCTTTAAGACGGAATGGATTCTTGTGTCTAGACTTTGTCTTTCTTATGAATACGCATGGGCATAAATCATTGTTCTTGTATCCCCTCCCAATCAAGTATTACAACAGACGTTACAATCTAGTTGCATAATGACTTCGTGGTTTAAAGTCACTTGATTAAGGCATTAGAAGTCCTTCAAACACTTTCGTGTATATATATGCATCTATATCCCCACATAGGTATACATTAACCACATTCATAAGCTGCAAACTTCAGTTTTTAGAACACTACTAAACTGTTTAAGTAGCGGAAAGTAATTATATCCATTACGAGAGAATACATCTCATCGTAGTCAATACCAGGTCGTTGAGAAAAACATTGCGCCATGAGTCTTGCTTTATACCACATGATCTCATTCTATCATTACGCTTATGAACAAAGACTCTCTTATGTCAAACAGGTTTAACGTCTTTCCGGATCAACTCAACAGATCCTAAGACTTGCCTTTTATTTAACGAGTCTAGTTCTGCCTGTATTGTTTCTTTCCACTTCGGCCAATACACTCTTCATTGACACTCTGTAATGGAATAAGCGATTACATCATCAACATACGTGGAACTTCTATCCACAGAATACACGTGCGCACTTGTGTAATTAAGATTTATGTGTATTCTGACATCAACAAAGGTTTTGTGGTGTCCCACAGAAAACACATAGTTGATCATGGACATAATTATAGTCAGAGACAATCTCGTTGATGATGAGCGGATTAAATTGTGCCTTCGCAACTCGCTTCATTCGAGGTTTTGAATCTCGAGAATTAAACGGTCTCCCCCTCTTCTTGGTAGGAGCCGAGGCCGAAGCTGCTGCCCCTTCAAAGTCCATCAGTGGCACCGTTGCGATCCGATTCAGCAACAACGATGCCACGGCGTACGATGGCGCCGCCGCCGGCGTCACTCTCTCCTGAAGGTATGCCGACGACACTAGGTCTTAGGGCAGCCGAACCGATCCCATATGATCGGATCTTCAACCTTACCGGCACATTTGCAGTATGTATGTGCGATCTCGTCACTTTCTAACTCACTTTGAGTAGTGCAGGGATTATGATGAGACAAATCGTTGGGGGCACACCATGTCAATTCCTGAAGTTCATTCGGAATGTGAGCATTCCTATCTCCCCCTAACGGTTAAAAGTGTGTCTCAGCAAAGTGACAATGTGCGAAACACGCAGTAAAGAGATCTACGGTGGTTGGTAGCGGATTATTGTTGGAGATTCACATTTAACATATACCTAAACGTCTTTGTAGACCCATCTTTGTACGCAGAAGAGGCGTATTAGGCACATAAACAGCACAACCGGAAGTACGTAAGTGCGCTTGGGTTTATAACCAGTAATCAGCTGGTATGCACTAAACGTCTGGTTGGCATTGGGTCTGAAACGAATAAGCATAGCTGCATGCAGTATTGCATATCCCCCTGCAAAAACTGGCAATTGGTTCCCATAACCAAAAGTCCTAGCTACTAGCTGGAGTTGCTGAAGAGTGGCTTCTGCAAGGCAGTTCTGAGAAAGAATATGAGGAACGGGATGTTCAACTTCAATCCATATGGATATGCAATAATCATCGAATGTCTTGGAGTTAAACTCTCTAACATTATCTAACCTAATAGATTTAATAGGATGGTTAGGGTGGTGAGCCCTTAACTTGATGATTTAAGCTAAAAGATTGGCAAATGCAGCTTGTACACAGTAAATCGACGTGACCAACCCGTCGATGCATCAACCAGCACCTTAAAATACACAAAGGGTCCGCATTCTGGTTGATAGGTCCACACATATCATCTTGGATTTTTAGTAAGAGTGGTTTCTTTTGTGTCCATAATAAAGGAAAACAATGGATTCATCTTTGCTAGTGTACAAGTTTTGCAATAAGAGCATTATGCATCTTAAAATACAAATTCGCGCTGAAAATCAGATTCACGCGTACCATGACCTTTGTGTATTAAAACAGTTATAACTTCTTCATTATAGAAGGTATGGATAAGTTGTAAAATGTTTTGGAAACTAGACATCCGTAGCTTTCCATTGATATAAAGTACATAACGTAGTTCGAAGCGAGCTGATCACAAAGCTCTGTCGAAGTTGATGGATCTGCAGATTTCCGGACAGATCCGTCTTACGTTGCCAAAACGGCCATAACTCACTCAATATGATCGCTATGATCAAACAGTTAATGTCTCTGGAAATTAGACACATAGAACTTTCTATCGGTATAAAATATACCATTTTTGAAAGAGTGAGCTATGATTTATAGATCATGTAATATCAAAGCTTGTATGAGTCATAAAATCCAATAACAAGAATTGGAATGAGGTATTCTCATTGAATCTGACTCAACTTCTTCTCTAGAATGATTCATTAGAGGAAATACGCAAGTAATTGTAACCATTCTCATATATCCAAGTAATAACCTTTGGCAATTAGGTTTGAAAAACACAGCAAGATTCGATTTTTTTTTCTTGGTGCATAGAATACGTTCAATGACATCGATAACTGTACCCTTAGGTAACATAAAGTTAACGAATCCATACTCTTTAACAATCGGCGAGGTTCCAATCGATGTAGTCATTGATCATCTATGTTGCATATAATACTTAAACGACTGCCTATTCCTTAGAATAGTGTGGGTTGTCCCACTATCAGCTAGACACTCAACTTCACCGTGAGACATCTAAAGAGATGAAAACTATGGGTGGTTTTCTCGCAAGACACAGTCTAATCACTATGCCGTAGGATAGAGAAAGAAAGGGGATGAAATCCCATCGAGTATATCGCATGGCATTTGGACTTTATAACTTCGACTAAAGTCGGAAAGTGCAAGGTTGAATGTTACATAACCGAGCAATCATCATCAGAAACCAAAACGAAGCCGAGGCTTCGCACGTTGTGGTGTTGAACACTTTTGGTGACCGGAAGAATGGAGGCTTAGCCTCCTAGGATCGGTGCTAAGCACCTTCTCGGGCGGCAATGGAACCGAGGCCGAAGCCTCCTTGAAAGCACGGTGCCGTGGCACTTTTATGCTGCCGAAGCCGAGGTATCATCACCATGAGGCCGACGTCAGCCACTAGGCTTGTGACGTCGAGCCTAGCTCCAATTATTCTTTGATTTTGATTTTGATGTGAGCTGAGGTGGAATTATAAGTCTAATATACTAAGCCAATGTGACCTAATAGTGTTTCAGAAGAACCACGTAAGTCGTTAAAACACGAACCGAAATTGCTTAAAAACATAAAATTTCTCACAATATAGGAAAACAGAGAAATTTTATTAACTTGCCAACATTTAATAGATCAAAAGCAAGCTTCTAATTCCAAAGAAAACGACTAAGAAAATCAAAGTCAGTAAGATATGGCAAGGCCATTACAATACTTGAAATTCTTAATGAAAAGTCAAACATGAAGACTAATAAAATCTGGAACATCTAATGCTTGAGTAGGCTCTTGAGACTTTACTTCAGGAATGAAGTGCTCAGCCATGAGATTAACGTGAGGTTGTCATCACTAGTTCTCACTCAGCATGATAATTCTCTTGTTGCAAAAACTGCATATATTTCTTGTAGGCATTAATCATCTCTTTGCTAGAATTACATTCGCAATGCATATGCTTAGAGGAACCACACTTGTAACAAGGAGCATACACGATGCTGCTAATGTTGGACAAGGAAAGAGGTGGTGCATGGCCACCTTGACGGGTTCCATGGCCGAATCGGCCTCCCCCTGAAGGTGCGGCATTGCCGCCATCTCGTCTCCAAGTGTTGGAGCGTCGTGTCATACGGTTTCTGTCATTTAGATTTCTTCCACATATCGGTTTAGAAACTTGTTGATACGGGGCATTCTGATTTTGATTTTTTTTTATTTTGAAGCATTCCCATAGTGAGCCTGTGGTTCATGAATCTTTTTAATTCCAACAGGTCTCAAAAATTTTATTTATTTATTTTATTTATTTAGCCTAATCAACCGAATTTCGGTATGGGTATCATAAGACATCATAGGCTATGGGAAATTTATCAAGAGTCTTATTGATAAGATCTCTATCATTTTTGTTATGCCAACAGTGTCAAGGTCATAATCCAAAGAACCGAATGATTTCCCATTTCAATAAAATCTCTGGAATAAGTATGTCATGGACATTTTTTAATCGCTACTGGAGCGTGTCCCTTAAATTTTTTTTTTTAATATGGATATTTTATCGACAGATGTTGTCGCTTCAGAGTTGGATGAATATGGTGTTCTCAAAAATGAGTGCCTAGGCCTTGACATGATCCCCAAATGGGCTAGTGGCTACTGCTTCATTCAGAATGACTGAGAAACCTTTGCTTTAAAAAGCAAGCTACACATCGGAAACACATCGATGATATTCTTTGCCCTTGAGATTAAGAATCTTAAAATCGGGTCGTGACTACGACGACATCTACAAGAAAAGAGATACGTCAGATTGGTATGAATATGGCATATACCGTTCAAGTATGTAGAACGGAATTAGAAGGGCTATGACGTATATGGTCACATAAATTTTTCTTTTCGATGCATAAAACCGGCGACATCATATCGCACCTTCAAACAATGGCATACTCAGACAACCACATAAGCATCTTTTTTTTTCTTTTAATTTCCCTTTCAAACGTGATTCCCCCAGGACCATCACTTAAAACTTCGACCGTAGAGGTAATGACATCCCCATCTTAGGTCTCATCGGCGATATAAGAATGGCCAGAATCGGAGTAGAGGAAGGCTAATAGCGCCCGATATATATATCGTATATGTTCAAAAGCTGGAACTTTTATAAAATCTTACTTTCTAATTCGCCAATGAACTGCGTTGTAAAATAAAATGCGCTTGAGAACTCGGTTCTACTCCTTGTGCAAAATGCAATAGTCGCTTCGTTCTTTAGACGAATGCAGAAAATTGTTCCTCACCTCCATGGCGTATACATCGTCATAATTTTTTTTTTCGACGAATAACCACATTTTTCCTATATTAACACGTTGAAAATAATAATAGTTAGATACGTGCAAGAAAATATTAAATAAATAATAAAATAGGAAAAAGTGGGAGGAAGAAAGGCTCATAGGGCTGCTGGGCTCGGCAGAGGCCCAAACCCGACTCGGATCGGGTTAGCGGAGGAACCGGGTCAACTTATTTCCGGGTCGGACCGGGTCTCCACCAATTGCATACGGGTCGGGTCGGCGAAACTGGCTCGTGCTATTGCTACGCGCGCGAGGTTGGGGCGCCACCGGGCAAGGACGGAGGCACGCTAGCGGCGGCGCCTTGGGTGGAGGCACGCTGGGTCCTCGTCGGAACGGCGAGGAAGGGCGGCCGATTTTGGGCGGCGCGAGGTCGTCGACGTCATGGCGGTGCGCTCGGAGGGTAGCAGGCTACCGGAGAAGAGGGATGGGTGAGAGGACCCGTCCCAGGATTTCCCTCTGAAATCCGAAACAGGTCCAAAATATAACCCATTATCCAAACAAAACATCTCTTTGCTCCCATACCACAACCTCCCACTCACTGGGAACAATGACTAACATAATTAACAATTTAAATCAAATAATATTGTGTTTTATATTCAAAACAATATACTTTTAAAATCGAATAATAATGTTTCACGACCAATCTCATTGGTCACATAAAACCAAGCCTCGCTGTTTCGGGAATTTATAAAATAATAGAAAGTCTCATAAGAGAAAATATTCCCGAAACTTAAATAATATAAAATCATAACTAATCCCATTGGTCATATAATAAAATAGGGGAAAACGTCATTACCACCATTTAATATCAAGCCTCCCAGGCTGAGGATCAAAGTCTCTCAAACTCTCCATAGCGTCCCACGCTAAACCTCAATACAACCCTACGTCGACCACCGAGCGTGAATCTGACCTATATGGTCAAGTCGTCACCTCGCGTGGGATGAGGTTAATAAGCTAGCTAGCAATAGCGTCCCACGCTAAACCTCTATACAACCCTACGTCGACCACCGAGCGTGAATCTGACCTATATGGTCAAGTCATCACCTCGCGTGGGATGAGGTTAATAGGCTAGCTAGCAATAAACATATATGGACCCTCGTATGGTGAAAATCCGAAAACAAAACCGAAAGCACATTTCCCCTTTATATGAATTAAATCAGTACGGTCCCCAACCGTACATCTGAGGCTTATAAATATCGCAAATATAATAATAACCTCCAAACATATACATATATACTGACATGTCCCACATGTCATAAAATAATATCGAAAAAAACAAATTGAAGAATATATCCATAACATCGACATGTCCCACATGTCGTGAAATCATAATTAACGAAATCATGAAATTCCCGGAAATCTCATTTTCGGGTAAAATTACTTATTATATATAACGGTAGGAACATATATACCTCAAATCCATATTTCCCTTTAAATATTAAATAAACAAATCCCATAATCAAATACTTTCAATGATTCACAACAAGCTCACGAAAAGCATTTAATTAAAGTAATTTCATTTCAATAAAATGTTTAGGCATGCATCATAAATTCTACTCGCTCTATACCCATTTTCCATATAAAGCATTCTAAATATAACGATAATTATACTAACATTTACACTCGTAGTTAATAATAATACAAGGAGGTTTACTCACCTTAATTTATCAGAAATGGTAAATATCCATTCGGGATCGAGTCCGAACGCTACAGGATCGCGTCGGATCGAATCGTTGAAGTTTCGAAATCGGGTCAAACTCAGGTCAACGTCTGGTCAACGGTCTGGTCAACGGTCAACGTGGGCCGGGTCGACGTGGCCTGGTCGGGCCTAAACCGGATCAGCTGAACATGGGCCGAGTCGGATCTGAACCGGGTCGAGTCAAGGTGGGCCGGATCGGGTCGACTCCGGGTCGGGCCGAGTCGGACTCGGGTCGAACAGTGGAAACGGGTCGAGGAGAAACCGAAACGGGTCGAGGAGAAACCGAAACGGGTCGAGGAGAAACCCGTTCGATCCGTGCGACTCCGTGTAAAGTGGCGCGATCCACCTCAACAGGGGGGCGCGCAAGAAGAAACCCAGCCGAACGGTGGGTGGCGCACCCCGTGGCGTCGCCTGCAGCACCGCTGCTTACGGTGGCAAAACTTCCCCATCTCGCCACGCCGCGCACCGTCGCTCCCTCGAGCTGCGCCATAGCCCAAACGGAAGAGGAGAGGAAGATGAGCCTGTTGCTGGATGGCGCGCGTGACGCCGTGGCCGGACGACGGAGATCGAGACGCCAGCGATCCGGATCGTGGAGAGAGGTAGATGAACAGTAATTTTTGCATAGTAAATAGTAACTTTCTGAAAATGGAAACATCTTCTTTTTCCTTTCCGGAAAAATTTCCCCTTTGTATAGTTATTTTCTGAAACAGTAAATAACTTCAACAGACCATAACTTCTTCATACAATGTCTGTTTCACGTGTGCCACGTGTCTACAAACTCGTATCATCGCGCTCTGCAAGTTTCGTGAAGGAAACTTTTCAAAAATTGCAAAGAATCACAAAGTCAACTTTCCCCCCATTAAAACTTAAAACATTTTCCGAATTTAACCTTCGAACATACTTTCGACATCACGAGACAACTAAAATAAAAGCGTACGAAGTTCCATATACTCGTAATTCATGCTTCTAGTAATTACGAGAAATTTATATAATTAACACAATTAAAATCGAGTTCGGGATGTGACAATGGGTGCCTAGATCAATTTCTGGGTGCCCTGAGATTTTTCATCTTCTGCCGACAAGATGTCGTCGGCAGCATTCTAGGGTTTGCTTTTCTTCCCGACAAAGGAGTCGTTGGCATAAAAGTTTCTGGGGAAGCCTTCTTGTTCCGACAAACAGTTGCCGGCAGAAAAGCATATTTAGGATTTCTAAATTTTTTTTTTTTTTTTCAGAGCTATTAGACGAATGCTAGAGCCATGTGCTGATAACGTGTTCAAAGAGAAATTATAATAGAGAGAACTCATCATTTATTGATTGATAGAGGAGCCTTTATATAGGCATTATAACAAGTATCCCGATAAATCAGGGATTCCCTATCTATTACATAATCATCTAATCTAGTCTAATTAGTTCAAGACACATCACGGAAGTTACTGAAATAACCTTCCTACAACACTTATAAAATACAAAAAAATTCGTTTTTATTTTTATTGTTTTTTAGAGTAAAAGTTTCGTTTCGTTTTTAACAAATTGAAAAGTTTTGTTCTTGTTCTATAATTACATTAACAAGAGAAACTAGCAACTCGGGTCCCATGTCCCACGTCCCACGTCCCACTAAGGAAGTCAGGAACTGAGGATCAGTAAATGGAGCTTTCCAAAATAGCTTATATAAATTCTGATCACAACGAAAAGAAAAAAGTAAAACTTTGGAGAGATTCCTACATATAGAGTGCTGTATAGTGCTTACAATTTGACGCCCTAATAAGTTTAAAGTTCAACCTCAATCAATTCTGCATCTTATCGATTATGAATGAACTTGCATTATATTTTTCAATTTCAATCCCAAAGTGAGTGCAATGGGTTCCAAATATCTATGTGCATGATAATTTACATACATATAAACCAGCAAAAGGCTTAGAGCAAACATAATTACATGAAACCTTTTTTCACCCTTCAAATTTACCTTTACGGAATCCATGCTAACCATAATTTAGGATGACGGTGGCCTGAGAGTGTTCTTCGGAGCACTTATCCAAGGGGTACCTGCAATCGCAAATCTCCACAAAGCATTGACGTGCTCAGGTAAAGCATAGTTGATGCCTACACGCGGGCCAATCAATATGTTTTCAGGCTGAGGACCATCTAAGATTTCCAAACCACCTGGCCAGACGGTCATCTATTTGAGATTTACATGGATTTGTTTAAACATTAAAGATGAAACAGCCTTGATTATCTATCATACCAGGAGCGAAGAGCGGGTGGTTACACCATTCTGTAGAAAGTCCCAGGGCTTGACCAATCTGAACATTCAAACCTTGACTTTAGCAATTCAAAAACAGCTAACACAAAGAAAAAGCGCATGGAAATGGACAAATAAACTACTCAAACATTTTAACTGTTTCTCAAAGAAGAGATACAAGTGTTTACCACTAATCTCAAGATTAAATTTTGATACAATAGTAGTGCAGATAAAACTCATATTGAGGCCAGAAGAAAAAAAGTTGGGAGATTTTATATACATAGGTTTCTACTGTAATAGAATCAACATCATTGCACTAAAAATCCGAAAGGAAATAAATACAGCCAGCCATCAAGGTTCACGCACTAACAGAAGAACTAGAAATGTAAAGATAAAGATGCTCACCTTTCCTGGTCCAGTAAGGAGAACAGGCTTACTTGTCTTCTGTCCTCGACGTTGCTGTATGGTCTTCAAATTCCTTCCCCTCCCCCCTATCGATCTGTATTCTTCCTCTCTTTTTCTCTGCTTCTTCTTTCTCTACAGTTCTACAACATACCCAACCCAGCACACCCTTTGGTTCATCAGGACTCTACTCCTTGCGTCTCCACCAAGATTTCGTTTCAATCGCCGTCGCATCTCTGCGTTAAACCCATATGTTGGTAACTTAGATATCACAAAAGTTGTAATCTCAACCTATTCTGTTCCAATCTCCATCTGTTTGTATAAACATCTGTCGGTTCTTTTTTATCCTCAATCTATTGTTTATTTTTAAATTATTTTGGCTACATCACCACCGACCTTTGCCGTTCCTCTCGGCGTCCTCCGCTTAACGAATTCCGGTGAGTCCTTTGTATCCGACCGAACCAGATCACAGATTTGAGGGGACTGCTTGGGTTTCTTGGATTATTAGAGTTGACGAGGAACACGACTCGTTTTTGTTCATTGTTTTGGACAAGAAGGCAGAAGACGCCATTACAGTATACCCTCTCAACTCTTCTGTGTATTTGCCGTTTAATATATCCGGGCTTGAATTGATACAATGAAAGAGAAAAAGAAGAAAAATAGAATTTGTAAAATAATTTAATTACTTATTTTTTTGGTGAGTTAACAGAGTTAGTGGGGTGTTAAATTGGTGGACAGGTGTCAAGATATAATTGTGGCACAGGTTTGGCACATGGTTTATGGGCACTTGTGCTCTCTATGGAAGACTTCCAACGAATTTCTGAAGTTCACATTGCCGGATGTGGTAGTCAAGTAGAGATGAGCAACCCAAGTTGTACAAGTGGGGATTGCAGCGACAGCCGATTGGAATAAGGGTTTTTGGGTGATAGTCTTTTGCAGCCGTCGAGCTTCAAGTATGTTTCTTCGATGTTTTCAGCTTAACTTTCAGTCTTCTTTTTCTCTACATGTTTTGGAATTTTTGTTCTTGCTCATAGATTGCTTATACAATGAACATGGAAAATGGAGTGAAAAGTTGGAGAAAGATGTTAGCTTTGAGTCCCATGTTCTCTTTTTTACTTAAATTCTAAAACTTTAAACAAATGAAACCTGGTAATTGCTGGAATAGAAATTAATACAATGAGTTAATGTTCAGGACAGACGTCTATAGTTTTGGGCTGTTTGCTAGTTCATAGAGGAATAGTTCTATTGTTGGATGATGGGTTTAGGTTTACTGCTTGAAACTAAGTTGATGGTAGGTTTGAACTTGAATGTTTCAATATCGGTGGCTATTACTTGAATTATTGATTTTTATTGCTTTCCCTGTATACAGGGGGCTCTATTATGACAGATATGTTGAGGAAGTTGTAATTATAAGTCAAGTGAATTTGTTTTGGGATTTGTATTGCTGGAAACACTTCCGATTTTCGGTTATTAAGAATTGAGGTGCTGAATTTGCTCATTCCATACCATAAACATCCAAAAAGGGATTTCAGTCTGCAATGAATTCTGTTTTCTCATCCCAGTCTCTATTCTTTCCGTTACCTAGCTGCCAGTTTTTCTTACCTTCTCTTCAAAAACAACCTCAATGCATTTTCACGAACCGTGTCAGTCATCGGGACACCTACATCTCTCCTCTTTCTCTCTCATTTCCGGTTCTTTCACATCATTCTTTGCGCACTCGCTTATCACTTGTTGGTGCTACAGTTCCAACAAATGAAGGAGTAGTTACTGAAGGGGTAGTGTCTGTAATAAACTTCGAAAATGTAGCTGAGAAAGTCGTTTCTTGAATCTGATGATTTCAGCTCTGAACAAGATAAACCTAAGGTTGAACGCCTTATATCTGTAGGAGAGATTCAAGAAACATCTAGGGTTATGGTTTCAGTTGGCTCAGAAGTGTTTGTGGATCAGTTGGTTGAATCATCACCATGCAGTATGTTGGCTGTTGTCCATAATTCACTTTTTGTGCTGGCCGGCATTAAAGAAAAATATGACAAGGTTAAGTGTTGGCAAGGGGAATTGATATATGTACCTGATAAACGAAATGAGAGAGCAGATGGAGGAAGATGTGAAATTTGTTGTGCACAAATTGGTGTGAGTTGATTAAAAATTGAAGTAGTATTTATAGGCAAATTTTTGGGAGAGTTATGAAATTTTTGGGATTTTTTTACTATTTTTTTGGTTTATTTTCGTTATAAACAAATAGTAGCTGTTACTTTTGAATTCTGACCGTTTGATCAAAATTGCTGATTCAAATGGAAGGCCCAGATCGATTCAGCCGTTGGAATTTTAATGGCCGGTCAAACTGACACGTGGCAGCATGTCATTGGCCCATGAGTTGCTCGATACTATTCATCGTCTTCTTCCTCGAGTCCGCCCCTTCCCGGCCGTCGTTTTCCGCCGTCCGGTGACGCCAGCCGTCGTGCCACCCACCGAAATGACGGGCTCGACCCCTCTTTCATTTGAACCAAGACCCAAGCCGAGCCGCTCGATGTGGGAGGTGCAGAAAAGCTCGGGAGCGACCGCTACCTTCGAGGGCGGCGCTCGGCGTCATCTCCGGCCCTTCCTAGCTCGAGGCAGCGTCCTCCCGTAGTCGTCGAGCCTCTTCCAGCAGCTGAAAAGAAAAGAAAAAAAATGGCCCGGCCCCACCAAAATGCTCGAGCAAACGCCCGAGCAAAGTTTGCTCGAGCGAAGGTCGCTCGAGCAAAACTTTCGGTTGACTGCTCGAGCACCTCTCCTCCTCTCTCGACGCCGGTGCGCGCTCCCAACTTCGTTTGCTCGAGCAAATCCACCCTGCCCCACCTCCTGCTCGAGCAACTCCTGCCTGTTTGCTCGCCGGTGCGGATGCTCTAAGTGGGCTTGTTTAGATGTTGTGTTTCTCTATTTCCTTCCAGCAGTGCCCTTTGACCTTGGACAGGTGTTTGGAGCAGTTGCGAAATGCTTTTCTCCAGGTGATTTGTGAAATCTGATCAATATTTTTTTGCATTTATGTCATGTTCTGTGTTGCTGATGCGTAACAAAGTGTGGCTACTGCCTAGGATTACCATCTTTTGTTTGATCATATATGCTTTTAAGATGTGTGTTATACTCAAACGAAATATCGTGAGTTTCTTGTTAGAGAATATGAAAATACCCGGAGATGGACTGCATCGGCTGCTGCATTCCTTGACTACCTTAATGCTGAGTTTTTCTGTTTCATGTTTAGGTGCAAGATTGGTTATCAGCCATCCCCAAGGAAGAGAAGTTTTAGAAAAACAACGACAACAATATCCATATGTTATTACTTCTGACTTGCCTGAGAAGAGTGCTCTAGAGGAAGTTGCAACCGAACACTTTTTTGACTTAACTGACTATGTCGATGAGCAGGGCCTTTATCTTGCTGTATTGAAGTTTGTGGGGGCTAGTTGATGGTGGATGTAAACATCACAATTTCATGAGCTAAGAACAATGACAAAAAAATGGATTCAAAGACATTTGTTTCAACCGGCTTTAGTCCTCTTATTGTCTGTGCGAGTTTTGATGAATTTTTTTTTTCTTTCAAAACTACTGCCTGCATCCTATTATCTGGTTTTAAAATAAGTTGCCATCTTGTTAATTTGACAGTTTGATATAGGCCGGGCTTTGGCTGAACTGAGTTGGGAATGGGATGCTTACTAGGTTAGATTCAAAAGAATTTCTGATCAGCCGGAGTTGAAGTTAACTTCTTTCCAAGGTAAGGGAGTATTTCATATCTCTCTTCCGGTCTGGAGGACTGGATGAAGTATAAAAAGCACCTTTTTGCATACTATCTAGCATGTTAAGAGCATCAGCGACGACAAAAGACAACCAACAACCAACTTGATAGTCGAAAAAGATAAAATGGAAAGATGATTAATCATTTAATATGCTACTGGATCCACAGTGCATCAATGCATCTGTAAAAGAGTTTCCGTTACGAAAGTTTCACTGTACAGTGATGTATAGAATTGGTTGATTACTTTTGAAACTAGTTTCTCACCATAATAAAATGATCTACTATTTTACATTTCAGGTGAATCAGTTTCAGTATGTAACATTGTCACAAAGACCATCAAAAAGAAATTTTCCGTCATGAAATGCTGTCGAGATAAATTCATTTTGGAACAAATGTTATCTGATGATCTGAGAAAAATAAAATAAAAAAATTAAGGGATGCTGATCGATTTGATTGTATGTGATAGGAGCCAAGTCTCTCTTCATCTCATCTTGATTCTAAGGTTGAACACTATGCAATATTTGCAATATGAGACGCCACCAAGTCGCTTCATTGTATCAATTTCTGATCAAGTTTTGATCTTATATTAATCAGTCACCAAAATCTGATCAAGTTGCAATATAACCTTTCAATTTCAAAAGAAATACTCTTGCTGTAAAAGCTAATACAAAGATTTTATGGAACAGGAGAAGGATTTACAGTGAGCATAATAATAACAATTGCAGAGTTGAATTCAAAAAAGAAATTGATTCTCATAAACTTTGCATAAGTAACTTCCTCATCAAAAGTCCAATGCTTGTCATCAGCCAACATAATTCCACTCTATAACTGAATGTTTTTAGGGAGGCACAAAATCCCAAAACAGAATACAAAAACTGTGATTGTATGCAAATTATCAAGTAACTTTCATACCAATAAATTCATCTTCATTAATAAAACAATAAACAAAAAACCTGACCTCTACAGAACCTTCAAACATTGTAACACTCTCAACCTTTTGCTCTCTACTATAGGAAAAAACAAATGGGACAAATTGAATAACTATAAGGTAACTATAGGCTAAAATTGGAATTTTTCAGAGGAAGATTATTGTGTAAAAAACCAAGCACCTCAAACCTTCATTACCAGATAAGAAGATGGAGACTAACTTCTTGAACAGCCCAATCACACCTTATAAGTACTACATTAGAAGAATGTAAACTTCATGCCATTGCTTGCTGCAAACAGGTTGTATTCTTCCATAGTAGCCTCCTTATTGCATGCATGATCATTCTCAATATGATCTACACGTTTTATAGGTAAATCCCCATCAATCTCTTCTTGCGAAGGCATAGGAATTGAATTTCTTCCACTTGGCAGGGCAACAGGACCACCAAAATGGAATAAAGAAAAGCCACCATTGTTCAAATGTAATCTGCCAGAATTATCATCGTGTGCACAATCTCCGGATGAGGCTGTCTGCATGGAAAAATGTCCAGTTGCATCCGTATTCTCCACATTAGCTTCAATAGCAGATTCTTGCACACCTGATTTAGAAACTTGGGCCTGATCCTCTGCATTGATGAGTGGTTGATACATTGGAACAGGGGCAGGCGAAAACAAGGGTGTAGGTAGCTGCTGCATAGGACTATACTGCATGCAGAAACCTGAGTTCCCATTCATACCATACCCAAGAGGGCTAGCATATAAATAGTGGTTGGGATGAGTAAATGGCAATAATCCATTGGTTGGAGCAGGTGGCCATGAAACTGGACTTTGGTGATAGTAACCCATTGTCGAGGGAGCTTGAAACACAGGAAAATGTACATTTTGGTTTTGCATCGGCGGAAGCATGCTTTGCTGCTGCGAACCCATGCTAGCAGTAGATAAACCATTATCAAAACTCTGAAGAACTTTTGTCAAAGGATTAGTCCCCTTATTCGGTGGAAGATCTGTCAATGTCCTACTTTCCGCAAACTCCCCTCTCTTCACGTTGAGATTATTCTCGATACCAACTTCATTGCATTCTGTAAAACCATTTGGAATGCATACAGAAGTGTTTTTTCCTCCTGATTGCTGGCTTGCATCTTCTGAATCTGAGGTGGATGAAGATTCCTGATTTCCATGATTAGATGAGGTTGTGTTGCTGTCCCCCTCACTTAGGCACGATGAGCAATTATCAGAATTAGAACTGCAGTTCACAGTGGCATCAGAAATTCCATTCTCCTCATACGAACCTTGTATCGAGTTGCAAGAATCCAGTGCTCTTGTATGAAGTCCATTCTGGCAAGGGACATCCATTTCTACGCTGCACATGCTAGATTCCTTTGAATTATTATCCGCATAAATTTCACCTCCAACAGCACCTACTTCACCCCTACACAAGTCCTCAGATGACTTCATGATTTTACTTGTATGTTCTTCGGCCTTGAAAGCAGATGAACTTAAGGTAACATCAGAGTCTGAGTTACTCCGAGCATACTTTTTCTGTGCCTCAATGGGTTCCCAAATTTTCTTGGGATGAAGCAAATCTCTAGAAGGATTGTCCCCAGAATTGACTTTGATTTTGGGCCTTACAGAACTTTCACGCACGTCTTGGTTATACCTACTACCACGATAGAATTGCTTGGATATATCTAATGCAGATTCTGGCTTGCTTGCAGTTTTGGTCTCCCAGCACACTCTGGTGGCAGAAACATGTGGGTCAACCTTTGCTCTATATTCAGTGCTCTTGTTACAGCTGCAAGAATTGAAGTCATATCTGTCGCTAGAGCAGGGAAACTTCTCAGTAAACTTAGGACCACAGTGTCGACCATTCAACTTTGGGCCATTTACTCTTAATTGCCTGTTTGATCCATTAATGCCCCTTGCTGGAGTCTCAAAACTATCACCACTACATCTGGACTCTGATCTATTAACCACAGGAGTAGCATCAGAAACAGCAGCATACCGGCGTCTGTCAGACCACTTCAATGATGTATCCTGTTGAACTTCTCTCCTAAATTTTAATCTTCGTCGGGAAAACTTTGATTGCTCAGTTGTAAAAGAATCCGTGCCACCTTTCCCACCGGTAATTTCCCCATCTGGACTTTCAAAACAGGGATCGTCGAATTTTGAAATAATGAAACCATTTTGGAATTGTACATCTAGAACTTCAGGAGATCCAGGTCTAGATAGAACACTATCACCAGCTTCACTAACGGAATCCATGCAGCTCATGGAACTATTGGGCTCCTCATCAACAATCAGAGATGATTCTTCCTTTGAGGAAACAGGATGAACAGGCATTTCATCTTCTTCGGAACCTTTTGGATCTTTGTCCTTTTCTTTCCCCTTCATTCTCTCCTTTCTTCGCAGTTTTTTCTCTCTTTCTTTTGTCCTTCTCCTCTCCTTGCGTTCTTCTTCTTCACGCTTTTCTTTTTCTTCCTCTTCTAGGAGTTTCATCTGTAGGGAAAATTTACAGATGTCAGTATTCTCCTGAAAATGGGATCACCTAGTTTTCCTTCCTAATATGTTATATGTAAATATAACAAATTTCAAGACCTGCTTTTCTAGAGTTATTATATCTTTGCAAGCAACATGAACTCGTTCTTCCAGCAGCTTTAGTGCAAGACAAACAAAGATGCTATGTGCATTTTGGCGGGCTGTTCCTTCTCGAAATGCTTTTTCCACCTGAAAGACAGCATTTACAATCACAAATGAAATACTTATTCTTTCAATTTCATACAATGTACATGCTGATAAATATGCCAGTATCATACAAGTAAAATAATTAATAGTTTCTTGATGTTGCCAACACATCTATTTTCTCTCTTTGAAATATAACACATTGGTGCGAAGATTTTTTTTTTTTTTTTGCCATTACCAATAAAAGAAATTATGTTATGAAGACATCATTTTGATGCGCAGAAGTCAAACTGAAAAATCTCTGGTAAAAGGATAGATTATATACATTTTTAATCCCTCTTTCATATATTTTTTCTTTTAAAGAATGAAATATGGCATCCAAACCTGGGTCCTCCAACAAAATACAACTAAAAAAACAGCTAATAGAAGCGAAAGGTAAATATATGATCACCCAAAAATCTAACAAATATATGAAAAGAACAAGATCAGCAAATGAACGTACCTGTTCCTTGAAAATAACAGTTGCAGCATCTAGAAGAAATTCTCGAGCAAGTTCAGGACTCTTTGCATGCTTTTGTGGACGGGAGCATTCTCCATCCAAATCATTTCCATCCTTGTCCATGGAATCATCATCCTGAAAGAATCCATCAGATGATATGATCGATCAGTACAATCCTCACAAGACAAAAGTCTTGTTAGCTGGAGAGAAGTTAGATAATAAGCTTTAAAATTCTAAACTACCTCTTCTTCCTCTGCTTCTTCAGCATGCTCAAAAAACCTTCTGATACTTTCTCCTCTTGTGATTGTTACATAGCCATCCCCAACTATAAGCCTGCAGTGAACACATTGTTGACCCTTCAAAGCATGGGCTTTCACAGAAAGCTCAGTGCAACGACCATCTAGTTTCCAAGCTCTCAATGTGATAAAGCAAGAATTTAAACCACCAAGATCAAGGCCGTTGACCTTAACACTACCATTCATGCCAACATTTTCAAATTCTAAAATGTCTGATTTTCCCTCCCCTGTTCCAACTGCCCACTCAAAGTGATGATATGTCCCAACAGTGTCTCCAAAAGTATGACGCCAATCAGCTTGAACCGTGCCATCAGAAACCTGCAGTAAAAATAAATCAGACCAGTCACATTATCTATCTATATTTCTCAAGAAAAAAAATGGCAGATTAAGTATACTTCTTATAAAATATTAAAAGTATTAAACAAGGCTACAGCAGTATATGGTCCATCTATCAAGATTGGTTATTTCATCAAGTTTCTTTTCGATGACTGACATGGAGAGAACAACACCCAACAAAACACCACATTAACTCAAGATTACCAAAATATACATTGCCACACCTCATATTGGAAGGCAGTATCAGCAACACAAAACCAATTAGTGCAGCGAGGTTCCTTCCGCAACCGCTTCAGCTCCTTTAGTTCCTTGAACTCACGGATAACATTCCTTCTGCAATCTCTGCAAAATCTCTTGCTATCAAACCTGTAACAAGATCATCATTAATAAACAAACTTGAATGATCACAAATGAAGTCTAATCAGAACAACATGATTTAAGAGGAATTAATAAGGACTTTGGATACATCAAAACACAAGGAACTAACTGATCTACAATATAAATCCTCATTTAACTTATTGGGACCAAAAAACCAACAACTTCAGGAAAGATACAAAAGAAGTGAACATTTGTGATGTGAAAACACACTGTTTGATTAATTTTTTGCATACGATGAAATAAATCGAGGAAAGAACACTATGACACAGTCCATGGGTATAGGCATCCGATGAAATAAGTCGTAGGCCATCAAGTTTCATGCCATAAATTAAAACATGTGATTTTGAAAGATGTTTTATTTCAACTATAAAAGACAACCTTCACAAAACTGGGGATCCATATACAGAAGAAACCAAACGACATGAAACAAGCCAGCTACAGTACATTGGAACATAGCTAAGGTTTTGTAGTCCCAATAAAATTCAACTCTTTCTACCTTCTGTTCTTTCTATCTACACAACCTAGTTAGAGGCCTGTACATCCAAAGCATCCCAAAAAGACCTCTATCTATTGAGGGAAGACCCACTCCAATCTTCAGGTCTATATGTGACAAATAAGCAAGTTTGAAGGATATGCTCACCTGATTGGTTTACGCAATGGTCACCGATAAGGACATAACAAATCAGATGGATTCTCTTTAGACAAATTTCACAAGCACTAATTATATAAAGAAACACCAAAGAAAATGAAAAGATTAAAATCTAGTAGGTTTCCAGCCTTCCCAACTATGTCATTATGACCAAAAATCAGATTTCTCACATCACTAGAAAAATGTGCTAATTATTAAGGATTCTTTCTGTGCTGATTACTCCCTCATCCATTTTTGCAATCCTCCTTCCATGATTGGGGAATCCTACCAATTAGAATGCAATACATGGACGCATCTTGTTCTTCACGCACCACAACAACAATTTACCCTACAACAGTTGCTTTCTATTTACAAGTTACCATTAGCTAAACCTTCCTTCAACACTTTTCCCTTTCAGTTCTCAATACTCTAAACCACTTATTTTGGTAACTTCATAAGAGAAATAAATTATGTTGGGAGGCTACTCAGAAGCCCTACATACCTCCGTCCACTATCACAAGATGATATCTCAGTCCCTAGGTCCTAGTACTGTTATCACGAAGATACAAATATAGAGCGAAAGTAATTTTCATTTAAGTGCAATTTTTCCCCTAAAAAAGACCAAGTTTTTTTTCAACTCAATCGCACAGATCTGCTTATGAATTTGAAACACCTATTGTTAATGTAATAAGAGATTGAACCCATGGACATAGTGATATAAGACACAAGTATATGTCATCCCCATTTTTTTCTTTGATTCCCTGAAACCCTTCAAAACTGCTCTGCTGACCCAAATCTAAGAATGTGGCCTCCTACGTAGCTATACAATCTTTTGAAAGCTGGTACCTAGTTCCTTGAACGGGAAAGCAAAGAGGTGTCTGGGCCATATAGAGAAACCTTCAGCAGTGCAGCAGCTAAAATTGTACATATGTTATACAAAGTTAAACGTCATTCCACTTCCCAGTCTGTTAAGCAGTCTGAACGTTCTCAATTTCAGTCGGCACTAATTATGCAGTTTCAATAACAAATACTTGATGCAATACCCATTACAATCACACTGTTATATAACACCCACACTGTTTTAATCTATTGAACTTTCATGCAGATAGAATAAAAGAAAGTGGCCAAGCACCTGTACATGAGCCTCTCGATAAAATCCTCTTCCTTCATCCTAAGAAGAGACTGCCGAGTTTCTTCTCCAAGTGCGGACCAGAAATCCACCAATGTATCACAAGAAAGCCTGGCGGTGTGCAGGGCACATGTTTCCCGTGTTCCATGTCCTCTGCCATAACTTGCCATTCCTTGGCTTATCCAACCTCGACCTCCCCCACCACAGGCATCAGGATAAAGTAATTCACGTTCTCGCTCCCTTGCAAGTGCACTGTCAAACACCTGATTCAAGCAGCACTTCAGCTACTAGAATGAAAAAAAGGATAATGCTTTGATCGCATTAATATTAGAATAAACAGAACTTACATTTTGAAGCCCCTTGAGAGACTTGCAATACAAGTAGCAATCCATGAGTGTTAAAGACCCCTCACGTGTAATGGTAAGACCACCCCAAGGATGGACGGATGGATCTGGGATTTCATCATGACACCCATTAGTAATGCTTGTACCGTCCTTATGATTTGTTGAGACTCTTGATCTGTTGCAGGAGAGTTGCCCGCCTACTCCCTCCTGCTTCAAAGACTTTCCATACATGACAATCTGCAAAAAACCTTCGAGCAATAACCCATTGCATCTAGAGCAGTACATGTTCTTACGAGCTTGTTCAAAAAGGGTTTGCTTGTCAATCCTGAGAAGTTTCTGCCGAGCTTGTGGTGACAGATCACTCCAAAACTATGTCCAAAGTAAAAATCACTTTGTTAGTGACTAGTGCCATCACTCAATGATATTCATAAATGAAAGGAAAAAACATGCATAATACAAACTTTTATCTCAGATTACCACAAGACATTTTTGTCAAGCCAATTTAAGGAACCAGAGTTTGAATCAGCAACTAGGAAAAATAATAACAAGACTTAATAAAGAACTTTTTTTTTTCTACCTGTGTAGGTTCCTTTAGCATGTGACTTTGTAAACGATACACTAAACTAAACAAGGGTACATTACACTTGGTATAACCATATACTCTGCTTTAACTGGAACCGTAGGAATAACCAAGAGTGAAGCACTTTTTTCATCTCTTTTTTGTATTTATTTAACATTACCTATAAAGAGCAATTCGAGCACAAATTCCTGATCACAAACTCTTGACATCACTCATTAACCACTCAAACACACACGTCCGGCGGATCCAGAATCAAACAAACACTGATATTCCAATCGAAACTACCCCACCAATGAAACACCACACATACAGAAAACCATCCGAACTCTCCATCAAATCATAAGATCCAATTCAAACACTAATAACCCACAAAACTCATCAAACGAAACACAACACACAAAACTGATCCATATCAATCTCAACCTCATTGCCCAACCATATATTCAATAAAACCAACAATCAATTCGAGTACCTTCTGGAGCTGATTGTAGCTGACGTCATCCCGATGCTTGGACCAAAACCCATTGAGCGAAGAAGAGAGAGTGTAAATGGGTGACGACCCATCACTGAATTGGTCGTCCCTCTGAGCTAACCCCGGCATTTTTCGGTTCAAGCTCTCATACAATAATTCTCATTCCTCATGCCGCAGACACACCGTCACGGTCTGATTCAATCCAATCCGATTAAAAACAACGTATTCGATCAAAACCGCCAAACCAAATTGAATCAATAAAGAATCAAAAAAAAAAAAAAGATAGATCGAGGAGGTGGGAGAAGGGTGGATTGGATTGAATCTGATTGGAATGGAGGGTGGGATTGAATAGGATTGGATTGGGGGAGTGAGGAGGGAGAGATTGAGAGGTGAGGAGGGGGGGTTTTGGTTGAGGAGGACGATGAGATTTGGTGTTGCTTAGGCTTAGGCTTTGGCTTTGGCTTTGGCTTTGTATATACATGTAGAGAGAGAAACACAAGGCTTTTGTAATTGTGTTAGAGCAGGGCCAACGCCACGGTTAAAAGTTACAAGAACAAAATCACACAGGGAAAAACTACTGTTACGTTGTTACCGTGTTACGTTACAGTGTGACAACGATGACAATCATCTTTTACATGCAAATATATATTCTACGTTTTGTCCTTTTACAGAAATTATTAAATTTTGTAGTTCAAGATTGTGATAGCAGAGAATGATGGTACAGTGTTAACTGTCATTATGATGCAACTCCTACTGCGTATGTCATTGGTAAAAGGGTAAAAATTAACAGAGTATTGTAAGTTTTTGGATTAGGGTTAGAGTTGGGATTGCTTAGTACCTTGATTCACTCCGATGAGAAACGTAGATAGTGTGTCGTTAATTATATTAAATTTCAAGATAATTTATCTTTTCATTTCATCAAATATTGTGAGTATGTCATCAAACTTTATTGTTGATTGTCAGACAAACACTTTTCGTATTTGCAACATCTTAATTTTCTCATAATTACCTTGTTGATAAGTGTTTTTATATTGATACACGATCTTCTACTATTGGAATTGCAACGCTTTACTGTATTTTGTTTTCATGAGGGGCGAGATTTGAATCAAGCAAGTACTAACTATAACTAGGTAATGGTATTATTGGAGGTTTTAAACAGAAAGTGTTATTCCTTATACTTGGTAAGTGTAAGATAGGGAAAGAGATTCCTCATGTAAGGAACAAATATGGGGAAATTGAAAACCTCAGTTCAACTTAGAAAGTGTCTTCTCTTCAATTTTCAACATATAGTAACTATATTGAAAAAAATTATAAGCGTCTTTTCAAAATTTGTATTATTTATGGACCATAGGATTGAGTATATATATGATGGATCCTATACCATTCTGTTGTAAATAATAAGATCCATTCTGATCTTAAAATTACATAATGTCTTACAAGTGTCAAACAACCTCTTAAGTGCATCTTTTTATCTCGTGTACTTGTGACTTTTATCACGTACGCCTCATATATTGCATTTGGGCGATCCTCTCAACAACTAAGATCGAGATCCATTTCAGGAACACACGGACCAGTTAAAGCTAGAACTTCCATATAAGAGATCTATTTAAGGGAGGATCATTACTTCTAATTGAGATAATGAAAAATCATTTCACTTGTTTGCGTTTTAGTTAGAACTTTACGTAGTTCGTGAAAAAGGATAGTGAAAATAAATATTATTCCTAAATTTCAGACCGTAACCAATGCTTTCATAGATTTGATCGCTATTTACAATTATAGCTTCCGTACATCTTTATTTTGGATAATTTCTTGTATACCAGATAAAAAAAAAAAAAAAAAAAGTCAAACGGATGCAACGAGTCAAATAAGAAGATCAAGATCTATCCGGTAACCCAGCACGTGAAGGATCAAATCAAGACACAAATCGACGTCAGTTGAAACCTAGTTTATCTACAAGCCGATCTCACTGTTCTTCAATGTCCAACTTATCCTGACATTGCAATAGTGGCATTTTCTATGTCTTGACTCTTCATCGATGTTGTAGGTGTTGTTGCAGAGTCAAATTTCTCCAATCTCCAACTTCTCCTGACATTGCAATAGTGGCATTTACTAGTCTTGACCCTTCATCGACGTTGCATGGTGTCGTTGTAGAGTCGGTGTTGAGAGTGAGAGTTTACATGTTTTTGATTTATAATCCTCTATACATTTCTTTCTTAATTCCTTTATTTTATATTTTTTCAAACTTCTTGGTTGTGATTTTAGATTTTTTTTAGATAAATAGTTAATATGTGCTAAAATGGTGAAATCCTAGCCCAACAAGGAAACCTAAGAGACCTAGAAAGACATGATATATTGTGTATGGACAAGCTCAGAAGAACCAAAAGATGCGCACATACCTATAAAATGAAGGCATCTCTACCGGCCACGTATTGGTGCGCACAAGCTAGCTAGGAGGTCCAAGAGAGAGAATTTATGCAATTAATTGCAAAACCTAAAACAATTAGATTAAGAAAACTTTCTTGTATTGTATAAGGATTTCTATATGATATACACAAAGATTTCGATATCTTTTCTTCACTACTGTATGAGCAAAAATCTATTACAATACAAGATCAATGGCCATGAAAGATGATGAAACGTGAAGTCAAAGAAGCTCTAAGAAATGAACGCAAAAAAGACATAAAACTTATATAGGGCTGGGAGCGGGTCGATCCGGATTGGGTATGGGTCTAACCCGAATTCGACCATATTGCTCAGTTTGAAAAAATGGTCAATGACCACAAACCCATATTTTGGAACTTTTCTTCCCAATAACAAAATAAGGTTAGAAAAATTCTCATCAACCCAAAAAATTAAAAAAAGACGATTATACCCTTAATTAATTGAATAAATCTAAAATATAAATCTATTATGGCAATAAATGGTTGATTATTGACCGTTGACTGGGTTCCGGTGACCGGTAACGGTTTACCGTTGACTATTGATCGTTGACCATTGACTGTTGACCCCCTACAAATCTTGTATTACCCCCCAATAGAACCCTACTGCCTATATTGCCCCAAATCCCTTACTGCCCTCTAATAGACTCACACTGCCAATAAACCCCTACGATCCCCCCAATAAGATCCAGTGTTGGCCCCCAATAGACCATCTAGTACCCCGAGTATAATTTTCCTCTATTGCCCCCCCCCCCCCCCCCCCCCCCCCCCTAATAGATCTCTATTATCTCTCGATAAAACCCTACTGCTCCTAATAAAATACTTATTTTATTGCTTCGAGTCATACTTATATCGTAACTAGCTCCATGTCACTGCAAGGCCAAGACATTGAGACTAAACCATTACTTACTGCCCCCCACCCCTCTCCCAACATTAGAAATTTCCAATTACGTAATCGTCGGCTCATTCCCAAACTGACTGCACCACCTCCTCATGACGTAATCACAACCTCACATTTCCCCTTTAAATCCCAACCCCCAAAATGCACTAGAATTGAACCCACAGACCCCGAGTCTATCCTCTCCTCCCTTTTATTGGAACCACAACTACTACACTCTAATAGACCCATACCCCCCCCCCCCCCCCCCCCCAATAAGACCCCCACTGCCCCTAATAGCCCCTCAATTTATCTCAAATGAATGAAAATAAGTGAAATAAGAGGAAGAGAGATGTCGTCTAAAAAACATTAATTAGTTGGTGAAAAGTAATTAATCTAATCTATTGAGTTGATCTTGTGAAAGTAAACAGGGCAAAGTCCAGTATAACAAAAAAAAAAAGATGAAGCACGGCTATGACCTTGGGGAAACTTATCCACCAAAACCCAACCAATCATCACCTCACACATTAAGACTCTACTTTGTACTCGGGATTATTGTGAGTCACTCTATTATCAATACTTGAGCTTACCCAATACTAATTTGTACTTTATTTGGTGAGGCAGTACTGTATAAGGAGGAGAGAGAGAGAGAGAGAGAGAGAGAGAGAGAGAGAGAGAGAGGGTGGTGTTAACTTGGGGTCTAAAAAATGAGTACCCACAATAACACTACCTAAGAAGGTTGAGAGAAAAAATAAGTCTTAACTAGTACCATTTATTTTAATACTCCCTCACACCAAATATAACTATACTACTTTGTACCTCTTATTTAGTGCAATACTAGCTAATACTTTGTACCAAACATGCACCAAGAGATCTAATAAGAATATAATAAACAACCAACCATCATCTCATATATACAACCAGAGAAACCACAAAATTTGATCACTTCCAGATTCTTTCCTCTATATTACTATGTCACTCTCCGTCCCTGAGAGATGGGAGATATAAATATGCCTAAAGTGGTGAATGGAAGGTGGAGATGCAAGGAAATGAATGGTCAGATGTTATGGACAAAAATAGAAGCACAAATTGTGGATTTAGTCTTTATTAAATGACAAAAAACCTTAAAGATATTTTGGTGGAGAAGGAAAAGGCATGGGTGCTCTTAGTATTTGGCCATGAGGACAAAGGGACATGGTCAACATCAAAGGGGATAAAGCCATAGATTTCCCTTTCACTTGTCTTTTTCTCATTTGAATTTGAATTTGAATCAACAAATCTTCTTCCCTCCAATACTCCTTCACTTGCATATCAGCCATCACCATCTTCCAATTGCCGAAATTTGACCGGAATTCTGCCTGTTGACTGATGTTGACCGGTCAAATTCGTCTTTTAGTGTATATTTCAGTTTTGCTCTTTTGGCTTCAATTCTTCACCCGGTTTCTTCAATATGTGCTAGATCCACCCTTTGACTTGTTTCCAATCCTTAGCTCACTTTCCTAGCATGAATAGAAAGTGTAGTAAGAAATATATAAAACACAAAAGGATATAGTAAAAAAATAAAAATAAGGTAACAATTACTATGTAATTACTGACCTAACAGTCCCTATAGTCACCTTCATCACCTTTCCAAACTGCTTTTCCAATCTTAATTGTTTATTCTAAATTCAACTATAGAAGCAAAGCAAAGCAGAAGCAATGGAATTGAGCATTTGCTATTTCTAGGTAGAGCAAACTAGAGACTCAATTACCGTAGTTTGCTTAGCTAACAATCTTCAAGATGGAAATCTCAAGGATCCTCAATTACCTCTCCCTCGGATGTGAAATCAAATTCGGTTGAGTAGGGAACCAACGATCTAGAAGAATTTGATGGTGATGAAAGGTTCAAGGCAGCGTCATCGTCTTGAGATCGGGTGGCGTCGGTGTCGGTGAGGTCGGGTGGCGTCAGGGTGCTGGCGAGGTCGGGAGGCGTCGGCGTCGGTGTCGGTGAGGTCAAGCAAAGAGAGAGAGAGAGAGAGAGAGAGAGAGAGAGAGAGAGAGAGAGAGAGAGAGAGAAGGGTAGTTTTGACATAAAAGTTATAATAATATGTTAGTTTTGTGTTTGTGGGAATACTCTCTTACAGTATTTTGTGCAGATGAGAATTTCTTAAACCTTTTTTTATCAGTGAGAAAGATTCCCTCAAAATCTAAACTTATGAGCATTTGGTGTTGAAAAAAAAAGGTACTACCTGCTGATTTTTATAAGGATTGGGCTGAAATATTCGGGTCACCAAATTTTCTGTTCGGTCCAGTTCGGTTTTAGTTTTAAATGAGTTTTTTTTTTTTCTAATTGTGAATTTTAATTATATATTAGAGAAAATAATTTCCATATCGCATCAAAACCATTCCAAATTCGCATAAAAAACTTCCTAAACTAACCATCTCATCCCCACTTGATTTAAGTTCTTGCACAAAAAATTCTCAGATCGTCATCTCATGATCTCATCCCCTCAAGATCTATGATTACCCAATCAAAATCGAACATAAATATGTTATATATTTAGGAAGAATAGTCGACCGCCTCATCTATTCTTAAAGGATAAGGCGATGTGAGTGTGCGGTTGGAGGAATTTTTCAGTGTAACAGGAGAATCAAGTGGCAGTGCCTAGTGGTCCTCCCTTTTGTCAAATACCATTTTAGATTTATTATTATTTTTCTAAACCCAACACCTTAAACCCTAAAACCCTAAAACCCTTAATCCTTAACCCTAAACCATAAACCCTAAAAGATTGATTAAAGTCATTTTACAATAACTAAGATACATAAATTTATAATTTCTGTGATAAAATTACACGTGTTGAAATTTAATTGGAAGGGAAAACCACTAGACATTGTCACATGGTCCTCTCGTCATATGGTTATGAGTATTTTTATGAAAGGTTGAGATTGCGTGTACTAATGTTCATTATAAACAAAATTTATGCAATAAAAAATAATGAACACATTAATATATATATATATATATATATATATATATATATATATATATATATATATATATATATATATATATATGATCCCTTTCAAAGTCCAAACTCGTTTTTGACCCAATCCAAGATTGTCCAGTTCCAGTTCGGTCCACTGGAATTTTTGTGCCTATTTCTTCCGGTTTGATGATTGAACAAACTTTTTTATCCGGTTCGACCGACTTTGGGGTGGCGTTCTGTCCTGCCCAACCCTAATATATACCATTTCTTTTCTCATTGTTTTATATATTTTAGAATTTATTCATACTTAAGTTTTTAGCTTGTTTATTTCAAATTTCTAAGCTATTGCTCTAAGTATGGGCAACAATAGAGAGCATCAAGCCCAAGCCCAAATAAAGCAGCATCAAAAGTCCCAACACCTACTACCCAGTTTCGACGTTAATATGAGGCACTTCCACATCAAATCATATTCTCTGACGTTAAGTGGACCACATCGCCACAACACACACGCCTTATAAGCCATGCCTCTACACCTAAACCGCTATAAAAATTGGATACCCTGATTTAGCACATCACACTCTGCTATCTCCTTGGATGCAGAAAACCTAAGATCCGTCAACAAAGTTCTCCGATATCGTGCACCCACAGCCATTCGAGCCGAAAGTCAAATATTCGGATTGCTACCAAGGCCATCGTGCAATAAATAATTCATCCGCTTCCACCAAGTACTACCAAGGCATCATTCGAACATTGTATGGCAGCCAGGACCGGCCTAGTTTAGGGCTATTGTCGAACGAAAGTGTTCTTAGAGGCCATGTAACATCCCGAACCTAGGATTACATTTTAACTATGTTACTTTTACTTTTACTCCTCGGAAATTGTTTTTACGATTTGAAAGTTCTAAATGTTGACTTTTAAATAAGTTGACCCGACCAAGGATTTTATTTCATGATGAGGTAGAAGACGTTGAAACGAGTTCGTGGACACGTAACACGTTTAATTTGGAGTTCGTACGAAAAAGTTACAATGTAAAAATCGGAAATTGTCTGATTTTGGACGAGTATAAATAGCGGGAGGAAAATTTCCCGAAAGGGAAAATCCCCAATTTTTCTCTTTTTCCTCTTCTTTTCTTTTCTTTCTTTTTCTTCTCTCTCCTTTCTCTCTCCTCTCCCCCGACTACCCCCGACCTCCGCCCGATTCTCCGCCGTCCGGCCGCCGTTCGGAGCGCCACCGGTCGCGTCTGAACCAGCTTCTTCTTCTCTTCCGTTCAGTGGCAGCGGTACGGCGTGAAACGCCGTCGTTTGGCCATGCGCAGACCGAGAGAGTTCGACACAGTCGAACCGGAGCTCCCTCTTCCGGCCATTTCTTGGCCTGATTCTAAGGGAAATGGAGACCTTGATTCGCACAAGTATCCCACCAAAAGAATTGGACCGAATCGATCCAGGTAAGGAGAAATTAGGATTTGAAATTTTTAGGGTTTTTGATTCCGAATTGGAGGGTTGTGTATTTGATGTTTTTGGTGTGATTGGAGGCTAGGATTGAGTTTAAAACATTGTTTGGAGTCGATTGAGTGTAATTTGGTGTTGAATTGGTTGATTTTTGGAGAAATTGGGGTTTGGGATTTTTGGGCCGCTGTGCCGGCTGCCGTATGTGGCGCCTGCGCTGGTTTTTGGCGGCGGAGGTGACGGGGATGAGTCCCCGAGGTGGTGGCGACGCTGCTGTGGAAATTTGGGATTGATTCCATTTACTGTTTCACTTTCAGAATTACTATTTGACCTAGAATAATTACTGTTTAACCATTAAAAGTTACTGTTGACTTACCGTAAAAAGGTAAAAGCTGTTTTAAAGGGGTTTTACGACGAAATAACTAGTAAAAGGATTAATCGGACACGGGGTGGCACTACCAGATTTGACAGAATAGCCGACGAAATTATTTTCGTCGGCTATTCCAAATTTTCGTCGGCTATTCCTTCTACCGACGAAAATTTCGTCGGCTATAATTCGTCGGTAAAAGCCCGTCGGTAAAAGTAATGGCCGACGAAAAAAATGACATCGTCGGCCATTCCAACCTTGGCCGACGAATTATGGCCGACGAAAATGATTTCGTCGACCAAAGCTTGGCCAAATATCCGACGAAATTCGTCGGCTATTTTCGAGTTTGGCCGACGATTTCGTCGGAAGATATTAATATTTTAAAGTTATAGCCGACGAAATTTAGTTTCGTCGGCTATTTGTTCTGATGTATAGCCGACGATTTGGGCTATTTCGTCCGCTATTTCGTCAGAATATATTAATATTTTAAAGTTATAGCCGACGAAATAATGTCAATTTCGTCGGCTATAACTGCATTTTGGGCAAAAAAAATTACCGGATCGGAGGAGGAGAAGGAGGAGGAGGAGGAGGCCGGAAGAGGAGGAGAAGGAGGAGGGGAAGGAGGAGGAGGCCGGAGGAGGAGGGGAAGGAGGAGGAGGCCAGAGGAAGGGGAGGAGGAGGAGGAGGAGGAGGCCGGAGGAGGAGAGAAAAAAGGCGGGAGGAAGCGATTTAAAAGATTTAGAAGGAGAATAGCCGACGATTTAAAAGATTTCGTCGGCTATACTTTGGAAGATCAACAGCCGTCGGATCTGAGCCATCCAACGGCAGACAATAAAAAGGCGCGGATTGCAAGAGTTTAGCCGACGAAATATAATTTTCGTCGGCTAAACTTAGAGAATAGCCGACGATTTACAATATTTCGTCGGCTATTCTATGAACATCGTCGGCTATACTTTGAAAACATATTAAACTGCCGTTTTGAGGCCCTAAATGAACTCGAAAGCCTGAAAAGGCCCACACATCATGGCAAAGTAACGAGTTTGATTCCTGGCGTCGTTCCCTTTCCGGAATGTTATCACAATCGTCAATCGGACGCCGGACGCCAAATCTGCAGTAAACCGGGTTTTGACTTGCAACGGTCAATCTACTCTTCAACGCCAAATCTGGCCTCACCTTCAACAGATAATAGTTTCAAATCAATGAGACGCAACTAATCATATAAAAATTTTACAAAATTGATTTTACGAACGTCAGGCTACCCATAGGAAAACGAAAGTAAAAAACAGTTAACCTCAACATTCGGCACACAGATTTTGTCGGAATCTTGTCATTTTTCAACCGTAGCCGTATTTCATTATTTTGGTCATATCTTATTTTCGACATATTTGCATTTGAAGAGTGTACGTATAGTAACTATTTGAAACTATACATTCACTTAAACACTTAGTAAACAAGTTAAGGAACATTGGTGCATATGTTCCGATTTTGAATGTAAAAGTTTGGAAAATCTATTCCAACCGTCAGATATCACCGTTAAGATTAAATACATGTATGAAAAAAATCCAACTACATCTGACAACGTTAAAGGATCGATCGGGACGGTCAACCGGGTGAGTCAACCCTTTAAACGCTTAGAAATGGTAATTGGCCTGTCTAAATGACGTTTTTTTGTCTGACCTTCAACAGATAATAGTTTCAAATCGATGAGACGTAACTAATCGTATAAAATACCCACAGATTTTTCACTCTTTCTCCCGTTTTTTTCCCTTTTTTTTTTTTTAAATAAGCAGCTGCTGTCTAGATCTGAAAATATATAGACTTATAGCCGACGAAAATGCCAATTTCGTCGGCCAAACTTTCAAAAGTTTTCGTCGGCTAAAGTTTCAGAGAAAGGCCGACGAAAATTCAAATCGTCGACTAAAATATGAATATAGCCGACGATTTTTTGAAATTACCAACGAAAAAAAAAATCGTCGGCCATTCTAGGGGAATAGCCGGCGAATTTTTTTTTTTTAGCGACGAAAAAAAAATTCGTCGGCCATTCTTGGGAATAGCCGACGAAAATTTTATGTCGTCGGCCGTTTTTTTTTATTTCGTCGGGAAAAGCCTTTTTTCTGGTAGTGTGGGTGTCCTGAGTTATTTTGGACATAGATTATTCGGTATTGAGGCGAAATTCCTATACCGATAACTGAAAAGGGAAAATTAGGAGGTTTCGTGCGAGTAAGGACGTCCGTAGATTTAACGTTTATAAATAAATTCCGAGTTTCGTAATAATTATAATTACGTCCCTATTACAGGTCGAGAGGTTATTCGACGGGACGAGAGATCGGATTAGCGGCGCGCTCGGCCGTACTGTGAGTGTATTTTTATTTTAAATAAATGCATGCATAATTGTTTTAATGAAATGAAGTTTATTTCAAATAAATGATTTGAGAAGCATGAAAATTCATATAGTTAAAATGAAATGATATTTAAAGAATAGATAATTACCCAAAACTACAATTTTGTACTCATAATTACCAATAGCAAGGTCTAATTTTTGTTTACCACTAGCAGGATTTAACACTAACAGACTTTTAATCCGTCCAATATTAAATGACATAATTAACCCTGAAAATCTAAAATTTACAACATATGCCATCTATATATATTTAAAAAAAAAAAAACAGAAAATACAAACCCTAGCCGCCTCTCTCTCTCTCTCTTTCTCTCAGGAGCAAGGGCTGAGAGGCGCGAGGCCGAGGTGGAGGCGCGGGGCCGAGGTGGAGGCGCGAGGTGGCAGCGAGGCGGGAGCGAGGCCGAGGTGGAGGCGCGAGGTGGCAGCGAGCGAGGCAGCGAAGCGGGAGCAAGGCCGAGGCGGCAATGAGCGAGGCAGCGAGGCGGAGGCGCGAGGCGGCAGCAAGCGAGGCAGAGGCGTGAGGCAGCGAGGGAGCGAGGCAGACCTCTCCTCTTCTCCTTCCCGATCTGGAGCCACCGACACTCTCCTCCTCCTCTCCTTCCCGATCTGGAGCCACCGACACTCTCCTCCTCCTCTCCTTCCCGATTTGGAGCCTCCGAAACTCTCCTATTCTCCTTCCCGATCTGGAGGAGCGAGGCTGCAGCGAGGCGGAGGCGCGAGGCGCGAGGCAGTGACATGACGACGACGACAACCACTGCTCCCTACTCCCCCACCTCCGCCGACCTCCCTCTGCCGCCGCCGCCAATCTGAAGCCTCTCTCTCTCTTGCATGTTGTTTGATTTTTGTGTGTTGGATTTTTTGTTTGTGTGTTGGATTTTTGCTTGTTTGTTGGTTAGGGTGTGGTGGGATTTGGTGGTTGGGATTGAATCGGTGGAGGCCGGTTTGTGGAGGGTGAGAGATCTGGATTTTTTTTTGGGAGAATTAGGGTTTTGAGTAGGAGATACTGAGGCTCAGTATTATTGAAGTACGGCGGAGGACGGCGGAGGACGGCGGAGTGCGGCGGAGGACGGCGGAGCTACTGAGGGTCAATATTATTGAAGTGCGGCGGAGGACGGCGGAGCTACTGAGGGTCAGTATTATTGAAGTGCGGCGGAGGACGGCGGAGCTACTGAGGGTCAGTATATTAGGTTGAGTTCTGAGGATCAGTAGCATTAGGCTCACTGAGGGTCAGTAGTATTAGGTTGAGTTCTGAGGATCAGTAGCATTAGGCTTAATGAGGGTAATTGTGTAATTTAAGACTTAACTGATTCTGTTAGTTTTGGATGGAACCTTGCTAATGGTAATTTAAAAAGGAAACCTTGCTATTGGTAATTATGTACTCAAAATTGTAGTTTTGGGTAAAAAACCCTTTAAAGAAATATGGTTTTGGGGTTATGCTTTTACCACTATTTTAGTAGTACGTGATTTTATCCGGAAACGAGGTTTCCGGAAATAGTATGTTTTAATTATTCATAATTGATCATGCTGAATAAGTTTTAATGGTATTCAAATGAAAGGACCGGAAATGAGATTTCTGGAGATTTTATGCTTTCGGTATTTGTGATTTTTCCGACATGTGAGACATGTCGAAGTTATTTATTCTTTTTGATATTATTTCTATGACATTGAGACATGTTAGATATATATATGTTCCTTCCAGGCTATGATTTTATTTGATTATATATATATATATAAGCCTCAGATGTACGGTCGGGGACCGTACGGATTTATGATATATAAGGGGATACGTGCTTTCGGTTTTGTTTTCGGATTTTCACCATATCAGGGTCGGGATATACATATATTGATGCTAGCTAGCTTAGTCGCCTGAGCCCAAGCGAGGTGACGAGTTAACCATATAGGTCAGATTCACGCTCGGTGGTCGACGTGTACGGGCATAGCGTGATGACGCTATTGAGACTCTTGGAGATTTGACCCTTAGCCTTAGGGGCTACTATTAAATGGTGGGTATGACGTTTCTCCTATTTTATTATATGATATGACCAATGAGATTGGTCAGGATTTTATATCATTTGGGTTTCGAGAATATTTTCTCTATGAGACTTTCTGTTATTTAATAAATCCCGAACCTGCGGGGCTGGATTTTTAATTACAAGAATATTTGGGAATGGGCCAATGGGATTGGTCCAGTTATATTTTATTTGATTATTCGATATACCAGTGGGGCTGGATTTTTACTACAAAATGATTTGGGATTCGGCCAATGGGATTGGTCGTGGTAGGTTACTATTTGATTTTCAAAGTATTTATTTTGAAAGTATAAACAAAATATTATTTGTGTATTTGAGATATCCGCGGGGCTGATTAATTATTATGATTTTCTTAAACGTGGGATGTTTTACGAAAATGCATGCATAGTGGTTTTCAATTATAAAATATTGGGGAAGTAATATAATACTTTTTATATAAGGTATTGTACGATATTATTTTTATCCACTCACTCTAACGTTTTTTTTAAATTACTTTCCCCTAGGCACTTCAGTTTAAATCGCCCAGTGTGCAGAGTAGTGATCAGAGGTCAAGAGTACTCGGAGTCGAGGCATAGTCATCATCGTTGTCGCTTCCGCTAGGTGGGATCTGTGATCCCTTATTCTTTTATTTTCATATTATATTTCTTGTTATATTTCCATTTGTAATTCCAGTTCATTTTGTTAGATTGCTCTGATTACCTGTGAGCCAGTTGAATTAGATTTTGTGTTTATTGGTGGCGGTTGTTGTGATTTGGGGAGCAGGTGGCTCCAAGTGTTACGGTTGGAACTGGAATTTTAGAAGTGTTTTGGTTGTTGCAGGTTTTAGGGTTGTCCATCTTAAGATTGACTTATCGATTTATCGATAGAGTTAGTCTTAAGGCGGTCCCCGCAGGATCTTATCAGGATTTCAGGGTGAAATCCGGAGCGGGTCCTGTCAGGCCATCCTATTAAATTCTTCCCAAGTAGTAGTATGCAAAATTTGATACCTTTGTGGATTAGTCATTTATATTACAAAGGTATTTGACTTTGTTGATTAATACAATAATATTAATAACTACGTAGAAAATTATACAACGTGTTCTACAACTTCTATCATTGTTTCAGTTTTCTCCTAACTTAATCACACTTTGGGATTTTACATGAAACGTCTTAATACAATTAGGTATGAATTACCCACTCATAAATTACCAAAATTGTTGAGTCTCGGTACAATTAAGTATACCACAGCTTAGAAGTAGGGTTGGGTGTTTGGGCCCGAAGGACAAAAAGTTCGGCCCGAAAACCCGAAAAAAGCTCTAAACGAGTCGAGTTGAAATTTTTTTACGACCGGTTCGAAATTCTGAAATTCGATCCGTGTTTGGGCCCTTTTTTTGGACCGAAAACCCGGTCCGGCCAGGCCCGAATATCTTATTTATAGCCACATGTCACATTTTCATTGGTCAATAATATTTATTAAAAAAAAAAACTAAATATTTAAATCACTAAAATCAGTCCATCCACCCCGTCTCTGCGAAATTTGCAAATCGCCACCACTCCCACCAGCCGACCACCCTTCCGCCACAGCTGAGAGCAAATGACTGAGAGTGATGACTGAGATCCCAGCCGTCGCATATATATGACACTTTCACACTCTGAGACCTATTCTGATCCCAAGCCAAATCCATCAACACAATCCCAACGCCGCTGAGCACGAACATGAACCCCAACGAGAGCCCCTCGATGATGTACTAACCATTGACCCGACCCGGGAGGAAGACGACGAGCCGGACTACCTCGGTGCGGGGGTCCTGGGTGGAGTCAATGCCATGAGGCTCAACGATGACGTCATAGATGAAGCCGGAGACGACTATGAAGTAGGTGAGAAGGATGAGGGCGAAGATGCTCATGGGGGAAGAGAGCTTAGGGTTGGGAGTTTGAGGTGCAGGAGAGGGGGTTGGACTAAGCTATAGGGGAGGATCTGGAGGAGGTGGAAGATCGAGTAGACGGAGGCGGAGGAGTGGTCGGCAGTGGTGGGTGGTTATTGTGGCTCGGATTTGGGTGGAATTTTTGGATGGATCGGATTTCGGAGTTGAGAGTGTAAAAGAGGAGGATTTGGGCCCGAAAAATCCCGAAATTTCGGCTCGGCCCGACTTGGTCGGGTTCGAGCCGTCCTCATTTTCGAAAAAGCTCGCCTTGGCTCGTCTTGAAGATGTCGGATTTTAGGTCGGATTTTGCAAAATTTAGGCTCGACCCGGCCTGCGCTCAGCTCTACTTTAAAGTTATAATTTCTTTGTTGTTTTTTTAATAATTTTTTTTTTACTCCAAACACGTCTCATAATGCGCAGCTTGATTTGAATTTGTGTCTCCAAGTTATTTAAAGACAATTTCAATTTATGATGAATTTTGTGATACAAGACTCACTACCAGAAAAAAGGGTTTTCCCGACGAAAAAAAAAAACGGCCATAGTTTAACCATAGCCGACGAAACCTTTTTTCGTTGGTATTTTCAAAAAATCGTCGGCTATATTTATATTCCAGCCGACGATTTGTATTTTCGTCGGCCTTTCTCCGAAACATTAGCCGACGAAAATTTTTAGAAGTATGGCCGACGGAGTTGACATTTTTGTCGTCTATAAGTCTATATATTTTCAGATCTGAGCAGCAGCTGCTCATTTAAAAAAAAAGGAGAAAAACGGGAGAAAAAGTGAAAAATCTGTGGGTATTGTTGAAATCCGTCCTCTCTTACATTGTGGCGCTATATATAGGTACGTACATGTGTATATATGTTGATTTTGAGTTTTTGTTGAGTTGATTTTGAGTTTTAGTGATTTTGATTTAGTAAGTGATTTTTTGTTTTGTTGTTGTTTTAGTGTTAGAATGTATGTATATATGTTGATTTTGAGTTTTAGTTGAGTTGATTTTGAGTTTTAGTGATTTTGATTTATTAAGTGATTTTTTGTTTAATTTGTTGTTGTTTTAGTGTTAGAATGTATGTATATATGTTGATTTTGAGTTTTAGTTTAATTATATATGTGTTTTAATTTGATGTTATTTTAATTAGTGTTAAAATATATATATATATATATATATATGTTAATTAATAGTTGTTGATATATAGTGTAATTAATTAACTTAAATAATGGTTGATATATAGTGTAACTTAAATAATGGTTGTTAATTAATGGTATATATATATGAGTTGATGTTGATAATAATATATATTGTAATGTAATTAATTATTAAGGATTTATATATATATATATATATATGTATGTGTTAATTAATTTCTTATTAATTAAAGTTATACATATATATTATTATCAGGCTATATATGGATCTGGATAAGAGTTGGATTTCGCTTCCAAGGCATGACCGACGATACACTACCGGAGTTGTGAATTTTTTGCACTTCGTCGAGGAAAATGCAAACGGGAATGATTACCATTATTGCCCGTGCAAGAAATGTAAGTGTCGCAGTGATATGTGTCGATTTCCGATTAGGACAGTATGAGAGCACCTAAAGAGTAATGGGTTTTGGCCGAAGTACAAACGTTGGATATATCACGGTGAGCCATCATTAGATGGATCGCATGATCATGGGCAGTTTTTTTAGGCGGGCAGTAGTAGTACATCCAACGATCCAACAATGGCATTCGTCAACGACGTGTTTCCTTTTGAAAGCGGTGTACGTGGGGAACAATATATGCATGACCCGGTGCTGCCCTTCCCACAAGTTGTCAACACTGCTGCCTTTGACAAGTACAACAAACTGATTGCATTGCAACAGACCCCTGTGTCTTCAAGTTCTGAGAAGACAGTTCTTCAAAGTGTGATGGAGGTAATGAGGATTAAAGTCGAGACAAAATAGACTATTAGGCAAGTGGATGAATATCTACAGTACACTTCTTCGTTGTTGGAGGAGGGTCATCATAATCCTACCAATCACCGTAAGGTCCGAAGTATCCTCAAAGATCTAGGGCTTTCCAACATTAAGATCCATGCATGCGCATTTGACTGCGTTCTTTTCAGGGGTAAAGATGCAGAAGGGAATGACCTTGCTAGCCTTGACGCATGTCCGATATGTCAGTCTGACCGATATAAGTTGACGGGAGCAGGCAATAGGAAACCTGTGAAAGTGCTTCGGTATTTTCCGTTGAGAGATAGGCTTGAGCGGTTGTACATGTCAGAAACCACCGCAAAAGCTATGAGGTGGCATGGTGAGCGGGACGCGGGAGACGCAGATATCATGACTCACATCTCTGACGGAGCGGCTTGGAAACATATAAACAATGAGTTTCCTCATTTTGCGTCAGATGTCAGAAACGTCAGGCTCGGGCTCTCAACCGACGGGTTCAACCCTTTCAGCACCATGAGTCTTTCATACAGTATATGGCCGGTGGTTTTGGTACCTTACATCCTTCCTCCGTGGATGTGCATGAAGAAGGAATATAATATGTTGACGTTGTTGATTCCGGGGCCTGGTTACCCAGGGAAATGTCTCGATGTGTATATGAGACCATTGATTGAAGAGCTTAAGGTATTGTGGGACGTTGGTCATCCCACTTTTGACAAGTACAAGCAGGAGACGTTCCAGATGCATGCCATGGTTATTGGTACCATAAGTGATTTTCCTGCTTATGGGATGTTGTTGGGCAGCGTTGTTAGGAGATACAAGGCTTGTCCAGAGTGCCTCAGCGATTATGGGAGCACCCCTCATTGCAACAAGATATGCCGAATGGGTCATCGTGTGTTCCTTCCGGCGGATCACCACTGGCGTTACGAGTCCGTCGCATTTGATGGAACCGAAGAACACGGTGGTCCTCCCAGAAGATGGACGGGAAAAGAAATTTTAGCAGTGCTTAATGAGTACGATTTTGGGCCCCTCAGCAATCATCCCGATATTATAGCTGAAATACCTGAAAGACCTGAGCAGTACAAATTCTGGACACATAAGAGCATATTGTGGGAACTCCCGTACTGGTGTGAGTTGCTGATCCGTCACTTCCTAGACGTTATGCACATAGAAAAAAATGTTTCTGAAAGTGTGGTGGGCACAACGCTGAACTTGGAGGGGAAGACGAAAGACGGTCCTAAGGCTCGCACTAATCTGCAAAACATGAATATCAGAAAACAACTATGGTTGAAACAAGGGAAGAGAAAAATGCCTCAAGCTCCTTACACCGTCAAGCCTGAGCATAAATCAGAAATTTTCCATTGGATAAGTCGGGCCAAGTATCCTTCAGGCTTTACTGGAAATATAGCCAAGTGTGTGAACAGACAATTCAACAATCTTTACGGGTTGAAAAGTCATGACAATCATATCCTGCTACAACATCACTTCCCTGTTTTCATTCGACCGTTCCTTCCCCGTCACGTTGTGGAGCCGTTAGTAGCGTTGGCAAGATTTTTCCAGAAGGTATGCACACGGGAAGTGAGAAAATCTGACCTCCGGGAAATGCAACAAGACATCGTTCATATCATGTGTAAATTTGAGATGATATTTCCTCTAAATTTTTTCGACATCATGCCTCACCTCATGATCCATCTTCCTCGGCAGTTGTTGTTTACCGGTCCTGTGCACTTCACTTGGATGTATCCGATGGAAAGGTACGTATTTTACACCTTATGTTAATTTCCTCATCAATATATGTGATATAGTATTAACTTATTATCACAACACTTTTAAAACTTGATTTATAGGCAACTTGGACAATACGTGATTTTGTCCAAAACAGATCCGCACCTGAAGGATGTATAGCTGAAGCATATATTGCGCACGAGTGCGTCACCTACATGAAGCTGTATTTAGGAGCGTTACAGGAAAGCATACCGGAAGATGTACCTTCACAGTTCAATCTTTCCATACTCTCTGACGATGTTTTACTCGGTGGAAACATGTCAGTTTCCTACAAGTTGAAAGATTATGAGGTAGCCATTGCACATTGGTGGGTACTAATTAACTGTCCAGAAGTTCAATTTTGGAAGAACATGCATCTAAACTGTGACCAAGTAGGAGGTGATCTCGATTACCACAACCGGACATTCGCAGAGTATTTCGGCCGCTGGGTACGTAACTTTAACACTATTCTATACGTATTTATATATTATTGTGTATAATTATTCATATTTATAGTTGATTCTGATGGTTGCAGATGGACCTTATTAAAAATGATAATCACCCAAATTGGTCGCACGAACTTAGACTTCTGGCGATGAAACCGGTCTATTCAAAAGTTTATGCGACGTGCAAGGTGAATGGTGTGTTATTTCGATGTGAAGAGAGAGACCTCAGACTGAAAACACAAAATTCAGGGGTTATGGCACATGGTGAGGATGATGGAGTTGACTATTACGGTGTTCTCCATTCAGTTGTGGAACTGCATTATGGGGAAGGCATGAAAGTGCACCTTTTCAAGTGTAGATGGTTTGACACACGACCGCAGAGCATGAAAAACGATCAATACGGCATAGCTTCTGTGAACACTAGTACATCATGGTATGAGGACGACCCCGTTCGTTTTAGCCACATGGGTGAAACAAGTGTTTTATCTTGATGATCTCGCCAAGGGTGACCCGTGGAAAGTAGTCAACACTATCCACCATCGCAACATTTACCGGGCGTCTACACTTGGAGTGGCTGAAGAGAACGAGGAAGGGGGCACCGCGTATCAAGAGCCCAACTCAAACGGTATTCCTGACTCTTCTTTTATTCGCCTAGACACGCCGGTGCGAATTCGACGTGAAGAGCCACTGCTTGTTGATGTTGATCCAAATGAAGAAACTAACGAGGACTTTAGTGGTGAGGAACGACATAGATTACCCCTATCGAGCAATTCAGAAACCGAAGAAGACTCATCCGATGATTCCGATTACAATCCGACGGATTAAGTAATTTAAATGATGTAATCCTTTCATTTGTAATCCACTCTTTTCTAATGAACGGGCGTGGGGATGAGCCTCCCAGAATAGGCTGGGTTCCAAACCTCTTAAAAAAAATTTGAAATATGTTGACGGTTGGGTTTCTGTTTTTTTTAGGACAAACTACTGGTCACTCCTCCAACTTTCACTGACTTGACAGTTTAGTCCTTAAGGTTTCAATTTCAACAGATCACTCCTCCAACTTTCACTGACTCGACAGTTTACACTACCAGATCCGAATGCATAGCCGACGAAAAAAATTTCGTCGGCTATACTTCGTCGAAACAACCCCGTCGGCAATACCAATGGCCGACGAAAAAAACAAATTCGTCGGCTATAGTAGAGTATGGCCGACGAACTTACTGACGAAACTATTTTTCGTCGACCAAACCTGGGAGAAATTGCCGACGAATTTCGTCGGGTATTTTCCAGTATGGCCGACGAAATTCATTAAGTATAGCCGACGAATTCATAAATTTTCGTCGGCTATTGGTTGTTCACAATAGCCGACGATTTTATAAATTTTCATCGGCTATTTTCTCGAAATATATTAATATTTAATAGGCATTAATTAGTTATAGTCGACGAAATAATGCAAATTTCGTCGGCTATACAACTTATAGCCGACGAAAATTGGTAAAATTCGTCGGCTATAGTTATTATAGCCGACGAAATAATGCCAAAATCGTCGGCTATTCTTACATTTGGGAAAAAAAAAATTAAATTATTTTCTAAATTACCATTCCAAGCAACCTGCAAATCACAAAAACAGTCCATGCATTTGCACCAACAAGAAACACGTCTAAATACCATTTTTATTAAATTCGTTCTAATATACATAAACCCTAAACCCTAATCATCACCTAAACCACTAAAGTCCACCAGGTCATCCCCAGCATCCTGCTCTCCATCAGGCTCGTCATCCTGCTGACCGAACTCGGGAGGTTGAGGCATTGGAGGTTCCGCTAACCGCTGAAACGGGGGCGGGGGTGGAAGGCCTTGTTGTTGTGCCGCGAACATCTCATACCACCAAGCTTGTTGGCCGTCGTAGTTTTGTTTTCGAATTCTGTCGCATTCGGCATGCCTACCGGCCATATCAAAATGATACTGCTGTGTTCTGCGGCGCAGCTCCAAATGATACTGCTGTGTACTGCGGCGCAGCTCCTGTACTTTCTAGGACGAGGTCGCCAATTCTGCGGCCAATCGCTGCACTTCCCCCCTCATATGTTGGCTCTCCCCGTCTCCCTACTTTTGACCTCCCTTAGTGGTCTTCAGAAGCCCTAGTCCAGAACTTCCCAAACCCCGGCAGTAGTAGTTGTTTGACCGGTTTGGGAAGGCTGCGTCGAACATCCTCGCTGCCGTTTGGACACTGGACCGGTGGACATGGCGCATGGCTTCTTCCAGATCTGCCTCTGAAATGTTCGGTTGTGTCTCCCGAACTACTTGCTGGAACACCTCTTCTTCGGCCCGGTTGACCCTCTCCTAAGTGGACGGGAAAAAACAAATTAATATTATAACAAATATATAATTAAGTAAAATTAATAATTAAAATTTTAAAATTTTAATGAACGACTTACGAGCTGTTCTGTCGCTTGTGGATAAGCGATCTTGAACGTCTCCACGTACGGGTTGCTATCAGGATGATCTCTAAGCGCCTCCTCCTGATATTGTGCAAACGGCCGTGAACCAGCATGATGGGGGGTTGTGTTCCGGCGGCGGTTCTCAGAGTTTATCCGAGAACGTTGCTTCAAACAAATAATAAAATGTTAGAAAAATGCATAAAAAAATATTAGTGTAATAATTATAAAATAATTAAACTAATAATTAAAATTTTAACAAAATAAACATTTTTACTGAAGTTTAGTATTTACCTGCATAACTGGGTTGTTGAAGTCTACTGTCTTCAACCAACGCCACTTGTACTCCCGGAACATGAACTCCCTGGGAGTACCCATACGACCAAGGTTGTCGTATTCGTTATAGTGGGAACGCAGCTCGTTCTTCCACTCTTTGAACCTACGAAAAAAACAAAAGTGCATTAGAAATATTATTAATATCATAAAATATTATTAATTATAAGATAATTATAATATCATAAAAACAAACGTACCTCGAATTCTGCTGGGTGTCAGCCCAATCCCGCCTGTGTTCGGCAATCTCGAAGAATGTCTGAAAAATAATATTTTATTAGTTTTACAATTGTAATAATACCGAAAATTATTAAATATTACGATAAATAAATTAAATTTTTTAAATTACTCACCGACGCGGCGTTGTTCACCTCCCTCTTTATCTCTTCTGGCACATCAGCCCACCGGGTCCACAACATAGGGACTCTGTCCCTAATCAGTGACCCCACGCAACCCGAGTAGTCGCGTTTTTTCTTCCCCGGAACCTCCTGATTAGGAGGTTCGTTGATCTGAATCCTGCCGCTGCGCTCAACAGTTCTCCTGAGCGTGTCAAAACATATGACACCTCTCGTATTCCTCCGTGAACTGCTAGCGGCTGTCCCTATCACAAAAACGACGATTGGTTAATAAAATTAAATATTAGTGCGTTAATTTTAATAAAACATTTAATTAATAAAATCAAATGTTACCTGAACTGGATGACTCGTCTGTCGACTTTCCTTTTCTCCTCGCCGAAATAAGGTGGTCAGGGTTCTCAAATGGCTGCTGCTGGTATGCCTCCGCAGCACTCACGTACTGAGGCATATCAGGCCATATGGGCACACCCTGATAGTCGACCTCCGGTATCGCCGGAATGTTGTACGGGAGGAAGAGCTGGTTTGGGAGAGTAGGAGCCTCAGTCGAGTCAGCAGCAGACTGAGTCAGACTCGGCATCGGCTCCCGATGAACGTCAGGCATACGAACCTGAGGAACGTCGGCAGCTATGTCCTCGTGAAATAGCTGCCGACTAAACCTCGGAGCCACAGAGGGACCGACATGTGGAAGTGAAGTGCTCGACGGCCGCCCCGCCTGGAGAAGGGTCTGGTGCCGAGAACTCACACTCCGTCGCGGCTGGGCTGCATCCATAGTCCTCTGCGGCTGGGAGGAATCTACACTCCTCCGCGGCTGGCTGGTGGTCCTCTCAGGCTGGCTAGCGGTCCTCTCGGAGTCTGCGGAACCGGCGGAATATCTAGAACCTCTAGATCTGCCGGCACGACGGCCTCCGAATAGGTTTCTTAATGCATCGGCCATCCAAAGCCCGAGACATTAATACATTAATTGATATTAAATTATATTATATTAAATAACAAATTCTAATTAATATAATAACCAATAATACTAACATATTTTAATATAACAATTTATATACTAACATATTAAATTATATTATATTAAATAACAAATTCTAATTAAATATAATTAAGCTATATATATAATTAAGCTAAATTATACAATTAAGTTATCAATTTATATAATTAAAAAACTAATTTATACGTATAAATTATACAATTACACCTAAATTATACAATTAAAATAAATTTGAAAACAATTACCTAAATTAACATAAATACCTAAAATTTATCTAAATTAACATAAATACCTAAAATTTACCTAAATTAACATAAATACCTAAATTATACCTAAATTAACATAAATACCTAAATTATACCTAAATTAACATAAATACCTAAATTATATCTAAATTAACATTAATTAACATAAATGAAAAAAAAAAAAAACTTACAACGAAAATGGAAGGGAGGAGGAGGCCGGCCGGATTTGAGGAGGCTGGGCCGGAGGAGGGACACGCCGGATTGGAGGAGGAAGAGGGAGGGCCGGCCGGATTGGAGGAGGAAGAGGGAGGAGGGGGCTGCCGGATTGGAGGAGGAAGAGGGAGGAGGATGAGGGAGGAGGACGACGAGGCGAGCGGCGGAGGATCGGTTGGAGGCGAGCGGCGGAGGTTTTGGAAAAATGCAGAAAATGGAGGCTAGGGTTCGGCTGTTTCAGCCTTATACCCGATAGTATAGCCGACGAATTAAAAAGATTTCGTCGGCTATACTTAAGAATAGCCGACGAAATCTATGAACTCGTCGGCTATACTTAAGAATAGCCGACGAAATCTATGAATATCGTCGGCTATAGTTTAGGCACTCAGCAGCCGTCCGATCTCCCCCATCCAACGGCGGACAATGAAAAGGCGCGGATCACTAGAGTTTAGCCGACGAAATTAAATATTTCGTCGGCTATACTTTGGAAAATCACAGCCGTTGGATCTGAGCCATCCAACGGCGGACAATAAGCGGATCGCAAGAGTTTAGCCGACGAAATCAAATATTTCGTCGGCTATACTTTGGTCAAACTACGAAGTCAAACCTCTAAACCCTATAAATTAAAACGGAAATTGGCCTGTCTAAATGACGTTTTCTGGCCTTATCTTCAACAGAGAATAGTTTCAAATCGATGAGACGCGACTAATCGTATAAAAATTTTCATCAAAATATTTACCGACCGTGAGGCTACCCATAGGAAAACGGAAGTAAAAAACAGCTAACCGCAACATTCGGCACACAAATTTTGTCGGAATCTTCTCATTTTTCAACCGTAGACGTTTTTCAATATTTCGGTCATATCTTATTTCACGACACATTTGCATTTGAAGAGTCTACGTATAGTAACTATTTGAAACTATACATTCACTTAAACACTTAGTAAACAAGTTAAGGAACATTAGTGCATATATTCCGATTTTGAATCTAAAAGTTTGAAAAATCTATTCCAACCGTCAGATATCACCGTTAAGATTAAAAACATGTATGAAAAAAAATCCAACTACATCTGACAACGTTAAAGGCTCGATCGGGACGGTCAAACTGCAAAGTCAAACCTCTAAACGCTTTAAAACGGAAATTGGCCCGTCTAAATGACGTTTTTTTGCCTGATCTTCAACAGAGAATAGTTTCAGATCGATGAGACGCAACTAATCGTATAAAAATTTTCCTCAAAATATTTACCGACCGTCAGGCTACCCATAGGAAAACGGTAGTAAAAAACAGTTAACCGCAATATTCGGCACACAGAGTTTGTCGGAATCTTCTCATTTTTCAACCGTAGACGTTTTTCAATATTTCGGTCATATCTTATTTCACGACACATTTGCATTTGAAGGATGAAGCAATGGTTTGTCGATAGTGATAGAAAATGGAAGCTGCTCTTTTTTTGTTTTTTGTTTTTTAATCATAGCCGACGAAATCAAACCTAGTACTCGTCGGCTATTCTTTTGTCGTTTTCGGTCAAAAATAAAATATTTATTTTTAAAAAAACTTATGGCCGACGAAATAATGAATTTTTCGTCGGCCATTATGAGAATATTGTAATGGCCGACGAAATAATGCATTTTTCGTCGGCTATTCTCTGAAAAAAAAAACAAAAAAAAATCAGTGGTTTTACACCTCTCCTATTCCGATGTCCTGTTCACATATAACCAAAATTGAACATAAAAAACCAGAAACCCAACAGTCAACATATTTCAAATTTTTTTTTAAGGGGTTTGGAACCCAGCCTAGCTGGGAGGCTCATCCCCACGCCCGTTCATTAGAAATGAGTTGATTACAAATGAAAGGCTTACATCATTTAAATTACTTAATCCGTCGGATTGTAATCGGAATCATCGGATGAGTCTTCTTCGGTTTCTAAATATACACAATAATATATGAACACATATAGAATAGTATTAAAGGTACGTACCCAGCGGCCGAAATACTCTGCGAATGTCTGGTTGTGGTAATCGAGATCACCTGCTACTCCTTCACAGCGTAGATGTATGTCCTTCCAAAACTGAACTTCTGGACAGTTGATTAGTACCCACCAATGTGCAATGGCTACCAGAAAATCTTTAAACTTGTAGGAAACTGGCATGTTTCCACCGAGTACAACATCGTCGGAGAGTATGGAAAGATTGAACTGTGACGGTACATCTTCCGGTATGCTTTCCTGTAACGCTCCTAAATACAGCTTCATGTAGGTGACGCACTCGTGCGCAATATATGCTTCAGCTATACATCCTTCAGGTGCGGATCTGTTTTGGACAAAACCACCGTATTGTCCAAGTTGCCTATAAATCAAGTTTTTAAAGTGTTATGATAATACATTAACACTATATCACATATATTGATGAGGAAATTAACATAAGGTGTAAAATACGTACCTTTCCATCGGATACATCCAAGTGAAGTGCACAGGACCGGTAAGCAACAACTGCCGAGGAAGATGAATCATGAGGTGAGACATGATGTCGAAAAAAATTTGGAGGAAATATCATCTCAAATTTACACATGATATGAACGATGTCTTGTTGCATTTCCCGGAGGTCAAATTTTCTCACTTCCCGTGTGCATACCTTCTGGAAAAATCTTGCCAACGCTACTAACGGCTCCACAACGTGACCGGGAAGGAACGGTCGAATGAAAACAGGGAAGAGACGTTGTAGCAAGATATGATTGTCATGACTTTTCAACCCGTACAGATTGTTGAATTGTCTGTTCACACACTTGGCTATATTTCCAGCAAAGCCTGAAGGATACTTGGCCCGACTTATCCAATGGAAAATTTCTGGTTTATGCTCAGGCTTGACGGTGTAAGGAGCTTGAGGCATTTTTCTCTTCCCTTGTTTCAACCATAGTTGTTTTCTGATATTCATGTTTTGCAGATCAGTGCGAGCCTTAGGACCGTCTTTCGTCTTCCCCTCCAAGTTCAGCGTTGTGCCCACCACACTTTCAGAAACATTTTTTTCTATGTGCATAACGTCTAGGAAGTGACGGATCAGCAACTCACACCAGTACGGGAGTTCCCACGATATGCTCTTATGTGTCCAGAATTTGTACTGCTCAGGTCTTTCAGGTATTTCCGCTACAATATCGGGATGATTGCTGAGGGGCCCAAAATCGTACTCATTAAGCACTGCTAAAATTTCTTTTCCTGTCCATCTTCTGGGAGGACCACCGTGTTCTTCGGTTCCATCAAATGCGGCGGACTCGTAACGCCAGTGGTGATCCGCCGGAAGGAACACACGATGACCCATTCGGCATATCTTGTTGCAATGAGGGGTGCTCCCATAATCGCTGAGGCACTCTGGACAAGCCTTGTATCCCCTAACAACGCTGCCCGACAACATCCCATAAGCAGGAAAATCACTTATGGTACCAATAACCATGGCATGCATCTGGAACGTCTCCTGCTTGTACTTGTCAAAAGTGGGATGACCAACGTCCCACAATACCTTAAGCTCTTCAATCAATGGTCTCATATACACATCGAGACATTTCCCTGGGTAACCAGGCCCCGGAATCAACAACGTCAACTACTATATTCCTTCTTCATGCACATCCACGGAGGAAGGTTGTAAGGTACCAAAACCACCGGCCATATACTGTATGAAAGACTCATGGTGCCGAAAGGGTTGAACCCGTCGGTTGAGAGCCCGAGCCTGACGTTTCTGACATCTGACGCAAAATGAGGAAACTCATTGTTTATATGCTTCCAAGCCGCTCCGTCAGAGATGTGTGTCATGATATCTGCGTCTCCCGCATCCCGCTCACCGTGCCACCTCATAGCTTTTGCGGTGGTTTCTGACATGTACAACAGCTCAAGCCTATCTCTCAACGGAAAATACCGAAGCACTTTCACAGGTTTCCTATTGCCTGCTCCCGTCAACTTATATCGGTCAGACTGACATATCAGGCATGCGTCAAGGCTAGCAAGGTCATTCCCTTCTGCATCTTTACCCCAGAAGAGAACGCAGTCAAATGCGCATGCATGGATCTTAATGTAGGAAAGCCCTAGATCTTTGAGGATACTTCGGACCTGACGGTGATTGGTAGGATTACGATGACCCTCCTCCAACAACGAAAAAGTGTACTGTAGATATTCATCCACTTGCCTGATGCTCCCTTTTGTCTCGACTTTAATCCTCATTACCTCCATCACACTTTGAAGAACTGTCTTCTCAGAACTTGAAGACACAGGGGTCTGTTGCAATGCAATCAGTTTGTTGTACTTGTCAAACGCAGCAGTGTTGACAACTTGTGGGAACGGCTGCACCGGGTCCTGCATATATTGTTCCCCACGTACACCGCTTTCAAAAGGAAACACGTCGTTGACGAATGCCATTGTTGGATCGTTGGATGTACTACTACTGCCCGCCTCAAAATATTGCCCATGATCATGCGATCCATCTAATGATGGCTCACCGTGATATATCCAACGTGTGTACTTCGGCCAAAACTGATAGGAGCACAATGTGCGACGATATTACATGCTTATGCCCTCATTTATGCTTTGTTTAACCCTTATTTGTCTAAGATTGAGTCATAATATAGTTTAGTGTTAATTTGGTTGAATTTGGTGAAAAATGGTTAAGAATCCGAAAAATGACTAAGTTTGAGAAATCTGGAAAATAGTGTAAAATATGTCTTTTTCACGATTTTGAGATGAGTAAAAATATGATCTATCCTTGTCCGAATTCTATGAAATTTGGTGTGCTTAATATTCATATGCTGAGGAATGTTGTGTTAAAATTTTAGATCAATCGGAGTTCGGGAAGCCACCCAAAAGTTGGCTGCAAAACGGCAGTCCGAGCATTCCAATCCAGGGACTTCCAGGATTTTCCTGGGACTTTGATCCAACTTCGAAAAATCATTCCCGTCGACTCACAAGGATTTTGATCGAACTGTTTTATGGGGAGATGGCCATATGTGTCTAGTTTATCTGAGACTTAGAATCGCATCAATCGGAGCTCCGAGCGTGGAGATATGTTGGAATTACTGCAACAAGGTCAAATCTGCCGATTCCAGGAACCTACTGCCCCCTTTTTGTGTTTTCTGTTTTTGATGGACCAAATGGTGTACAAATGCATATGTGAAGATGGTCCAAGCTTAAGAAAGGAAAGAGGATGACACCATGCCGAGCATTGAAGGAAAAATTGAAGAAAAGTAGCAATCCTAATCGAGCTAGGATTGCTTGCCAATCGGCTGCTATGCTGCCGGCAGTGTGTGCCGGCGAGTTTTGGACAACTTAGGTGGATCAAATGTAATCCAATGAAGTCCAAATGCTATGCAAGAAGTCCATGAAGATGTGAAGCCCAAGCCTTGAAGAAAAATCAGAAAAAGAAAACCTAATTAGACTTTGAAAAGGAAGGTTTCAATTCCTTAATCCACTTGGTTTTCTGACTTCCTTGAGCATCTAGGGTAGCCGGCACCCCTCTCCTCTATAAAAGCCATCTTTTACACTGAAAAAGGCATCTCATCTCAAGCTTAAACACAAGGCCTGAACTCTACCAAAATTCACCAAAGATCCTAGACAAAAACCTAAACCGAAAACCACCTTCACCTCACCTCAACCAAGTTTCTGCTCTTGCCGAATCTTGGAACTTTTCTTCCATAATCTACTGCCGACATACCCTACTGCCGAGCAGCCTCACCCCATCATCCATACTCCACCGGATCCACACCAAGTGAAGCTCTCAAGGTGTCTCAAAGTGTGATCCACTCCCTTCTTCGGTTTAGTACTTTTTGTTTAGTTATGTTTAAGTTTTGTCTATGAAACACTCATGTATGTTTGGTGATGATTTGTATGTCTATGTATGAATCGATTTTGGTTTTATAAATTGTATGTTTCGCATGTTAATTTGTAATATGTGACTTGTGATTTTTATGTTTGATAACTAGGACAATAGGTATGCGATGTTGTTTGAGAACTTAATTCGATTAGTAATCTAAGGTAAAATATGTCTTTTTCACGATTTTGAGATGAGTAAAAATATGATCTATCCTTGTCCGAATTCTATGAAATTTGGTGTGCTTAATATTCATATGCTGAGGAATGTTGTGTTAAAATTTCAGATCAATCGGAGTTCGGGAAGCCACCCAAAAGTTGGCTGCAAAACGGCAGTCCGAGCATTCCAATCCAGGGACTTCCAGGATTTTCCTGGGACTTTGATCCAACTTCGAAAAATCATTCCCGTCGACTCACAAGGATTTTGATCGAACTGTTTTATAGGGAGATGGTCATATGTGTCTAGTTTATCTGAGACTTAGAATCGTATCAATCGGAGCTCCGAGCGTGGAGATATGTTGGAATTACTGCAACAAGGTCAAATCTGCCGATTCCAGGAACCTACTGCCCCCTTTTTGTGTTTTCTGTTTTTGATGGACCAAATGGTGTACAAATGCATATGTGAAGATGGTCCAAGCTTAAGAAAGGAAAGAGGATGACACCATGCCGAGCATTGAAGGAAAAATTGAAGAAAAGTAGCAGTCCTAGTCGAGCTAGGATTGCTTGCCAATCGGCTGCTATGCTGCCGGCAGTGTGTGCCGGCGAGTTTTGGACAATTTTAGGTGGATCAAATGTAATCCAATGAAGTCCAAATGCTATGCAAGAAGTCCATGAAGATGTGAAGCCCAAGCCTTGAAGAAAAATCAGAAAAAGAAAACCTAATTAGACTTTGAAAAGGAAGGTTTCAATTCCTTAATCCACTTGGTTTTCTGACTTCCTTGAGCATCTAGGGTAGCCGGCACCCCTCTCCTCTATAAAAGCCATCTTTTACACTGAAAAAGGCATCTCATCTCAAGCTTAAACACAAGGCCTGAACTCTACCAAAATTCACCAAAGATCCTAGACAAAAACCTAAACCGAAAACCACCTTCACCTCACCTCAACCAAGTTTCTGCTCTTGCCGAATCTTGGAACTTTTCTTCCATAATCTACTGCCGACATACCCTACTGCCGAGCAGCCTCACCCCATCATCCATACTCCACCGGATCCACACCAAGTGAAGCTCTCAAGGTGTCTCAAAGTGTGATCCACTCCCTTCTTCGGTTTAGTACTTTTTGTTTAGTTATGTTTAAGTTTTGTCTATGAAACACTCATGTATGTTTGGTGATGATTTGTATGTCTATGTATGAATCGATTTTGGTTTTATAAATTGTATGTTTCGCATGTTAATTTGTAATATGTGACTTGTGATTTTTATGTTTGATAACTAGGACAATAGGTATGCGATGTTGTTTGAGAACTTAATTCGATTAGTAATCTAAGGTAAAATATGTCTTTTTCACGATTTTGAGATGAGTAAAAATATGATCTATCCTTGTCTGAATTCTATGAAATTTGGTGTGCTTAATATTCATATGCTGCGGAATGTTGTGTTAAAATTTCAGATCAATCGGAGTTCGGGAAGCCACCCAAAAGTTGGCTGCAAAACGGCAGTCCGAGCATTCCAATCCAGGGACTTCCAGGATTTTCCTGGGACTTTGATCCAACTTCGAAAAATCATTCCCGTCGACTCACAAGGATTTTGATCGAACTGTTTTATAGGGAGATGGTCATATGTGTCTAGTTTATCTGAGACTTAGAATCGTATCAATCGGAGCTCCGAGCGTGGAGATATGTTGGAATTACTGCAACAAGGTCAAATCTGCCGATTCCAGGAACCTACTGCCCCCTTTTTGTGTTTTCTGTTTTTGATAGACCAAATGGTGTACAAATGCATATGTGAAGATGGTCCAAGCTTAAGAAAGGAAAGAGGATGACACCATGCCGAGCATTGAAGGAAAAATTGAAGAAAAGTAGCAGTCCTAGTCGAGCTAGGATTGCTTGCCAATCGGCTGCTATGCTGCCGGCAGTGTGTGCCGGCGAGTTTTGGACAATTTTAGGTGGATCAAATGTAATCCAATGAAGTCCAAATGCTATGCAAGAAGTCCATGAAGATGTGAAGCCCAAGCCTTGAAGAAAAATCAGAAAAAGAAAACCTAATTAGACTTTGAAAAGGAAGGTTTCAATTCCTTAATCCACTTGGTTTTCTGACTTCCTTGAGCATCTAGGGTAGCCGGCACCCCTCTCCTCTATAAAAGCCATCTTTTACACTGAAAAAGGCATCTCATCTCAAGCTTAAACACAAGGCCTGAACTCTACCAAAATTCACCAAAGATCCTAGACAAAAACCTAAACCGAAAACCACCTTCACCTCACCTCAACCAAGTTTCTGCTCTTGCCGAATCTTGGAACTTTTCTTCCATAATCTACTGCCGACATACCCTACTGCCGAGCAGCCTCACCCCATCATCCATACTCCACCGGATCCACACCAAGTGAAGCTCTCAAGGTGTCTCAAAGTGTGATCCACTCCCTTCTTCGGTTTAGTACTTTTTGTTTAGTTATGTTTAAGTTTTGTCTATGAAACACTCATGTATGTTTGGTGATGATTTGTATGTCTATGTATGAATCGATTTTGGTTTTATAAATTGTATGTTTCGCATGTTAATTTGTAATATGTGACTTGTGATTTTTATGTTTGATAACTAGGACAATAGGTATGCGATGTTGTTTGAGAACTTAATTCGATTAGTAATCTAAGGTTAGGGCATTAAATCGACACACTAGTTTTGCTCAAGGCATTTGTTGTATTAAGCATGTAATTCTAAGTGCTAGGTTTCATGGGCTAGTGTTTTGTGGTTGAGTCATACTCGTAGTTTTCTTAATCACTTGCTCACTTAGAGTAATAACCTTAGAACTTGCAAGATAATAAGAGGATTGACGACCCTACTTGTTCGCTTGTCTTCGATTTGTGATTCATGTGTTTAATTGTTAATCCAGTAAAATCGGTTAACATATACCTTAGGATTATACTCGTAGTTAATCTTAAGACCTTAGCAATCAACGATTAGATGACCTCGTAGGCTCTAATTGGGATCGAAATTGGTTAAGTCGAAACAACATTCATACTTGTTCCTTACCTTCTTGCATATTAATCTACATGTTAAAGAGTCCTTTGTGCTAAATGTTTTGTGAGAGATGATGATCACTTGTAAATATTAGACTTAGGATTTAATTTTCTGTTTTGTTGCCGTGTGTAGTCTAAGGGCAGCCTAGCTGCCGATCCATACTTATCCCCCATATGTGACGTTTTTAATGTATATATGTATATATGTGTGTCTAACAATTTCATATCTCAGGTACCCTTAATCCCCGGCTTAGAACGATCCCTACTTATGTCTACACTACTAATGATTGCAGGGTTTATTATTGCATGCGAGCTTCTGCTCACGTCAATTTTTGGCGCCGTTGCCGGGGATTATAAAAGCTTGTTTTATGTTATTGTTGTGTATATATGTTGCTGGAAATTTTTGTTGTGAAGTTGTAAAGTTGTAATTGTAAATTTATTTTGGGATTTTGTAAAATAGAAATATGCTTTGGCATGTAGAGTTTAAATTTCGGAAGTTGCATGATGTATAATGATGTATGTTGGTAATCACTTAGTTTAATTTCTAGGGAGTTGATAGTGTTGTGTATGTTTGAGTTTATTGTAGTTTCTAAAATGTAATATGTAGGTGAAGCCACTTTTGTTGATCATAACTAAAACCCTTCATGTGAATGGTGCTATGTCGGAGGCCGTTTCTATGTAGATTGGGAAACGCGGGATACTTCCCCCCCACGCATATAAGCGTTTCTTTGGTAATAGTATTACTTCTATGAGGTTGAGGGCGGTTTTAATCAACACTTGTAGACTGGTAGGGACCCGTGTTTGTTTTACAAAGTATGGGGAAATTATTATCATAGATATGGTTCTCAGGTTTGTTTAACTGGATCTCAAGGCCCATAGACTGATGTTCATTCTCGGTGAGTGAGTCGATAGGGGGTTCGCCCTCCGTGGTGTCCAACAACGAGTCCTGCCTGGTTCCTGTAGGGGGTTCGCCCTCCGTGATTGTAATGACCTTTGAAACGTAAAATCCGCACGACCTAGTCGACAGCTTGTGCCGAAGCATCACCTCACTTTAGACGCTAGAACATAACTTGACATATGTGGCCTATTTTCTTCGAAGATAAAACATGTTGTGTGGTTCAAACTCTTGAGGTATATCGGGTTAAGCATGATACTACCGGGGGCTGCATCAGTCCATTGCACCGTTATCTCCTCTGCTCCACGTACTTCGAGAGTTAGAACAAATTTAAAAGAAATTAGACTTAGCGATTACATGATCATGAACGTTCCAATTTTTGATCTCTTACTGCCGAACCATACTTGTGCTTTGCCGAAATTTTGTGCCTTTGCCGAATGTGTTTGTATGCTATTATTGAAATATGTTGTGTAATCGCCAAAGCCGTGGCTTGTAATGATGTATATTCTTGCTTTCTATTTCTTTACAATGTTCTAACTTGTTTAAATGTTGCAAATTTCAGAAATAATGCATGTCCGAATCTAATATTTGGACAAGAGATCTTCAGGGCCGTTTGCAACGTTTAGATCAAGAACTCGCTATTGCTCGTTTTGTGCCATTACCACCATCGTCACCAACCAGTTCATCAGTTTCATCATCATTGCCGTCATCACCATCAGTGCCATCCGTTTCTGATAGTGTGCCGAGTTCTCCTTCAGTTGTTTCGTCGTCGTGTGATCTTCAGAATCCAGAATTTGAAGCCTTTGCCGAATCAGAAGAAGAAGAGATAATGGCTTCAATCCGATCACAGAATGGTCATGTTGCTGGAGCTGGAGTTGCTCCTTCTAATATCACTTATCCTCCCTTGGAAGCTGACAAGACGGGAGAGATTGAATTGAGAAGTGGATTCCTCCATAAGCTGAAATCGTTTTATGGGATGCCAAGTGAAGACCCTAATAAGCATCTACAGTGGTTTAACTTCACCACGGAGTCTATGTGTCCAAGAGGGACCGATTTGCAACACTTCAAGATGAAGGCTTTTCCATTCTCATTAGAAGATCAAGCAAAGGAGTGGTTGTTTGAGGTGCCTAGTGGTCGCATTGTTTCGTGGAGTTCTATGATGGATGAGTTTCTACTCAAGTACTTTCCTGCTTCACGTATCACTGATCTGAGGAAGCAAATTACTAGTGTGAAGCAAGCCGGAGATGAGACTTTCTTCGACTACTACAAGAGGTTCAAGTCCCTAGTTTCTTTGTGTCCATCGCATGGCATTAGCGATGGGCTCTTGTTGCAATATTTCTATGAGGGATTGCGTGTCATGGAGAGAGAGTTTCTTGACTCGGCCGCGGGAGGTAGCTTTTTGGAGTTAAATGCCGGAGCGGCAAGAAGTTTGTTGGAAGTTCGTGCTTTGAACAACCAACAATTTGGCATGGCACGAGGCAATATGCAAAGGAATGAGAAACTGCATGAGACGTCTTCAAGCTCAAAGTTAGAGGAGAAAGTGGACAAGCTTACCGACTTGGTGAGTAATTTGATGAAGAAGCGTGCGAGTGTTTGTGGGATTTGCACCGAGGGCCATGAGACCGAACAATGCCCTCAATTTGGAGTTAATGAGGGAGTAGAGGAGTGCAATGCAATTGGCTTTCAAGGAGGCCAACGTTTTGGAAATTTCAATCCGAGGTTCAATGATCATCCTAACTTTCGATGGGCGAACAATGACAATGTGCTTAGGGCACCTATGCAACCAAGAGAGGGAGGAGCACCGTTTGCACCAAGGGCACCATTTGTGCCTCGGCAGCAATTTCAGCCGAACCAAGGGCCATTTTCTGCATTGCCGAACCACAACCAAGCATTGCCGAACCAAGCATTGCCGAACCAGGGCCAAGCCGCACCTAGCAATCCGAACTATGATGCTTTGATTCAATCATTGTCAAGTGCTACTCAAGCATTACTCGCGGGGCAACAAAATCATCAAAAGGACATTGGTGAGCTTAAGACTCAAATGGGCCAAGTTGTAGACTTTATGGGAAGATTTAATGAGCAAGGGAAGTTGCCAAGCAATACAATTCCCAATCCGAGGAACGAGCAAACCAAAGTGATTCAAACTCGTAGTGGAAGAGAGTTGTTTCCTCCAACAAGTCCAAAGAAGAAGCGAGTGACTTTTAAGGGCATTGAGGATGAAGAGATGACTGCCGGACCTGCAATTGCCGGCAGCCATATTGAAGAACACGGGGCTGCAGCCGGCAACCACACTGCCGAGAGCAATGATGAGGCCGGCAGGGCTGCTGCCGAGAAGGGCAATGCTGCCGAGAAGGGTGATGCCGGCAACAACAATGTGAAGAACAAGGGGCTGTGCAACGAACTTGAGTATGATCCCGCAACATCAAAGAATGAGTTAGTGCCGAACCAAGCAAGCAAGGGAGGGGTGCCGACATCAAGCATTCCATTCCCTTCTCGCTTTGCTAGATCGAAGAAAGATAAGTCCGATGAGGAGGTGTTGGAGATTTTCCGGAAAGTGCAAGTCAACATCCCTTTGTTGGAATGCATTAAGCAAGTGCCAAAGTATGCTAAGTTTTTGAAGGAGCTTTGCACGGCTAGAAGGCATACTAGAGAGACTCGTGTGGTGACTATGAGCGAGACGGTGTCGGCCGTTATTCAGAGGAAGTTGCCACCAAAGATGAAGGATCCGGGTAGCTTCAATGTGCCTTGTGTGATAGGCAACACTCGTTTTGAGGATGTGATGTTGGACTTGGGAGCATCGATCAATGTCATGCCACTCAATGTGTATCAAACGTTGAGTATAGGGCCTCTCAAGAAGAATAATGTCATCATTCAACTTGCAGATCGCTCAAGCAAGTATCCGGAGGGTTATGTGGAGGATGTGTTGGTGCAAGTCAACCAATTGATTTTTCCCGCCGATTTTTATGTGGTTGAGATGGAGGATTCGCCGGTCAATAGCACTCAATTGCTACTAGGGCGACCATTTATGAGGACCGCACGCACAAAGATAGATGTGGCCGAGGGCAACCTAACTATGGAGTTTGATGGTGAGATGATCAAGTTTAATGTGTTTGATGCCATGAAGTTCCCTAATGTTGATTTAAAGGAGGGTTGTGCCATTGATGTTTTGGAGGAGGTCGAGCAAGTTATGTCGACCTCGCTTGACGCATAGCAATTAGCGATCGAGCATGGGGTCGGAGTTGACATGAAGGGAGCACGGGTTGAGGAGGATTTTTGTGTTGCCGAACCACTTTGGTGGAGCACTGCCGAGCCACCCATTGATACAGTTGTTGCCGAACTCAATGCAACGCCAAGGTATACATCCAACTCGTTCTTGTCAATTCCAAGTGCCATAACCAAATTTCGACCAAGTGTGGAAGAGGCCCCAAAGTTAGAACTAAAAGAGCTCCCTATTCACTTGAAGTATGTTTATCTTGGAGAAGAAGATACACTACCGGTTATTGTGTCTTCAATGCTTAGTGAGAAGCAAGAGGTTGATTTGATACGTGTGCTTAAGAAGTACAAAACCGCCATAGGTTGGACCTTAGCGGACATCAAGGGAATAAGCCCTACTACTTGTGTTCATCGCATCTTATTAGAAGAAGGAGCAAAACCGACTAAGGAAGCTCAACGTCGACTTCACCCTCCCATGATGAAAGTTGTGAAAGATGAGATTATCAAGTTGCTTGATTGTGGGGTGATCTACCCAATTTCGGATAGTAAGTGGATATCTCCCATGCAAGTAGTGCCGAAGAAGAGTGGTGTAACGGTTGTCAAGAATGAGAAGAATGAGCTTGTGCCACAAAGACTTGTAACCGGTCATCGGATGTGCATCGACTATAGGAAGCTCAACGCTACAACAAGGAAGGATCACATGCCTTTGCCGTTTATGGACCAAATGCTAGAGAGGTTAGCCGGCCATTCTTTCTATTGCTTTCTTGATGGTTATAGTGGCTACAATCAAATCATGATACACCCGGATGATCAAGAGAATACCACTTTTACTTGTCCATTTGGCACGTTTGCTTATCGGCGGATGCCATTCGGACTATGCAACGCACCCGGCACTTTTCAAAGATGTATGTATGCTATCTTCTCGGATTTTATTGAAGACATTATCGAAGTGTTTATGGATGATTTTAGTGTGTATGGAGGCACATTCGATGCATGTTTGGGGAACTTGGAGAAGATACTTGAGAGGTGTGTAGAGACTAATCTTGTGCTTAATTGGGAGAAGTGTCACTTCATGGTCACGCAAGGCATTGTTCTAGGGCACATTATTTCGGCAAGAGGCTTAGAAGTTGACAAAGCCAAAGTGGAACTAATACAAGCATTGCCAAGCCCTAGGTGTGTGAAGGCTGTGAGAAGTTTTCTTGGCCATGCGGGGTTCTATCGAAGATTTATCAAAGACTTCTCTTCAATTGCCAAGCCATTGAGCAACTTGTTACAAAAGGAGGTGACGTTTGAGTGGTCGGAGGCATGTGAAAGTGCTTTTTGCCGATTGAAGGCTTTGTTGTGCACGGCACCAATCCTTGTGTCCCCTAATTGGGACGAGCCATTTGAGTTGATGTGTGATGCTAGTGATTATGCACTTGGAGCGGTACTTGGACAACGAATTGAGAAGAAGCCATGTGCCATTTACTATGCTTCAAGGACTCTCAACGATGCTCAACTCAACTACACAACAACGGAGAAGGAACTCTTAGCGGTAATTTTTGCTTTGGAAAAGTTTCGATCATATCTTTTGAATTCCAAAGTTATTGTTTATAGTGATCATGCCGCTTTAAGATCTCTTATGACGAAGAAGGATGCAAAGCCGAGGCTTATTCGATGGATACTTTTGCTTCAAGAGTTCGATATTGAGATAAAAGACAAGAAAGGAGTAGAGAATGTTGTAGCCGATCATTTGAGCCGCCTTGTTCATGAAGAGGATCGGCTGCCCCTATGTGAGACCTTTCCGGATGAGCAACTTTTTCGACTTGAAGTACATGAGCCTTGGTATGCCGACATTGCCAATTTTCTTGCTACAAACCGATTTCCCAAAGAGATGCCGAGCCACCAACAAAAGAGAATAAGGAAGCAAGCTCGACACTTCTTGTGGGATGATCCGTACTTATGGAGGAAATGTGGTGATCAAGTTATTCGAAGATGTGTGCCGGAGAATGAGCATCGATCCATCCTTGCTTTTTGTCATAGTGAAGCTTGTGGTGGGCACTTTGGACCAAAGAAAACGGCATTGAAGGTACTCACTTGTGGTTTCTTTTGGCCTACGATTTTCAAAGATGCATTCATGTTTTGCAAAGCATGTGATAGATGCCAAAGAATGGGGAACATTGGAGCTAGAGACCAAATGCCGCTCACGCCTATCATTGAGGTTGAAATTTTTGATTTATGGGGTATTGACTTCATGGGACCGTTTCCTTCGAGTAAGGGTTTTCTCTACATATTGCTTGCGGTTGATTATGTGTCAAAGTGGATCGAGGCCAAGGCTACACGCACCAACGATGCCAAGGTGGTAGCCGAGTTTCTCAAGACCAACATCTTTTCACGTTTTGGAGTTCCAAGAGTCTTGATTAGCGATGGAGGATCCCATTTTTGTAACCGCACCATTGAGGCCTTATTGAAGAAGTATGGAGTCACTCATAAGGTGTCTACACCTTATCACCCCCAAACAAGTGGTATGGCCGAGGTAAGTAATCGAGAGATCAAGCATATTTTGGAGAAATCGGTTGGACCTTCAAGGAATGATTGGAGTGATCGTCTCGATGACGCTTTGTGGGCATATAGGACTGCATACAAGACACCGATAGGCATGTCCCCTTTTCGGTTAGTTTATGGCAAAGCATGTCACTTACCGGTTGAGCTAGAGCACAAGGCATGGTGGGCAATCAAGGCCTTCAACATGAACATTGATGAAGCCGGTCTTCATAGAAAGCTTCAACTCAACGAACTTGAAGAAATCCGTAATGAAGCCTATGACGCCGCTTGGATTTACAAGGAGAAGACACGTGCCTACCATGATAAGATGATTCAAGGGAAAAAGTTTGAAGTTGGGCAACAAGTTCTTTTATTCAATTCAAGACTTCGACTCTTTCCGGGTAAGCTTCGCTCTAGATGGGTAGGCCCTTTCATTGTTACTCAAGTTTTTCCCCATGGAGCTATCGAAATTCAAAGTTCAATCACAAGCAAAGCTTTCAAAGTCAATGGACATCGCCTTAAGCCATACTACTCGTCCTTTCAAGAGCACACGGTGGAAGAAGCTGCTGTCTACACTGCTCCACCATCATCACCACCGAACCAAGCTGCCGGACCTGAAATTGCCGGCAGCCCAAGCATGGAAATCCCGGCCCCAACTCCACCGAGTCCACCACCTCCTGCCGGACCTGCCATTGCCGGCAGGATTGACACACTCATACAAGAAGTCGGACACAAGGTTGACACGCCAGAGGATACGCCGGATACGAAGGCAGTAATGCCGGACACGCCACCTGAGTCGGACACGCAGCATAGGGCTGACCCGGATACAACTTGCAATGCACTACTTCTTGAACTTCTTCATGCCGATTTAGGATACTTTGGAGTACGATGAACACATGCAATATGAACGGTGAAAAGTCTAGGCTATGGACTTTAAACACAAAGCGCTACTTGGGAGGCAACCCATGTCAATCAAAGAAAAGTGAAGGAGCCATCATCGAGAGTTTGCAATTTCTTACCCTTCTTTTTTTTCTTTGATTTGTGATGATATGTTGGTATATGTTAGCCTATTGCATGCTTAGGAAATTCGTTGATATAGATTTGTGCTTACATTGAGGACAATGTAATTTTCTAAGTGTGGGGTGGGATAACGTATCCGTTTATGTTTTTATGTTTTTGTGTGCTTAGTTTAGAAAAAGAAAAATTCAGAAAATTGTTCCACAAAAATAGAGTGTTTTAATTTGTTTGTTTGCTAAAGGCCTTAGTGACGTCTTTGAGCCTCCTTATCCAAATATCGAATACCTCTTAGCCTAGCCCCATTACAACCCTTTTGTTGGTCCTTTTCATGATTCTTAAGATGGTTAAATTTGATTGTGGAGATTATCTCAAGAGTAAGCATATGGTTTTGGTTCATTGGTGCATATAGTTGTCATATGAGGTTTTTCCATAAAAAAAAAAAAAAAATTCACAAAGTGCTTTTCGTTTCTTTGATATATGCAAGTCACTCTTTGTAATTCATAATCTTTCGCTTGCATATACTCATGAGTGAATTACCATGCTTCGAGAGAAAAGAAGAGAGTATGCCTTGTGAGGTGATTTGAATTAGCTTAACATGCTTACATGCTTACCTTTTGCTCTTATATGTTCTTATTGATGTCACATGTTCATGAAGCTTGGAATTTTCGTGCTTACCATTCTCATGCATAACTTGAAAGCTATGTGTACATACGAGCCTGAGACAAATTGTTAGGGGCAATAGTTTGTTTAGAGTCTAGTTTAATTTAGTTTGCTAAGGGACTAGTAAAGGATAAGTGTGGGGTAGTTGATAGGAGCACAATGTGCGACGATATTACATGCTTATGCCCTCATTTATGCTTTGTTTAACCCTTATTTGTCTAAGATTGAGTCATAATATAGTTTAGTGTTAATTTGGTTGAATTTGGTGAAAAATGGTTAAGAATCCGAAAAATGACTAAGTTTGAGAAATCTGGAAAATAGTGTAAAATATGTCTTTTTCACGATTTTGAGATGAGTAATAATATGATCTATCCTTGTCCGAATTCTATGAAATTTAGTGTGCTTAGTATTCATATGCTGAGGAATGTTGTGTTAAAATTTCAGATCAATCGGAGTTCGGGAAGCCACCCAAAGGTTGGCTGCAAAACGGCAGTCCGAGCATTCCAATCCAGGGACTTCCAGGATTTTCCTGGGAATTTGATCCAACTTCGAAAAATCATTCCCGTCGACTCACAAGGATTTTGATCGAACTGTTTTATGGGGAGATGGCCATATGTGTCTAGTTTATCTGAGACTTGGAATCGCATCAATCGGAGCTCCGAGCGTGGAGATATGTTGGAATTACTGCAACAAGGTCAAATCTGCCGATTCCAGGAACCTACTGCCCCCTTTTTGTGTTTTCTGTTTTTGATGGACCAAATGGTGTACAAATGCATATGTGAAGATGGTCCAAGCTTAAGAAAGGAAAGAGGATGACACCATGCCGAGCATTGAAGGAAAAATTGAAGAAAAGTAGCAATCCTAGTCGAGCTAGGATTGCTTGCCAATCGGCTGCTATGCTGCCGGCAGTGTGTGCCGGCGAGTTTTGGACAATTTAGGTGGATCAAATGTAATCCAATGAAGTCCAAATGCTATGCAAGAAGTCCATGAAGATGTGAAGCCCAAGCCTTGAAGAAAAATCAGAAAAAGAAAACCTAATTAGACTTTGAAAAGGAAGGTTTCAATTCCTTAATCCACTTGGTTTTCTGACTTCCTTGAGCATCTAGGGTAGCCGGCACCCCTCTCCTCTATAAAAGCCATCTTTTACACTGAAAAAGGCATCTCATCTCAAGCTTAAACACAAGGCCTAAACTCTACCAAAATTCACCAAAGATCCTAGACAAAAACCTAAACCGAAAACCACCTTCACCTCACCTCAACCAAGTTTCTGCTCTTGCCGAATCTTGGAACTTTTCTTCCATAATCTACTGCCGACATACCCTACTGCCGAGCAGCCTCACCCCATCATCCATACTCCACCGGATCCACACCAAGTGAAGCTCTCAAGGTGTCTCAAAGTGTGATCCACTCCCTTCTTCGGTTTAGTACTTTTTGTTTAGTTATGTTTAAGTTTTGTCTATGAAACACTCATGTATGTTTGGTGATGATTTGTATGTCTATGTATGAATCGATTTTGGTTTTATAAATTGTATGTTTCGCATGTTAATTTGTAATATGTGACTTGTGATTTTTATGTTTGATAACTAGGACAATAGGTATGCGATGTTGTTTGAGAACTTAATTCGATTAGTAATCTAAGGTTAGGGCATTAAATCGACACACTAGTTTTGCTCAAGGCATTTGTTGTATTAAGCATGTAATTCTAAGTGCTAGGTTTCATGGGCTAGAGTTTTGTGGTTGAGTCATACTCGTAGTTTTCTTAATCACTTGCTCACTTAGAGTAATAACCTTAGAACTTGCAAGATAATAAGAGGATTGACGACCCTACTTTTTCGCTTGTCTTCGATTTGTGATTCATGTGTTTAATTGTTAATCCAGTAAAATCGGTTAACATATACCTTAGGATTATACTCGTAGTTAATCTTAAGACCTTAATAATCAACGATTAGATGACCTCGTAGGCTCTAATTGGGATTGAAATTGGTTAAGTCGAAACAACATTCATACTTGTTCCTTACCTTCTTGCATATTAGTCTACATGTTAAAGAGTCTTTTGTGCTAAATGTTTTGTGAGAGATGATGATCACTTGTAAATATTAGACTTAGGATTTAATTTTCTGTTTTGTTGCCGTGTGTAGTCTAAGGGCAGCCTAGCTGCCGATCCATACTTATCCCCCATATGTGACGTTTTTAATGTATATATGTATATATGTGTGTCTAACAATTTCATATCTCAGGTACCCTTAATCCCCGGCTTAGAACGATCCCTACTTATGTCTATACTACTAATGATTGCAGGGTTTATTATTGCATGCGAGCTTCTGCTCACGTCAAAAACCCATTACTCTTTAGGTGCTCCCATACTGTCCTAATCGGAAATCGACACATATCACTGCGACACTTACATTTCTTGCACGGGCAATAATGGTAATTCCCGTTTGCATTTTCCTCGACGAACTGCAAAAAATCCACAACTCCTGTAGTGTATCGTCGGTCATGCCTTGGAAGCGAAATCCAACTCTTATCTCGATCCATATATAGCCTGATAATAATATATATGTATAACTTTAATTAATAATAAATTAATTAACACTAATCGACATTACAATATATATTATTATCAACATCAACTCATATATATATATATATATATATATATATATATATATACCATTAATTAACAACCATTATTTAAGTTCATTACACTATCAACAACCATTAATTAACATATTTATATATATTTTAACACTAATTAAAATAACATTATTAAATTAAAACACATAATTATACTCTAACTGAAAATCAACTCAACTACAACTCAAATTCAACATATATACATACATTCTAACACTAAAACAACAACAAAACAAAAAATCACTTACTATATCAAAATCACTAAAACTCAAAATCAACTCAACTAAAACTCAAAATCAACATATATACACATATACGTACCTATATATAGCTCCACAATGTAAGAGAGGACGGATTTCAACAATACCCATAGATTTTTCACTCTTTCTCCCGTTTTTTTCCCTTTTTTTTTTTTAAATGAGCAGCTTCTGTCCAGATCTGAAAATATAAAGACTTATAGCCGACGAAATTGTCAACTTCGTCGGCCATTCTTCCAAAATTTGTATAGCCGACGAAAACTTTAAATCGTCGGCCATTATAGGGGTATAGCCGACGAAATTTTTTTTTAGGGACGATTTTTCATTTTTAGCGACGAAATAAAAAATCGTCGGCCATTCTATGGGAATAGCCGACGAAAAAAGTGTTTCGTCGGCCGTTTTTTTTTTCGTCGGCAAAGCCTTTTTTTCTGGTAGTGTTAGTCCTTAAGGTTTCAATTTCAACAGATCACTCCTCCAACTTTCACTAACTCGACAGTTTAGTCCTTAAGGTTTTAATTTCAAAATATGTAGTTGGAGGAGTGATCTGTTGAAATTGAAGTTGTAGGAGGAGTGATCTTTTGAAATTGAAACCTTAAGGACTAAACTGTCGAGTCAGTGAAAGTTGGAGGAGCGACCAGTATTTTGTTCTTTTTTTTATGTTCAATTTTGGTTATATATGAACAGGACATAGGAATACGAGAGGTGTAACACCACTGATTTTTTTATTTTTTTCAAAGAATAGCCGACGAAAAATGCATTCTTTCGTCGGCTATACTAATTATAGCCGACGAAAAATGCGTGATTTCGTCGGCCAAAACTATATTGAAAAATACATATTTTATTATAGACAGAAAACGACAAAAGAATAGCCGACGAGTACTATGTTTGATTTCGTCGGCTATGATTTAAAAATAAAAATAAAAAAGACCACCTTCCATTTTCTATCACTATCGACAAACCATTGTTTCATCCTTCAAATGAAAATATGTCGTCAAATAAGATATGACCAAAATAATGAAATACGTCTACGGTTGAAAAATGACAAGATTCCGACAAAATCTGTGTGCTGAATGTTGCGGTTAACTGTGTTTTACTTCCGTTTTCCTATGGGTAGCCTGACATTCGGTAAATATTTTGACGAAAATTTTTATACGATTAGTTGCGTCTCATCGATTTGAAACTATTATATGTTGAAGGTCAGGCCAAAAAACGTCATTTAGACAGGCCAATTACCATTTCTAAGCGTTTAAATGGTTGACTCACTCGGTTGACCGTTCCGAGCCTTTAACGTTGTCAGATGTAGTTGGATTTTTTTTCATACATGTATTTAATCTTAACGGTGATATCTGACGGTTGGAATAGATTTTCCAAACTTTTACATTCAAAATCGGAACATATGCACTAATGTTGCTTAACTTGTTTACTAAGTGTTTAAGTGAATGTATAGTTTCAAATAGTTACTATACGTACACTCTTCAAATGCAAATATGTCGTCAAATAAGATATGACCGAAATAATGAAATACGTCTACGGTTGAAAAATGACAAGATTCCGACAAAATCTGTGTGCCGAATGTTGCGGTTAACTGTTTTTTACTTCCGTTTTCCTATGGGTAGCCTGACGTTTGGTAAATATTTTGAGGAAAATTTTTAAACGATTAGTTGCGTCTCATCGATTTGAAACTATTATCTGTTGAAGGTCAGGCCAAAAACCGTCGTCTAACTAGACTAATTTCTGTTTTAAAGCGTTTAGAGGTTTGACTTAGTGGTTTGACCAACAGTTTAGCCGACGAAAATTATATGTCGTCGGCTAAACTCTTGCGATCCGCTTATTGTCCGCCGTTGGATGGCTTAGATCCAACGGCTGCTGATTTTTCAAAGTATAGCCAACGAAATATTTGAATTCGTCTGCTAAACTCTGGCGATCCACGCCTTTTCATTGTCCACCGTTGGATGGCTCAGATCAGACGGCTGCTGATCTCCTAAAGTATAGCCGACAACATTCAAAGAATAGCCGACGACATTCAAAGTATAGCCGACGATGTTAAAGTGTTCGTCGGCTATAGTGAAGAATAGCCGACGAAATCTTTTTTAATCGTCGGCTATTCTTTCGGGTATAAATCAGAAACTGTTGAACCCTAGCCGACTTTTTCCTCTCTTCCTCCTCCTCCTCCTGCTGCTGCTCCAAACCAGCCCTCTCCCGTTCGTTTCCGCCGCGCCCTCCTCCTCCTCAAATCGGCTTTTCCTCTCTTCCTCCAATTCCGGCCTCCTCCTCCTCCGATCCTCCTCCTTCCTCAAATCCTCCTCCAAGCCGCCGGCCTCCTCCTCCTCCTCCTTCCCCTCCGCCTTCCCCTCCTCCTCCGGCCTCCTCCTCCGATCCGGTTAAATTTTTTTTTTTTCAATTTAGTTTAATTTTATAAATTGTTATATATTTAATTTTAATTATATAAATTGTTATATATTTGTTAATAAATTTAATTTTAACAAATTGTTATATATTTGTTATTTATTTTATTTTAATTATATAAATTGTTATATAATAAATTGTTATATATTTGTTATATATTTAATTTTAATTATATAAATTGTTATATATTTGTTAATAAATTTAATTGTTATATATTTGTTATAATTTAGGTATAGAAATTGTTATATATTTAATTTTAATTATATAAATTGTTATATATTTGTTATATATTTGTTAATAAATTTAATTGTTATATATTTGTTATAATTTAGGTATAGAAATTGTTATATATTTAATTTTAATTATATAAATTGTTATATAATAAATTGTTATATATTTGTTATATATTTAATTTTAATTATATAAATTGTTATATATTTTTGTTAATATATAAATGGTTATTTGTATTTATATATATGTTAATAATGAAATATAGTTATATTTGTATATAAATAGTTATATTTAGGTTAATGGTTAGTATTATTTAAAATTAGTACAAATTTAAATATTAATTTGTTAGTATGTTTTGAAATATGTTAGTATTATTGGTTATTATATTAATTAGAATTTGTTATTTAATGTAATATAATTTAATATTAATTAATGTATTAATGCCTCAAGCTGCAGATGGCCGATGCATTCAGACAGTTCTTCGGAGGCCGTCGTTCCAGATCCAGGAGTTCTGGAAGTTCCGCCGGTTCCGCAGAGTCCGACAGGACCCTTAGCCAGCCTGAGAGGACCACCACCCAGCCGCGGAGGAGTGTGGATTCATCCCAGCCGCGGAGGCGTGTGGATTCATCCCAGCCGCGGAGGAGTGTGAGTTCTCGGCACCAGACCCTTCTCCAGGCGGGGCGGCCGTCGAGCAGTTCACGTCCCCCTGTCGGGCCAGATGCTCCGAGGTTCAGTAGGCAGCTATTTCAGGACGAGATAGCTGCAGACATTCCTCAGGTCCGTATGCCTGAGGTTCATCGGGAGCCGATGACGTCTGCTGCTGACTCGACTGAGGGGCCTGCTCTCCCAAATCAGCTCTACCTCCCGTACAACATTCCTGCGATACCCGAGGTCGACTTTCGAGGTGTGCCCATATGGCCTGCTATGCCTCAGTACGTGAGTGCTGCGGAGGCATACCAGCAGCAGCCATTTGAGAACCCTGACCTCCTGATTTCGGCGAGGAGAAAAGGAAAGTCGACAGACGGGTCATCCAGTTCAGGTAACATTTGATTTTATTAATTAAATATTTTATTAAAATTAACGCACTAATATTTAATTTTATTAACCAATCGTCGTTTATGTGATAGGGACAGCCGCTAGCAGTTCAACGAGGAATACGAGAGGTGTCATATGTTTTGACACGCTCAGGAGAACTGTTGAGAGCAGCGGGAGGATCCGGATCAACGAACCTCCTAATCAGGAGGTTCAGGGGAAAAAACGCCGGGACAACACGGGTTGCGTGGGGGCACTAATTAGGGACAGAGTCCCTATGTTGTGGACGCGGTGGGCTGATGTGCCCGAAGAGATCAAGAGGGAGGTGAACAACACCGCGTCGGTGAGTAATTTAAAAAATTTAATTTATTTTACGTAATATTTAATAATTTTCGGTATTGTTATAATTTTAAAACTAATAAAATATTATCTTTCAGACATACTTCGAGATTGCAGAACATAAGCAGCATTGGGCGGACGCGATGCAGTCGTTGAGGTACGTTGAGAATTCCTTATCTTATAATTTGAAATATTTTATGATATTAATAATATTTCTAATGCACTTTTGTTTTTTCCGTAGGTTCAAAGAGTGGAAGAACGAGCTCCGTTCCCACTTTAACCAATACGACAACCGTGGTCGTATGGGTACTCCCAGAGAGTTCATGTTCAGGGAGTACGAGTGGCGTTGGTTGAAGACAGTAGACTTCAACAACCCACTTATGCAGGTAAATACTAAACTTAACTATAAATGTTTATTTTGTTAAAATTTTAATTATTAGTTTAATTATTTTATAATTATTACACTAATATTTTTTGATCCATTTTTCTAATATTTTATTATTTGTTTGAAGGAACGGTCTCGGGTAAACTCTGCGAACCGCCGCCGTAACACAACCCCCCATCATGGTGGTTCTAGGCCGTTTGCACAATATCAGGAGGAGGCGCTTAGAGATCATCCTGATAGCAACCCGTACGTGGAGACGTTCAAGATCGCTTATCCACAAGCGACAGAACAGCTCGTAAGTCGTTGATTACGATTTTAAAATTTTAATTATTAATTTTACTTAATTATATATTTGTTAGAATATTAATTATTATTTTTTCCCCGTTCAATTAGGAGAGGGTGAACCGGGCCGAAGAAGAGGTGTTCCAGCAAGTAGTTCGGGAGACACAACCGAACATTTCAGAGGCAGATCTGGAAGAAGCCCTGCGCCAGGTCGACTGATCGAATGTCCAAACGGCAGCGAGGATGTTCGAGGCAGCCTTCCCAGACCGGTCAAACCAATACTACTGCCGGGGTTTGGGAAGTTCTGGAATAGGGCACCTGAAGACCACTAAGGGAGGTCAAAAGAAGGGAGGCGGGGATAGCCAACAGATGAGGGGGGAAGTGCAGAGATTGGCCGCAAGATTGGCAGCCGAGTTCCAGAGATCACAGGAGCTACGTCGCAGAACACAGCAGTATCATTTGGATCTGGCCAGTTGGCATGCTGAATGCGACAGAGTTCGGCAACAAAACTACGCCGCCCAACAAAACTGGTGGTGTGATATGTTCGCGGCACAACAACAAGCCCTTGAACCCCCGCCCCCCGTTTCAGCCGTTAGTTAAACCTCCAATGCCTTAACCTCTCGATGATGACGAACATGATGGAGAGCAGGATGCTGGGGATGACGTGGTGGACTTTAGTGCTTTAGGTGATGATTAGGGTTATATTTTATGTATATTGGAATAAATTAAATAATAAATCATTTAGACGTGTTTCTTGTTGGTGCAAATGCATGGATTGTCTTTGTGATTTGCAAGTTGCTTGGAATGGTAATTTAGAAATTAATTTATTTTTTTTTCTCCCAAATGTAAGAATAGCCAACGATATTGACATTATTTCGTCTGCTATAAGCACTATAGCCGACGATTTTTACCAATTTTCGTCAGCTATAACTTCTATAGCCGACGAAAATGACATTATTTCGTCGGCTATAACTAATTAATGCCTATTAAAATATTAATATATTCTGACGAAATAACCGACGAAATAGATGAAATCGTCGGCTATATTTCAGAACAAATAGCCGACGAATTTCGTCGGCTATAGTTTACGATATCGTCGGCCATGCTCGAGCATAGCCGACGAATTTCGTCGGATATTTTACCCAGGTTTGGTCGACAAAATTAATTTTCGTCGGCACTGTCGTCGGCCATACCCGAGAATAGCCGACGATTTCGTTATTTTCGTCGGCCATTGGTATTACCGACGCCGTTTTTCCGACGACGTATAGCCGAAGAAAATTTCGTCGGCAGAAGGAATAGCCGACGAAAATTCGGCATAGTCGACGAAATTTTTTTCGTCGGCTATTCTGTCTGATCTGGTAGTGACTTAAACAATTGTACATGTTATATGTGATTCTTTTGGTGAAATATGTGCCACTTGCCATAGCAAAATATTGTACGTACTTCATATTAAGAAAAGTTATTCTGTATAATAAAAAGAATCGAATTTCTTTTAAGAAGAAAAAAAGAGTCGACTGAGGCTGAGTTTCCCAACTAAGTTTCTAACACCTCTCCAAAATAAGGGAAAATGACCAATTAGTCAAAAATGGGGATTTTTTTGCCCAGTCCAACGATGATAACCCATTCCAATGAATCTTTCCAAATAACCGAACTACCCTTACTAAACAGTTATCTCGGGTAGCTCAGTCCAATTCAAACACAAACTGTTTCCTTACCAAAATCGTTATTTCTTTCCCACCAAAAAAACCCTAACCAGTTATCTCTCTCTCTTTCTCCTCTCTCGCTCGTTCGCTTTCTCGTTCACTCTCTCAACCCCAACCCGACCCGAGGATAGTAGCAAAGAGGAAGAATATAGTACTCCAAGCTTTAATAAATGGGTAAGATGTTCAAATTACTATGGGTTAGTAGGTAGTATTATATCATGTGTAAATGATTTGGGCAGTCAGTAATTGCTTACAGGAAGTCAGCAAGTTGCATACTAGGGGCCAGTAAGTTGTTTACTGGTGGTCAGTAACCTAGTTACTAAGAGTCAGAAACATGGTTACTGAAATTTGTAAGTTGCTTACTAAGGGTCAGTGACCTGATTATTAAGAGTCAGTTTACCTGATTATGAGATCTCATATTCGAATTCTCCGATTCTCCGATTTGAATCTAAAAATCTCAGTGATTTGACTCACTCAAATAACTCTCTCTCTCTCTCTCTCTCTCTCTCTCTCTCTCTCTCTCTCTCTCTCTCTCTCTTATCTATGGTGGTCATCAACCTTTCTCCTTATCTACAACGGCGGTTATCAACGTCTCAGAATGTTAAAATTCAAATATCTTTTAGAGAAGAGTAGAAGGGCAAAAACAGAAGAAAAAATTTAAACTGAGCCAGGGTTGATAAGATTTGTTAAATTTGGCAATAAAATGGTTACCTTATGTTTAGTAGGCTAAGATATTACGGTGGTCATTGGAATTGATAATGAATGAGCCAAATTAGTACTAAATAGACATTTTCTAGTAAAATAATGATATATGAGACAAATAAAAATTGAACCGGCTATGTTGCTCGATGTGAGGTGGTGTTGACATATTCCTTCCTTGGTTTAATTAGAATGGGACATGGTGTGGTCATCCTGTCCAAACATGGAGAGGGGGTTTGTGGAATTTGGACAAAATAAGCTGGCATGTTCTACTGACACCTATGAGTTATTTGGTTTTGGACTTTTGGGGCATTGTCTTAGCTACTTTGGGAGTAACCTTGCTAGACCTCTCTTCATGGTTTTTTCTTTTTTTTTCTACTTAATATTTAGGTCATCGAAATTTTCTACCAGTAATTGTATAGTAGTAATGGGATAAGTAAATAATCTTACATATATATTATACCTTCCGATTCGAGCTTGTGAAGTGAAAAATGGAAGTATTTATTGGACTGGGAGCAGTAGTAAGGGGTGGTGCGGATGGAAGAATGAAGGGTGAACTTATGCTTAATCTGCCTGGTCGTCTTCTTGGCCAGGCAAGTGAAACCTTAACGGTGCTCTTTGGCAGGCGATTCTGTATAATGGAAAACTACAATGTTGTCTTAGTTGAGTCTGATGCTTCAAATGTTATAGAACCCATCAGTCAATCTACACATGACCTGAAGATACATAATGGAGAGATCTTTTGATATATGCACTGTAATGTAATTTGGCTTGTATGGTATGTGAATTTGATTTGGTTGAAATGATAATCTTTCAGTGGAGGCCTAAGACATGCATGATTCAGTTTATGGAAATGAGTTCACGGTGGGCTTATATGCATGTAATCCCCTAGATATATAATGGTTAGGGGGGAGATTGACATATATATGATCCCTCAAATTCCTCCAATTCGAGAGATTGCACTTAATTTTAGTGTGGCTCTGCATAAATCTATTACCAGAAACACTATAAATATCTATTTGTTTAAATAGCTTCTACATCTTTACAGATGCCATAAAGTAGCAAAAACAAATACAAAGTGGTGCATTAGACTAGAGAGTAACTAGGTTGCTTGCTTCCATAAAAGTTTCAAAAGTTTTCACATTTCCCCATCTTGCAAATGTTAATATCCGAAACAGGATACTGAATCAGAAAATTGACAATCTTGTGATTGTGCCTTGATTCAGTATTAGCATTCTGGGCATGGGGATTACAAAGAAGAAAGATACGTTGAAGGCTTGAAGCACACAGGACAAGTTGCTGCAGATTCTGTTGTAAAATCTCATCATCTTAACTCTTACGCGTTTGCGTCTGGTCCTGCCGGTTTTGATGAATTGAGTAATGGCTGTAGAGCCTTCACAACAATTGTCATGTTTGGCCTGAAGTCAGCTTCATACTGAACACAAAGTGCTGCCACTGCTGCCAACTGAGAGACAGTGCATGAAAATATTATGTCTCAGAATTTTTTTCCGAAAAGAAAACGAAGAAATGATGTAAGGTTAGCTATGTTAGATGCTTAACAAACTATTTCATCACGCTAATGGGATTTATTCTTAATTCCTGAACTTTTTGTAGTAGATTTATTTGTATGATCTAGAGACAGGATCTGCCAAAGCAAACCTTAGCAATCGCCTTCGGTGGGTAGTCGTTGTTTAGCTTGGGATCAACACACTGCTTCACTTTGTCCTCACTCAATCTTGGAGTTGCCTGCAATGTTTTAATGTATGCAGATCAGAGGTTTTGTAATTAAGTTATGCTAAAATCAATGTTAGTCTCAATCCAAGTGATGAGGTAGGTGAGTATGTACCCAGGTAACAAGACTCTGTTGCCCTTTTGGCATTGTATGATCTACAGGTTTTCTTCCTGTCAAGAGCTCTAATAGAACAACCCCAAAACTGTAAACATCACTCTTCTGTGTTATCTGCCCCGTCATAGCATACCTGATCAAAAGCAATGAATTTATAAATAAAGAGAAAGGTAAAAAAAGAAGACAGAAATGACATACTGGAGGTGATAGAAAACAAAGCTCCTGTTAGTGTAGATTACATAAAGTATTCCCACTTCTAACTAAGAAAGCATTCAAGTTCGAGAGCATCTAATAGAGCTTTATGTGCAGACCACCAAAGGCTGCTTTTGGTAAAAGAAAAACGATTATGTCCTAAAAGTTATAATGTGACTCTTACAACACTTTTTCTAACCATTGAAGCTAATGTACAACCTCTCAACTACTAATGTGAAATTGTAGAAGATCAGGTAGCTAATAAGATCATATTCAACATTCGAAGAACAAGAATTGATACTTACTCAGGAGCATGATAGCCAAAAGTTCCCAAAACTCTAGTCGAATGAAGTCGCGCAGCTGTGTCAGATGACTGATTGGTCAAGTTGAAGTCTGCAATTTTGGCAACATGATCATCGAAGAGTAGCACATTGCTGGATCTGACATCCCGGTGAACAATGGAAGGCTGAACCTTTTCATGCAGATATTCGAGCCCTTTGGCTGCACCATAGGCAATTTTAATTCTCTGATTCCAACTTAGAGCTGGACCAGGTTCAGCTCCTTGTACTCCTTTCCTTCCTGCATGGATCATCGCAACATATATATATATATATATATATCAATTTTAAACACAAATCTGCAACGAAAAAATGCAAAACCAAATGGTTTCTTTGAGCATACCATGCAATATGTCATGTAAAGATCCCATCTGTGCAAACTCGAAAACCAAAATTCGATTATTTCCCTCTAAGCAATACCCCATCAACTCCACAAAATGGTCATGCTTAAGTCTTGATACTGTTGATAACTGCACAAGATTGACATAAACATCAGTACAAGAATATTCGATCAGCATGACATGTCGAACAAAAGAAAAAAAAAATGTCCTTGAAATCTTACTTGGGATCCAAAGTCTGAGTCTGGCTCTCCTGAACCTGCATCCAACTTCTTAATTGCAGCAGGCTTACCATTACTTAATTTTGCATAGAAAACCCGGCCATAAGAACCTTCTCCTATCAAAGCCTTTTGACCGAAGTTACCCGTTTGCCTATTTAACTCATCCAAAGACATAGCCGGAATTTCAATGGGTAAGGCCTTTGCCGGAGCCCCACTTCTAACCGGATTGGAACTCCTTGGCTCTCCTCTGTCATTGCCTATGCAACAGAAAATGCAATCGTTTATAGAATTATAGTGGTATAGACAAGGTGCACAGTGAAAACAATTGTTAGTGAAGCTTGAGAAAATGTCGAACATATAAAATATTTTTCTTTTTGTTAGTTTTCTAGCTTGAAATGTATTATTGATCCATAAACTACATAAAGGTTATCTTGCTGAACTTAGACAAAATGTTTGATGGAATATCTCGAAATTTAGAGTTGTTATAATGATAAATTCTTGACTAGGCCACTGTCACACAAATGCACCGAATTAAATCTAACAGAAGAACAACACAGAGATAGAAAATGAATAGATACCTCCGCCTCCATATGCACCCCCACCGCCACCACGGGGCGGGGCAGTTGTATATTGGTTAGGAGGTGGGCCGTAGTTTTCTTCCTCCGCACCGCCGCAGCACGACATATTTCAAACAATTTGTCTAGGCACAGCAATCTAAAAACCCATGCATGTACCCCAACAAATTATTATTCCTACTCTGTAATCGCTATATGCCACAAATCTGCATCAGGAAATTTCCAAACAACTCAGTACAAAATAAGAAGATCTACATGATTTCCCGATCAAGATGACCTAATGCCACAAAGACCATGGATTCAAAATGATAGACCAAATCACAGAATGATGATGATGATGATGAACAAGGAAGAGAGAAAGGACCTGGAAAGAGAAACAATGGTGCGGAGAAGAAACAGAGGAATCAGAGAAGGCCGGGAAGAAATGGTGGATATATGAGATGAGCTCCTCTCTTTGTTTAGCGGGAAAGTCGGCCATTGGGGGAGTTTAACCGCTAAAACGAACCAACCATCACTACGTACGTCGCCCCACGTTTGCACGTCTCCCCTTCTATTATTGCCTCACCCTTTGATTTCGCTTACCAAATCTTTTCTACCTCAATCATTAGCCGTCCGTATAAACTCATTCAATAATGTTCTTGACCAAACATAAAAATAGAAATTGTTTATTTCTTTAATCCATGAATATCTGCCCTTCTGGAAGTAATTCCATTAACATGCAATTAGATAGTTACATTAGTTCTAGCTGACAAGTGTCTTAATTAGATAGGAATAAGAAGATGATAGCTTCGACTGTGAAGTTGTCAAATTCGTCGATCACTATGTTGCAATGAATAACTGAAGCATTTCACATTTTCACATGCACTGATGGATTCTTAACACTAAAAAAATGTATAATAAAGATAATGCATTCTAAATTTCACTAATTAATTCACAAAATGTCACATATTGGTATCTTCACTTACCAGTTTTTAGTATTTTTAAAAATGAGTTTTTAGTAATTAATGAGTTTAACACTTTTGAAAATTTTCAGATAGATTGAGATTATCGTTTGAGTACCAAATTGGATCAAAACAATCGATAAACTGAATCTATTTAACTTGAACAGACCGTCTTCATAATTAATAAATTACAATTATAAATATCCAAACTATAAACCAATTTTGCTGAGATTTGACCATAGGGCAAAAGACATACATACGATGTTAGAGAAGGGGGCTATTACTCTTCATAAAATTGCCTGACCTTTGAGCGCTGAAATTTGGCAATTGCGCTTCGAGGTCGGGTTTTACTAGTCAGGTTGGATCCTCTATTACCAACTGCCCTAAACGTGAAAAGTCTTATATACACCCGGGTACTGAACATCTTCAGAGAAGCCAACAAGTCTCCCATGCTTGAACAGCACTCCGTCGCCAGTGAGCCGGAAGCAAACTCAAATACCAATAGAGGTGGTAGCTAGCCTTCTTTGAAAGGATACACAACTCGGAACTCAAACAGCGAAGCCTTTGAAAATGTTTATCTTATTCAATTAGATCATGGTGTTATCAACCTTCTTTTTGAATTGTACATAAAATTTCAGGAAAACAACCAAGTGTTTCTCTTTCCAATCATATATTAGTCACTGGTCTGCGTCTTCTCTGCTGCAGCAAATTCGCAACCTTGCGACATCCTTTTCTGCTCTAAACTGGTCCTGGATCAGTAGGGAGGCTAATGCAGCTGTTGACTTAGTTGCTCGCTTAGTCTGAAGGAATGAGCCCGCCTTGTTCATGGTTTTCGTTCTTCTGGTTTGTTTTTCGTTTTTTCTTTTTTTTTAAGTTTCCCTTCTCCAAAAAAAAAAAAAAAACGAAATCATATATTAGTCACACTAGGAGCAGAAAATATATCACTCGGCCATCCTCCGCTCAAGCTGATTTTAAAGGGATATCAGACTGGATTAGTTTGTCAACAGAAAGCAGTGTGGCATAAACTTCATTATAGACGAGCCATGTAAAACAAGGTGATGTCTCGAATGTATTCATCAATTCAGGCCATATGGTATTAATGACCTTTACCACACCATATCAGTAACACATTGGATACAACTAGTAAATGGCAATATGTGCACTTAAATACACATGAAGCAAAGGAGTTTGTGGTAGTCGTCGAAGGTAGAGCATAAGACCATATAACCAAATGAACTAATGGATTTGAAAAACATGGCCATTCTGCTAAACTTTTATCAACCCCACCGAATGATACAAGGATCCAACCATGGCAGCAGTCAGGCAGATTTATCAGTTTGCCGTCTTGCCTTTGAGTTCAGTCACATTCTGTTCACTGTAAACAGAAAATTGGATAACATAGTTCAATGCTTCCATGTAGAGCTACACAAGCCAGACTCAGAACTTTAACTGTACACCTAAACATTGATATCCTGATCATTCTTCTTTCCATATCCGGCCAGTAATCCTCAACTTCAGTTCTTGCCTATCCCCACCAGAAAAGTAGAGAGCCACATTTCTCTGAATTATGAGTCCATCCTGGCTGTCACGAACTTTTCTATGACTGTCACGGATACTCCTGGGAATTCCTTGCCATATTAACTTACGACCATTTCCACCAACCTCCAAACTATAGCTAAATTTCTTAGCCTCAGTATCATCTCCCATGAATCGTAAAAAAGCCATGTAGACTGGAGCCATTCCCATCTGGAAAGCCTCAAAATGCAAACAGAACTGTCTTCCAAAACAATTGAAGACCTGGATTGAAACAGATTAATACCAAAGGTAGGTCAGACTATCATGTACATTGAAAATGAAAATGCATTGCGAAAACAACCATAAGACTAAACTGAACATGTTTAGCCACCAAAGACGAAATACAAAACTTACAGTTAGCATCCAAGTAGCATTTTCAACTTCGTGTGGATTTGATTTAACATATCTATGGTTGAAGGTACACCCATCATGCATGTCAACCTTGTGATCATCCTTGAGATGATTAACTAGAGTTGGGATATCTCCGGTAACAGAGCACTCAGATCCAGCATAAGGGCAATTGTATAAACGAAATCGACAATGTTGCTCATGCTTCAGCTTGCTATAGTATGGGAAAATATCATGACAGCCTAAACTCTGGTATATGCACGGGAGTTCTAAGGATTCAGCGACCTTCTCCAAAGCCAAACACCTGATATTTCCAAGCTCATAGCGGCAAGTTGGGCAACAATTCTGCACCCTTACCTTGCAGTCCGAACATAATGTGTGGCCATTAGGACACTGGTAAGATTTTAGAGCAAAATGAAGAGTCAGAAAGAATTTCAGAATGAGAGAACAGAAGGTGAGACATCAGAGGACAACAAAAGGTGAGACATAATTTAGACTGCTTCAATCACAGGCCCAGAATACAGTGGTTTAATTGAAATGTTAGCTATTAAAAATCACAAAGTAAAGGATTCTGGATAATATGAAAACAATAAGAGTAAATAATCAAAATAAAAGATTTGGAGAGCAATTAAAACAAAAATGACAGGGTCATAACATCTACATAGGCAACAGAAAATTGTCACTGTTTAAAGTGACAGAATGATAAATTTGTACAATTTTTGACTCACTGAAAGTTTCAAACTTAAAATCAGATGAAGCTAAAGTAAAGGAGTATCACAGAATGATTTCATAACATACTATAGTGAAAATGATTTTGGTCATTTGTAAAAAGAAAAAAAAAAACACATAAAGCCAGTCCTACTTCGCTTATCCAGTTCACAGCTGTAAACCTACATCTAAATGCTGCTTTCACACCTGAATGACCTGATTGAAACCATATTGACCAACAATATTCTACTAAAAAAAACACAGCCAGTAGTACCCAACAATATTCTACTACAAAACACAGCATCTCCCACAAATCAAAATGAGAATCACTTTATGTTAGAGGAACCAACCACATAAATACTCCCGTCCTTAAACCATCCACTCCACCACAAGCAACCTAGTTATATGCTACTTTCCAGTGACCTGATTTAACCCAGTAACTATTACCCTAAGTAATCCAAACTGTGGGTATTTAACTACAACAATTTTGCATCACTGCCACATACATACCACAGCTTTATTCTTCCCTTCAGTCCTTGTCTAGTCCATTTTTGCTTCTATATGTGAAAAGAAAAGTAGGAAATCTAGCCTCCATAAAAAAGGTTTAACCAAAGAAGTCCCAATTCCCAAGAAACTAATCACTTGTGATTGCCAATGTATTATTGAATGTGCTGCTATTATGATAAACAGTATAGCCAGCAAGGTTTAATGATAATGGTACGATCTCAAATAGTCAGTAAAGTAAATTTGGGTGAAACACCGAAAGTCTGAACAGAAAGTTTACCTGATGTATAGGAGGGTACATCAAACTTGTGCAGACAGGGCACTCAAGTAACTCATGCACGCCATTGGTGGAATAAAGACCATGTTTTCCACCCAGAGCAGGGGTAGGCTTATTAAGTGCACCAACTGTCTCTGACTTTGCCATTGCCATGTCATAATCTGAAACTGTTAGGCGGGACTCGAGAACTCCCTTGCTCTTGACCCCAGGTACCACAGATGATCCAAATCTAACAAAGCTGTGGCTCCTAAGATCCAAAACTGTACTCTACTTTGCTCTCTATTCCACTATCAGTTCTCCATGGACTTTTTATCCCTGTCAAAAAAAAAAAAGGTTGAATACAAATGTTTTTTTAAGCACCATTACCTGTTATTAATGCTTGCTACATAATCTGCAATTCAAATCAAGTTCAAACTCCAGAGAAAAAAACAAATGAAGCAAGGCAAGAGCTATGAAATGAATACAGTATGGCAATGATTGTTCATCTAAATGTGCTGTGAAAACATTTTGAAGTATGGGCAAGTCAGGAAGGTGATGCAAATTTTGTTGTTTTCTGACATCTGAAACATTTGGATCATAATCTTGCTTGCAGGAAGGAGATTCTCACATTTCTATTACTTGAACCTACATATACAAATTTCTATAATACTTACATTAGCCTTTTGTGGCCTAATATTTTAACAAAGCTTAGGAAGTACTCTTTGAGCTTTTATAAACCCATCATACTTTCTATCTTTGGCATTCATTTTTACTAGCAAGCATTCCTAGCATTGGTGAATACAACCAAGGCATGGCTAAGATTACCTAAATCATCATATTTCGAAAGCATAACACCAGATATGCGCATCAGCTCTGAACGCTATCCATCATTCAGATTTTAATTGAACCATTACTAACACAACAACACAGTCAAAAGAACAAAGGTATAAATAACATATGACGAACAAATCTTAAAGTGGATGTGCGAGCGAGAAAACCAAGATAAATACAAAAAACTCAGAAGTGAAATCTAGCTTCCCAGTATTTCCCATCATCACATGGCTCATTTCAGATTTATAAAGATTATCCAGCAAGCTGAGAACAAACCCAGATCAATGCAGAGATTGGGCTTGACAAAAGCCTCAACTCACTTGCACTAACATGAAACCTTAACACTTGAACTTGAAAAGAAAAAAGAGAAGAAAACAAAAATCAAACAAAAATAATCCAAATTTTACATCAAAAAGAGCATTGCAGATAAAACATTATTCCTCCTTTTAACAATCAAACTAATCATTTATTTTAACAATCAAAAAAAATTTAAAAGAAACATACCCAACTTGAATATCAATGAGAAACACCAAAAAAAGTTCGACTAAAACGATGAACCAAGCATATCCCAAATTCGACCTTCAAACTCGTAAGAGATAAAATCTCAAATGGAAACGAAACACAACTTCCACTCAGATACCAAAATCTCAGACACATACCTCAATCTCTCTTTTGCCGAAATCCAACTCCCCCCTTATATAACACATAAAAAAAATATTTAAAAAAAAATCCCAAAACTCCAAAACCATAACTAATCAAAAGAAAAAACAAAACCACATGTAGAACAACGAACAATCCAAAACACAGATACCCAGTTGGAGATTTGAAACCCAAAAACGCCTCAACAAACAGGGTCTCTCTCCACACTTATCAAAAGGGACAAACAACCCAGACTGCAAAGAACAAACAAGAAGAAAAACAAAACCAAAATCGAACAACGAGTCCCAGAAACAAACACATGCGTATTACCCGGAGATAGAAAAAGAGAGTGCGGAGGTGGTCATATCGGTGGTGCTTGCCATCGATGGTGTTTGTTGTTCTCAAAATGCTTCAAATTCACTAAATGTGTTTCTGGTTCTCTCTCCTTTTATTTCATTGGAGCCCTTTCTTTTTGTTTTTTCTGTTTAGTTTCAAAATTCAATATATATTTGCCTTTTGTTGTCGCCTTTTCTAATTCTCTCAAATTTCTAATTTCTTTTCTCTTTTTTTCTTTTTTTCATTTTGGGAAATTCTTTTTTACTGGTGCGTGGACCGATGCTCTTTCCCTCGACGCGCACGCGACGTTTGAATATTCGGCCTTCCTTCTTTCTTCTTTATATTTCTTTTCAAATGCGGTGGTGATGCCTCCGGAGCCTTGTAGGGTTTAGAAATTTTGAAATTTCCCAATCCTTCAGACTCTCCACTCCAACGTTGAAGGGAGGGAAACAATTGTTCCCAGAAAGTCTCGTCAACTCCGAGTACTTTATCTTCTGTGTCATCGTGTGTAGTTATAAGGTATAAACCGAGAAAGAATTCAAAACACCGACGTATATTTGTTCCGACTTAAATGGACGATGAGAGATTATAACATTGTTGCCATATTAAATCTAACTCAAAAGTTTATTCGTTTGCTCAAGTAATGCAAATCGACTTTACTGCTGGTTCGTGCGCGTTGTTTCTCTGAAAATTTCTTTGACGCAACGTTAAATACTTGAGCTATATTTACTAATCGATCTAGTCTTGTGCAGATTATAGCGTCGACTTACATTAATTTATACTTCCTTCCACTTAGACCCTTATTTTTTCCTTATTTTTGTAATTAAGGAACTGAAGATCAAACCGTTGGGGACATTTGAAACAATTTTTTCATCAGAGCTTTATCACCTGCTTACCTCTAATGAGTTATAATGGTTGGAGGCCTTCTAGGGTACCTACTTCTCACTGTCATTACTATCCTGTTACTCTTAATGACGATTGCACTCGACCATGAGCAATGCTCTTTCAATTTTGAATGCCTGCACAGCTACATGGCATGGTTATTTCCATGCAAGTTTTGGTCGGCTATTCCTCAAACTTTCACACTTTTAGCTTTGGCTAGGAAATGAGACAATAACACAAACAAAAACTCGTACGAAAATAGGAATCTGGGAACTGGGTTTGCTTGTGATCCCAAAACTGTTGTACAACAATGTTAAAGACCTCAGAGGCTCAGACTTATTGAAGAATCAGACTTATTGAAGAAGGGTGGTCCTGTAAAACTGTCCAAGATTTGTACAAACCAACCAACCCATACTTGCATAAAATTAACCATACAGAGCCTAGCGCTGTATAATAATTCCTTCAGCCTTTTCCAGAAAAATGGACCACAGTTGATTTGTTCTAGTTAGGACCATCCAAATATTTGATTCTAGAGTATGCTCAAGTACAACGTAAGTAAGTAAACAAGATCATTTGGGGAAGTTCCAAAACTGATTATTGTATATGGTAATGTTTACGAGTAGATAATTACAATTGAAATTCAGAAAATTTGGTATATCTTTTGGTCTTGCTCTAGTATCTTCATTGTCTATACTCTTATTTAAAAACCCTCTGCGTAACAATATAAGTAGGTAATGACCTCCAACAAAAGAACAAAGAGAATAAGTAGGTAAGCATGGCGATGTTTCAAACTACGTGACTACGACTAATTCAATCTCGTAGCATATATATGGTTTTCAGAATATGAATATATGCAAGTCGATCTGCTTGATAGAAATGAATCTAAATATGAAAATACTTTGTGTGTATATATATATATATATATATAGGCTTTCTTGGGTAAGGACCTCCGCACCAATTCTTATGGTGCGGATTTGATATTTTGACTAACTTTTCGATTGAATTTTTACATCTCCACTGTCTAGTATCTAGACAGTGGAGATGTAAAAATTCCTCATGTATAGATCATGTCTTCAAAATTTCAGCCAATTTGATAACCATTAGCATATCAAACTAGATTAAAACAAATAGACAGACTGCATTTTGGCAAAACTGAATCGTTCATGTTTATGATAGAAAATCGCACTTTTGAATGCCTTAACGATTATCAAATTGGCTGAAATTTTGTAGACATGATCTATACATGAGTACCTAAAGACTCGATGGTGCAGATGTAAAAATTCAATCGAAAAATTAGTCAAAATATCAAATCCACACTATAAGGATTGATGCGAAAGTCCTTAGCCAAGAAAGTATGTATATACTATGATGCACGGACACTCGGAAAAGGTCTCGTATCCCGTATTGGACACGGATACGGACACAATACGCTCAAATACGGTCGGACACGCGTGTCCGAATTGGACACGAAATGGACACGCGCGTATTTGCCTTGGACACGTGCGTATTTACCTAGGGTACGAGGGTGGACACGAAAGCAGGACAGAGAGGGTGGATACGAAAAACCCTAGAATTTCAATTCAAAAATTCTCCTTACGTGGGTTGAATCGGTTCAATTCCTTCCATGGAATTGACGTGCAGGCCGAGGCCTTCCATTCCCGACCGAAATTGGGTCGAACGGTGGCCGGAGGAGGAAGTTCTAAACCATCGGGGGCGGAACTTCCGGAGCTGCACACGGCCACACTGCGGCGTTTCACGCCGTTCCGCTGCCACAGACGAGGAGAGGAGACCGAGCTGGTTTGAACGCGACCGGTGGCGCGCCGTTTGGTGGCTGGACGACGGAGCTAGGTGGAGGCGGTCCGTTGTGTCTGTGGAGCTCGAGGCCGCGTCGGGGAGAAGAGAAGGAGAAAAAGAAGAAAAAGGAAAGAAAAAAAAAAGAGAAAAAAAAAAAAGAAATTGCCCTTTTGGGAAAATTCCTCCATATATACTAGTCCAAAAACGGAAAGTTACCGATTTTTACATCGTAACTTTTTCATACGAACTCTAAATTAAACGTGCTACGTATCTACGAACTCATTTTAACGTCCTCTAACTCGTTGTAAAATAAAATTCTCGGTCAGGTCAACTTATAAAAAAATTCAACCTTTAGAACTTCCGAATCGTGAAAGCCGATGGGGAAAGTGAAGCTTGGAGGCTAATTGATGGGGGGTGTGTGAAGGAGAAGAGGTGGGAGTCTAGAATACCAAGAATCATTTATAAGATTTTAGAAGAAGATGAAGTCATCGTTATTATAAACTAATTGTTTGCATTTCACATATTTTTGTTTTGCATATATATAATATTTAAAATAAAATTTAGTTAACGTGTCCACCACGTGTCCATATTCAAAAAAAAAATTTGGCGTGTCCGCGTATCGTATTATGTCGAATACAGACACACGTACTCGTATTGGAGCCTCATAGTGTGTGTATATATATATATATATATATATAGTCCCCATCCAGAGCAGAGTCCCGTTCTGAAATTAAAGAGCGGAGCTCTTTATTTGCCCATTTTCTAATCAAATTTCTACATCTCAATTGTTTAGTATTTAAGTACATCGTTCAATATTTAAGTATATGTGTGTAGATCACTTTTGTAAAGTTTCATCAAATTTGATAATCGTTTGAACATTTCTAGTCGTGATTAACACGAATGGTTCCGACCTACTATAACTAGAGATTAGGTCTTGATCAGAATTGTTCATATCTGACCTCCACCGACAGTCTGATGCCAAAGCGTTCTAATCCATCACCAAGATTGACGCTGAAATGTGTCGCTATCCATTGAAACCTAGCACTCTCATTCCCACAAGCATGATCAACGCCACTCCTCCTGATGCAACCAACCAGAACAAAACACGATCATTGCCGCCTTACTTGCTTAAGGGAAGAACGCCGCCGCCTCCGCCAGCTGAAACCTGTGTTTTTGAGACGCTCTCACATATTTTTTACTATAAATAAATCTCTGTCATTCTATTTTTTGGGTGCGAATACTTGTTGATCAAGCAATAATTAGCAACAATTGTTTCAACATGAGCTGCATCATGACGACTTCAAAAATCTGAGTGACTTAGAAATAATTTCACGTTATACATACTGAAATCGGGATTGTAAGAAATGTTTTAATGTAAGAAAAATGGGTTAAATAGATCGACTTATTGAACGTGTAATAGCAACGTAAAATAGAAATAGATTAAATAGATGAGTTAAATAGAATTAGTGCTTTTATAATTATTGACCGTTATAGCAATCTAATTTCCACATGAGTTCAATTAAAATAGTAATATTAGTACTCAAAGTGGTAATTGAGTCCTCAAAGTTGGAATTACTTCTTTGAGAACTCACTTATCATTTTGAGTACTAATATTACTACTTTAACGACTCATATAGCAAATAAAAATTACAACTTTAATAATTCAGTTACTGTTCTAGGATAAACAAATAATGTGTAAAGTGTAGTTTTATTGATTGATAATGAGGCTTTCATATAGACATTACATCAAATATCTCGAATAATCAGGGATTCCCTATCTACTAAAGATACTACATATATAGTCTCATTAGGGCAAGACACATTACGGAAGTTATGGAATTAACCTTCCTTAAATACTCCCCCTTGTGTCGTGAACCTAATGGTGCATAAGGTATTACCTCGCTAAAACATTGTCATCAAACCAAAAACCTCTTGGGCAAAAATAAAAGTATGGTTGAAGAAAAAAGAGCACAACGCACCAACTACAAGTGCGTAAGACATGCGTTAGTAGACTCCCCCTGAAGTCTACATGAGAACTCCCCCTAATGAATAAATTAGTCTTTGAGTTTGGATAAACGACACATTCTAATGCGCTTCACAGGCTTCACAAATTTAGATTTGGGTAGAGACTTGGTGAATGGAATTAGCGACATTTTCTTCTGAGCTGACTTGCTTTACTTGGATATTTAAAGTCTCTTGCTGTTGCTAATTGTAGAAGAACTTAGGCGAATTGTGCTTAGTGTTATCACCTTTGATGTATCCCAACTTCATTTGCTCAATGCAAACTGCATTATCTTCATATATGCAAGTTGGCCCCATCGTAGTAGACTCAAGTCCACTAGACTCTCGAATGTGAGATATAATTGAGCGAACCTAAACACATTATTTGACAGCTTCATGTAGTGCGATGATCTCAACATGGTTCTAGGAGGTAGCAACAATGGTTTGCTTAGTTGATCTCCAAGATATAGTTGTATTCCCCATGGTAAAAATATAATCAATTTGAGAATGTCATTTATGTGGATCAGACAAGTATCTAGCGTCACCGAATCCTACCATCACATCATTCGGTGTATCTGGGTAGAAGGGGGTAGTGTCGAAGCCGTACCGAGACGATGCTTTGGCATCCTAAGTGCCGGGTATGGTGGCGGCAGCGGTGACGACAAGGCGCGGGGCCGAGTGTGACGGTTGTCCGATGGTGATCCAAGCCACGGTCTCTGTCGTGAAATGCAAGGGTTCGGCTAGGAGCTGAGCCATGATGAGTCTTGGTGATTGTATCAACATATCGATAGTACAAGCTCATGTCACTGGTTCTTTTTAAATATCGGAAGATGTTTTTGATTCCAATCAAATGACGTTGTGTTGGCGCCTAGCTAAATCTATCTAACAAGTTCATCGAGAATATGTCTGGTCTAGTGAACTGAGCAAGGTACAACAAAGCTCCAACAGTACTGAGATACAAATATTTAGCTCTCTAGACCTCTTCATCATCTTCTTTCAGACGAAATGAATCTTTACTGATATCTAGACTTCTAACGACTATGAGAGTGCCTGTAAGATGTATAACTTTATCCATGTTAAATCGGCTGGCATCTTTCGGACATATGCAGATTGGTGTATAAAGATTCCACCACTTCGGTGCTCTAGCTCTAAGCCTAGGCAAAACTGAGTCATTCACAGATTTTTCATCTTGAATTCAGATTTCAAGTAGTTTGCGGTCTCATTGATCTCATCTGGAGTTCCAATGATATTCATATCATCAACATAGACAGCTACTATGGCAAATCCTGAACTTGTTCTCTTTATGAATATACAAGGGCACAACTCATCATTCTTATATCATTTCCCAACCAAGTAGTCACTCAATCGTGTGTACCACATCCTACCATACTGTCTTAGCCCATACAGGGAATGTCTCAACCTGATAACAAAGGCACTTCGTAGTTTTTGCTCACTTGACTTGGGTAACGAAAGTCCTTTTGGTACTTTCATATACATTTCGGTATTTCTATCCCCATAAAGATACACTATAATAACTTCCATAAACTACATATTTAGTCTTTTTGAGACTACCAAACTGATTAGGTAACAAAAGATAATAATATCCATGACCGGAGAATACGTCTCTTCATAATCAATTCCATGGCACTAGGAAAAACATTACGTCACTAGTCGAGTCTTATATCGCTGAACTTCACCATTCTCATTGCGCTTTCTGACAAAGGCCATTTTATATCCAACAGGCTTCACATTCGGCGATGTAGGTACAACCGATCAAAAAACTTGCATTTTCTTTAGAGAGTCTAGTTCAGCCTAGATTGCTTCTTCTCACTTCGGCCAGTCCGTCCTTCGTTGACACTTACTAACAGAGCGGGGTTCCATCTCCTCGTCGTCAATGATTTCTTGAGCAACGACATAAGCTAATGCATCATCGATGTACATGGAATGCATTTCCATAAGATTGTGCATGCATAAGAAGTTTAGTGAGATTTCTTTGTTCTCCAACATCAACGGTGAGTCTAAGGCGTCCCCTAGGGTATTCCGAGTTGATTATTGGACATGGGTATAGTTGTAGACATTCTCAGTGACGACGTCACAGTTTTGATGATGAACGGATCGCTTTGTGCCTGGACACATGCCCTCTTCCTCGGTACATTGTTCTTGGGACCGAATGGTCTCCCCCTCTTTCTAGGAGGATCCGAAGTTGATGCTAGCTCTCCGCTATGGGAGGCCGAGCCTAGGTTGCTGACGGCACCTAGTGCTCTAATCCCGAAACTGGCGGTGCATGGTTGTCGTCCGTGTTGAGGGACATTGAGCCTTGCAGGTACATTCGCAGCCAATATGGTTGATCTTGTCACTTTCGCGATATCAGTAAAAAAGTGTGGCATAAAATCCGCCACCTTTTGTAGTTCCAATATACGTTGTACTTCCGTCTCACACTAAGACGTGCAGAGATCATAATGAGACATAGTGAGAGAGAACCACGTCAATTCCTGGTGTTCTTTTAGGAAGGATACGTTCCCATCTCCCCTAACGGCGGAAAGCATGTCTCATTAAAGTGACAATATGCAAATCTCGCAGTAAACAGATTACATGTAGAAGGCTCGATGTACTGGACAATTGTTGGTGCTTCATATCCAACATAGATAGTTAATCGTCGTTGTGGACCCATCTTGGTACGCAATGGAGACGTGATAGGCACATATACGGCACAACTAAAAGTACGCATATGCGAAATGTCAGGCTCGTAACTAGCTACCAATTGGTATGCACTAAATGGTTGGCTATCTGTGGGTCGTAAACGAATAAGCATAGCTGCATATAGTATTGCATATCCTCATGATGATACCGGCAAGTTAGTAGCCATGATGAGGGACCGAGCAACAAGCTGAAGTCTCTTGATGGCAGCTTCTGCAAGATCGTTTTGAGAATGAACGTGGGCTACGGAATGTTCAACTTCAATCTCATCTGACATGCAATAGTCGTCGAAACACTTGGACGTAAACTCTCTAACATTATCCAGTCGAATTGACTTAATAGGAATGTTGGGGTGGTGAGCCCGGAGCTTTATAATCTAAGCTATGAGTTTGGCAAATACAACATTCCTCGTGGACAATAACGCGACGTATGACCAAGGCGTCGACACATCAACAAGAACCATAAAATATCTAAACAGTCTGCACTCTGGTGTGACAGGTCTACAGATATCACCTTGAATTCGTTGTAAGAATCGAATATTATGATTCTTATCAATAGTAAAAGATGGTCTTGCTTGAAGTTTTGCTTGAAGTTTTGCTAGTGAACAAGCTTTGCAAAATGAACGATGAGTATTGGGCATCGCTACGGTGTCATGAGAAGCTGGTGTTGGCCGAACCTCTCCTTAGAGACGAGAGGTGGCCGGCGTCGGCACCAAGGCTGAATCAAGGCCGGGACGTCTCGGCGCGGCTTAACCTGTGTTTTCTCCAGAAATTTGATTTTCTTTTCGCTTTTGTGATTTAAAAAACGGATGGTCGTGGGAGCATTTCAGAATACGAATCATCAAATCACGACCCAGATGGCCGGTCTATCATGCTAAAGCTTGTAAGCGTCGAAATCACACACTACCAGATACGGCCGAATAGCCGACGAAAATTTTTTCGTCGGCCATTCCATTTTTTCGTCGGCTATACCCTCTGCCGACGAAAATTTCGTCGGCCATAAGTCGTCGGTAATACGCCGTCGGTAATACCAATGGCCGACGAAAAAAAAAATTTCGTCGGCCATTCCAACCTTGGCCGACGAATTATGGCCGACGAAAATGATTTCGTCGGCTATTTGTTCGAGTATGGCCGACGAAATTTGGTTTCGTCGGCTATTTGTTCTGAAGTATAGCCGACGAATTGGGCTATTTCGTCGGCTATTTCGTCGGAATATATTAATATTTTAAAGTTATAGCCGACGAAATAATGTCAATTTCGTCGGCTATAACTGCATTTTGGGCAAAAAAAAATACCGGATCGGAGGAGGAGGAGGAGGAGGAGGAGGAGGGGAAGGAGGAGGAGGCCGGAGGAGGAGGAGAAGGAGGTGGCCGGAGGAGGAGGAGGGGAAGGAGGAGGAGAAGGAGGTGGCCGGAGGAGGGGGAGGAGGAGGAGGGGAAGGAGGAGGAGGAGGAGAAGGAGGAGGGGAAGGAGGAGGAGGCCGGAGGAGGAGGAGGAGGGGGGGGGAAGGATGAGAGAAAAAAGGCGGGAGGAAGATTTAAAAGATTTAGAAGGAGAATAGCCGACGAAATACAATGTTTCGTCGGCTATACTTAGAGAATAGCCGACGAAATTAATATATTTCGTCGGCTATACTTTGGAAAATCAACAGCCGTTGGATCTGAGCCATCCAACGGCGGACAATAAAAAGGCGCGGATCAAGAGTTTAGCCGACGAAATACAATGTTTCGTCGGCTATACTTAGAGAATAGCCGACGAAATTTGAATGTTTCGTCGGCTATTCTATGAAAAGATACTAAACTGCGGTTTTGAGGCCCTAAACGAACTCGAAAGCCCGAAAAAGCCCACACGTCGTGGCGAAGCCCATACTAAACTGCTGTTTTGATTCCTGGCATCGTTCCCTTTCCGGAATGGTATCACAATCGTCATTCGGACGCCGGACGCCAAATCTACAGTAAACCGGGTTTTGGCTGATTTCATTATTTCGGCACACGGATTTTATCGGAATCTTGTCATTTTTCAACCGTAGACGTATTTCATTATTTCGGTCATATCTTATTTGACGACATATTTGCATTTGAAGAGTGTACGTATAGTAACTATTTGAAACTATACATTCACTTAAACACTTAGTAAACAAGTTAAGGAACATTAGTACATATGTTCCGATTTTGAATCTAAAAGTTTGGAAAATCTATTCCAACCGTCAGATATCACCGTTAAGATTAAATACATGTATGAAAAAAAATCCAACTACATCTGACAACGTTAAAGGCTCGATCGGGACGGTCAACCGGGTGAGTCAAACCTCTAAACGCTTTAAAACGGAAATTGGCCCGTCTAAATGACGTTTTTTGGCCTGATCTTCAATAGAGAATAGTTTCAGATTGATGAGACACGACTAATCGTATAAAAATTTTCCACAAAATATTTACCGACCGTAAGGCTACCCATAGGAAAACGGGAGTAAAAAACAGTTAACCGCAACATTCGGCACACAGATTTTGTCGGAATCTTCCCATTTTTCAACCGTAGCCGTATTTCAATATTTTGGTCATGTCTTATTTCACGACACATTTGCATTTGAAGGATGAAGCAATGGTTTGTCGATAGTGATAAAAAATGGAAACTGCTCTTTTTTTGTTTTTTTTTTAATCATAGCCGACGAAATCAAACCTAGTATTCGTCGGCTATTCTTTTGTCGTTTTCTGTCAAAAATAATCGTATAATTATTTTTTAAAAAACTTATGGCCGACGAAATGCTTAATTTTCGTCGGCCATTGTTCGTAAAATAATTATTTTTAAAAAACGTATGGCCGACGAAATAATTAATTTTCGTCGGCCATTGTTCGTAAAATAATTATTTTAAAAAAAACTTATGGCCGACGAAATAAAAAAATTTCGTCGGCCATTCTTCCAAAAGTTTATAGCCGACGAAAACTTTAAATCGTTGGCCATTATAGGAGAATAGCCGACGATTTTTCATTTTTACCGACGAAATTTTTTTTTTGCCGACGACAAAAATTTTCGTCGGCCATTCTTGGGAATAGCCGACGAAAAAAGTGTTTCGTCGGCCGTTTTTTTTTTTTTCGTCGGCAAAACCCTTTTTTCTTGTAGTGACATAGGATAACTACATTGGATTCAATGGCTCAATTGGTTGTGAAATACATGCCTTTTCGAACACCCTTACACTTCTCCACTATGTGAGTACGCAAATTCAAAGTGGAAGTGATCAACAGATATTCAGTTCCATCTTTAACATAAGTACTGAAATGATAGTCGTTGTCACGCACATGCTTATTCAGTTCCATCTCATCAGCTGGATGCAGAATGGTGGCCGTGAATCTCTTTCCGATGAAGTTATTCTCAACATCAGAGACCTACCTCTTATATTTCTTGCCTTGAGAATTCTAGAAGCTAAGTGTCAGTCATCTCTTCTAGCGAAGCGTGATTGAAACAAACTTGATTCTTGGGAAACCTTGTTTTTCTTGACTCTTCTTGATTTATTCAAAATAGAGATGAGAGCCTCAAAGAACGCTTGATCGGCTTACGAGCAATTTTGAGTGTCGAGGGATGTGTGCAAGATGGTGCACATAAACGGAAGCAAGCGAGAAGGGGGTGCTAAGCGCTAAGGGGGCTGCGCGGTAAGGACTAGGCAGCTGCCGAGAAGTCGAGGGCTACTGCCGAGGGGGCTGCCGAGCAGGATGTGTGCTGCGCAGAAGGGCTGCGCTCCAGGGGCAGGGAAGTTGCCGAGCGAGACAGGCGCAGGTGCCAGGTGCAGCAGGGAGCAGGAGCCGGGGGGATTGCAGGACGGTGGCAGCATAGGTGCTGCAGAGAGAAGCCGACGGTGCCGGAAGAGGAGGATGGCGGTCGGCGGCGGCGGGGGAAGGGTTTGAGATTTTTTTTTCTTTTTTTCGGAATCAGGGTTTTTTGTTTTTGTTTTAGAGCTATTAGACGGGAGGCTAGAGCAACGTGCTGATAACGTGTTCTAGAAGAAACAAATAATATGCAAAGCGTAGTTTTATTGATTGATGAAGAGACTTTTATATAGGCATGACATCAAGTAACCTGAATAATCAAGAATTCTCTATCTACTAAAGATACTACATATCTAGTTTAATTAGGTCAAGATACACCACAGAAGTTACGAGATTAAAATTCCTTGAACAGTTACAATTTTGAGGACTAATATACTACATTAAGAACTAATTTTACAACTTCAGGATGAAGTTGATACATAGTATAATCAAGGAATTACCACTTTACAACTGATTTCTCAACACACCCTAATCATACCTTTTTTTTTAACACTTAAATATTTTCATATTATAACTTTCTAAGCTTTCTACTTGTTATGGTGATATAAACCAACATATATTTTCCCAGTTGCCTAAATTAATTTTTCAAGAGAAGACAAGTGTATGCAACTCAGCCATAATTTGGGGAACATCAAGCTCCCAAAAACCACAACTGATCTCAGTCTTTGAGTCGGTAAAAATATAATCATACTATCTTGTTAATAATTTTCACACTCACTCGGTGTGTTCGTATGACTGGGACAATTAAAGTGGTTCAGATAATTTACCACTAATGAATATAAAAATAATTTAAAAACTAAAACATTTACACATGCGTGTGATGGTGTAGCTCCTCGCTCCCTAAGCCCATATGCACCTGAAGAGGCTATCACCCCAATTTGGCAGCTTTGTTGGTAGACTTATGACCTTTGAAGATGCAGCGGGAAAAGGAGGAAGAAGAAAAGTAGGTGGGACCCGTATGAAGGACCATCTAATATCATATTAGCAAGCTGTGATTGCCTGCCTCTGTAATAAAGGGGCAAGTGGTGGGACCCACGGACGTGGGCTTCTGCCAGCAGCATTTTTATTTTAATAAAAAAAATTTTAAAAAAAGGTGGCTGACAATTTTAAAACCGTTGGCCAGTCACTGGCTGCCACGTGGCCAGTGCTGTCCAAAGGCTATTTTGCAACTCGAACGGACATATTTTGATTTTTTTTGTTTTTTTTTTTATACCTTTTTTTTTCCCTATAAATACTCTAACTCTATTCTTCACAATTTACACCACTTCTCATACACTTCTCCTCAATCTTCCTTCATCATTTTTCCCTCTCCCCTCAAAAATTTTTTTGAGTGATCTTAAAAAATGAGTATTTAGCTTCCTTCCGAAGACTTACAACTATGTGTTTCTTGGGTACGACAATCCATTTGCAACATCACCGGCCGATATCAATACAAAGACAATTTGTGGAAGAAAGTCTATGACGATTACGCCAAAAATTGGTGTGCCAACCCCGACGTTTCTTCACAACAACCTCGTTTCAAAGTTGCGCTCGAATCATGTTTTCCGTGCTTGAAGAAAATGCTTAAGAAGTGGTATACATATGTAGCAAAAGCAAGAACTCGTGCGGCTAGCGGGACGAATTTGGTTGATGAGGTATGTATAATCGATTTTTCATGTATGATTTTGTCATAGACTTAATATTTCGATTAATAAATTCTTCATAATCGTTTTGTCATTTTTTTTTAATTATTTGTTTGTTTAGATTTAATTTTCATATAGGTCTAACTTTTTTGTTTTAGGAAACTCAAGCTCAATCATTATATTACAAAGATTTTAAAAAAGAATTTACGAAGAAAGATTGTTATGAAGCGATCAAAGATCATCCTCATTTTGTGACGGTTGAGAGTAGTACTCCTTCTCCGTATGAGCGAAATTTTTCATCCCATTTCGTTGACACGGATGAGCATATCGACTTGAATGATGATGACGGATATACAACTCCACCACCTAACCAAGAGAGACCCCGTCCCTTGACCCTGAAGATCGGACGCTCGATGAAGTAATCTTCCATATGATTTTTTCCCCTTGATAACCAGTATCTTTGGTGATTGTGAAAGCGACCAGGACGTGAACCGCGTCCTTGTGGTTCATCTGAAGTATCAAGATGTGCCATCATCATAGCCGCATTATTCATCATCGCATCCATCATCTCATCGTCCTCTTGACTGTGTTACTAATTTTGCTTCAACAATTTGCGAAAGAAACTCATTGTATTGATGAGGGAATGTGGAGAAGTAATTGAGTGATTGTGTTTTGGAAAATTTCAGATATGAGTTGTGAAGGTTGAGTGAGTATAGAGTGGGTGATGAAGCTTATTTATGGTAAATTTCGGATCATAGAGTTTGAAGATCATGCTACGTGTCGAATCGTCATTCGTCGAAAATGCTATCGAAAATCCAATGACATTATTTGACCGACAAACGCACACATGTCATTTTTTGGTTCGTCGAAAATCTCATAAAAAATCCTATTGAAAATCTAACGACATTATTTGGTTGACAAACATACACGTGTCGAATTTTAGTTGGTCTGAAATCCTATCGAAAATCTATACAATTCTTTTGGTAATAAAAAACAAGGAAATGCCACATGTCATTTGACTATTGGTTGATTATCATGTACAAAATTTTTAAAATAAAAAAATTAATTGATGAATTAGAGTTTGAAGATCATGCTACGTGTCGAATCGTCATTCGTCGAAAATCTCATAAAAAATCCTATTGAAAATCTAACGACATTATTTGGTTGACAAACATACACGTGTCGAATTTTAGTTGGTCTGAAATCCTATCGAAAATCTATACAATTCTTTTGGTAATAAAAAATAAGGAAATGCCACATGTCATTTCACTATTGGTTGATTATCATGTACACAATTTTTAAAATAAAAAATTTAATTGATGAATTAGAGTTTGAAGATCGTGCTACGTGTCGAATCGTCATTCGTCGAAAATGCTATCGAAAATCCAATGACATTATTTGACCGACAAACACACACATGTCGATTTTTGGTTCGTCGAAAATCTCATAAAAAATCCTATTGAAAATCTAACGACATTATTTGGTCGACAAACATACACGTGTCGAATTTTAGTTAGTCTGAAATCCTATCGAAAATCTATACAATTCTTTTGGTAATAAAAAACAAGGAAATGCCACATGTCATTTGACTATTGGTTGATTATCATGTACAAAATTTTTAAAATAAAAAATTTAATTGATGAATTAGAGTTTGAAGATCATGCTACGTATCGAATCGTCATTCGTCGAAAATGCTATCGAAAATCCAATGACATTATTTGACCGACAAACACACACATGTCGATTTTTGGTTCGTCGAAAATCTCATAAAAAATCTTATTGAAAATCTAAAGACATTATTTGGTCGACAAACATACACGTGTAGAATTTTAGTTGGTCTGAAATCCTATCGAAAATCTATACAATTCTTTTGGTAATAAAAAACAAGGAAATGCCACATGTCATTTGACTATTGGTTGATTATGTACAAAATTTTTAAAATAAAAAATTTAATTGATAAATAGTGATTGCAAGAGTGATGGAGCTGCATGGGTGCATAAAAATTGACCCAGAAAAGCAATTTGCAGTGAATAGTATTTGACGGAGGTAATTAAATTGATGGATTAATTGATTAATGGAGAAGCATAGGTGCATATACCCTAAGCGAAAAAGTGAAAAATGTATGAGACGCATGGCTTTAATCGATTCCTTTCAACGAAATTTGAAAAATAGGAATGCCGAAACCGGCACTCTATGCCTGTTGCGGTTGTGTCTGAGATCAACTTAGGAGTATTGCCCGCGACCCTCCTTAGACCATTGGAGCTTTCCCCTTCTCGCCAAAAGCCATGGAGAATTCGTTGATATATTCCAAATTTATCATATCATAAGAAGAAGATTATGAAATGTAGGCAAAAGTAGGACAAGCTCATACGAGCGCCAAGCCTATCTTAAAATAGCTTTGATAAGCATACCTGAGCCTAAGCATATCATTGCCTACCCCAAGGGAGCAGACCAACATAGTACGCCCAAAGTTAAATTATAGGAAGCAACACTAGCAGGAGGATAACTAACAGTTTGAAGCACTACCAACTTATGTCGTTCCAAGACAACGACGAGCACGCCAGAATAGACCAAAGAAGCGAAACTCTCCAATCCACCATAGATGGTTGACAAACACGCTCGTCCTAGTTTTCAGTATAAAACATGTGCCTTTGAAGGACAATATTGATAGATGGAATTAGTAGGTTTAACTGATGTTGACCATTAAATAGAACATTGCAGAAGAGTGAGGCTAGAAACCTAGGAGGCTAGGTTTGAGGTTTTGTGAGAATATTGAGAGCTTCATAAGATTTACAAAAGTGAGCTTCATTTACATATATGTTTGTAGCAATAAACAGTTGACTTTTAACCTCGTTTAATAAAAACTTGAGTACAAGAGAGGAAAATAAGTATTTGAAGAGAGATATCTTGTTCTCTCCCTAACCGCCTGCTAGGGTTTGACAACGAAAAAACTTTTCAAAACTCTGCAATCACCAAAAACATTCCGCTCTTGATGTCTAATGATGGTCTTGTTACTCTTGTGGTTGCGCTCTTCTTTTTCTTGGTAGTAGAACTGGTTCTGGTGCCGTTTTGGATGCCTTTGGCTTTGATTAAGGGAGGTTCTCTTCAAGAGCTACCGTCTGATCTGAAAGTGATTAGCTTAGATCCATTACCAAGATGGTCCAGGTCGGATTTGTTTGTGTGTATGGACTCTAAAGGTTCTAGAGTCAGTGACTTGGGCTTTTGATGGATTGGGAAGTGTTTGTTTGTGTGGCAGTGGTACTAGGTCGCTCCACGAGGTTATTGGTGACTTTTCTGTGGAGGAGGGTTGTAAGGGTTTTCGTCGGAAGCCATATAGCAGTCATGTGAGCGTGTACTCAGGCATGGGTGGTGACGTGTTGGACGGGGCGGACTAAAACCTCTAGGCTTCTTGGTGACGACGACTTTTTTGACAACGACAACGGTAGAGTTGTGGTATCTACTAGGGTTTCTGAGAGGTTCGATTTGTGGGCCCTATTTTTGGGTTTAATTTTTGCATTTGTTAGTAATTTTGTTTGCGCTCGCCTTATAATGTGGGTTTAGATGGATTGAGTGTTTATGGCCTATAGTCAGATTTAATATTTGATTAAGGGCATATTCAACTCGCTTGGTTGTACTCTTTATTTTGCTTATAAGTGAGTTTTTTAGTCTGAGAATAAATATGCTATAAATAGTCTTTAGAAGGTAGATGTACTTTTGTTTGTTAATGACGTAGGTGCTTAGGGCTTATAGCTAGTAATTCCTATTATCGGCCCTTATGGGTGTTTTATTTCATGTACTGTTTGCTAAGTATAAATAAGAGATATTTTTATGAGAGTCTCTACTATCTCATCAATCATGAGAACTACGACAAGATGAAGATTTCAGAAAATAAGAGATACACTTCTAAAACCCTTGGTAAAGCCTTTCTTAAACCCTTTTTCATTTTCTTATTTTATACACTCCTCAAATCTCTTAATACACACTCTCTACTCAATATACAACTGCTTTCAATTTTCATTCTAATATTTCACTAAATACACCACCAAAAATACCTAAAATGTCTATAACCACAAAAAAAAAAAAAACAAGTAGTCAAAAATATATTGGTCAATAAAACGTACAAGGAATAAAACACTCAGGAGGGCCGACAATAAGAATTACTCCATATGAGTACTAATTAAATACCTATTTGGCACCTAGGTACAAAATAATCAAACGTACATCCACATTTTAAAGACCGTTTATAGCAGCAAAATTGAAGGTAACACTATATGAGTTGAGTCTGCCATTGATTCAAAATTAAATTTGATTATGGGTCATAAAGACCCAATCCATCTAAGTCCACACCATAGGACTAGCAGAAACTAAAGGACTAGTCTAACTCCAAAAAGAGTCAAACCAGTTAAAGCCCAAAAAAAGAGCTCATAAGTCCAAACTCTCAGAAACCCTAGTAGATTTCACAAACCCTTGGAAGCTGTTGCCCTCCGAAGAGCCGTCGCCACCTAACATGTCGTCCACCACCACGAGCCCGACCGGTCAATTCCATCTCGGATCATGATGATCGCTGCTTACACAACCATCAGTCGTCCAAAAACGATCAAAATCACCAACACCACACTGAGAAGGACTTAAACCAGCCCAAGAGAAGGCCTCTGCCCCTTCATCGTCACACACCAACACCGCCTTCCCCCTTGTGCCGTCGTCAATGTCGAGATTTATCACACAACTGCCAAAGTCGAATTCACTATGATCAGATTAGAAGCAACCTCTCATAGCTGAGTTAAAACCCATCCCTTCCATATCGAAGCCAACCTTCGTGGCATCAATAACAAAACAAGCGAATCCAACACTCACTTTCTTGTAGACACCACCATGGGTGCTCTACCATACCTCGGATCCCAAATAATCATGCCACTATGGATTGTGAAACAAAACAGGTCGACAAGCCTTCGATTGACTAGCACTGCAATCTCCGTCGCAAAAATTAAACCAGAAAAGAGACAACCAACCACAAGACAAGCAAGAGCAGCAACCATCAAGTTTAAGGGATTTTCTACCATAGCAAAGATTTGAAAAGTTTTGTCGTTCTCAAACCCTAGTCGACGGTTAGAGAGAGAACAATAGGGTTTGATGGAAGTAACTCACAAATGAAAGGAGAAAGTTAAGAAACATATTCCATCTCTCTCTCTATTATTATTTTTCTAACATAAAATATATTGTTATTTAACTATATCTTATCTAGTATGATTAGTATATATGAATATATATTGACATTTGTAGATGTCAATATTGATTTCTTGTGTTGTTCTTAAAAAATCATTGAAACTTATTACTGTTCTTCAAATCATAAATATGAAGTAAAAACACACTATGAATAACACAAAACTCAATGCCTCATGGGGTGTGTTTAAATGAAAAAAAGTTAAACGTATATATATATAGATAAAGAGAATTTGAAAAAGATCTAATTAATTAAATGAGTACACAATCGTTCTCTTAACATGAATTATCTTAAAAATTGAATTAATTTGTGAAAGCAAATAAATAAGTCGATTAATTATTCAAATTTTATGTATAAACTTCCATTACAATAGATGTCATCTCGTATTTTTTTTCTTTTACTATATTTATTAGTTTTTAAAAATTGATTTTAATTTATGTATTTTAATTTAGGGCCAATTATAAAAAAGGGCTATTGAAAGTCCATAATTAGAAAAAATGCCTAAATTTTAAAGGCCTTATAAAAAAAGGCACCAGTTAACAAATACTCAAAAAAACTGATATAATTACATATCATGCCACTGGAAAAACGGAACGGAACGGAACGGGCAAAAGGCCACTACCGTTGATTGGTTACATGGTTACCAACGATCAAACCCTATTCACTCTCTATTCACTCTCTTTCTCTGAAAATCAAAAACTGTTCACTCTCTTTCTCTCAATCCTTCTCCGACGAATCACTCTGCTCTCCATCGCCGTGCTCTCCATTGGTGTGTGTCCACTGCTCTGCTCTCCGAAAACCTAATCCTTATCAGACGACGCATCGCCACCGCTCTCCCCTTTTACTTCTCTCCGACGCGGAATCTCAGACGACGAACCTCCACCGGTCTCCTAACCTTCTCCGAAATCGTATCTCGACAGCTCTCCTCTCCTCTATCTCCACAGATCTAAGCTGCTCAGGTAACAAAATCGAAGATGATTTTAGGTTTATTACATATATACAGTGTTTAGCATTGTTTATAGAACATTTTGTGAAAGAATAAATGGTTGGAACTATCAAAGTAACTATTTCATTTTGAATTTTGCTTGAGCGCTAAATATTCTGACTGTGTGTGTATGTGTGGAAGAATGAAAATGTGTTAAAACTATGTCAATAACTATTCTAGTAACTATCAAACTGTTTTCAATTTATGTGAATGAAACTATCTTGTATAAGTATTCAATAACTGTGTTAGTAACTGTGGAATTTGCTGATACATATATATGCAGAAATGGAACCAAAACAAACAAGTCCTCAAGAACAACAGGTCAGTAGCAGTGACGATGAAATGGAATACGAGTTAAGATCAAAGAAAAAGAATGATCAAAACGTCCACAAAACAACTGCAAAGCAAATTCAGCAAAATGTAACTATCTATCTTTGTAACTGAAACTTTTATTTTTTATACAAACTGAGAAATATGACAGTAACTATCATAGTAACTATGAAAATAAAATAGTAACTATGAAAAAAAAAAACTAGTAATTACTAAAAGGTGCTAGTAACTATCATAGTAACTATCAAAACTAGATAGTAACTATCATAGTATCTACTGACTATCAAAAGGTGCTACTAACTATCATAGTACCTATCAAAACTAGATAGTAACTATCATCACCACAATCAGTATGTAAAAAAAAATACTAACTGTATTTCTTATAAGTAACTACCTCAGTAACTATCTTACAAATGAATGAGTGTCTCAGTATATGTGTTTATTAAATGTGCAGCTACGCGAAGGTAAAGTATCGTCACCTGCCAAAAGAAAACGAAAAACAAATAGTGAAAGCAGCGAGGATGATAATGATGCTGCTGATGGACGAAAAAGAAAGCAAGCATCACAATCAGTAAGTAACTGTCATAGTAACTGTTTTTCTTTTGAGTAACTATCTTACTAACTGTGTTATAATTGAAAAAACTGCCATAGTAACTTTGCTTATCAAATGCGCAGATAACGGAAGAAAGGCGAGCTAGAGATAAAAAAAGAAAATGGCAACAACATGATGATAGTGATGAAACTGAATATGATGCATCAAGTAGTGGTAGTGGATCTGATGATCAAACTGATGAAGATGATGATAAAGCTGCAAAGAAGATCATACTGATAGAAAAACAAGAACATCAACTGCAAAATCCTGTAAGTAACTATCACAGTATATACTAACTATCTACTAACTATCACAGTAACTATGAAAGTAACTAGTAACTATCAAGGTAACTATCATAGAAACTCTGAAAGTAACTAGTAACTATCACAGTAACTAGTAACTATCATAGTAACTACGAAAGTAACTAGTAACTATCAAGGTAACTATCAAGGTAACTATGAGAGTAACTAGTAACTATCATAGTAACTATCACAGTATCTACTAACTATCATTGTAACTATCACAGTAACTAGTAACTATCGTAGTAACTATCATAGTATCTATGAAAGTAACTGGTAACTATCATTGTAACTATTAAAGTAACTAGTAACTATCAACTGTCATACTAATTTTGTTTTAATTGTGTTAATTGTGTTTTAAAATTAGCAGAAACAGAAGCAGAAGCAAAAAGGCCCAACCCTACAGTTCAGAAGCACCATACCAAATTTCAAAGAGTACGAGTGCGAAATACCACAAGAAGTAGTCGAGCTGGTCCAGAGAACTCCATTTGCCCAACTGTTTGAAGCACTCCACCAAAATCTAATTTACGGTTCAAAATCAAACAACCAATTGGGGATGGTGCTAGAAGCTTATGATCACGTAACAGATGTGTTTCATTTTGCTAAGAAGAAGTTCAAAATAAAATCTTCAGACATTTCACAAATTCTGGGGCTCAACCGTACCGGAACGTACATTCACAGAAAAGAAACTCCAATTTCTGATTTTGTGATCAGATTTTTTGGACAAGCAAAGGAAGTCAACAAAAAGATGGTGAATTCAGCCATTACAACAGAATTGCAGAAGAATCCTCAATCTGATGAGGAAAGAGTCAGCAGAAACAGAGATATAGCAAGGCTGATAATCATCGACATTCTGGTCAAGCTTCTCTTCCCAAATGCAAAGGGAAGCCTCCACATAGACATGGTTAGAGCTGTGGAGGATTTAAAAGAGACATCCTCATATGCCTGGGCAAAAGAAGTAAAAATATTCTTGAGAAAATGTCTAACAATGTACAAGAAATCGAAACATGCATCCAAGAATACAGGAGGATGTGTTCATGTCATTCTGGTAAGTGCGGGAGTTTTATATTCCTTTATTTTTTTTTATATTACAACATTTTGATTCCTATAAAAAATTAACATTCCTTCTGCAACCAGTATTGGCTGTGCATGAAGACAAATTTGGTGGAGCCAATTCCAGGGAAGGAAAATGAACAAAACCAGGTCAGAAAATGGGACCTGGAGAAGTTGAAGAAAAAGATGTGGAAATATCAACTGAAGGACTTGTCAGTAAGTATCATCTCAGTAACTATCTTAGTAACTATCATTTTTGAATAGCTATCTCTGTAACTGGGTTAGTAACTACCTTAGTAACTATCAATTTTGAAAACTATTTGTGTAGTTATCTTAGTAACTATCTTAGTAACTATCTCAGTAACTATAAATTTTGTAAGCAACCTGAGTTAGTATGTTAGTAACTGTGCTAGTAACTATTACCTTTGTAACTATGTCTGACTAACTATGTTAGTCAGTAACTATCTTAGTAACTATCATTTGTGAATAGCTATCTCTGTAACTGTGTTAGTAACTATCAATTTTGAAAACTATTTGTGTAGTTATCTTAGTAACTATCTCAGTAACTATAAAATTTTGTAAACAACCTGTGTTAGTATGTTAGTAACTGTGTTAGTAACTATTATCTTTGTAACTATGTCTGACTAACTATGTTAGTAACTAGTAACTATCGTAGTAACTATCAAAAGTGACTATCTATCATCTTTGTAACTATGTCTGACTAACTATTTTAGTAACTATCATTTTAGTAACTATCATTTTGGTAACTATGTCAATAACTGTGTGAGTAATTATTATTTTATTTTTTTCAGAAACATTTCGCAAAAAGCAGAGAAGACCAGGAAGCGACAAGTGAGGATGAGGATGAACCGGAAGCAGCTGAGCAAACTGAAGTAGAACAAATGCAACCTGGAATAGTCAACAAAGAAAATTCAGAACAGCTCAGGCAAAAGCAAATGCAAATGCAGATTGAGCATTTGGAAAAAAAATTGCAAGAAAAGGAGAAAAATATAGAACAGATGTCACAAGATTTGGAAGACGCCAGACTGGAAATTGTGGTGATGAAAGAGAGTGCAACGGCACAAGAGCTGGAAAATTTAAAATTAAAGGCTGAGTTGGAGAAGCAAAATAAAATTGTGGCCGCACTGACTCAATTCTCTGACCCAATGGAGATGACACCACCACAATCTCAATCAGATGGCCTGGAAAAACTGGCGACTGAAGCCGAAAAAAAAGGGCAGGCAACTGAAGTGAAGGAAAGCAGTAAGAAAAATGCAGAAGAAGAAGAAGAAGAAGAAGAACAAGAACAACTTGTAGCAGATCAGCTAGACGCTTTGAAAAAAGTTGAGGAAGAATTAGAAAGGAAGAAAAAAGAAGAAAGGAAGAAAAAAGCAAAGGTAATAAAAAATTGTTATTATCTGTGAAACAATGTTAGTAACAATGAATTTTGAATAACTATCTTAGTAGCTATAATATTAGTAACTATCAATTTTGAAAACTATCCGTGTATCTATGTTAGTAACTATCTTACTAACTATCTGATTTTGAAAACTATTCTGTGTAAATATGTTAGTAACTATCTTAGTAACTATCATCTTTGTACCTATTTTGTGCAACTACCTTAGTAACTATCATCTGAGAAAACTATCTGTTTAACTATCTTAGTAACTATCAAAAGAACTTAGTAACTATCAAAAGAACTTAGTAACTATCATCTGAGTATCTGTATTAGTAACTATAACTGTAACTATAACTATCATCTGATTTCCTATCTCGTAGGCGTTGAGGCTGACACAAGAACATATAGTAGAAAAATCGCCAAGGAAGCAAGATGGTCACCAAAGACACCAGTGACGGAAATGCCGGAAATGCCTTCTTTCAGCATCTTGCCGGGGATTGTATCTCCTTGGGGAGGTCACAGCACTCCAACTGCATCACCGCAGCAGCAAATTCATATTCCAAAAGAAAATCTCAGGACTCCAACAGTTCCCATTCCTCTTGCAACTGGATCACCCTCTCTGAATGACATGTTGGCTGAACCTCACAAGTTCCAGATCATAGAGTCACCGGTTCCCATGCCTATTTTCAACCAAGCTGAGGCCAGAAAGAAGAGAAAAGTGCATTTCAAATCAGACAAAAGTATGACAGAATTTAAGATTGATGAAATGCACTCTGGGTCTTCAGCAGAGTCGCTGGGAATATATTCATATGTTGTGCGCATAAAAAACAGAAAGAGGGCGTCAAGAAAGGACGACATATACTGGTGGGGTGAAGTCAAAGCTGAAAGGGAATCCAAAAGAAAGAGGCAGGAAGAGAACAGAAAAAAGTTTGAAGAAGAGAGGCGGAAAAAGAAAGAGGAGGAAAGTTTGAGAAACCTGATGCAACCAGAACAGGTTGAATCAGTAACTGCTGTTCAGACGTCATTCGACAATGTGGCTGGGGTGACAGAGGAAGGTGAACCCATATTCCTTGTTGGTGATTCACAGGAACCTTATCTTCCAACCCAACAAGAGGTGATGGACTGGGATGACCAGATAGTCTACAAAGATCACATGGATGAAAACACGAAGAAAAGGTTCCAAGAATACTGGAACAAGGCGCCAAGCGGGTAATCTATCCTTCTATCTGTCTTACTAACTATTTCCGGGTATATGTCTGGACAACTTCTTTAATAACTATGTTAGTAACTATCAACTGAGCATCTATCTATCTTTTTAACTATCTGCAAGTAACTGTCTAAGTAACTATCATCTTCTTTAGAAACTATGATAGTAACTATCAAAGTAACTTGTAACTATCAACTTATTGAATATCTGTATTAGTAACTACTAAATATGATAGTAACTATCAAAGTGTTGAACGATAATTATTAAGAGATAATAGCTTTAAACAAAGTCATGATAATCTCTTCAATTTAGAAGAGTTAGTTATCGTTGACAAATTCAAAACAGAATATGCAGCCGGGTCAGAGCAAATCAGTTTTCCAATGGGTTTATCTTCATCATCTCTACCAGAATTTGAAATTCAAAAGCAGCTTATCTAGCTCCTTCGGCACCTCTATATATTGAGAGCAATCTGCAACCGAGAAGGTAGAGAGAAGAAAGAAGAGGGTGAGAAGAGGCTCTGTACGTACCAAAGGAGAGAAAAAGAGAAAACAACAGGAGAGATTTAATTACCTGGAGATTATCATCACACGACGAGAGGCCTCCCCAAGTTCAGAACTACAGGTATCTTGTCGTTACTCCATGGTCTATTCTCTTTTTTATTGTTTATCTTGGCTGATGTCTCCATGAGTGCAGTTCATGCCTCAAGAAATAAAGCCCTCCTCTTATTCAACACCAGAAACAAATGTTCTCCCAATCCTTCACCATTACCCACCAAAACAGCCAAACAAATATAGAACAAGAAGCATGTACGCAAGGTGGAGCTTATCAAGGTTTGAATGGAAAAGATAGGGAAGAGAATAGGCTCACCCGTGTCTTTTTGTCTCTGTGTCTTTGACTTGTGTGTTATCCTTTTCGGCCTACTCTCGGAGAATGGCTGCGTCTTAAAGGGCTCTGTCACACTTGTTTGAGTTCACGGTGACAAAGAGGCTATTATACGGTTGATACGATGCTTCGGCACTAAGCCTGCAAATACATCAGTCATACATCAAAAGAAGCAGTTCCGAATTCAAATACATAGCAAGGTCCACAGTTACATCTAACGTTGCAGAAGCTGCAAAGCAGGGAAGTCATACTGCGGATATTACCAGAACGACGGGCTGCTCCAAAGGTGTCCAAAACAAATGGCTGTGTTTACAGTTTGTTTTAACTTGACGTGCAGACGGTGCAGTAGCCAAAGTATTCAAGAACTCTGCCTCTTGTCGAATATCGACCTGCAAGCAAGGAAGTTTCATGACATCAATAATGAAGCATCTACAGGCACAAAGCTTTTTGCAATGGTCTCACATAAGAGCAAATGGTGGAGTGATGATCAATACACCTACTGCTCCTACACGCCCAAACTGATGACCCTGTATGCATATTCAAGACAGTGCAGACACCTACAATGATTAAGTTGCATTCCAAAATTGCTGGCAGCCAAAGAGACCGTCCATGAAGCTTACAGAGTAAACAAAGCAGGAATGCAAACTTATATGTGAGACCTCGACGATATAGTGAGGTTCTTTACACGAGACTTGTGCACAAGAAAGAGTTTAATATGCAGATGTCATGCTCAAAGACTCGCCAAGCTCTTGATAAAGTACATATCAATCAAAGCATGATATATAGCTTCTGTAAAAGCTTCAGTATCAAATTGTTGATCGGTGGGAACGAAACAAAAGAAATTAATATTCAGTTGCTTACCAAATCAATGGGACAGTCATAAAGAGGTCAAAGCAGTGGAACAATATATTTGAACCATGAGGTGATGATAGGTTGCCTTTTGATGAAGACACGTAATCTCTGAGCACAAAAGATGAATTTCTTAATTAAACATTTGAGATTCATGGATGGCCACAAATCAAACCTTTATGGGAATCAACGCTCACCAATTTCACAAAGCTCAGCCTCGATCAAATTCACCTGAAGTAGCTGCGGCAATTAAAAGGGGAAATGGTTAAACCGGTGTGATGAGTAAATTACCCATACATAATCATATATGCTCAGAGGAAATTTTTACCCAGAAAACAGAAGATGCAGAGGTCAGTGAAGGCGTACTCCCATTTATACGGGACAAATCCAATGATTCCATCTCTAACTTGGGCTCAAATTTCGTCAGCGAGCTAATCTCTATCCAGCACTTTTGATCACGATAGAATATCTTTTGAGTCTATCAGAGTAGGGTGGTCTCTTCTCTCAGACTTCCATATGCTTTGGGACTTCCGGCGTCATGGAGTTGGCTTTACAAAGGCAGGAGTCTAAGATTGTGGGTCACAGATATTTGGGCCTCGCGTTATGGTACCATGCTCACTCAAATGCCCAAGCCCAGACACGGAGCTCCTCAAATAAAAAATAAAAAGCAATTTACGGCAGAAATTTGATTGACATTGGCCATCCACTAAATTTTGAGGCATGTTGCAAAGCCTCGGCACAACATCAGTCTATCCACTAAGGCCCGTCACAAAGCCCGATACAATACGTGCAATCCACTAAATTCCGAGGCCCGTTGCAATGCCCGGCACACACTCTACCAAATTGGGTGTTTCGAAAGAGATACACTTGACGGATTCAAGTTCTGCATACATCCCTTGAGCTCAAAACGTCGGTACAAAACCATATGCTCATGAACTACGGTCGGTTTGATCCCTCAAAAGGAGTACGTAGGCAATCTAGCGGCCCACTAGATACAACCACACAATTCACATATCGAATCCCTGACTTCGCCAGACAAATCCTTGGCCCTACAGTCAAATCCACTCAAGCACCAGAAAAAGCAAATCATTCCCATATTGCATCGAAAGTAGACTTGAGGGCTTTACACCCTCGCAAATGTCTCAAACACGAATTCCAAGCAAATTGGTCATCTACCCATTTAAATCCCAAATTTCGAACTACAGTGGTTTGATCCCTTCACAGGGTATGTAGGCAGTCTAGATTTAAATCCAGGCGCAACCACAATTCTAAACAGAATCCTTGACTCCACCAGTAAAAATTCACCTGAATCCCTGGTCTGTCAAATCTGTCTTTCAAAGTAGCCTAAACACTACTCTCATTCAAAATGCCAAACTTGTCCAGTGAGTCATTCACTCATTGGAACTCTTGAACTACGAGTGGCTTGATCCCTCTCCAAGGGTACGTAGGCAACCCATTCATATTCCTGGGTGCAGCCGCAAAAACAAACAAACACACACACTCCACATACGTTATTTTCTTCGTATTTGGAATCAAAGGGTTTTCTCCTTGAAATATAGGAGTTGTAATTAAGAGACATATTTTGTCTTGAATGGATCCGAACTTAACATGATAAAAGTCTTATTTCAAAATAATGAGATAAGATGAAATTATGTCGAGTATATTATTTACAATTTTTGCTCAACATAATTTTTGGCGACTCTGCTGGGGAACCATTCTCCCTTTCATCTCCTTTTGAAATTACTAATGTATTTCGTGTGTGTACAGGAAACGAAACAAATGGCACCACAAGTAACAGTATTCTTCCACAAGCTCCCAGCGAACGACACCAAGAGGTCTGGTCATCGCATGTCCTTTGTAATCGGCCATACACCAGTCACCCGCAGTACAATCAAGTCTGTGTTAGGAGCCAAGAAAGACAACAAAGTGGTGAAAATTGTTAAGACACAGATTGGCAAAACTCCATCCAGAAATGCAATGAGAAACCAGAGGAAAAGAGCGGCGAGGGCTCAGAGGAAAAGAGAGGCCCAGACAAAGACGATAGAAGCCATTCTGGCAGAGGTCGCTCAATTCACATCACCTCAAGTAGCACCTGGCAAGATCCACAAAATTTCTTCATCCCCAAGACCCTGTACCTTACCATATGTCATGGTTGGCGGTATCCCAGTCTACCTACCTACTACCGCAAATGTGATGGTGACCTCAACTGAAGAGGACGAAGCTCCGGCATCTCCACGGTCCACCACCTCCTCACAACAAACTACTACGGATGCAAGGTCGATAGCTGAGGGAGTAGTCAGGGCCCTTGAAACATCATCCAGAGGACGAGGAAGGGAGAAAGCAACAAAGGGCAGACAATTTCCAGTCTTTGGAGGCGATTCATACCCAGGACCAGTTACTCGTAGCATAGCTAAAAAATCACAAGGAGATGCCTCGTCAGTGGGAACCACCTCCGAAGATGAAGCATCTTGGAGTAATATCAACCCACTATATGAGGGGGCATCTGTGGTCGAAAAAGTGTCCGAATTTGAAGCAAAAGCGGGAATTAGATCCCCATTGTTGACAAAAGGCACACCACAAGGTTCGAAGAACACTATAATCAGAGAACCAGAAAATGAGCAAGTCCTAGTGGCAAATCCACAAACACCAGAAGAACAGCTGGCAGAGCTGCAGAGAAGGTTAGCTCAACTTGAGTTAGAGGCAGCTCGGAGACAAGAAGAAGAGGCCAGGAGGCGCGCTGAGTTAGAAGCTGAAACCGCTAGAAAACTGGCCGAGAAGGAGGCTGAAGTATCAACCTTGCTTTCACAATTAACCTTAATGGCAAACAAGGGAAAGCACAAAGACGACTTCCAACAATACATGGAACAGAAGGACGTTGGCGGACCAGGTTCATCAGGCTTCTCGAATACAATGACGCCAGATGATGTCAAGACAATGATTGCCGAAGCCGTTAAACAATTCCAAGTGTCTTTGAATCCGCCTGTCGTTGGATACCGAAAGCCGTACCCTCCTCACTATGACGCCATACCATTCCCTAAGGGGTACCAAAGACCTCCTTTTGACAAATTTGATGGAATAAATGGTTCACCCCAAGAACATCTGGCCCACTTCTACTCAGCTTGTGGAGAGACGTCTCAGTTGGATGCTTTCCTAGTCAGGCAATTTGTCCAATCTCTCAAGGGGTCAGCATTCACCTGGTACACTCAGCTTGAACAAGGGTCTATAATAACATGGGATGACATGCAAAGAGCATTTCTAGCTCAATTTGTCAGCTCGAAGAAGAAGGTCTCGATTATCGACCTAGCTGACGCACGACAAAAGATTGGTGAAAATGCCAATGACTTCATTACGAGATGGAGGAGTTTGAATCTCCAATGTCCTGAGAAGTTATCAGAACAGTCCGCAGTCCAAATGTGTGCCAATAACCTACTCCCGGAAATTGCAACATATATAGGCACTGCAGAACCCCAAACGTTTGATGCTTTGGTGTCAAAGGCAAGTAACGTGGAGCGCCAAATTGCTCGTACAAAGACATTAACTCCAAAGTTTCAGACTAATGAAAGGAGAGCTGATGCCAAGAAACCAACACCCAACAAGGGAGAATCAATGGCTACCTTTATCCAAACAGAAAGAAGGAATGAAGGTGGTAATAGTAACAACAGGGAAAGGGGCGAGCGACCGCGGAATCTTTCACTAAGAGAGAGAAGACAAGTCAAGTACTCATTTGACGATGATGATATCGACTCGATCTTTAGTGAGCTCATAGCAGCAAAAGCAATAAAACTCCCAGAATCAAAACGCCCAGCTGAAATGAACAAAACTAACGACCCAAAATACTGTAAGTATCATCGGCTGATCGGTCATACCCTGAAGGGTTGTTATGTCCTCAAAGACAAAATCCAGGAGATGATCAATAATAAAGAAATAGAGATTGACTCATCTCCCCACACATCGGCATCTGCAAACATGATCGAAGAGGGTCTTTCGTTGGGTGCGTCAGCAGTAAAAACTCCAACAGTTTCGCTACCGGAGGGTGCTATAAAGGTGGCTTTCCAAGTAGACAATGAAGTCAAAATTGTTCATGCATACCCAAATATGCCTGGCTATGGGAATCCCAAAATGCCGAGTTTGTACGAACTAATGACTGCTCCTAGCCTCGACATCTGGGAAGATTATGAGGAAACAGATGAGTCATCCGATGAGTGGAAGACAATAACCAAAAACTTTCAGCATCACCCTCTCCATACAAGGTCCTCTACTCCAACTGGTGTTAAATTCAGGGGAAGGCCATCTTTGAAGAGTAAAAAGAAGAAAAAGAAAGCGCCTAAAAAGGTTCAAACCCCTGAAGAAGAAGAATATGAACAGACACCACGAGTACCGATCACCCTTCGAGAATTCTTACCTAAGGAGTTGCTTGAAGGTGAACACCCAAAAGAGGAAAATGAAGAGGTAGTTCAGTGCTGTATGGTCTCCATTGGGAGCATCGAGGGCTCAGACACTGAGAAAAATGATAAAGACTCAGAAAAGGCAGAATTTGAAGTTCACAAGATAACTTTACGCTCCGGTATGAGCATCCCAAGTGCAGACCAAAAGGACTCAAGCACATCGCCTGGTAGCCCCAAAAAGCTAAAACCCACCTTAGAAAAGATGAAGGATAAGACGACAATGGCCTCGTCGTCAGGGACTAAACCCGAACAAATTAGAAGTCGCAAAAAGGAGTCATCGCAAAGTTGCAAATACAATGTGTTGGCCCATTTGAAGCGGATCCCAGCATTGTTAAGCGTCTTTGATGCGTTACAAATGTCAAGGGAACTTCGCGAGGCACTTATTGAAGCTTTGACCTGCCCAGACTTGTACGAGGATGAAGTCGCAGAGGTTGCTGTAACCATCCCAAGAGTTTGTGCCAAGTGTAGGGAGTGCATCCTATTTTGTGAAGACGATCTTTTATTAGGATCTGAATACCACAACAGACCTCTTTATGTCACGGGGCTTGTGGGAAACACTACAGTCAATCGGATCCTCCTAGATGGTGGTTCGGCTGTAAATCTCCTACCACTCAGAACACTACGTATGATGGGGATGAGTGCGAAACAACTATCCGCCTCAACACTGACAATCCAAGGTTACAACCAATCAGGGCAGAGAGCCATGGGCACGATTGCACTTCAAATGGAAATCGGGGAATTATATTCAGACGCTCTGTTCCATGTGATCGACGCCCCAACATCCTTTAACGTATTATTGGGACGCCCTTGGCTTCATACATATGGTATTATTCCTTCGACGTTACACCAATGCTTCAAGTTCGGGGCAGATGGCGTGGTAAAGAAAGTATTGGCGGACAGGGACCCCTTCAAAGGAGAAGAAGTAAATTATTCAGATGCCAAGTTCTACAAATCCCCAACTTTACCTACCCCACAGTCGACAAAGACAAGGAAGACGTCAAAAGATGAAGGTGTTGTAGATACAACCGAAATTACTAAGCCACAAAGGCCAGTTCGAGTCAAAGTAACAACACAATCTTCATCGGCCCTGAAAATTGAAAAGCCTTCGACTTCAGAAGCAGCAAAACCAAAGGTGATATTCAAGTATTTAAAGAAAGATCAGCGTGAACCTGGACAGAAAGCACTAACACCAGTCGAGGACACAATGGGGACACTCATGACTAGCTACACCAAGCCCCTTCGTAGGGTAGATCAATCAATTCCTGAAAGCAACATGATAATCTCTACAGTGCTTGGTGGGAATAAACGTCAGAATAAACGAGTTGTCTCATTTCGAAGCACATCATCTGCTCCACTAAAGGTAAAACCCAAAGTTCGGAAGAACGGTGCACTCAAGATCACAGTTCAACATGTGAATGGTATGCTCAAGGCGAAACATGAAACCCCTAACCCTCAGAAGGAAAACTCATCTCGTGTCTCGGTTTTTCAACGTTTGGGGAAGCAAACTCCCCCTCGGGTTTCAGTTTTTCAGCGATTAACGGTTGATGATCAACCTCGCGTTTCGGCCCTCAAGCGCTTGAATAGGACCCCCTCGTCACAATCAAGCAAGGTACAAGTGACCAAGAAATGTAGATTTAGACGACAAATACGGGTGATATTCAAAAAACCTTTTATCTCTAAAGCAGATAAGCCAGTGGAAGTAAACTGTGTTTCATTTGAAGAAGAACCAGACCAAGAGCAACCACCAGAGTTCATTGATACTGCTCAGCCTGCCCCACCACAAATGGAAGATGGAGGACAAGCAACTATTGACGAACTCCAAGAAATCAATCTTGGGACTGTAGAAGATCCGAAACCTACATTCGTGAGTATGTTATTGACGCCAGATGAATTGATAGGCTACAAATCGCTCCTCCAGGAATATAAAGATGTTTTCGCTTGGGGGTATCAAGACATGCCTGGTTTAGATCCAAAAGTGGCAGTTCATAAGCTAGCAGTCTCAGATAAAAAACGCTGGGTAAAACAGGCTTCTCGACGCTTTCGCCCAGAGCTTGCTATTCAGATTAAAGCTGAAGTAGATAAACTCATTGATGCGGGTTTTATCCGAGAAGTACAATATCCAACATGGCTAGCAAACATTGTCCCTGTGAAGAAAAAGAACGGACAAATCCGCGTTTGTGTCGACTACAGAGACCTTAATGACGCGTGTCCAAAAGACGAATTCCCACTCCCAATTACAGAGCTTTTAGTCGACGCTACAACGGGATACGGTGCTATGTCATTCATGGATGGGTTTTCTGGCTATAACCAAATCAAAATGGCGCCTGAAGACGAAGAGCTGACAGCATTTCGCACACCAAAAGGGGTATATTGCTATACCGTAATGCCATTCGGTTTAAAAAATGCAGGCGCGACCTATCAAAGAGCTATGACAATCATCTTTGATGACATGCTACACGACAAGGTTGAATGCTATGTCGATGACTTAGTGGTAAAGTCAAAGAAAAGAGAGCGCCATTTAGCTGACATGAGAAGAGTTTTTGATAGGCTTCGAAAGCATCAATTAAAGATGAATCCCTTAAAATGTGCATTTGGGGTCACATCGGGGAGATTTCTCGGTTTTGTTGTCAAATACAGAGGAATAGAGATTGACCCCACTAAAATCAAAGCAATCAGAGAAATGCCTCCTCCCAAAAACTTACGAGAGTTAAGAGGGATGCAAGGGAGATTAGCCTACATACGAAGGTTCATTTCAAACCTATCTGGAAGATGCCAACCTTTCACAAGGCTAATGAAGAAAGATGTTCCGTTTGAATGGGATCAAGCTTGTCAGAACGCCTTCGACAACATCAAAGAGTATTTGCTCAAACCTCCAGTATTAATGGCACCTATAAAAGGGAAACCTTTGATTTTATATATCGCAACGCTCGAGCGATCTCTGGGGGCGCTGCTCGCTCAAAATAATGACGAAGGAAAAGAGCACGCTCTCTACTACTTGAGCAGGACACTAGTGGGGGCAGAACATAATTACTCCTCCATTGAAAGGGTTTGTTTAGCCCTAGTCTTTGCAGCTCAGAAACTGAGACATTATATGCTTGCTCACCATGTCACCTTGATCTCCAAAGCCGACCCACTTCGATACCTAATGTCAAAACCAGTACTTTCAGGACGTCTTGCAAAGTGGTCTATGTTCCTATCAGAGTTTGATATCAAGTACATATCACAAAAAGCCGTCAAAGGACAAGCGCTTGCAGATTTTTTGGCAGCACACCCGGTACCTGATCACATGGAGTTGCCAGAAGACTTGCCAGATGAAGAAGTTTTCTCAACAGAAGCACCAACTTGGCAACTTTATTTTGATGGAGCGGCTAGGAAAAGTGCTGCGGGAGCAGGTTTTGTGCTCATTACGCCACATGGAGGCTTAATTCCATACTCATTTTCTCTCATGGCCATTTGCTCTAATAATGTAGCTGAGTACGAAGCATTGGTCATCGGTCTAGAGGTAGCACTTGAGATGAACATAAGCATGTTACAAGTCTATGGAGACTCTCAGTTAATCGTCAAACAAATAAACGACGAGTACGCTGTCAAAAATGAAAAGCTTATTCCATACCATCAAAGAGTCAAACACCTCATGGGCCTTTTCCAAGAAGTATGTGTTAGTCACATTCCGAGATCGGAGAACAACAAAGCAGACGCATTGGCTAAACTGGCGGCATCGTTAACCCTACCTGAGGAAAGAGATGTCCAAATCACAGTTGGGGAACGTCGATTACTACCTTCTGCACTTGAAAGAATGAAGGAAGTCAAAGAAGCGTACGCAGTCACAGTATTTGAAGTCGAACAAGAATTTGATTGGCGAAAGAGCATGATCGAGTATTGTCAGACTGGGAAATTGCCTAATGACCCAAGGAAAAGAGCATACGTACGGAGGACAGCCTTCCGATTCACGTATTTAAATGACACCTTGTATAGAAAGTCTTTTGATGGGATACTCTTAAGGTGTTTGTCAAAGGAAGAGGCGACACAAGCCCTCAAAGACATTCATTCAGGCATCTGTGGAGCCCATCAGGCAGGACCAAAACTCGCAGCTCAGTTGAAGAGAATCGGCTACTACTGGCCCACCATGGTACAAGATTCAATAGATCACGCCAAAGCCTGTAAAGCATGCCAGCTACATGGGGATTTCATACATCAGCCCCCATTGCCTCTTCATCCTTCTATTTTGTCATATCCATTCGAGACTTGGGGATTAGATGTCATGGGTGCTATAAACCCTAAATCATCGCGACTACATCAGTATATATTGGCTGCTACAGATAACTTTTCTAAATGGTCTGAAGCAATCCCCCTTAAAACTGTCAAGGCAAATGACGTCGCAAGTTTCATCCGAAATCATATCATCTACCGTTTCGGTGTCCCTGCTAAGATAGTATCTGATAACGCCTCCTATTTCAAATGCAAAGCTATGGTCCAGTTGTGTCAAAAATACCATATCCAACATGCATTCTCTGCAAGTTATAACCCCACAGCAAACGGGCAAGCAGAGGCTTTTAATAAAGTTCTCGGCAACATCCTAAAGAAGATGGTCTCAAAGAGCAAAAGGGATTGGCATGAACGCCTACCTGAGGCACTGTGGGCTTATAGAACAACAGTTCGTACAGCAACAGGATGCACTCCATATAATTTGGTATACGGATCCGAAGCAGTGCTACCACTTGAGATTCAATTACCATCACTAAGGATAGCTACTCAACTTGCAAATCCAGACGAGAATGCAAAAGTTAGACTTGCAGAATTGGAGGCACTTGATGAAAAGAGACTTGCGGTTCAACAAAGACTCGAGATATACCAAGCACAGGTGGCAGGCGCTTTCAACAAAAAGGTTAAGTTTAGATCATTCAGAATTGGAGACTTAGTCCTATCCATACGAAGGCCTATCATCGTCACCAGAAAGTCAAAGGGAAAGTTCGAGCCAAAATGGGAAGGACCCTATGTCGTTACCAAAGTCTTCAACAAGGGGGCATATGAACTTTCAAATGCAAGTGGAGATCGTGTCTACTCTTGTGTAAATGGGAAGTTTATAAAAAAATACCATACATAAAGGAGCTCGCTGGATTGAAAAGCCAGGGGGGCGGTCCAGGAAAAATTTAGAGCACAAATCCCCCTGAACTACGACGGCTTGATCCCTCACAAAGAGGGTACGTAGGCAGTCTAGCCTCAAAAGCTAGATGCAGCCATCCCATCCAAACAAAATCATATTTCCTGAATCAATCAGGTGAACTACGTGTAGCTTGATCCCTTCATGGGGTACGTAGGCAGCCTAGCTTTCACTAGGTACAGCTGCAAATGTTTTTAAAACAACCCATTTTCCTGATTCAATCAGGTGAACTACGTTTGGCTTGATCCCTTAATTGGGTACGTAGGCAGTCTGGTAATAACCAGATCCAGTCATATTTTCAAACAAAATCTCTTTTCCCTTTATTCACCTGGTAGATTAATCACATATTACATTATCACAGGTTTACAAGGAATAAAGGAAGGCAATGAAGAAACAAGGGCTTCAAAATTTATTCCATGAGAATGAAAAGAACTACAAACAAAAGGGGTCTCAAAAGCTGAAATATATCTAAGACCAAGTCTAAAAAAGTCAATACTACAAAAGGGAAACATGCATCTAGACATTTATGCAGTTGGAAAAAGAGAAATAAGGGAATCAAACGTCTTTTGAAACTTCTCTCTCTCCAGCTTGTTCGAAGAAATAGCCTGTTCGATCTCCGGTAGTTTATCTTTCATGCAATCAGACTTGTCTTTCAGCAGTGACTGAGCTTGTTCTTCTTGTTCCTGGATGGAGCCTTTCAATAAGGCTATGTTCTTTTTAACAGAGGCCTTCTCAGAGTCACATTTCTTACGTCTCTTCATGATACGCTCCTCTTCGGCCTTAATGTCAAGATCAGTAGCTTCTAAGTCTTTGAGCTTCTTGGTGGAATTTGCTAATCGAGAACTTAAGTCTTTTGTGACTTTCATGCATCGCTCATAATCAGAAATCAGATCACTGGCAAACTCTACATCAACCCCAGTGCTCTCCTTCAAGACTGTCATAGTTCTCGAAGATTCAGATGCTACCCTCAACATATCTTCAATGATGGATGTAAATCTCTCAAAAAAAGCTTTTCCAGACTTCAGACTATCAATGACAGGACGGAGCATACTCAAGGACGACTTAATTTCCTCACTATGAGCAAGCAAATCTGTCGGAGCTGTTGAGGAAGAAACTTTCATGAAGATGTCACTCACATGCCCAATAAGATAGTTCTTCGTAAATGAAGCTAATGCAGGATCCAATATTGGTAACAGAAAATTTTCCACATCTTTTGCGGTCGGCACACACCTCACTGCAGAAGAATTTTCAGGCACAGTTGTCTTCTCTTTTGCAGCCAGTATACACTCGGTAACAGAAGGTTTATCAGCCATGGTTGTCTTGTTAACACTCTTCTTGACATGCTGTTTCGCCGTATCTTCACGTTTTCTTTTCGGATACTGAGCTGCATGCTTCACTTTGGGAGGAGCGGAATTAGAGCTAGAGTTGCTTTCAGTCACAACAGTATTCAGAACATTTGTCAAAGGTTTTGAAACAACTAAACTGGAAGGCATCCTCACAGGCGCTTTCAATATACCTTGAGCGTTACCTTTCGTCTGAGTGGCATTCAAGTTTTTCGAAACTGTCTCTCTGACACTTGTGATATCGGTGCTTTTAGGTTGTTGATCCTTGTTAATGCTTGTTTGAGAATTCTGGCTCCCCTGTCTCTCAATAGATGACACTCTGATTGTCTTCCTCAAGTCTTTGGAAATTTCAGCAAGCTTGTTCACCCTAAAGATACGGTGCTCGGGTTCAGGAGATTTCTTATAGACAGTTTTGAAAGTCTTCGACACTGAGAGCCCTAAATATGGAATACAAGCTTTCAACCACCATTTACAATACCACCAAGTGCATTGGCCCTGATGGGAGGATCTCGGAATATAAAAGCGAGCGGCAGTATTCCTCCTGAAGATGATAGACTGGGCCCTAGCTAAATCCTCAACAAAACACTGCTTTCTCTTCGGGATGCTGAAAGAGAGACGGTTAGAGGGAACACTTTGATCGTAGCCAAACTGACGAGCGAATCTGTTGGGATAATACGGCTCTAAAACAAGTTTACCATCTACTCTCACAGGAAGGCATGCGGAGCGTAAACAAATCAAATATTCAAATCTCTCATCTAACAAGGTCTCATTATCAAATAGAAATTGACCGTCAGTCTCATAAAAAGCATGGGGGCGATATACTACAGCTCTGTCATCTCGAAAAATTATTCTGGCACAAGTGATGGAAAAGTCTTTGCTTATAACACAAGCATATCTTGCCAAATGCGGGTAGTCCGTCGCAAAATCACTATCAGGACGACGTCTAGACGTCTGCGGAAAATACTCGCCAAGCCAGCCAATTACATAATGAATAGGAAAGCACACTTTTGGGAGTTCATCCCCAACTGAATGACAAGCAATTTCCCCTAAACGGTGATAGATGTATCCTAGTGTCGTCGGCGCTAAAGAAATCTTTATTCCCTGCGCCATCTGACACGCCATGTGAAATGTCTCAGGCCTTATTGTTTTGTTCCATGCTGGAAGGACAAACCTGTCATGAAATGAAAAGTTTAAAGAGAATAATATACATATATATATATATATATATGTATATATATAAACCAAAATGAAAAGGGGACAAACCTGCACAACCAAAAAGCAAGAAAGGCAGCAAGTCTGCCCTCTTTTGAAATTTTCAATGGGAGCCTCGGGAATTTTGGCTTCGGGGGCACGACCTGTTTTCCACCAATAGAAGCATATATAAGCTTCCCTCGGTAAAAATGGTTAAGCCACTGGTCCCAATAAATGTCATGATATTTATACTCTGTGCACAATGCAAAGTGTATCTGTAAAAGCTCCAAAACGGTGGGAGGGTATAATTTCTCATCCTGCAGAGCCGCATTGGTTGGTAAAAATTCTTCGTAAGGAATACCAGAAACGGGTAGACCACCAATGACTTTCAAATCATATAGAGAAATGCTCATCTCACCATCCGCAAAATGCAAGGTATTTGATAAAGGGCCCCATAATTCACAAAATGCCCTCCAGATATTCTTTGAAAGCTCATAAGGATAACGAGATACAGCAACGGCACCATATATGTCTGCCTTATATAATGTTTCTTTGAAAGTCTCTAATATCTCTTCAGTCCATTCCAATACGCCAAAATCAAAGAAAGCTCGTCCCCGGTATATAATACCATTGTCAAATCCTTGCTTTTCCTGTAGCATACGGTATAGAGAAGGATAAAAGTTGGTGTCAATCACTATCTTGTCACCACCATGCTCATTGTTGTTGACCTTTTCCAGAGTATAAGCTGTGAATACGCTACCAAAGCTGGGACATGACTTGATAACCTCATCCTCTGCGTGAGGGTCAAATTTGAGAAAACCAGAGCGTAGGTCATCCTGGACAACCCATGTCGGCCGACTCTCAAGTGACATAGTGAGTTGGAGCGAATTCAAAGAAAGGGACCTCTGATACTCTATATCATTATCAACAGCTTTACCATCTCTGCCCGGGATTCGTTCAGAACAAAGCTCTCCGTTTGGGTTCATTTTCTAAAAAATGATGAAACGTCAATTAGATGGTCAAGCCTCGTATATGTAAAGCAAATACAAACACGACGCTTGAGGGGGCAACTGTTGAACGATAATTATTAAGAGATAATAGCTTTAAACAAAGTCATGATAATCTCTTCAATTTAGAAGAGTTAGTTATCGTTGACAAATTCAAAACAGAATATGCAGCCGGGTCAGAGCAAATCAGTTTTCCAATGGGTTTATCTTCATCATCTCTACCAGAATTTGAAATTCAAAAGCAGCTTATCTAGCTCCTTCGGCACCTCTATATATTGAGAGCAATCTGCAACCGAGAAGGTAGAGAGAAGAAAGAAGAGGGTGAGAAGAGGCTTTGTACGTACCAAAGGAGAGAAAAAGAGAAAACAACAGGAGAGATTTAATTACCTGGAGATTATCATCACACGACGAGAGGCCTCCCCAAGTTCAGAACTGCAGGTATCTTGTCGTTACTCCATGGTCTATTCTCATTTTTATTGTTTATCTTGGCTGATGTCTCCATGAGTGCAGTTCATGCCTCAAGAAATAAAGCCCTCCTCTTATTCAACACCAGAAACAAATGTTCTCCCAATCCTTCACCATTACCCACCAAAACAGCCAAACAAATATAGAACAAGAAGCATGTACGCAAGGTGGAGCTTATCAAGGTTTGAATGGAAAAGATAGGGAAGAGAATAGGCTCACCCGTGTCTTTTTGTCTCTGTGTCTTTGACTTGTGTGTTATCCTTTTCGGCCTACTCTCGGAGAATGGCTGCGTCTTAAAGGGCTCTGTCACACTTGTTTGAGTTCACGGTGACAAAGAGGCTATTATACGGTTGATACGATGCTTCGGCACTAAGCCTGCAAATACATCAGTCATACATCAAAAGAAGCAGTTCCGAATTCAAATACATAGCAAGGTCCACAGTTACATCTAACGTTGCAGAAGCTGCAAAGCAGGGAAGTCATACTGCGGATATTACCAGAACGACGGGCTGCTCCAAAGGTGTCCAAAACAAATGGCTGTGTTTACAGTTTGTTTTAACTTGACGTGCAGACGGTGCAGTAGCCAAAGTATTCAAGAACTCTGCCTCTTGTCGAATATCGACCTGCAAGCAAGGAAGTTTCATGACATCAATAATGAAGCATCTACAGGCACAAAGCTTTTTGCAATGGTCTCACATAAGAGCAAATGGTGGAGTGATGATCAATACACCTACTGCTCCTACACGCCCAAACTGATGACCCTGTATGCATATTCAAGACAGTGCAGACACCTACAATGATTAAGTTGCATTCCAAAATTGCTGGCAGCCAAAGAGACCGTCCATGAAGCTTACAGAGTAAACAAAGCAGGAATGCAAACTTATATGTGAGACCTCGACGATATAGTGAGGTTCTTTACACGAGACTTGTGCACAAGAAAGAGTTTAATATGCAGATGTCATGCTCAAAGACTCGCCAAGCTCTTGATAAAGTACATATCAATCAAAGCATGATATATAGCTTCTGTAAAAGCTTCAGTATCAAATTGTTGATCGGTGGGAACGAAACAAAAGAAATTAATATTCAGTTGCTTACCAAATCAATGGGACAGTCATAAAGAGGTCAAAGCAGTGGAACAATATATTTGAACCATGAGGTGATGATAGGTTGCCTTTTGATGAAGACACGTAATCTCTGAGCACAAAAGATGAATTTCTTAATTAAACATTTGAGATTCATGGATGGCCACAAATCAAACCTTTATGGGAATCAACGCTCACCAATTTCACAAAGCTCAGCCTCGATCAAATTCACCTGAAGTAGCTGCGGCAATTAAAAGGGGAAATGGTTAAACCGGTGTGATGAGTAAATTACCCATACATAATCATATATGCTCAGAGGAAATTTTTACCCAGAAAACAGAAGATGCAGAGGTCAGTGAAGGCGTACTCCCATTTATACGGGACAAATCCAATGATTCCATCTCTAACTTGGGCTCAAATTTCGTCAGCGAGCTAATCTCTATCCAGCACTTTTGATCACGATAGAATATCTTTTGAGTCTATCAGAGTAGGGTGGTCTCTTCTCTCAGACTTCCATATGCTTTGGGACTTCCGGCGTCATGGAGTTGGCTTTACAAAGGCAGGAGTCTAAGATTGTGGGTCACAGATATTTGGGCCTCGCGTTATGGTACCATGCTCACTCAAATGCCCAAGCCCAGACACGGAGCTCCTCAAATAAAAAATAAAAAGCAATTTACGGCAGAAATTTGATTGACATTGGCCATCCACTAAATTTTGAGGCATGTTGCAAAGCCTCGGCACAACATCAGTCTATCCACTAAGGCCCGTCACAAAGCCCGATACAATACGTGCAATCCACTAAATTCCGAGGCCCGTTGCAATGCCCGGCACACACTCTACCAAATTGGGTGTTTCGAAAGAGATACACTTGACGGATTCAAGTTCTGCATACATCCCTTGAGCTCAAAACGTCGGTACAAAACCATATGCTCATGAACTACGGTCGGTTTGATCCCTCAAAAGGAGTACGTAGGCAATCTAGCGGCCCACTAGATACAACCACACAATTCACATATCGAATCCCTGACTTCGCCAGACAAATCCTTGGCCCTACAGTCAAATCCACTCAAGCACCAGAAAAAGCAAATCATTCCCATATTGCATCGAAAGTAGACTTGAGGGCTTTACACCCTCGCAAATGTCTCAAACACGAATTCCAAGCAAATTGGTCATCTACCCATTTAAATCCCAAATTTCGAACTACAGTGGTTTGATCCCTTCACAGGGTATGTAGGCAGTCTAGATTTAAATCCAGGCGCAACCACAATTCTAAACAGAATCCTTGACTCCACCAGTAAAAATTCACCTGAATCCCTGGTCTGTCAAATCTGTCTTTCAAAGTAGCCTAAACACTACTCTCATTCAAAATGCCAAACTTGTCCAGTGAGTCATTCACTCATTGGAACTCTTGAACTACGAGTGGCTTGATCCCTCTCCAAGGGTACGTAGGCAACCCATTCATATTCCTGGGTGCAGCCGCAAAAACAAACAAACACACACACTCCACATACGTTATTTTCTTCGTATTTGGAATCAAAGGGTTTTCTCCTTGAAATATAGGAGTTGTAATTAAGAGACATATTTTGTCTTGAATGGATCCGAACTTAACATGATAAAAGTCTTATTTCAAAATAATGAGATAAGATGAAATTATGTCGAGTATATTATTTACAATTTTTGCTCAACACAAAGTAACTAGGAAAAAATAACTAGTAACTATCAAAGTAAAATATGAAAAAATAACTAGTAACTATCTTACTAACTATAAAAAAATAACTAGTAACTGTCAATGTATCTACTAACTATCATAGTAACTAGAAACTATGATAGTAACTATGATAGTCACTATCAAAGTAACTTGTAACTATCAACTTATTGAATATCTGTATTAGTAACTACTAAATATGATAGTAACTATCAAAGTAACTAGGAAAAAATAACTAGTAACTATCTTACTAACTATCAAAAAATAACTAGTAACTGTCAATGTATCTACTAACTATCATAGTAACTAGAAACTATGATAGTAACTATCATAGTAACTATCAAAGGAACTTGTAACTATCAACTTATTTAATATCATGTGTGCAGAGTGTTCTTCTGGGAAGGAAAAGAGGTGGGAACAGAAATTTCCAAGTATGAAATAAATCAAGTGGTGACCGGAACTGAAGTCGCAAACAACATGATTGATGGATATGCTGCTCTACTGCATTCTGAAATGATAGACAGGGGCGATCCAGATGATTATAAAATAGAAATTATGCAGACTCACTCTTGGGTAAGATAAATTTTTAACAGGACAATTATACTTTGTAAAAAATTATGAGATAACTAATCATAAGTTTTGTTTGTTTCAAAACAGATGTCCACAGAAGAGCTAGAAGCAAAACCAATGCACCAGTTCTTATGTGAACCACTATACGAGAAGCTGGGTAAAGCAGAAATGATTGTGATCCCACTTACTCACAGGAGGAATTTTCACCATACTCTACTGCTGTTTGACACGGAAACATTAAGATTTGCACACTTAGACTCCATCAGATCCAGAAAACCAGGAACCGGGCAAAGTTTTAACGATGCTAAAGTAACTATATTAGTAATTATCGTCTGTGGAAATCTTATTGAGTAACTATCATCTTTGTAACTATCATAATAACTGTCATTCTAGTAACTATCTTTGTAATTACCTTTGTAACTATAATCTGCGTATCTATGTTACTAACTATCTGTGTAACTATCATTTTAGTAACTATCTGTTTTAGTAACTATCAACTATTTTGGTAACTATCATAGTAACTATCATAGTAACTACCTTTGTAACTATAATCTGAGTATCTATCTTATTAACTATCTGTGTAACTATCATATTAACTATGATTCTAGTAACTATCTGTTTTAGTAACTATCAACTACTTCAGTAACTATCTATGTAACTATCGTCTTTGTAACTATATATGTAACTATGTTAGTAACTATATGAGTAACTATCATCTTACCAACTATCTCAGTAACTATCTAACTAAATATATCTGTAACTATCTGAGTAACTATCTGACTAACTATGTTATTAACAGGTGGCAATGATTGATATATGGATGAGTGCTGTCCTTGAACAAGCAGATGATATGCTGCAGCAAGGATGCCGGTACAAAATAGACACCAGCAAAAGCTCCAGCACAGAACTGAAGATGGTAGAAGAGCCTCTTAATGAAGATGAAATGAAAACAATAAGGTGGATTAAGAACAACTACAAGAACAACCTGACTATAAGTCCGTTCCAGGGAAAATTTCCTCAACAACAATCTGATTCGTAAATTTCTAAACCCAGCATATCTTAATAACTATCAACTTGTAACTGTCTGTAGAACTATGTTTAGTAAATATTTGAGTAATATCATCTTTGTAAATTCTCTGTGTTTTTATAGTAGTAACTATCTCAGTAACTATAATATCTGTAACTGTCATCTTTATAACTGTCTGACTTTAAGTAATCTTTTTATTTTCACAAAACAGCGTCGACTGTGGAATATACGTGATGTACTTCATGAGCCTCATTTTTTCACAAGGTGATTTCAAAAAGAAGTTTGGGAAGAACGAGGCTAACAAGTTCAGGGCTCACATTCTAAAGCAGTTTGCGGACAATCGGCATAGTTGGAGGCCCTCTTAGATGGATTAAACAGATTTTTCATGCTTTGTTTTGAACAGTTAAACAAATTATTGATGATAATTTGTTTAGGGAACAAATTTTGTATCTATTCAGGCTGACAAATTTAGGGAACAAATTAATATTCAGGGAACAAATTTTGTATCTATTCAGGCTGACAAGTTTAGGGATCATTTTCAGTAACTATCAGACTAACTATCACTTTTTTCATATACTATCAAACTAACTATCATCTTAGTTTATATCTATTTCATATACATTATTTGCAATATGATTATGTTTCTGTTTAGTTTGTAAACCCCTGTTTTTCTGTCTAGTTTGAAAGGTGATCAACTAGACAAATGATTCTATGCATAGTACAGATCTGTTCAGAAGTTATTTAATTACAAACTATCTTTCTAGCTATCATTATAACATTCAAACTAACTATCATATCAGTAACTATGAAACTAACTATCATTTTCGTTACTAACTGTAAAAGTAACTATCAAATTAACTATCAAATGCAGGAAACTAACTATCAAATTAACTGTACAAGTAACTATCAAATTAACTCTCAAACTAACTATCATTTTAGTAACTATCTTACTAACTATCATCTTCCTAATTAGCTTTCAAATTATCTAACTGTCATATTAATAACTATCATACTAACTATCATCTAAGTTACTAACTATCAAAGTAACTATTATCTTACTAGCAATCATCTAAGTACCAATCAGACTCTGTGTTAGTAACTATATAAGTAACTATGAAAAACACAATTGCTGCACAGAAGATCAACTTATCCAAGTATAAAAAATGCAGGACAGAATGCAGCGTGCCGCTGCACCGCGCAACGGCAGCGGAACGCTGCCAAACTCAACATGAATAAAATAATAAAAGTAACCTTTCAATTATTGTAAAACAAGTAAACAATCAATGTACATTTCAAATGTAACAACCATAAAAAAAAAAAAAAAAAATAGAACTGCATGAATAGATAACATTTTAACTATCAAATTAACTGTACAAGTAACTATCAAATTAACTCTCAAACTAACTATCATTTTAGTAACTATCTTAATAACTATCATCTTCCTAATTAGCTTTCAAATTATCTAACTGTCATATTAATAACTATCATACTAACTATCATCTAAGTTACTAACTATCAAAGTAACTATTATCTTACTAGCAATCATCTAAGTACCAATCAGACTCTGTGTTAGTAACTATATAAGTAACTATGAAAAACACAATTGCTGCACAGAAGATCAACTTATCCAAGTATAAAAAATGCAGGACAGAATGCAGCGTGCCGCTGCACCGCGCAACGGCAGCGGAACGCTGCCAAACTCAACATGAATAAAATAATAAAAGTAACCTTTCAATTATTGTAAAACAAGTAAACAATCAATGTACATTTCAAATGTAACAATCATAAAAAAAAAAATAGAACTGCATGAATAGCTATCTAGGTAACTATATAATTTATGTACAGCTTGTTCTGTTGTGACCAGCATATTTGTTACACCTGCTGCACTTGACTGTCCTTTTCACTTCATTTTTACTTCTGTACCTCTGTAATTTTGGCCTTCCAGGTGGTCTCTTTGTTAATGGTGGTTGAACCAACAATGCAGGCTGAGCTAGATCCACCAGTTTTGAAATAGTAGGAACCGGATTGATTGCGAAAGAATAAGTTTCACGATATTTATCCACCTAAAAAACAAAGGAAAACAAAGGAAATAATGTCAAGTTCATGTACCTGTACCAGTAACTCCACTAGTATCTGTCAGTGTAACTATTTTATTTGAAGTAACTATCTTACTAACTACCTCAGTAACTGTTTAAATGATGTTAAATTTAGGAAAAGTGGTGCACCTTGAAAATTGGATTGACATATGAGTACACATTAGAACCGTGTTTCTGAATCACAACAAGGGCATGTGAGCAAGGAAATCCGTGAACTTGCCATTCTCCACATGAACAGTATAACGCTTCCAAGTTTACCATCACAGAATACTTTTGGCACTGAACTTCATAAACGTATGTATCAGATCTACTCACTAACCAGTGTCTACCCAACTCCAAGTTGTCAACCAGCTTCTTTTCGAAATTTGGACACAGCTCAGTAACCCATCCAGCAGATTCTTCCTTCCGAGAAGCAATTAAAGCCATAGACTTAAGACGAATGCCTTCGTTAAATTCAATAATGGGAAGGCTCTTCAAATCCTTCACCCAATTGTTGAAACACTCAGCCAAATTATTTGTCATTTCCCCAAACCTGTCACCATTAAAAAAACTAGAAGCCCATGTTTCCAAAGGGAGATCCTTCAAAAACTGATCAACAACCTCACCACCTTCATGCTTCAGCTTCTCGAAATTAATCTCAAAATATTCACGAGTGCGAGAATAAGCACACTTCATAAACAACAATGTAATTCTTTTGCTCAGATAAGAACCACATGCAAATTTGTTGCTCAGATTAGCCTGAAGATGCCTATAACAAAATCCATGAGGACTATTGGGAAAGACTGCACGAACTGCATTTAGAAGACCAATATTACGATCAGATATGAAAGTAATTTGCCTTGTAGAATATCTCGACAACTCTTCAGACAACATCTTAAGAAAGAAGGTCCAGTTACTCTCATTTTCAGAATCGACAATAGCATAAGCAACTGGATATAATCCTAAACAAAAGAAAGAAAAAAATAATGTTAGATTCATATAAATAACTATCAAAGTAAAAGTAACTGCACTAGTATCTATCAAAGTAACTATTTATGCTGAAAGTTCCTGTAACTATAAAAGAATTTCCAGTAGTATGTATCAAAGTAAATGTATAATCTGAAAAATTCATTTAACTATACCAGTAACTACCATACTATCTATTAAAAGTAACTATTTGGTATTGAGCTTTCTGTAACTGTATAAGAAACTACCAAAGTATCTATCAAAATAACTGTCGGTCTGAAAGTAATGGAAATGAAAACCAACAGCAATGAAGAAAAGAAAGAACAAAAAAATGAAGAAAGTGATGTACCACAATTCGCATCCTTTGTCGAAGCAGCAAGAAGCATGCCTTTGTATTTATTTGTGATGAATGTAGCATCAATACAGAGAATTGGTCTGCAAGACTGAAAACCATTCAACCAAGAAGAATACGTAACAAACATACGCAGGAACCTTTGTGTTTCAGATTCGTACTCTACAGCTAGCCTAGAATATGGGTTGCATTCATATGTGCGCTGGCAAAACCATGATAAATTCTGGTAAGACTCAGAGTTAACACCAACCACAGCATCCCTTGCAAGTTCTTTGCCATACCAAGCAGTATGATAGGGGACATCTAAGCCGTAGTTTAGCTTTATGTCTTTCAGTATATCAATAGCTTTCTTACTGGGATTCTCACGAACCTTGTCAAGCATCACCTCCCTAATAATCTTGCTGCACATCATCGTACTATTTTGAAGCCGGATGACACAACGACATCTATGTTCGTTCAACAATTCATTGATCACAAAGAAACCATTATACCTGAATAAAAGGTGCAAAACTCAATCAACATATATACTTTTTCATAGTAACTATCCAAGTAACTAATAACTATCCAGTTAACAATTCCTGTAACGTTAACACTGAGAAATATAGAAAGTAACTATCTAAGTAACTACTAACTACTGAAGAAAAAAACAGGTAACTATCAAAGTAACTATCAAAATAAAAGTTTGTCTGAGTTCAAAACTAAGAAATATATAAATAACTATCTAGATAACTATACAAGTAACTATAAAAATGACGCACACAATGCAGCGTGCCGCTGCACCGCAAATATGGCAGCACAACACTGCTGATATCAACTATACAAAATTAAATTTAACAAATACAAAATACGTGCAACGGCTAGTGAAAATATACCTGCATAAAGATGCCTTCACACACCAATTACAACCTTCAGAATGTTTTTTCTTGCAGAAAGCAACAACGCGTTCAGGCTTATTTCTATAAAAAAAATACTCAAAACCAATCTCCACAGCATACATCCGCAACTTGAGCCTAAACTCTTTTACCCCACCCTCAAACGTCTGACCCTTAGCGTGAATAAGATCTTTCCATCCTTTAGAAAGATACATTTTTGGGTCCTCACGCCTATAACATCCCAAAAATTCATTCTCTTCCACCAAAACACTACTCTCCTCACTAATAGTATTACTAACTGCACTTTCGGAAACAGAAGCAATGGGATCCACACAATGAACATCAACATCAACAAAATCAGATTGATATCGTCCCAAAACTCTAAACATCATGTGTATATCAACCTCATTTTCCAGAAAGTAAACAGTAGGATCTGGATAAACATTGTACTTAAGTTTGAAAACCAATCTTTCCAAGTCGAGAAAACGATCACGTATCTTATGACAAAAATCAACAAAACTACAATTATGAACAAACGAAAGTGCTGCTCCTTCCCCAGAATACACGAGCTTAGCAGTATAAAAATTGTCCATTGTACCTACATGAAAAATCATAACAACATCAATAATTATAATACTATCAGAGGGCATCATAATTATATCTATTACTATCTTACTAACCATTCTAGTATCTATCATCGCAGTAACTATCTTACTAACTATTGTACTAACTATCATTTTAGTAATTATCTTACTAACTATTACTTAGTAACTATCTTACTAACTATCGTACTAACTATGAAAAATAAAAAATGCAGCAACTATCAGCCTAGTAACTAGCTTACTAACTATCGTAGAAGCTGAAATAATAACTAAGAAATTGGTAACTATCGTACTAACTATCATCTTGGTAAATATTTCAATAACAGTAACTATCTAACTAACTATGAAAAAAATACAGAACAGAAAAAAGACGACGAGGAAGTTTTCGGAGCAGCATGAAGAACTTTTCGGAGCAGTATGAGGAAGTTTTCGGAGCAGTAACAGTATGACAAATAACAGAAGCAAAGTTTCAAAAGGCAAAACGAAAATGCCAGAATGAGCAAATCTAAACTGATGCAAAACAGTAACATACCTCATTCAGAGAGAAATAGCAATCGCAACGCAAATATCCAGAAACAAATCTGAATCGCAAATTGAGCAATTAAACAGTTGAATTGCAGATGGCCGGAACAAAACGAATTACAAAATCAGCGGCAAAAAAGGAATTGCAGATCGGAGGCAATGAGGAATTGAAGATCAGAGACAATGAGGGATTGAAGATCAGAGGCAGAGAGAAAGAGAGAAAGAGAGAAAGAGAGGCAGCAATGAGAAGAAGAAGAAAAAAACAGAGCTGAAAGAGAAAACGTAACAGAACGGGAACAAAATCAATGCTTAAGGGTAAAATCGTCTGTTAGAAAATCAAAAACAGCCATTTTTTATAATTTACTAAAAATGAAAATAGCCTTTTGTGATAAAAGTATTAAAAACCTGTCTTTTTTTATGAAGTGAAAAACAGGGGGCTTTTTCTCTAATTTACAAAGCTAGATGGTCATTTTCTCTAAAATATGGTTTAAATTATTATATATTTTTTAATTTTGTTTATATAAATATTTTAGTTATTTTATATTTTTAATTATAAAATAATATATTAAGTAGTTAAAATAGCGTATTTAAAACTCCTAAAAAAAAATTAAGAAACCAGCATTTTCTCTCCGATCAAAATAAATCGTCATGAAACACAACTCGTCTCATTTCCGCGCCCTCAAAATAAATCAAAAACCCTCGCTGCAGTCACACACCCACTCCCACACTCCTCTTTCTTCTTCTTCTTCTTCTTCCCCTTTTTCAAAACCCTAATTCAAAAAATGGAAGAAGAAGACCTGCAGAAGGTCGCAGATCTGGTCAAGGAGCTCGTCATCCGCCTCGTCGCCCAAAACCCCACCACCACCACCTCACCAAACTCCTCCTCCGCTCATCTCCAAACCTCTCTCCGCTACGCGATTCGCTTACTCTCCAGCCGCCTAACCCCCTCCGTCGCCCCCGACGCCGCCGCCATCGCCGAGTCGACCAAGCGCCGCCTCGCCACCCAAGGTAAGTCCTCCCTCGCCCTAACCTTCGCCGACGTTTATACCAAGTTCGCATCGAAAACCGGGCCTGGTAGTGTCAACAACAAGTGGGCTGTGCTTTATATGCTTAAGATTATATCAGAAGATCGAAAGAATGTTAATTCACAGCTGGATTCTTCGGTTTTGTTGCCCAATTTGGGCTTAAACGACGCCGAATCGGGCCAAGAGTTTAGGGCTTTGAGTGGGAGGGGAAATGTGGACAAGGGATGGAGCAATGGGGTTTTGTTGGTTGCTAAGGACCCGGAGAATCTCCGGGAAATTGCGTTTAAGGAGTTTGCAAATTTGGTTAAGGAGGAGAATGAGGTTTCGGAGGAGGCTTTGGTGAGAGATGTGTTGTATGCTTGTCAGGGAATTGATGGGAAGTATGTGAAGTTTGATGGAAGTGCTGATGGGTATGTGTTGTCAGATTTGGTTAAGGTTCCGAGGGGGACTAGGATTATGGTTCGGAAGCTTTGTGAGTTGGGGTGGCTGTTTAAGAAGGTTCAGGGGTATATCTCGGAGAGTATGGATGGGTTTCCGTCTGAGGATGTTGGGACTATTGGGCAGGCGTTTTGTGCTGCATTGCAAGATGAGTTGTCGGATTATTATAAGCTGTTGGCGGTGCTTGAAGCGCAGGCAATGAATCCGATTCCTTTGGTTTCGGAGACAGTGAGCTCGGGGAATTATCTTTCTTTGAGGAGGTTGTCTGTTTGGTTTGCGGAGCCGATGGTGAAAATGAGGTTGATGGCTGTTTTGGTTGATAAATGTAGGGTTTTGAGGGGTGGGGCGATGGCTGGGGCTATTCATATGCATGCTCAGCATGGTGACCCACTAGTGCATGAGTTCATGGGGCGGTTACTCCGTCGGGTGTGCTCCCCACTATTTGAGATGGTCAGGAGTTGGGTTTTGGAAGGGGAGTTGGAAGATGTTTTTGCTGAGTTCTTTATTGTGGGTCAGCCGGTGAAAGCTGAATCTCTTTGGAGGGAAGGTTATATGCTTCATGCTGGAATGCTTCCTTCTTTTATTTCACAATCTCTTGCTCAACGCATTCTGAGGACTGGAAAGTCGATTAATTTCCTTCGGGTTTGTTGTGAGGATCTTGGTTGGGCTGATGCTGCAACAGAAGCTGCAGCTGCTGCTGGCACCACGACAAGAAGATGGGGTCTTGGATATGGTGAAACTGATGCTCTTGAGTCTTTGGTCGATGGTGCTGCGAAAAGAGTTGATAAGCATTTGTTGGATGTTATATACAACCAGTATAAGTTTAAGGAGCACTGTCTTGCAATAAAGCGGTATTTGCTGCTTGGACAGGGTGACTTTGTTCAGTACCTAATGGATATTGTTGGGCCAGAGCTTTCTGAGCCTGCTAACACTATAAGCTCTTTTCAGCTAGCTGGGTTGCTGGAAACTGCAATTCGATCGTCAAATGCTCAATATGATGATCGTGACATATTGGATAGATTGAAGGTAAAGATGATGCCACATGAAACTGGAGATAGGGGTTGGGATGTATTCTCATTGGAATATGATGCAAGGGTTCCTTTAGATACTGTTTTTACGGAGTCTGTGATGACTAAGTATTTAAGAATATTTAATTTCTTGTGGAAGCTTCGACGAGTAGAACATGCCCTTATTGGTGCTTGGAAGACTATGAAACCAAATTGTATCACTTCCCGTTCCTTCATGAAGCTGCAGAATGCAGTTAAATTGCAGTTGCTTTCAACTCTGAGACGATGCCAGGTTCTTTGGGATGAGATGAATCATTTTGTTTCAAACTTTCAGTACTATATTATGTTTGAAGTCTTGGAGGTGTCATGGTCTAACTTTTTGAATGAAATGGAGGCGGCCAAGGACCTTGATGATCTACTTGCTGCACATGAAAAGTACCTCCATTCAATTGTGGAGAAATCCCTCCTGGGAGAACGTTCTCAGACCCTTTATAGCTCACTCTTTGCCTTGTTGGATCTTATATTGAAATTTCGAAGTCATGCTGATAGATTATCTGAAGGAATCAATGAGTTGCAAGCAAGGTAACATTCGTCTGTCTCATCAGTGATTTTGTGGATCAAATAAATTGTTACCTGCTGTCTTTTGTTTTCCGTTTTAAAGATATTACTTCATGTTTGTTGGTCGGTTTATTGCAGAACCATTGAATCCTCTGCATCCTCTCGAGACAAGAGCAAAACGAAAAAGCGATTAAAAGATAGATCCTCAGAACCTGGGTCCTGGATTAGTGATGGCAGGAAGGCCCTCACACAACGTGCTGGTGAATTTCTTCGGAATATGGGGCAGGATCTAGATACAGTAGCCAAAGAATATTCCTCATTGCTTGAGGATTTTATTTCTAAGTTGCCAATGCAGCAACATGTTGATTTAAAGTTCCTACTATTTCGGCTTGACTTCACTGAATTTTATAGCCAGTTGCATCCTAGTATATAGAAAGATGTACAGGTTGAAGCAAATGTCTCTGCAATTCATGGCACAATCAAATCATTATCAGTTCATTTGTTTTCCTGGTTCATATGCTGGAACAATCATTCTGCAGCTGGCTGACAGGACCAACCGATTTACCTTACATTGCTTGAGTGTTAGGTACTGGGAAAGCTTCATTTCCTTGATATTTACTGTTTTCTGGACTAGCATCTAATATCTTTTTCCTAATGTTTACAGATGGTGTTTGCTTCTTTCTGATGGGCAAGTGTGGAAGTTTATGGTTTGAGTTGAAGATGTATTTCATCAGTAGATCAGGGTGTGAGATATGATAGTATACACGTATCAGCTGATATATTAGGGATTTTTTTGGTGAGTTCTTTCAGCTTTGTGAGCTGTCCTTCACTCATAGTTTGTATATCTGTATCATAGTTCTGATTAGATGAATGATAGATAATGAGTGATATAGCTATTTAGCTGTTTTTATTCTCTGGTAACATTGATATTTAACAATTTGAGTCTTCAAACAATTCATCTTTTGCCCACTAGTTTCCTTGTGATACCACTGTTTAGACAATATAATTAAAGTTTTAAAGAGCTTTCCTTGCTATGTTAAATCAAAATCCTAGGAGAATTACATATGTACATGCTCTTCTCTCTTTGTTGGAGGACTCTATGGTAGCTGCATGAGTGCATCTTATATTACTGTGTTAATGCCATAAGAGTATCATAGTTTGTGTTTTATATATGGTAGATTTAAATGTATCCAGCAGAGTTACTTTGTTACCTGCATCTTATATTACTGTGTTAATGCCATAAGAGTATCATAGTTTGTGTTTTATATATGGTAGATTTAAATGTATCCAGCAGAGTTACTTTGTTACCTGTAGCTTATCTTGTTAAGATCACTAGAAGTTGGTATTGATTAGGTTATGCTCCGAGTTTTTTATGTAGAATGAGTTTCCTTTTAATCCTGTTAATTAGCTAGGCTATTGCTTTGTCCTCTAATAATTTTTTTTTTGGGGCATTATTTTGGGTTTGCTAGAAATGAACACGACTTCTTTCGGTTATATTAAAAAAAAAAAAAAAAACCTATTAATCGCAGAAAGAACACTTGGAGCATTATGTTTGACTTTGACTTTGAGGTTGCGATGTGAAGAAATGAATTAGGATTTTACCTGTTGCACTGTGGTGTACAACTTCTTGAGTTCTGGGTCACATGAAGATGGTTCTGATTTTCTGACAGTGCTAATTTTGTTCTGGTCATTAGTGTGCCAGAGGAAATTGACTAGCTTCTTTCTTTTTTCTCATCAGAATTTGTATCTGTGACCTCTTTCTGTTGTTGAAAAGCCCCAGTTTCCTTTTCATTATCTTCTCCAGAAATTGTCATGGAACATACCAGTTAAGTGCATTGTAAACTTTTTGGCCTCCTGTAATTATTTGTGAGAGGTCTGGCCAACTGCATTCAGAGTTCATGGAAGTTACTGAGCATACTCCTCCCTTCTAATGGATACATGAAGATTAATGTTATGCTGCTCATGGCTTCTGGAGTTTGATTTACACTCCTCCCTCCTATTTGCTTCGGCAGTTCGGCCTTTTTCTTTTTTCTTTTTCGTTTCAGTGAAGGGTTATAGTCTCTATATATTTCAAGCAAGATTGCAAGGTTTTATGAATTTGATGTCTATAAACAAATTGAATTCTAATTTCTAAATCGCTCAAGAACTATCTAAAATGATGAACCTATTGTCTAGTACCCTGTTATGTAAAGGGTTGCAAGCCATACTACCATTTCCACTCAGAACCTAGTTTGGACATAAAATAAAAATAAAAATATTATTATTTTTTATTGATGGAAGAAAAATGAAATAAAGAAAAACGCCTAAATAAATACCCGCCAAAACCCAGGGGACGAATCACGATGCACATATCACAGGATGAAGAGAGCTCGGCGATTCAAACGAGTAGCCACCAAAACCCCAAAGCTTCCAATACTCTCAAGCCGACCCAGGGATGACGACGCCAACGACGATTCTTCGCCGAGCCAACCTCCCCAATCGTTGACAATTGCGGTGGTCAAACCCCAACCCGACTCACAGATTCCTCCGGGGAAAATGACCATCTTGCCCTACACGTTCTTCCAGATTGACGCCCTAGACCTTGCCCCTCGTTTGCTCGGAAAGTTCCTCCGGAGAGACGACGTTGTTCTTCAGATTACTGAGGTTAATATTTTTATAATAGAAATTTAGGAAAATCAGAAGAAGACTGCAGTTTATATTGGTAATTTTGATATCATCATTATGTGCAAAAGCTTCAGTTTTATCTCAACTACTTAGATTGCTCTTTTGTTTTCCAAAATATAGGGAATGCAAACTAGTCAAAATGTTTCATTTACGGATTGCTTACTTTCTCCGGTTATAATTTCCAACAGGTAGAAGCTTACAGACCAAATGATTCTGCTTGTCACGGCCGATTTGGCATAACACCAAGAACAGCCCCTGTTGTGAGATGCTGCCCTTACTTGTTTTCCTATTTAAAAATACTGGTCACTCTTCTAACTTTCACTGACTCGACAGTTTAGTCCTTAAGGTTTCAATTTCAACAGATCACTCCTCCAACTTTCACTAACTCGACAGTTTAGTCCTTAAGGTTTCAATTTCAACAGATCACTCCTCCTACAACTTCAATTTCAACAGATCACTTATCCAACCACATATTTTGAAATTGAAACTTTAAGGACTAAACTGTCGAGTTAGTGAAAGTTGGAGGAGTGATCTGTTGAAATTGAAACCTTAAGGACTAAACTGTCGAGTCAGTGAAAGTTGGAGGAGTGATCTGTTGAAATTGAAACCTTAAGGACTAAACTGTCGAGTCAGTGAAAGTTGGAGGAGTGACCAGTAGTTTGTCCTTAATTTTTTTTATCTGAAATTTTAGACTAATCAAAAGATTTCTGAACTGGTATTGATCGATGTATTGGTGAATGTGTTGGTCATGAATTGGTTTTTGGACACAGTTTGGACCAGGAGGGCGTGCATATGTTTATCTTTGCTATGGTCTTCATTCGATGCTGAATGTCGTTGTTGACAAGGAGGGAATCGGTGCGGCTGTCCTAATACGTGCTTGCACTCCAATTAGTGGTAATTTACTGGACATTGTCATATTACCTTTTTATCTATAACTACATTGTTTTGCTTCCAATTTCTAATAATTCTATGCTTCTAGAATTTTGTGTGCATGGCAACCAAAGGTTCTTGTTCTATCATGCTCACACCAAGAAAGGATCAAAAATCAATATTAAACATACACCACAGCACTTAACCATATGGACACTTGTTACCAGATTTTTTTGGAATTTTTTTCCTTATCCAAGATGCACATACCTTTTTCAGAGTAAAGTGCAAGTACAGGACAGTGTTGGGATTATTAGCGGTGGTCTAAGGATATTAGCAATATCATTGTGTTAAGATTAAATAACTGTGGTAGGGAAACGATTGGTTAGTGAGGTTAGCATTTGGGAGTGGTATAAAAGCACTTGCAATCTTGGCTGAACTCGTGCTTAGTTAATGAACTGTACTTGGAAGTTGAAGGCAAAAATCCATTGCTATCCAAAGCTGGAGCTACTCCAAAATAAAGTTACTAGGTTGACCTTGAGAATAGCTCCCTATTACAGGGACCATTCTTGATTTGTACCTAAACATAAAAAACAGAAAAAGAAAGAACAAAGGCCTAGAAGAACAAAGCTGTAAAGTCTCTCAATTTCGCTTTTTTTTTTTTCTTTTTTTTCCTATATTTAATTAGCTAGATCAGAGTTTTTGTTTCCTTGTCTTCTCTCAACATTTCTCTCAAGTGTTAGTGACTTTTTTATTACATGTATCATTACAATCACTGTAGGATTGGAGACCATACAGCAACGTCGAGGACAGAAGACAAGTAAGCCTGTTCTCCTTACTGGACCAGGAAAGGTGAGCATCTTTATCTTTACATTTCTAGTTCTTCTGTTAGTGCGTGAACCTTGATGGCTGGCTGTATTTATTTCCTTTCGGATTTTTAGTGCAATGATGTTGATTCTATTACAGTAGAAACCTATGTATATAAAATCTCCAACTTTTTTTCTTCTGGCCTCAATATGAGTTTTATCTGCACTATTATTGTATCAAAATTTAATCTTGAGATTAGTGGTAAACACTTGTATCTCTTCTTTGAGAAACAGTTAAAATGTTTGAGTAGTTTATTTGTCCATTTCCATGCGCTTTTTCTTTGTGTTAGCTGTTTTTGAATTGCTAAAGTCAAGGTTTGAATGTTCAGATTGGTCAAGCCCTGGGACTTTCTACAGAATGGTGTAACCACCCGCTCTTCGCTCCTGGTATGATAGATAATCAAGGCTGTTTCATCTTTAATGTTTAAACAAATCCATGTAAATCTCAAATAGATGACCGTCTGGCCAGGTGGTTTGAAAATCTTAGATGGTCCTCAGCCTGAAAACATATTGATTGGCCCGCGTGTAGGCATCAACTATGCTTTACCTGAGCACGTCAATGCTTTGTGGAGATTTGCGATTGCAGGTACCCCTTGGATAAGTGCTCCGAAGAACACTCTCAGGCCACCGTCATCCTAAATTATGGTTAGCATGGATTCCGTAAAGGTAAATTTGAAGGGTGAAAAAAGGTTTCATGTAATTATGTTTGCTCTAAGCCTTTTGCTGGTTTATATGTATGTAAATTATCATGCACATAGATATTTGGAACCCATTGCACTCACTTTGGGATTGAAATTGAAAAATATAATGCAAGTTCATTCATAATCGATAAGATGCAGAATTGATTGAGGTTGAACTTTAAACTTATTAGGGCGTCAAATTGTAAGCCCTATACAGCAGCACTCTATATGTAGGAATCTCTCCAAAGTTTTACTTTTTTCTTTTTGTTGTGATCAGAATTTATATAAGCTATTTTGGAAAGCTCCATTTACTGATCCTCAGTTCCTGACTTCCTTAGTGGGACGTGGGACCCGAGTTGCTAGTTTCTCTTGTTAATGTACTTATAGAACAAAAACAAAACTTTTCAATTTGTTAAAAACGAAACGAAACTTTTACTCTAAAAAAGAAAAAGAATAAAAACGAAACTTTTTACATTTTATAAGTTGTTTTTAGATTCAATTTTAGATGTGAAGTAGGATATTCTTGTATGCACGACCGTTCACTTAAACGGCCATGTGATGCAGTGAATCAATATATACTGTAAACCGCACTCTCCCACTTGTCAAGTTCCATGTTTCTTCCTCTACTCTACTGGCAATTCGGTTTCTCGCCTAAAAGCAAAGACATCCAAAATCATCGAACTTGCTCAACACCTCCAAAAGCAGCCTTCCCTTAGCACTGCTTAGCTTGGCTTCCCGACTCCGATTCAGAGCAGCTTGGTCCTCATCTCTCTTGTTGGTATCCGTCAGTCACCTCAATTTGTTTTCTTCGAATTTCTTTCAGGGATCAGACGTTGGCTTCAAGGAAGGACCGCCGCGAATTCAGAAAGTCCAAGTAGTTCGGTGTTAATAACTCCAATGAGGAAGCTGGCCTCCTCATCTGATCCTACAAATTAATTTGTAAGTCCTTTAAAATCTTCCACCAAGCAGGTTGTTCGTTATCTGGAGTGCATGTTCTTCTTCCTAAATCCAATCTTTATCAGGAAATTGCAAACCTAGAATTTATGTGGGAGTGGTGCGTTTTGGATTTAAAGTGGAGAATGTTTAGGGAGGGAAGTGTTCGTCATTTGTTTATTTTTTTCTTGGGTTGATATAGTATGAGACTGCATATGGTAATTTTGGATTTTAGAACCTGCCTCAAATACTTTAAGACTATGAAAACATAATGTTAGACTCTAATTGAATGCCAATGCTCAATAGATATTTATGTAGTCGTGCGCAGAAGTACTATTTCCTCATTTCCTGAAGGGTTCAGTAGAGATAGTTTAAAGAAATAGAGTTTCAGATTGTTAGTTTCATTGAATTATTATAAATGAGAGGCGAAACTGATTTTGATCCCAATATTTATTATAAATGGATCCATGGTTTTAACTTAGATAGATTAAATAATTTTTAATCATCTCTTATTTTTCTTGAGTTTGTCAAGTGTGAAACAACCTGCTGAGGTTTGATTTGACTTGGTTTTCAATATAGAGATGAGAAAAACTTAACCCTTTTACTTCTTTTATGCTTAGATTACTCATTAAGTCTCTACTTCTTTTTTCTCTCTTAACTTGGTCCTCATTGCTTATTCTTAACAGAGAACATGAGTGGATGTTTAGCAATTTCTATTTTTTTTTTAAGTTGTGATGCGTTGCAAGGTACCATATATCCATAGAATGTTAAGTTACAAAAGAACTTTAGTCTCTTTTGTTGTAATTTCACTGCAATAGTGCAACTACCATTTGGATATTGTTAAAGTTTCAACTAGCTACCATGTCTACCTTGTAAAGAAAATGAAATGTAAAGAGCATAGAACTATCGTCAATTAGGACTCGATCAATAGTACATTTACCATATTTGTTCCCACAAGCAAGAGAATGCAATGGAGATTTAGATAGAGCAAAGCATATGAAGTAGTTTTCGGATACTTAAAGACAAAAATTTGTTGTACTAAATCACATTTACCATTTGCCTAGAACCGAGTGGAGACTATAATACCCATAATTTTGATTAGGCTAGTTGAGTGTTCAATATGCCTCTGTACGTGCTTCCCACTACAGCTTTCACCTTGCCATACTTTTCTAGCCAGTTGGCAGAGGTGGAGTAAAAAGAAAGAGAAACAGCAACAGCTTTATAGCAGACTAACGGTTAGTCTGTTTTAGTTCTGCTGTACCTTAGAAAGAAAACATCTCTTTCTTTAAATCCCAGAATCCTTAAGAGCTAGCTTTTATGGGTGTCTATGCTACTATTGGTGATTGAAGGGGCTGAAGTTCTTTCGTTGTCAAGGTAAGGTTTCAGTTTAGCTGCAACCAAAATCTATTTTCAAATTCGGATATCAAATATTTCAAAATTTGCGTAGTTTTGCTTCTATGATTAATCTTTTATGTCTTAGATTCAGTTGGGATTGTTGGTGTAGCAATAATCTCAACATGCAATCTAGTTTTATTATCTGCACACCAAGTGTATGATAAAAGTCCTCAATGAGCTCAAGCTCGGTATTGAGAAGTTATTTAGGTTCAGCTTCTGGATTTGAGACTTAATGATTCATCTTTGTTTTAGATAAGCGAAAAGAGGAGATCCGTGTGGAGGCAGCCATTGAGCCTTGTGATTCTGCGCATGCAAAGTCCACCTGATAAACTTGAGGTAGGGAAAAATCGTTTTAAGCTATTGGGTATGATTCGTTTAAAAGTAAAACGATTTATTTAGTGTTTCGTTGAGCCCTGTAGTTTTCTTTTTATGAAAGTACTAGGCATTTGAACCCTTTGCATTTTCTTTCTATATTTCTATATTAGTAAAAAAAAAAAATACTATTCTGTTTAAGGTTTGTGATGGCAGGAAATAATATGCCTCTTGTTGGTTTGATGATATTTTAAGCCCAGTTTTCATATTTTTAACTACATGCAATAGCTGATTGTATCTTTGAAAGATGGTCAACTATATTTTTACTGATCTCATGGTATATTGAATTTCAAACTATACTTGTATGCTTGTGTAATGGAAGTGGATACTTTGGCGTAAAAAGAGTAATGTGGAAGCTTATGAATGGGCATAATGACCCTTTAAGCTGTGATTGAATGGGTACAATGACCCAATTTCCCCGGGGAAGCCCCTTGTGAGGGCGGTTTGAAATGGTATTGAGTTGTAAAGGATGGCCATATATGTTAATCACTTCCAGACGTTGATTTCTACACAGAGACATTTGATTTGTTTGGAAAGTCAGCATGCAGTTTTATATTGAATGATTGATTGATTTGATTCAGCTCTATAACAGTTTAATGTGTTTTGAGAACGTGCTGAGTTTTTCTTTTCTTTAAGCTTGAGCTATAAATCCTTATTCTGAGTGTTTTTCTAAGGTTGTATCAAAAGGGAAATTACTGATTTTCAGTAACTACATGTGTCTTTTGAAACCCCCCACTGGGCATCGTTTATGCTCACCCCTTCTTCCTTATATTTTTTTTTTCTCAGGTGGTGGTTAGTTGATAGATTGAAGTTGTAATTGCTCTCTCGACTACAGACTTAGTTGGAAGAACAAGATCTTTTGGTGAGCTTAGGCTAAATCATATCAGCTGCTAGATGTATTTTGTTGTAAATAACTAGTTATTCATCTAGTGTTGCTACTTACCTGGATAATGAATATCCTACATGGGATGCATCATTCTTTTGTATCTGTAGTGTAATCCCAAGTGTAATCCTTAGTTAGTAAGTATATGAACTTGTGTTTATTGTCTCTCTCAAAATCTGTTCATGTGTAATTTCCTGGAATTCCTTAGACGCTGCATCATCATTCTTCTGTTGTTTGTTCCCTTGTGCAAATTAGTTTCATCTAAACCTCTCATCTAGCATGTTTACACAGAAGGTTTCTCACAAGTATATGGTTTCCTAGAATTTAACATTTTTAAAGCTGCAAACTATGTTTTAAAGAGAGAAACAGCTTGTCTGGTTTTCCTGAAAACGAATTTCTGCTGTGTTCATTTTACCCTCTTCGTACCCACTGTCTAGACCTCCTATTGATCTGAATTTTTGATATGTTGCCCTTCTATTAGTTAACTATTGATCTGAAAATTTTCACCTTAATTCGTTGGACAATGAATGTTTGGTGATTTTTCGTTCAATCAATCCCCACCTCGTCTTCTCTGTTGAGATCGTGTGTGAGCCAGTGTGCGACTGCGTTTTTTTTTTTGTTTTTGTTTTTTGTTCAGTTCCGCTATATATGATATAGAGCGGAGGCTGTGCAATGCCCTTTCCTTGTGCTTTGCCTTTTATTTTGCAAGATTACTATCCTAGCCTCCAAACCATATTCAGATATAAATAAACTCTGGCAGTTTTGGGTCGTTCAACAATTTAACCATGACAATTTACTTCGGGTCTGATGTGGGAGCTGGGTTTCAGCCAAAATGGGGAACTTCTCGAAATGGTCTGAAGTTTCCAATGGATTTTCGACCAAAATGGAACTTCTCGAAATGGAAAGTTTTCCGATTGTAGTCTTCTACTTATAGAAACTTTCCGAAATCATAAGTATGGCAAATGATAAAAATACCCTTAATGATTTTGTGCTCTGTTTAACAAATGGTCAAAGTACCAAATACATTCAACAATTGTACCTTACACATTTAACAATTGATCCAACAGTGTTCATTATTACCAGTAGACATACTTTCATATATTCAATAACTGTATTTAAGGACGGGGAGAGGAGTGGCAATGAAAGCAAGAAAATTACTATATTTATCCCTTTGCAATAGCCTGAAACACAAATAACTGTCAAACAACCACACAGAAAATGATTGAGATACAGAATACAGGTCTAAGACAAACATATTGGTAATGACAAATGTATTCCTTATTCCAATACTCAATTCAGAGGAGTTCATGCTAATATCTCAAATTTTAATTCAACAAGATGCCTGTGTTTCGCTCCCTGGTCCAGTTCATCCTTGAAGACTAATAATACCTGCAGAAAGATTGGTACAGTAGAGAATAAAGATTAGATACACCAACAAAAACAACACATCATAAAACTATGAAAAATAAGTCTAATATCTACTGTTGACACCAAAAGGGAGACATCATCTTCATTTTAGTTTTCATTCTCATTTGGAATAGAAACCAAAAGCCACCAAATTTAGAAATATAATTACAGCGCCTATTCCACATAATTAGACATGTTGATAGTACCTAAATGAGATAACACGACAAGACCAATTAAAATTATATGAAACTATTGTAATGCGGGATTTCACTTAATGAGTTAACTCAGTTGAGCATATTTGCCTACCACAAGCTAGGATGCCACCAACATTTCCAGTGGATTTGCTAAGCTCATGTCCACCTGCGTACAAACACAGCAAATATAGGATTAGATATACCAGTAATTTGAGGAGTAACAAAACCAGTGTTGTAATTAATACTAGCATCAGAGTAAAATTTACTTAGGGGAACTAAACTGACAGTAAACACTAGCATTTAGCTAAGACACAATTGATGTTGCGGACCAATAAAACGGAATACCAAAATCCAAACAACTTGTACATATGCACTATGCAGCTGCTATATTATCCAAATTGAGATGCCAAGAAGCCTTAAGTACTAGAAAAATGTGAGCCACCATCTACTGACTAGCTCACTAATGCTGATTAATATTGATGACACTATCTGAGAGTTGAAGAGACTGGAATTGAAGTAGAGAATTTAAGAACTTACCCTTGCCGAGGTCATCAGGGTCTGCATGGAGCTAAGTACAGCAACGCCCTTTGCCATGTTTCAAAGTGATCTAACAAAAAATACAGTACAGGTATTAGATAGTAAAATGGAGCAGATCAGTTCGAAAAGCAACACAAGTGACCAAAACAAGGTACTTTCAATCAATTCTATTGCTCTCACTCTCCAATCTCTACACAAACACACGAGTTACAGTGCGAGCTCTAATGATTCAGTTTGTTAAATTCACACTCCTATGAGTAAACCTTTTGGATAAACAAATGACAGAATAGCTGCATACAAGAATTTAAGAAGAAAAAAAAAAATCAAACTTTTTACTTCAATGACAAACCAAGAATGAGATGTCCTATTGAGATTTTGGTATATAGCTTAAATTTTGGAAAACAACCAACATATAAAAATGCAAGTGTTAAAATAATGAGATGTCCTTACAGGTGTGTAAAGGCAAAAGCTTGTGAGGCGGCAAGAAACGAAATCAGCAAGACAGCAGAAGAAAGCACATCATAGTCAATCAGCGTGGGTGCAATTTAGTCAAGCATGTTCACACTTCACACCAAACTTTAATATTCAAATAGTCTCCTTGTTCTTATCCAGTGAATCTCTAGATTATAATTAAGAACAAACACATGGTTAAAGACTTTAAGGTAACTACAAACAACACTCAATCTTGGTCATTTGACTTGAATTTTAACAGATATGGTACATTTCACACAGTTCTTTTTGGTGATTACCAGTGGCTGGTTGGTTCTTCCCCAATCATCAATTACTTATAAAATTTGGCAAGATATCAAGGAATATCAGAAGAGCAATATCTTATTCAGAGAGAAGGATGTGAAACTATCATTTGAAAGTGAACTCTACAAAGATAGAAAAAGTTTAGTTCCCATACATAAAAGCACCTTTAGCTCACATACTCCAGGACGGTTTCTGCCAGGGGATATGAGGGTGAATCTAACCTTGTAAGTATTTCAGGAACTCCAGCAGCATCTCTTATAATCTGTATTAAATTACAGAAGCAGAATTCAGCTAATCTTAAGTTATAGATTGATTATTCTATGCACATATCCATTTCTGCTAACCATCAGTAAGATAAGAGGTTTAATTTTACTCACTGAATAAAAAAACATGAACAAGGAATAATCAGTTGAAGTACATATCCTAAATTTACAGCCATTATAAAGAAGGATATGATTAATATTAAACAAGATACTAAATCAGTTAAAGCACATATCCTAAATTTACATAGCCTAAATCACTTGATAAAACACTTGTTCTCAGATTTGTATAAGATTGGTCTATAGTCTCAACAGGTCAGTTGCTCAGTTTATCCATCCAGAATACAGACAACCTGTTCAAACCAACCAAAGTTTAATTGATTTGGGATACTGGCGTATAGTATTACAGGATTAATTTAAATTGTTGGTTCGTCCTGGCTTACTACCATGGATATTCTAACACCCCCAACCCATAGTGCCTTGTTTGGTTGTCTTCTAAAGTCTAAAATCTTGTCAAAAATTAAAAACATATGATCGATATTGTTCAGCAAAATCACAAATCATTCAAGACGATCAATCACATTATAACAATCAAAAGTATTTCCAGAAGAGGAATAGAATGTCACTGTGTTGCTGTTGCTTCCCCTTTATTCGAAAAGAATATGAATTTGGTAATCGAATCCATACCTTAACCCAGCTCCTGCTTGCTCTTCAGAGATGATGAACGAGTTTTGCAGGTGAGAAAGAGTGAGGGAGGCTCTGCGCAAGAGAGATGAGGTGATTAAGATCAATAATAGATCCAAGAGGATGAGGGTGAGGTTAACAAATCCATACCTTAAACTTACAGACCAAAAGGTTTAAACTTTCGAACCTTGAGATACAAAACGCCGCAACCCAAATCTCGATCACCTTCGACGAACTCGGACCGTGCCTCGTTGCCAGAAAAGCGAGCTCCTTCCCATTGAAACGAGTTGTTATTGGGAGACAGCAACAACAAATCCCGGTACTGTTTGAACGATCTGGGAACCGGCCACGATTTATGAATTAGGGTAGATTGATTTGAAGATTTTACCATTTTTGTATTTTTTTTTTTACTCACTCACTCAATTGACATAGACCGTTGTAAAAGTAGGTTTAAATCGACGGCTCAAACAAGTTCTTTCACAATCACCATATGAAAGACTCTGATGTTGACACGTGTCTTTAAAAAATGTCTTACACCTAACAGTGTAGGGAAGAATTTCCAATAAAATGTGAAACAGTTCTTATTGGAGACGTACAAGATTGTATTCCTGTTCGTTCCATGAGTTGGTTTAGGGTTTTTCCTTTTGTTGTTGGATATGTTTGACATATAAACATTTCCTATTCGTTCCATGAGTTGTTTTAGAGTTTTTCCTTTATATTGTAGGATATATTATAATATAGAGTATACAAACACGTCTGTATCCACTATATATATCAGAACTTTGAAATTTTTAGGATCAAGTTTATAGTATGTGTCAAATTATGGGATTCTTAGATTGGGCAGAGCTGCCTCAGAACCTTTTGGATTCAATTTTACATCGATTACCGTCAGCATCAGACTTTGTGCGATTTAGTGTTGTGTGTAAGTCATAGCATACTGTAGCTAAGGATAATCTACGGGAATACTCACCTCCAATGCTCTAAACTTATTCGGGCGAACAGGAGATATGGAATTTATGCGACATGACGAATGAAAGAGTTCTTGATTTGCAATTTTTGCCCAACACACGTTTTTGCGGGTTTTCTAAGGGATGGTTGGTAACTATGGATAACAAGTTCATAGTAACCCTTATAAATCCTTTCTCAAAAATTATGGGGAGGAGAGTCAGGAGACCTAATGCAGACGAGTCAACCATTGCCCTTCCTCCATTACACCCTCCAGAGATGTCTAATGATCAATATAGGACTAAATGGACTAAACATCATGAATATTTTATCAACAAGGCTATTATTTCAGCAGATCCAGTCTCAAGTAGAAAAGATTGCATCGTTGTAGTCAGATATGAACATTATGGTCGGCTGGCTTTGATTAGACTTGAAGATAATACAAGATGGACTTATATTGATGCAGGGATTATTGAACATATACATGATATTGTTTATGCTCAAGATAAACTATATGCCCTTGGTTATGATAACAAAGTTTTTCATGTGACATTAGTATTAGTCAACTCAAATTACATTGGTTGCAGAAAGTTTTGAACCACCTATGAGCTATCGTAAGAGACATATGTTGGATTCAGGTGATGGTAAAGGACTATTATTGATTTACAGGTATATGCAAGCCCGTCGACGACGACATCGACCACGCATAACAGTGGCGTTCAGAGTTTTCAAGTTGGATGCCTATCATGGTAAGTGGGTCGAGATCTACAGTTTAGGTGATGCTACTCTCTTTTTAGGAGACTGTAATATCTGTGATGGCTTCGAATTTTCTTGGGTGTGAGCCGAATTGCATATACTTCATACACGATTGGGACTAATTGGGTTTTAATCGTTTTCCTCGACCTCGTGATTTCGGTGTATGCGACCTGACTCAGAAAGGAATTTATAGCTTTGGAGATGCAGCAATCCCAATCAAGATGAGCATTCGAACACCAATTTGGACTATGGCAAACATTAAGTTGTAAAATTATGGTGTACTTTCTCAGTTTTTGACTCGAGAAGTTTTCTATTTTATTTTGTCTTTAAATTTTTATTACGTACTAGTTAAATTGTAAGGATGTGATTTTGTTTACTAGCTATTTTTCCAGGCATAAACTTTCATCTATCTTGTAATTGGAAAAACATTTATGATGTTCTGAAGAAGCTGGGATGGTGCATGTTTTTGTTTTCGCCATGAATCTTTTACAATGAAATTATATATTTCTTTCCCTCACAAACTACTCCATTGAAACGAATCCTGAAAGGTTCCGGATACCAACTGCAGGATGTCTTTGCCTTTCTGAGAATTTAGCATTTAAGCAACCTAGCTAAAGTAGACACATGAATTTGTTTTAAACTAGAGAGCCTTAACTTGGTGCCACTTGCACTGTTTCATAACAGAAAACTAATTCATACTTCCTCGTTGTTCAAACTAAGTTCATAGAAAAACAAGTACTATTATTTCATTGCAAACTCTGAGACAACTATCAAGGATGGCTATTGGGGAGCCTACTTAGAACAGAGTGCTCTGGCTTGTGATCACATTCATAATCAAGATGAACGAATGCCCGCTCAACTTCAGGGAGCTCTTCGATCTTTATTTGCAGTGATTCTCCAATTGGATGTGCTTCTCTCAGTGGCAAATCTTCGGGCAGTTCAATGTCAACCTGCGCTTGTAAATGATAGTTCTGTTAGAACTGTGCATAGTCCAGAAATGATTAAATTATTCATATCTTGGCAATCTTGCTAACTTAGAACTGCAAAATAGGTTACCCGAACACAAACCAAACATGGAAAACACTAAAATCAAGTTGTTCTAAGAGTTATTATTTAAGCGTAGTCCAAACGAAACAGAAGGGTATATCTGATATTCAATTAGTGGAGTTTTAACTAAATACTTGAGCATTGTACCTCAACAAAATAGAGGACCCCAAAGGTGTAGGCTCTGACTGTGTCGACACGTCTGATTAAATTATGGTGCCTTAGGATCAGATATGTGAGCTTCTGCAACACTTCAGGAGGAGCTGATTGTCCAACCAAAGAGGCTTCATGTAGGAAAATAATCAAAAGTACTATAAATTACATTAGTGTTCCCAACTGCACAATCGTTGCGATCCTAAGTTGCTGCCAAAGAGAAGCATGTGTGTGAGATCAGAGTGAGATACAGACCTGCATTTTCTAGGACAGTTCCAGACCAATTAGAAATTGTATAGAATGCGAGGATGAGAGCACCAACTGGATCTATCCACCAATAGAATTCATCTCCAAGAACAGCAGCAACTAAGCCAACCACATTGGTGACCACATCAAAGTAATGATCCTGGTAATCATGTATCATCAGTATGAGTAACGAGTTAAGATAAGAAAACATTGATGCACAAAAGAACATGATACATGGCATGTGGAGTAAGTGTGTATGAATTTCATGTAGCAATGATAAACCTTTGCATAGGCGCGGACGATTGTATTTCTCGAGCTTCTACAGTACCACCATAGAACAAGTTTGACTCCAGTAGCTGTCAGCATGATTGTATACAACCAGATCAACTTTTCTGAAGTCATCTTTTCGGAAGGTGTGTCTTCAATCAGTTGTTTTAAGGCCTCCAAAAGAACTTGAAAGCCTGCAATGAAATTAATCCCATGAAAACATTTGCATTATCCATATCCGCTACAAGTACTTAATCATTGAATCTACTGCCTAAACTAATATCAGTAAAGGTTTGAGCAAACAATACATACCAAGCGTAGCCATGACAGCTGCGAATATGACAATGCCTACTGGTTGTACTCTCAACTTCCCAATAGGATACTTGTAAATGTTTATATTTTTCATAGACAAGTGTGTGAACCAAAGTATACCACCAGCCATAAGATCTAGCAAAGAATCCAGAGTTGAAGCTGCAATAGCTAAGGATCCACTCTTCAGTGTAGCATATATCTGCATTGCAGTAAACAATTAAAATAATAACACGGTACATTAAACACAGCAAAGAAGGGATTACACTTTACTCTGATTAGTATATGATTCATGTATAATTTGTTGTAAGCATGGATTTTTTTTGCTCGACAGTTTCTATCAGCAGATAGGGTATAATCACAGAAAATGTGAACTTCAGATTTGTGCTCATTAAGGTAACCTTTAAAGCAAGAAGAAGGGTATTTGCCCAATTAGAAATTTCCATTGCTCTTTCATGCTGGGCTTGTTCTTTTCGATCTTGCTCTTCATCAATTGCATCGGGTGATTCTAGAGACTCAACTTCCTCAAAAGACCTTAAGGTGGCAAATTGTTTCTCATAGTATTCTCTCTCCCCTGATACAAAAGGAACTGGCTAAACAATTAAGTATATAAGAACATAGAAGTAGGAACCTAATTATAATCATAATTTCATAAGCATTACCAATGAAGAACCAACTTTCCAGATCTATATACTTGTGAAACAATCCAAGGTTTACTTCATCTACACTTCCTGTACTAATTAACTAGTTAGCTTCAGGGTTAATCCATCTCTGATTAATTTGAAAAGGTACCGGTTGTAATCAAAATATGGCCAAATAAGGAACCAAGCAATCACCAGATTCATATATAAAAATGACAGTCAATAAAGAAATGTATCAGTTAGTTTCTGAGTTACCTTCTATCAAGCCAGTAGTTTTAGTGAGGTTTAGATGAAAAGGAGCCTCAGGATCGAAACCAGACCGAACTTTGTTAGGTAATTTGGACAAGAAATTACATCTTAGAGCAGTAACTGAGTTCCGGTCTTGCAGTAACTCATTTTGGTTGGACTTGCCACCTTCACTTGACAACAGTTTCGTTTTCAAACCTCCTTCCATATACTAAAAAACTACCGATGCTTGATCCTACAAGTCCAGAACCACCAAGAAATCCATAAATAGAGGAACTGATCGAAGAAGATTATGGCCAAACAACAACTGACCTATATGATATTAAAAAAAAACGACTGATCTATTTCCTGGTACGTACTGATCTCAGGTGTAGTTAAAGATAGGAGTCCTAAAGATAGTTGTAATTTTAAAAGAACTCATACATGAAAGTGATATACAATTATACATAGCAGCACATGATGATATGATTTTATTTAATGAGAGTGTAGCAGAGTAGCAAATTAACCACCTTTTAATTGATCATAAGCGGTTCGCGAAGATCAGCAAACCAATTAACCGATCAGCAGGTTGGACAACTCAGATCGATAAACTTTCTCTAATGCAAAAAGAAGATAAGAGACACAGTATGCAGCTAATGTCTTGAAGATCATCAGCTAACCAAGTAGATGCATGATATATAGTTCCTTAGACCTCTTCTATGTATTGCTATCGATCGGCCACTTTTATTAGCCAAATAAGCTACTTCAGACAGATGTGTAAATTCTCCAACAATTACAAGATGCTCATGTGGAATTATATGCTAACTACAAAGAACAAGTTGGTTACTGCAGAGCTAGTCTGGAATCTGGATAGATATAAAGAGAAAGGGACTGTTGCTAATTAAGTTCCCATAACCCAAGATATTGATCCTCATGGAAATATGCGCTCGTTAGCTGCTGCCTGTAAGAAGCCCATGAATGCATGCATTGCACTTGGGGCGCGCTATTGATTGGTAAATCACACAGGCTATGCTTTATCATGCATGTACTACTACAACATATTATAGATGAGCGAATGGTGAGGTTTCAATCCACATTGTCGAAGGGAAAAAAAATAAAAATAAAAGCTTATATGTGTTATTTACAGCCTAGATGGAATATATGCTTATTGTCAAAATAAATCAGAATTTGCTAGACTGAACAATAAGAGATCACGGCTTTAACAAAGATAGAACTCTTAGGCCTAATTGAGAAACCACACGAATTTGAATTGCAATTCAAAACCTAAATTTGTACAAAATGAAGAGAAAATGAGAATCACTTCAAAAACAAAATAAGAAAATGATGTGTTGCTAAATGTACCGATCGAGCAAATATGAACTAAAGAGTTTGCATCAATTTTTTCTTGATCAAAATGCATGGATTTGGTTAGAGTGGATTGTTGGCCAAGTTTCCATTTTGTTTTATGTTAAATATCTATTTTACGTTCATCTAAAAAATTATCTATTTTACGTTCTTTATCCTCTCTTACGTATCGTACTTTAACCATTTTCTTGACTAATATTATGCTATTAATAAGGACAAATTTGTTCCTACTCTTCAACATATTTATGGTTAGACATTGCTAGCCAGAAATTAACTAGAATTACCTATATTGTATTTAAATCTTCTATAACAAGGACTTCTTCGATGAACAACTTAAGCAATCAGAAGATCCGGTTAATATTATATTATATTTTATTGATGGATGGTGTTTAATAATTTAATTTTACGGAACGGAATGGTATGCACAAAACAAAGAATTTCATTATTACGATATGAGAATACAGTTATATATTTACCAAGGTTGTAAAACTTGCTAGGCGCTAGGGGCTAGGTGGGTGGACGACTACCTTGGAGCAGCTAGACGGCCTTGTAGGCGGATTCATATTTTTTATTTTATTAATTTATTTTTATATCTCATAAATATATATATATATATATATATATATATATATAAGATTTAACAGAGTAATGAAGAATTTATTAATTATGTAAGATATATTTATTGATTAAACTGGTATGTAAGTGATTATGTTCAAATCTAAGCATTATTCTTTGTTCTAATTAGATCAATAAAAGATTTAAACATGATGCGGGAAGCGTGAACACGATAGTAGGGGGCTCCGTCAAGCGTCGGCAGTCATATGGGATAAAGCTAGAATCCACTAGCCATTACGGCAAAACCGTAAGAAGTATAGAAAACTCTCTCTAATAATAGGGTTTTTATTGATAAAAAGATTGATTATCTATTACAAGCTAGGAGGTACCTTATATATAGGGCACAAAACATAAACCTAGAACAACTAGAAAACATAAAGAACAATACTTAAACTAGGAAACCTAATTTAATACAAAATCATCCTAGATGCACTAAATCCCGAATAGACAATCTGGACAAAATCTGCTCCAATTTGATTATGCATAATCTTTCGCTCGAGAATCCCGATAAATCCAAAATAGTAATTTATGATTAATTTCTTCATTAAGAAACCCATTTGAATACCAATTTCCGATATTCAAATCATTCTTCTTAAGATGACGACACTTCTTTCGTTTCGAGATTCTTTGTGTAGATTGACTATA